>OY757926.1:8698219-9198219 GCA_963585895.1 Sepioteuthis lessoniana
GCAAGATTTTTATCAGAGAAATATTCTGACTTGGAGAATAAACCAATTTACAGTGTAATTTGTAAATGAATGATAATTTTGTGGGATTTGTGTTCATGTTGAATATCATTTCATAATCATCCAAATTTTTAATATAACTGTGATGATCATGAAATACTAATTCATATCCTTATACTTTTTTTTTTTTAATTGAAGCATTAATATCATTATGGATGATACAACAGGAACACAAATGACTCATGGGTCATTTAGTGTGTGTGTGTGTATAATATATGAGGATCATTAGATAATTTTCCTGAATTTTTGGTTTGGGCACTTTTATTGATAGTACACACA
The DNA here is from genome assembly GCA_963585895.1 of Sepioteuthis lessoniana. NCBI lineage: Eukaryota > Metazoa > Mollusca > Cephalopoda > Myopsida > Loliginidae > Sepioteuthis > Sepioteuthis lessoniana. The sequence continues at coordinate 8,698,556 of OY757926.1, forward strand.
TGAAACTCTAGTCCCCTTTGAAGTAAACTCCTCCTGTTGCAATGCCCTTGTTGTACCGTTCCAACAACTTCTGGAAGGTCCCATGGAAGTCCTCTTGTGTGAGCGTGTCAATGACCTTCGTCACAGCCTCTTTCATCTCCTCAATTGTCTCATAATGACAGCCCGTGAGCTTAGGGAATAACCAAAAGTCACAGGGAGCAAGGTCTAGCAATAACATACTGAATTTTCAAGAGTCTACGACAATTTTAAATGCCCGTACAAAAAAGTCTGGAAACTTATTGAATGTACCACTTGTACATGAAATTGACTGTAATGAGACTGTTATGAGACGGTGATGAGTAAATATTAATCTATTTTAGGTTTTATGTTGCTCTACTGGCGAGCATTTGAGCAATTTTCTGATTTTATGAAAAAATGTTTTTAAAACTTGTTTATTACACTAATATACGCACATATACATACATAGGGTGTGGAAGCAAAATTAGGAATATTCTAGTATAATAATAAATGACTCTATTATAAACCAGGATTAATTTTAATTTAAAAAAAATAAACTACAAAATAAAAAGATAGACACAAAATTATAAATTTATTCAATATAGCGACCTTTTTTTTCAATTATTGTATCAACATGCTTTGGAAATGATTTGCATGCATTTAAAATAAATTCTTCAGACATTTTATTTCATTCCTCCTCAATAGCAGTCTTAAGTGAACCAATATTTGGATGGGAAGGTGCATTTGTTTTGTTTTCTAAAATGACCGATATAGCAAATTTATAAATTATATACAGAACAAATTCATATAATTGGAAAAACTTAACAAACTGTCATTTGGCTCTTATAAATTTATTTCAGCTGGTTAATCCATAAAAGAAACCAACCCCTTCAGATAGCCATCTCATAATGGGGAAAAAAAAAATTCTTTCATTGAATTCAATGGATTGAAAAAAAAAAGAGATGGGGATGGGAACTGAAAGATATAGGCTAGAACTAGGTGTAAAAACTGGATATTATCGTCTGGTGTCATGCCTCCTTATGTATCTTAAATATTTTTAACACAATTCACAAAACCTTTAGCAACTAAAATCTTGTGAATAAATTAACCTATTTTATTTTAAGAAAAAAATTTGTCTATTTATTTTATTAAGGAAAACTTGGCAATAAATACTATTACTAATATCAAACTTGTTTATTTCAGATATAAGTAGATGTAACCTTTGCCCGGAGGAAAAATAAGTATCATTAGATATAAATTTACTTGTCAACTATTAAATAAACATACCAAAGTAAATTTTAAATGCCACCATAAAAATAAATTGGCCGTGGTGTAATGGTTATCGTTGCAGGATATGGATACGGCGACACGAGTTCAAATCCTGGACGAGACTGATTTCATTTCACATAGTACTAATACCCTTGGGAAAAGTATGAATCCAAATATTCTCCCTCCAGCTATGGGTAAATAGTAGGGCAGACTAGGTTCTTCAGCCTTGGTGAGGCAACTAGTTTAGAAGAAGGAAAACTCTGAATTCAAAGCTGTTAAACTCCGCTTAAAAATTGACCTTGTGTCATATCCTGCCTGAGTGGAGGGGTTGGTAAATATGATAAAAATAAATTTAACCTCATATGAAAAAGGTTAATAATAGAAAGAGTGATAGTAATAACAAGGGTAGGATAAAATTAACGGTATCAGTATTACTATTGGTATTATTGGTAATGTCACAACGCGAATAATAATAATAATAATAATAATAATAATAATTTAGTAATACTTGTAATAATGATTACCTTTTATATTTATAATATAATTATTAATGATTAATAATTGTTATAATGATATTAATGATAATTAGAATAGTAGTATTCAGAATAAAAAAAATATAAAGAAATTAAATAAAAAATAAATTTTAATCTTAAATGGAAATCAAATAAAACCTATAAATATTTTTTTTTAACTAAACAAGATAAGTTTGATATTAGTAATAGTGTTCATTTCAACATTTTCCTTCATAAATAGACAGCTTTTTTCTTAAAATAGGTTAATTTGATGACAAGATTTTAGTTGCTGAAGCCTTTGTGAGTCCTGTTAAAACTGGTGGGTGTGGAGTACCCCTTATTCATATTTACCAATCCCTCCACTTGGGCAGGATATGACACAAGGTCAATTTTTAAGCGGAGTTTAACAGGTTTGAATTCAGAGTTTTCCTTCTCCTAGACTAGTTGCCTCACCAAAGCTGAAGAACCTAGTCTGCCCTACTATTTTACCCATAGCTGGAGGGAGAATAATCGGATTCCTACCTTTTTCAAGGGTATTAGTGCTATGTGAAATGCAATCAGTCTCGTCCAGGATTTGAACTCGTGTTGCCGTGTCCGTTTCCTATGACGATAACCATTACACCACGGGCACCTCTTATTGCCATTGCTTCCAGTTCTACTCGGGTATTCATCAAATAAATCTGTTTAAAAATTAGTTTTATTTGATAAGAATACTTGATATGATATAACGGTGAAATAACTGTAAAATATCTATATTAAGAATAAATACTTGAAGTGATAATTGTTTACTAAGTATTATTATTACTTACATGAAACCATATAACTGTGCACACAAATAACTGTTATTAAATGAAGATAATTACTAGAGACAATGAAATTATTAGTATTAGATAGGAATACTTGAAATCATACAACTGTTTGCAAATTATTTCTATTAGAAAGGAATATTTCATATATAACTACAAAAACTCTTCAGAAACAACTATACAATAAAATGTGAATATAAATGTACAATAAATGCAATTCTCTAACCTCTAAGCATAAAATAACCCTAGACAGAGTGATATGCCATTAACATAAATCAACCCATCAGGCACAACACAAACAATTTGATCAAACCTTCTTTGTTTAAATCAAATCTTTTTTTTCTTTTTTTTTCTTTTTTTTCTTTTTTTTTCTTTTTTTAAAAATACTTTTAATATTCTGAGCCTTAAATGAAAATTTTAAAATCTCTGTGATCACTTTCATTATCATTCGATGTTCTATTAATCTATATTAATAATTTGGGTGGCTGTACTGTGGTGTAATGGTTATCATCGTAGGAAATGGACAAGGCGAAACGAGTTCAAATCCTGGAAGAGACTGATTGCATTTCACTTATCACTAATACCCTTGGGAAAGGTATGAATCTAATTATTCTCCCTCCAGCTATGGGTAAATAGTAAGGCAAACTAGGTTCTTCAGCCTTGGTGAGGCAACTAGTCTAGAAGAAGGAAAACTCTGAATTCAAACCTGTTCAAATCCACTTAAAAATTGACCTTGTGTCATATCCTACCTGAGCGGAGGGGTAGGTAAATATGTATATTAATAATTTAGGTGGCTGTGCTGTGGTGTAATAGTAATCATCATAGAAAATGGACATGGTGACACGAGTTCAAATCCTGGATGAGGCTGATTACATTTAACATAGCACTAATACCCTTGGGAAAGGTATAAATCCAATTATTCTCCCTCCGGCTATAGGTAAATAGTAGGGCAGACTAGATTCTTTAGCTTTGGTTAAGCAGCCAGTCTAAGAGAAGGAAAACTTTCAATTCAATCCTGTTAAACTCCACTTAAAAATTGACCTGGTGTCACACCTTGCTTGTGTGGAGGTGTTAGGTAAATATATATTGATAACTGAAAAGAGTTTGTCTTTTATCTACAGAGGGTCAAATGGCTTGATAGCTTCCAAATTTCTTACAAAGTCCAGCTGCAAAGTTCATAGTCTGACCAAGATACTCTCAAGGAATGCGATTATATGAAGTTTACTTTTCAACATAGTCCTTCTCGTGGTCTTCAACTTCTTCCACTGATGTTGCAATACTTGGATCCCTTTGGTCAAAAAAGTCATTTTACAGCAAATATGACATCATCATATGAACTTTACTGCCCACCCTGTTTTGCCTATTTATTGGACACAGCAGAAGATTTTAATATAATAAAAATTAATTCTCCTGAGGAAAGTAGGGCTCTTATAGAGAAGGGGTATCTGATCACAAGCAATCACCAGCTGAGAGACATGTACTGCAAGATGTAATGAATTGTACAGAATTTAATTTTCCAAACATTAAAAGAAAAAGAATTAACAATTTTTTTATACTGGGTGCTGCATCCCACTTTTTAAACTGTCATCTATTACATAAGTAGCTCCATCTAGTTGATGTCCTACCATTATTTTTAGAAAAATTTAAAAAAGAAATTTTTTTTCCAGATATAATCATGGCTTGAACTGGTGCACACAGTGAGTTGAAATTTTTTTAAAACTGTTTAATTTGTAGTAATTGCTACACATGCTCTTTTCATGCTACATTGAGTGATGCTATACTAGATAGAATTTTCAACTCATAGCAGTATCAATTTTCTATCTGGAATAGTATCATTCTGACGTGACATGAAATGAGCATGAAAAGCTTTCTGTGTATCAATTACAGATTCACCAGTCTTAAAAAAAATGTTTCAACAGCAAATACACAATGTGCACTGGTCCAAGTCATGAGTTTTTCTGAGGGTAGGGGGGAATTAGTTAAATGGAGCTACCATTGCCACTTGCATACATTCACTTACACCACTCAGGTAACAGTATAAAATGTGGGAGGTATTTTTGTTGCACCCTGTATTGCTAAAATAATCAAATGTTTTTAATTAGGTTTATAGGCAGTTTTGCATGTTGAATAGGGTTAAAGCCTCCCCACCCTCAGTGGGGGTGTCTTGGGTATGACAATTAATTGAGGCTCCAGTTCTAGAGATCTGGGGAGTGTAGAGCACTCCTTCATTGCCATTACTCCCAGGTTTACTCTTATCTGGATTGGTAGTACCTGTTAGAGTCATAGCAATGGGTCAAATAGTAAAGTAGTAAGTAAAGTTAGTGACCGTAGTCGAGGGTGGCCAGAAGGCTCCCTTTTCAGTAGCTACTACACCGAGGTGTAGGGGAGAGTGCTACTCCTTTCCCTGGATTGCTCCACTTTACCCTTGATACGTACCTTATATTGCTGAGTGTTAAGCAAGGAGGTATCAAGTACCATTTTTAAAGTCTTTGGTATGATGCGACCTGGGATTGAACACAGGTTTCCTGGACCATTGGTGAACACTCAACCCACTAGAACAATGAGCCGGTTGATGGGTCAAATAAATCTGTTTAAAAATTGCATTCTATTGGACTGTGTGCAAAACCCCCCACAAAACTCAAATCGATCTATCAAAGATAGTTTTAATGTTTAGGTAATTTTGAATTTGCATCGTATTTATGATTTGGGAAGATGGTTTTCTGAGCAACACTATGAAATTTCTTTTATGTTCTGATATTCATTGTATTTGTAAAATATCAAAACTTTATTTTCTTGTTTGTTCAATACTTTCTGAATATTTAAGTAAAGATAGAAATAATTCAAATAAATTTGTCCTTTGTATTGTGTCTTTGCTATAAGCAAAAACAATTACAATAAACTCGCTCTAATTAGGGAAATTCCGCAAATTTTCTGTTAGTTATTGTTTGTGATCAGATACGCACCCTTTATAAGAGACCTACTTTGGTCATGAGAATCAGTTTTCATTATGTTGCGTCCAATTCGAAGGCATATGAGTCATAATAATCATAAAAATTTACTAATATTTTAATTCTGGAAGTTGATTATGGTGTCTAAAATGGTCTCTTGCTACCAGTTTGTTCTGAGTGAAATTCAGATAACTGCCAACAAATCCTCTACTCTTTTCTTCAATATACATGGTTCTTATTAGGGAAAAAAAAGCCAAAAACTTTTCTTTCAATCTTTCTCGGTTCTTAGAGTACATAGACTTGTCTACAGTAATCAACTATAATTGTTTAATGACAGCTAGCATAACTCTATGATGTATTGTGTTGAGGTGGAGGAAGCATATATTTACTACCCTTAACTTTATCTGGCACAAGGCCATGACATTGAAGCCACCAGTAAGGATGGAACACCTTAACAATGGACTGGGAAAACAGCTTGTTAACTATATACTGTGATTGTGATCGTTGCTCTGGAGCTGATAGTATTAAGGTCTTATAGGTTGATACTTTAAGTTTTATGTTATATATATATATATATATATAAGTGTGAACTGAAAAGTTCATATGAGTACATCATATCTGCTGTAAAATGACTTTTCTGACCAGTGTGATCTAAGCACTGCGACACCAATGGAAGAAGTGTGTTGACTGCAAGGGGGACTATGTTGAAAAATAAACCTTATTTAGTTGCATTCCATGAGAGTATCTTGGTTAGCTGATAAACTTTTCAACCGACCCTTGTGTGTGTATATATATATATATATATATATAAATTTACTAACCAACTATTAAGTAAACATAATGGCTAATTTTTAAATGCTGCCATAAAAATAAATTTAAATTCTTGAAAAAGGTTAAGAATAGAAAAATTGATCGTGACAGCAATTGTAAGATAAAATTATTAGCATTAACATTTCTTTGATATTATTGATTAATATAATAATGATTGATATAATAATGATTAATATAATGATATTATTGATTAATATAATAATGATTGATATAATAATGATTAATATAATGATATTATTGATTAATATAATAATGGTAACAATAATATTAATGATAATTTAGCAATAATTGTAATAATAAAAGTAAAGTTGTCTCCCTTTAGTCAAGGGTGACCCTAAAGCTCCTTTTTCAATAGCTTCTACACCAAGGTGTAGAGGAGGATGCTACTCCTTCTCCTGGATTTCTCCTCTTTACCCTTGATACATACCTTATAATTCTGAATGTTAAATAAGAAGGTATCAAGTTCCATTTTTAAAGTCTTTGGTATGACGCAACCTGGGATTGAACTCTGGTCTCCCGGACCATTGGATAATAGTAACCTTTTATTATTTGTAATATAATTATTAATATAATGATATTAATGGTAATTAGAATGGCAATATTCAGAATGAAAAAAAAATATAAAGAAATTAGATAAAAACTAAATTTTAATTATAAATGGAAATCAAATAAAATTTATAAATTTTTTTCAACTAAACAAGATAAGTTTGATATTAGTAATAGTGTTTATTTCAACATTTTGATATTAGTAATAGTGTTCATTTCAACATTTTCTTTCATAAATAAATAAATTGGCAGCTTTTTTCTTAAAATAGGTTAATTTAATGACAAGATTTTATTTGCTGAAGCCTTTGTGAGTCCTGTTAAAACTTTTTTTTTAGATACATAAGGATACATCACACCAAATGATGACATTAAATGTGGGTTTTGATACCAACTTCTAGCCTATATCTTTTTGTCCCCAATTCTCTCTCTTTTTTTTTTTAACAAGTAAGAATCCATTAAAAGAATGTTTTTATAATTGAAAAAACATTTTCCTCTCCATTGTGTGATGGCTATTTGAAGTGTTTGGTTTCTCTTATGGAATGGCCCGCTGAAATAAATATAGGCTAGAAGTTAGTGTCAAAACTGGATGTAATGTTATGGTGGGTGTGGAGTACCCCTTATTCATATTTACCAACCCCTCAGCTCGGGCAGGATATGACACAAGGTCAATTTTTAAGCGGAGTTTTTTTTTTTAGATACATAAGGATGCATAACTCCAGATGATGACATTACAAGTGGGTTTAGACACCAATTTCTAGCCCGTATATTTTTGTCCCTCAAATCTCTATTTTATTTTTTAACAAGTTAGAATCCATTGAAAGAATTTACAGAAAAATTTTTTCCTCTCCATTGTGTGATGGCTATCTGAAGAGGATTTGTTTTGTTTTTTATGAAGTGGCCAGCTGAAATAAATTTATAATAGCCTATAATGGTTTGATGAGTTTCTTCCAATTATGGATATGCTATGCCAACATTTTATATTATTTTTCATAGCGCATATCAATTCTTTAAAAATCTTTTTTAAACTTTAAAGGAAACCTTTAAAAACATTTCTAAAGAAATGTTTCCTTTTTTTCCACAAAACCTTTTTCTTCTGACAATGACTGAAGGTTGAAACTAGTTGAGAAGGATAGAGAAAAATAAACAACATAAAAATATTTCTATTTATTTTATCAACTTTGTTCATTTTTTATGTATATATAATCTTTTCAAATAGTAAAGAATGTGTGTATATATATATATATATATATATATATAATTTTTATAACATACTTATCATAATGGTCATCATTATAGAAAATGAAATATATATATATATATATATATATATATATAAATTGAAAAACAAAGTAATCAAAAGTGATGAATTTATATATGTATAACACTATAACATTTTGGTTTTAATAAACCATCATCAGAACTTTAAAAATGATGAAACTGAGTGTTAAAAGATCAATGTTGGATGTTTAATAAAATACAAAAATATATCTTTCTTTCTCTTTTCTTTTCTCCTTTCTAATCCATTATATCTCTTGATGGTTCTATTTGTTTTACATCATTGCCTTATACAATCATGTAATATTTCTTTAAAAATATGAATGCTGACTTAATAATTGAATGGTTGTATATACTTTCTTTGAATATATAATTTCCTCCCTTATTTTTGTATTTTATTAAACCTCCGTCATTGATCTATCAACACTTAGTATCATCTTTTTAAAGTCCTGATGATGGTTTATTAAAACCAAAGCATTATAGTGTTGACTTTCTTTCACCAAAAATTCATCACTTTAGATTACTTTGTTGTTTGATTTTTCTCCATACTGTCAAATTCTTTTACATTATTTACTTCTCTCTCTCCCTCTCTCTCTATATATATGTATATATATAATATCCTTATTTTTGCTCTGGAAACTGCTGCTGTAAAACAAGCAAACATACAAATTCATTTTTATAGTTTGAAATAGAACTGTTTGATCATTTAACTGTGTGTAAACAAATGACTGATATTTAATTGAATTGTTGGTGATGATAGTACTATTTGGAACTATTTAACTGTGTGCAAACGAATGAGTAATGTTGAATAAAATAATCAATGTTAAATAGCAATACTTGTAACCACTTCATTGTGTGCAAACAAATGATTAATGTTGAATAGAATTATTAGTGTTAAATAGCAGTACTTGTAACCACTTCATTATCTGCAAGCAAATGATTAATGTTGAATCATTAATGTTGAATAGAATTATTAGTGTTAAATAGCAATACTTGTAACCACTTCATTGTGTGCAAACAAATGATTAATATTGAATCATTAATGTTGAATAGAATTATTGGGTTAAATAGCAATACTTGTAACCACTTCATTATCTGCAAGCAAATGATTAATGTTGAATCATTAATATTGAATAGAATTATTAGTGTTAAATAGCAATACTTGTAACCACTTCATTGTCTGCAAGCAAATGATTAATGTTGAATCCTTAATATTGAATAGAATTATTAGTGTTAAATAGCAATACTTGTAACCACTTCATTGTGTGCAAACAAATGATTAATGTTGAATCATTAATGTTGAATAGCATTATTAGTGTTAAATAGCAATACTTATAACCACTTCATTGTCTGCAAACAAATGATTAATGTTGAATAGAATTATAAATGTCATAGTAATAATTGAAATTATTTAACTATGTAGAAACAATAGCAATTCTAGTGTGCAAACAAATTAATCCTAACTCATTTAAAAATGAAATTACTGACAAACTAATCTCTTACATATGAATGTTTATTCAAATGTTTGCAGACAAATGATTAATGTGAAATTGTGACTGTTATATAGCAATACTTGAAACCATTTAACTGTGCACAAAAAAAAGAGCTCAGGCTTGTTTAAAAATATTACCAAGAAAATGTTTACAAATCATATATATTTAATATATGATTAAGCTGGATTTGGCATTAGGTAACCTACAATAGTTGATATGCCATAAAACCAAACCAAACCAAACCAAAGTAAACTGTAACAGCAAAAATTGCCTGTTATAGTGAGAATTTTATTAGGACAATACCATTGAGTCTAAAGGCATTTTTAATTCAATTTGTATCTTAATAATAGTGTGTGTATGAGGAGAGGGTCTGTGTTTGTACTCATCAGGATCATTTAAATTTCTTTGGGAAGATAACTCTCAAATACTAATTAAAGAACATTTTCCCTTATTTATTAGCAAATAATTATGATATAAATTCTATAAATAGAATGAAACTTGGTACCAAGCTTGATGGCCACTAATGGTGACCTTTAAGTGAATACTAATAAATCATTGTAAATTAGTCATTTAAACCAGTAACAAGTACCATATTAAGGTATTTGGAAGTTTTTAAAAATCTTTTCTTATAATTATGGAGAATTTAAAGCATTGAAGGCTTTAAAAAAACATTTCAAGAGGAAGTCATTTAAAAAAAATCCTGTATACAGTATAAACAAATTGTCAACAGTACAGTGAGCATATGGACTAGGTGGTACAAAAGTCGTACCTTTTGTGCTACTCAGGATAGAGAGATTGATATGAAGAGACTGAAATTGATCGATCGATATTAACTGACTGAGATAGATAGATAGATAGATATGAACAGATTGAGATAGATAGATGGATAGCTAGCTAGATAGATATGAACAGACTGAGATTGATAGATAGATAGATAGATATGAACAGACTGTGGTATAATGGTTATCGTTGTAGGAAATGGACACAGCGACACGAGTTCAAATCCTGGACCAGGCTAATTGCATTTCTCATAGTACTAATATCCTTGGGAAAGGTATGAATCCAATTATTCTCCCTCCAGCTATGGGTAAATAGTAGGACAGACTGAGTTCTTCAGCTTTGGTGAGGCAATTAGTCTAGGAGAAGGAAAACTCTGAATTCCAACCTGTTAAACACGGCTTAAAAATTGACCTTGTGTCATATCCTGCCCAAGCGGAGGGGTTGGTAAATATGGATATGAACAGACTGAGATATATAGGTAGATAGATATGGTTTAGCTGGTTTCTTTTGTTTAATGGTATATCAGCCTTTTTGGGTTATTTAATGCCAAATCCATCCTAGTAGAAGAACAGCAGTGATATTATTTAACCCTTAGCTGGGGGAATAAAATGGTTCATACCTTTCCCAAAGGGCATTAGTTTGAAAGTGAATGTAATAGTGCGATTGGAGTTTGAAGTTGTTTAATTCAAGGCTGCAGTTCAGCACTGTAACCATTACCCCTTAGATAGATATACAAATAAATAGATATGAACAGACTGAGATAGTGTTGATAATCAGAAAGAAAAACTGGAGTTTATTGCGTATTGGTAGGTGTGATGTATGTTTGTATCAAATAAGGGTTATTTGGGTTGAGAACTTTCACTAAATTATAGACTAGGTCAGTATAGCCTATGTAGTTATTTCTCAAAGGAATTCTCCCCAGTAAACTGGGGGAGTATAATTATTCTCATTTACATTCAGAGGTGTTTCATTACAGTATTTGTACATGTAATTTACTTACTTATTCATTTAGATATATAAATGAATTTGTTATCCCCACTCTACAAAAACAAAACAAAGAACCTTGATGCTGAAACTGGCTCATTGTTCAAGTTTTCTAGACAAGTCATGGAATTTATTTCTTTATTTCTTACTTTCCATACAAGTAAAAAGTTTGTACAGAATATTATCTGAAGAGTTAAACGAGATGAAAAATTACTTTACTTAAACTGAATCTTATTTGTCTAAATTTCTGAGATGAAGCTAGATAATTATTATCACTTTGAATATTCAGACTATTGATCTCATCTTTATCGTTATAATCACAATGTTTTGGCCGATATGTCCTTCAGTCTTCTTCCAGTGTTTCATGTTGAACTCAAAATCTTGAACTGAACCCTTTATTTGAATTACAGTAGTAAATAAAAGTAGTAAAGTTGACGACTGTAAACGAAGACAACCAGAAGGCTCCCTTTTCAATAGCTACTACACCGAGGTGTAGGGGAGGGTGTTACTCCTTTCCCTGGATTGCTCCACTTTACCCTTGATATGTACCTTATATTGCTGAGTGTTAAGCAAGGAAGCATCAAGTACCATTTTTAAAGTCTTTGGTATGACTCAACCAAGGATTGAACCCATGTCTCCCGGACCATTTGTGAACACTCTACCCACTAGGCAGAGGAGCCGGTAACTGTTCCAATTCTGTTAACCATGAATGGGTACAAGAGTTAAGTTATAGTAAGTATTTCTTGTTATTCTTACCTGTTGTTGGGATTGAAACTTCAACCTCCCGATGATTTCCTTCAGAAGCACATTCCAACCAAACACCTTATCCACTACGTCAAGGAATACTTACAATAACCCGGTATAACAAGGAATACTTACAATAACCTGGTTTGTGAATTTTTGGACTAGAGTTTTTTATACGAGAGTGGGTTGAAAAGTTCATGGACTGACATTATATCTGCTGCTGATGACTAATGAGATTCAAGCACTGCAACACGATGGAGAAAGTGTGTGAACCACAAGGGGGACTGTTGAAACATCTCATTTGGTCACAATCCATGAGAGTATCTTGGTCAGCCTATGAACTTTTCAAGTAACCCTGGTATTTTATTTTTATTATTTTTTGTTGAAAGTTATGGTGTTTAGAAGATGATAGTTTTACTGATAAATTAATGGTAAAATTTGTCCATACAAATTTATCATTAAAATTCTGGTGCATTCTTAAAAATACTCCAATGGTTTCCAGAATTAGTAATGTATCTTTATGATCATTTCAGTAAAATTTTACTTTTCATAACTAGATTTTAAGGTAAAAATTCTAAAAAATTCTAATTTTTTGGGTAAAAGACATCAAAATGTTTCCTGTATATTTGATATAAAAAAAACTGAAGTAGAACATATAACATTTGTATATATTGTAAAACAAGTGCCTACATGCTATCTCTTTAAAGTGATTCACCCAGCTATTTGAAAAACATCTATTATTAAAATTCTCTTTAAAGTTGGTAGATAAACTTTATGCTTTTTCATTGCATTTATAAAAATGCAATCAGAACAAATCATCAAAATTAATCATTAAATAGAATGAAAGAGATGCCCACCTGTCTGTGTTTTGGTCTATATTGAATATTGAAAGTGAGTGATGTGTAGTATATGTTGCCAAGTTACCTTGTTTTCTAATTCATAAAAATTCTTTTGTGCTTTTATGTGAGTGTCAAAAGTCTAATAAATATTAAATTCTTTCCTACTGGACACCTCTGGTGGTGTAATGGTTAGCAAGTTAGACTAGCAAACCTTTACAAGTGAGATCGAGTCTCATTGGGGGCTGCATTCATATGGCCTTGTGCCACAGCTGAGCAAAATGCTTAGTAAATTACTACATAGGACTATTTAGTAGATTCCTGGTAAAAATCTAGCCCTTAAACATGTGTTTGTTTTCTGCTTGATCATATTTTTTGATAAATTTGCAATAGTCAATCCTAATGTTATTGGTCCAGTCAGCTTGGGCTGTAGAATGCGCCAACTGCATCTCTGCAGAGAGGTAAGACCCCATCCCAATGAGTGTCCTGAATATGACACTAAACAATCTGATGGTGAGGCTTCAGTAATGCTGGAGCTTTGGGGAATGTGGATTACCCCTTCATTGCCATCACTGCCAGGTTCACTCTGGCCCAGAGTGATAGCACCTGATTGGAGCCTATCTATGGGTCAAATAGAACTGTTTAACATTTAAACTCTATACATATGCTAAATTGAATTATTTGAAATAGAACTGTTTGATCATTTAACTGTGTGTAAACAAATGACTGATGTTTAATTGAATTGTTAGTGATACATAACAATACTTGGAACCATTTAACTTTGTGGACTTACTAAACTGAATTGTTTGAAATAGAACTGTTTTTACATTTAACTGTGTATTTGTAAAAAAAGTAAAGTTGGCATCCGTAGTCGAGGGTGACTCAAAGGCTTCCTTTTCGATAGCTAACACACTAAGGTGTAGGGAAGGGCACTACTCCTTTCCATAGATTGCTCCACTTTACCCTTGATCCATACCTAATAATGCTGAGTGTTAAGCTAGGCAGCATTAAGTACCATTTTTTGAGTCTTTGGTATGACTTGACCTGGGATTGAACCTCTGTCTCCCAGGCCATTGGTGAAAACTCTAACCATCATGTCAATGTCCAGTAAAATGAAACCATTTAACTGTGTGAAAAAAAGGAGCTCAGGCTCATTTAAAAATATTAATTAAATATATATTTAATATATGTATAAAAAAGATTTAGCATTAAATGACCCACAATGGGTGATATGCCAGAAAACCCAACCAAACCAAATCATATATATTTAATATATGTATAAAAAGGATTTAGCATTAAATGACCTACAATGGTTGATATGTCATAAAATCTAACCAAATCAAAGCCTTCATAAAATGGCCAATTTAGTTCACTGTTATGTTAAAAATAATTTTCAGGGGTACTCTCCATAGCGTAGTGGCTAGTGCGCTGGACTGTGACATTGTAGTAAATCAGTTCAAACTGCAGTTATGCTACTATATTCATTTTTGGACTAATATTCTAAGATTCTTATGAACCCCCCTTATTCCTCTCAGCAATGGGTTAAATAGTACATCTACCATTTTTCAAAAAGATGACTTTGGTATTAAATAACCCATGAAGGAAGATATGCCATTAAACAAAGAAATCATTTTCACCATCTTGATTATGTTTATTGCTTTGAAACAACAACAAAAAAAAATGTACTACAGCATAATTAGATGTTTTTTTTATTGCAAAAAGGTGGTGAAAAGTGAATGATAGCTTGCAATTATATGGAGTGTGAGAGAAATTGTGTCAATCCTCAACTGTACCAAAATGTCAGTTTTCATCCTAAAGGAATACTGTGTATATTGGGAGGAAGTCCTCCACTATAAGCTTCTTAACCTTTTGGTACAGCTTAGAATACACTAACAGTATCTATAGAGAGGTAATATCCCCCACCAAAAAAAAACAAACAAATGGGTATATTTGGTTTGGTTGGGTTTTATAGCATATCAATTATTGTGGGTTATTTAATGTCAAATCCTCTTTATACATATATATTAAATATATATGATTTGGTTTGGTTGGGTTTTATGGCATATCAACCATTGTAGGTTATTTAATGCCAAATCCTCTTTATACAAATATATTAAATATATATGATATGGTTTGGTTGGGTTTTATGGCATATCAACCATTGTAGGTTATTTAATGCTAGATTCTCTTTATACATATATGTTAAATATATACGGTTTGGTTTGGTTGGGTTTTATGGCATATCAACCATTGTTGGTTATTTTATACCAAATCCTCTTTATACATATATATTAAATATATATGATTTGGTTTGGTTGGGTTTTATGGCATATTGATCATTGTATGTTATTTAATGCCAAATCCTCTTATATATATTAGAATATTTTGTTGATAACATTTTGAAATGAGGTTGAGTTTTTTTTTTTTGCACACAGTTAAATGGTTTCAAGTATTACTATATAATAATCACAATTTTGTATCAGTCATTTGTTTGCACACAGTTTGTTCTATATGACCCTATCAGGTACTACTACTTCAGTTCAGAGTGAACCTGGGAGTAATGAAGAGGTATTCCATATTCTCCAAATCTCCTAGGCTGGAGCCTCACTATCAGATGGTCTGATGTCATATCTAGGACACTCATTAGGGGGATCTTACCCATTTTCAGGGATGCAGTTGAGCTAGGGTGTGCTGGGTATGACACTAAACTGCACCTGATAATGAGGCTTAATTTCTGGAGCCCTTGGGAGTGTAAAGTACCTCTTCATTGCCACTACTCCCTGGTCCACTCTGACCCACAATGGTAGTACCTGTTAGGGTCCTATATATGGATCAAATAGATCTGTTTGTGAATTATCTTTTATTAGAGTAAAATACCTGATATATTACTGTGTGTAAAACACTTTTAAGAAACTACACAAAAAATATAAACCTACAAAATTCCCCAACCTCTTGGCATAAAATAACCCCAGATGAGTTGACATGCTATTAAAATCAATCAATCTAAAAACTGAATGATTTTCAATGAACAAATATCACTCTTAATTGATAGAAAGCATCCAGTGGTAGTTTTAACAAAGTGTGAAATAATTCATCTGGATAATATGAGATAATGTTGTTACTTTAGTGATTAGACCTAAATTATTTTCATTTAGTCATCTTTTCTTTTTCTTTCCTTTTTCAGGCTCCTGAAAGAGTTGGATGGCGAAAACGTCAAGTAGAATTTCATAAAACCATCAACTGGGGCAGCTTTGATGATGGTTTTCCCAATATTTTTATTTCAGATGTTAATTATATGACTGGTAAAGATGGTAAGTTGAACAGTTTTTCTTAGTTTTAAAATTCTAATCATAATGACAAAGTAATTAATAGAATAAGATTGTGGGGGAAGATTTAATGTATGTGTGTGTGTATGTTATATATATATATATATATATATATACTTCCACCCAGATGTCATACATCTTGAAGGAAGATTTGAACAGATCAATGATAAAAAAGGCATATGAAGTTTGTTCAAACAACCATGCTGAATTATGTGTGTGTGTGTGTGTGTGTGTGTGTGTGTGTGTGTGTGTGTGTGTGTGTGTGTGTATATATATATGTGTGTGTGTGTGTGTGTATTTGTGTGATGAAGTCTTGGAATTTTATGTTATGAACTCTATTGCTGATGAAGGCAAGAAATTTTAGTTTATGTCAAATTTATTAAATAAGATGTCTATGATTATTTTGTGATGAATATTGTTTGTTGATGTTGGGTTTTTGACCATTTTATATTTTACTCTTCATCTTAGAAAGATGATAAAAATCCAATATTAGAATTTCATTTTTTATTTCTTTTCAGTCATCTTTCTTGGTAGTTTTCACTCCCCTGAGATTATCTTTGAACAATTGTCTGTTCTTTATATGTTTCCAAGGTAAGTTACATTTTCAATTGTACAATTTGAACAATGAACATGACTTAAAATTCATTTTGCCATTCAACAACTGAAGAAATTGTTTTTTAAAATGAATATTTTATGTATTAAAACTACTTTTTTTGTTATAGAAAATTTACGCTTTTAAACAAAAGGATAAAAGGTATGAGTACCATTCAATTAATAAGGGGAATGTTTTTTGAAAGTTACCGGAGAATGTGTGATGTGTATAAAGAAGCATGTTTATTAAAAAGATCTTTATAACTCTGCTAAACATGGGTTTGTTGCAAGAAGCCTGAGTGAAAAAGACAGTCCAATAAGTGAAAATACTCTGACTCACTGGTAAAGAAAAATTACTGATGCAGTGGTCGCTAAAGAAGGTTATGCTTGACAGTCTTCAAAGACATGAAAAAAACCAATCTCTGTTGATTTCTTTGGTTGGTTGGTTGGTTTTTATGGCATATCAAACTTTGTAGGTTATTTAATGTCAAATCCATTTTTATACAAATAATCAGTTCTATTTCAAAAAATTTAGTTTGGCATAAGTACACAAAACAATGTCAAAAACATTTCTATTTGAAGCTATTTACTTTAGTCAAACAGTTCTAATTAAAACAATTCAGTTTAGTATAAGTATAGTTTTTGTTCACACTCTGTTAAATGTCAAAAACTGTTCTATTTCAAACAATTCAGTTTAGTATAAGTACACAGTTTAAATATCAAAACAGTTCTATTTCAAGTGGTTCAGTTTAGCATAAGTACACATTTCAGTTCTATTTGACCCATAGATTGGACCCTATCAGGTGCTACCACTCCAGGGCAGAGTGGATCAAGGAGTGATGGCAATGAAGGGGTGCTTTGCTTTCTCCAAAGTTCTAGCATTATTGAAACCTCACCATCAGATTGTTAAGTGTGGGGTGGAGTCTTATCCCTCTGTAGAGATGCAGTTGGTGTATTCTGCAACCCCAGTTGATTTCTTTGAAAAAGGGTCCTGCTGTAAACTGTGCTTCATATTGCCTACAATGTAGGCAATATTTCACCTTATTTTATTGAATGATCCTCATATTTTCTGAAATCATCTCTTGATTATACAGTATATAAAATATATTTGGCCTAAAGTTGTTGAGTTGAATATTTTGAGTACGTCATTTTTAGTTTAAAATATTCTTTTATTTATTTAAAGTTAATAGATAATACATAGATAAATACTAGTGAATTAAATGTTTCTTTATATTTTGAGTTGAGATTTTCTATTCTTGTTTCAGGTACCGAGCTCGCTCTTTTCATCTTTTATTGCCTTATTTCCCAACTGGAACAATGGAACGAGTGGAAAATGAAGGGGAAATTCCGACAGCTAAGGTAAATTTTGCCTTTGAACTAATCAAAATAAAAATTTCTTTATTTTTTGGTTTCATTTTGGATATGAGATTTGTGAGTAAAATTTCTTCTTCAAAAAAAATGACACCTGATGATGAGGCCCCAGTTCTGGAGCTCTTGAGAGTGTCAAGTCACTTTTTATTTACCATTATTCTCATGGCCAACCTAACCTTGAGTAGTGCTACCTTTTAAGTTCCTATCTATGAGTCGGTTCAAAAATTATTAGTATTCAAAAAGAATACTTGAAACCTTATAATTGTGTACAAATTACTTGATAAATTTTTCAATATTTTGCTAACATGAAGCACAATTTAGCAGTTTTAGATGCTTTTGCCAAAACTGTGAAGGTGACAGATGACACTGATCTGAGAGATGCCAAGCTCATCTGATACTCTCTGATTGCTACTCACCAGATTTCCCAGTATAGCTTGGAACATGGCTTCAGAATCCATGATTTTAGGCCTACCTGATCTTAGCTAATCTTTGAGGTTCTTGCAACCCGAACAAAATTTCTTGAAAAATTTGGTTATTTTGCTCTGATCAAACTGTACTTTCACCTTTTGCAAAACAAACATTTTTGTTTTCTTCCATGGCTCAGTTTGAACTTGTAAAACATAAGTTTCCATATTAGACAATGTTGCATGTTCATCTGTGCAGCTTCCAAAATCGCACATAGAGTGAAGCAATCCAAAATGCACCAACTTCCATGATACTACTAACCACAGCATATTCCTTCCAAGGCTAAAACTGATTCAGTCACATGATATATGTGACACAAACTAGTACATACCAAAATACTGCAAAAATTTTGACTCACCATAGTATTGGTTTGGTTTCTTTGTTTAATGGCATATCAACCTTTGTAGGTTATTTAATGCCAAAGCTATTTTCCTAGAAGAATAGACATACAATGTTCATTGGTTTGGTTTCTTTGTATAATGGCATATCAACTCTTTTTAGGTTATTTAATGCCGAAGCCATTCTCCTAGAAGAACAGTAGTGGTACTATTTAACCCATAGCTGGGAGGATAAGGGAGTTCATACCTTTCCCAAGGGTATTTGTCTGAAAGTGAATGTAATAGCGTGACTGGAGTACGAACTCGCTTACTATGATTCCGCAGTCCATCGCTTTAACCATTACACCACGAAGACACCCTCTCACCATGGTATTAGTATTAAGAATAGTTATTTGAAGCTATAATTGTTTTATAAGGATTATTATTATTATTAGTTACTTTAAACTATAATGGTTTGCATAAAAAAAAACTTCAACATTAAATAATACAATAATACTGTTCATTATTTTTTAATCAACAAGTCAGCAGTTTAAGACATCAAAAAATACTAGAAAACTTATGGGAGGTTGGTGAGTAATTTGAAAGATTTCAATTTATTTCCTTTTTTATATTGTAAAAAATTTACAATACTGAAACTACAAATCTATCTAAGGGTTTGGCAACCAGGCAAATTGTGGTCTGCCCTGTTACATTAAGAAGAAAGGAAAATACAAGAATGTGGATAAGAATATTGATGAGTTTCAACAACTTTAATGACAGCCAGAAAGATAACCCTGTACTGTGAGTCGTATGAATGGAAGAAAACAGTTGCGAATGTTAGAGAAGGAATTAAGCATTCAACCTGAAGTTTCGAGAACCAGTTGATCTAGGAGGAATGAATAGATGACAAAGGAATAGTCTCCAAAAGGAACAATAGCCCATGGTTAAAAGTGCTCTCCTCGTGTTGAATATTGGTCTGTTCTGCTGCTAGAATCATTGAGGAAGAGACTGAGAGAGCGTTTGCACGACCTTTTATACTACCTGGGAAAGTCATCGGAGCAGAATGGCTTAAATCAATCTCATTGGACGAAATATAAATTGAAACTTCAACGGTCAAAATAATTCCTGCGCTAAACAATAAATTTGAAATTATTTCTTTCTGCTACAAGGGAATGAATTTTCAAGATTATTCCTCATTTCAACCACTTCTCGATTGCCAGAATATAGCCAGTTTGTCCTTCTTCAATCAATACTTTTATGGAAGATTTTCAAACCAGTTGTATTCATTGGTTCCATTTATGCAAGAGTTTTGAGTAAGAACCCATTTTGCTATTTTTTGTGAACAGCATCCATCTTTTCTAAATTAATGTTTTCCTCCCTGTTGCAACCCTGGACTTATCCTGTCTAAGTTTGTATTTCTGTTTTGTTGTATATTTGTAATACTGTTGTATTAAATGTTTACTTTTTATTTATTATCCGTAACTCATTGCCTTTATATAGTAGCCAATAAACCTTGCTTAGGGTGACCGAGTACTAAAAAAGAAAAAACGTTAACATTGCTCTCCCTTGAAATGATTAATACTATCAAAGTTATTTCCCTTTTTCATTTTCATCAGCGTTTTCCTATCACCATAATAGAATTTAATGTCGAAAAAGAAAAGTTTTTGAGAATTGGAAATTTTCTGATAATATTTTATGACTACAGAGACATATTCTTATAATGTTTTAGTACATTAATTTACATAAACTAGAATATTGGTGACTACCATTTAATTTTTTCTAATTTTACACGTTGTGCCTCATCTTTATTTCAATATCTAAAAAAATATATTTTTCTTTTAAAATTTTTTTAATTAGATAACAGAAATAAAAATTAAATCAAAGAGTATATAAAAGAAGCAGATAATATTTTTGGATGAAAACTTTAAAACAATTTATTAACTAATTTACACGTACTGTCAAAAATAATTATAATGTTTAAGTAATTTTTGAAATTTTACTTTTATCAAAAACTTTGTTTGCTTTGCAGTTTTCTTGATTATGTTTAATATCTTCTGAATATCAAATTAAAGGTAAAATTAAGTAAAGATAACACATGATTCTCTGTTTTGTCTCCCGGATAAAAACAATTTTGATAAAAGAAACAAATTTTTAAGGAAAGGCATGGACTGTTTTCGATATGTCATCAGCCTCATGGAAATCTGATCTCCTTGATAAAATAAAATGAGAATTTTGTTTTAGTACTATTGTATGGCTGCACCACCCAGACTTTATCAAAACACTTGAGTGGGGGAAAAGCTAGATGAGAATGATCCTAATTTACTGTGTGCCATTTTGAATAAATCCTGGAAGCAGTACCCCACAAAACAGTAGCTGTACATCCACTTATCTTACATCTTACAAACCATCTAAGTAAGATGAACAAGACATGCTGGATACTGCTGAAGATGTAAGGATGAACTCATAAGCAATGTTTTTCTATGGACACACGGACACACCAGTGTTTACCAACCTGTGAAAACATCAATCAGTTCTATGCAGGCACTGGGTGCCGTCTAGAAGACTTTACCAGGCTGATAAGGTTGAATGGCAAGATAGACAAGATTATCAATGCTATTGGCATGACTTGATAATGATGATATTTAAACATATCTTGCTTAAGTGTATATATTCACAAAGCCAATCATAATTTCTGTGTGTCCTGGATATGACATTAAACCTTGTGATTGTGAGGCTCCAGCCATAGAGATTTGGGGAATGTGGAGTACCCCTTTATTGCAATTGCTCCCAGGTCCACTCTGACCCAGAGTAATAGCACATGATAGGGTCCTATCTATGGGTCAAATAGAACAAACTGTGTGGAAACAAATGAATATACAAAAAAAGCTCAGGTTTGTTTAAGAATTTTATCTAAAAGATGTGTTTACAAATCACATATATTTAATATATATGTATAAAGAGAATTTGGCATTAAATAACCTACAATGGTTGATATGCCATAAAACTAAACCAAACTACAGTTTTGGTGTGGCTTAGAATATGCTGACTCTATGCCCCCTGTAGAGAGATAAGACCCTCCCGGTTAAAAAAAGAGATTTTCTGAGTATGATACTAAACTGCATCTGATGCTAAGGCTCTAGTTCTTGAGATCTGGGGTATATGGTGTACCCCTTCATTGCCATTACTCCCAGTTCCACTCTGACTCAGAGTGGTAGCATCTGTTAGGGTCTCGTCTATGAGTCAAATAGAACTGTTTAAAAATTCTTCATACCTGATAGGACCAGGTGCCCCCGCTCCCAAAAAAAGGCTTAAGAAATAACTACACAAAAAATGTAAATATGAACATACAATGAATGCAATTCTCTAACTTCTGGGCATAAAATAACTCTAGACCAGTTGGCATGCTGTTAAAATCAATCACTCAACCAACCAATGAAAATCAATCACTCGACCTACCAATGAAAATCAATCACTCAATTAACCAATGAAAATCAATCACTCAACCAACCAATGAAAATCAATCACTCAATCAACCAATGAAAATCAATCACTCAACCAACCAATGAAAATCAATCACTCAATCAACCAATGAAAATCAATCACTCAACCAACCAATGAAAAGCTCCTTGAATGCTATATTTCTTGCACACAAATGTAGGTGTGATCAAAACATATTAGGATTAAATGTTTAGAATTATTTTTTAAAAAATTAAAATGATTTCTATATGGTATATTTAATGGGATTTAATATGATCTTTGAATCATGTGAATATAGATTAGTCTCCAAAAATTATAATGCATGAAAATGCTAATGATTTATTTTTATTCATTTATTTTTTTCCAGACACTTGCTTCTCTTTTATCCCACATTCCATTAACAACGAAAGGACCTGCTCAAATCACAATTATCGATATTCATGCCCTTCAAGAACGTTTCTACTTTTCAGAAAATGTTATACCCAGGTACGTACTTTTTCACCTCATCAACTTTTGACACCCAAAGATTTATGATATTCGTATTTCCATACAGCAAAATAAATAAGAAAAATTTTTTAAAAAATCAAGTGGAGATAAAACTTATCTGGTAAAATTATTTTTATATTATTCATCTCCTTCATGAGGCAAGTAGACTGTAAAATTCTGCACTAATTTTTTTTTAAAGTTATTGCTGGAGCTATTATACTGAAAAGTGAAGATATACCTTGCATGTGTGTCATTGTCTTTGGGTAGCATAATTGGGAGGTGCCCGTAGTGATATGGTTATTGTCGTAGGAAATGGACACAGTGACACGAGTTCAAATCCTGGACGAGACTGATTGCATTTCACATAGCACTAATACCCTTGGGAAAGGTATGAATCCAATTATTCTCCCTCCAGCTATGGGTAAATAGTAGGGCAGACTGATTTCTTCAGCCTTGGTAAGGCAACTAGTCTAGGAGAAGGAAAACTCTGAATTCAAACCTTTTAAACTCTGGTTAAAAATTGACCTGGTGTCATATCCTGCCCGAGTGGAGGGGTTGGTAAATATGGTATGATAATTGGTGCTAACAGTAAAAGAGTGAAAAGTAAAAAGATGAGTCAAGAGTTTTATAAAAAATCAAGTGATAAAAAAGTAAATAGATAAGATAAAAATAAAAAGATATCAAGAGATTAAAAAAAAGATTTGATTATTAGTTGATGTACAGAGAATAGCTTTCATTGCATACTGTAATTTAGTTAGTTTGTGGAAAATCTTTGTTGAGGTTGCTGCTGCTTCTTAGAAACCATTTGGCATCTCTTTGAAGTCATTGCTGCTGCTTAGGGATTATTTTGACATCTCTTTGAAGGCTGCTGCTGCTGATGATTAGGGATCATTTTGACATCTCTTTGAAGGATGCTGCTGCTTAGTGACTATATGACATCTCTTTGAAGTGGCTGCTACCAGGATCCATTTCCTTCTGACTGCTAGGTCAAATCAGCTCTTTTATATACAGTAAGGCTGACTTGGATTGGCTCAGAGATTGACTTGCTTGAAAGCTGCATAATGATTGCTGATTGATTTGAAAATATTTTCATTACCCTTTATATTTTTTTTTTGTGTTTGTCAAGGAAGTGAATGTGTGGAGCCAATCTGGATTTTGTTTTATACATATGAATGATTGCTGTTGAAGTGAACATTTCCAGTTGGCTTATTAAAAAAGAATTCTGACAGGTTATGACAGAGCTGAACGATAGTGAAGTCACTTTTTCATGAGAGTTAAGTTTTTCTATAAACTAACTTGTTAAATCTCAATAGTTATGAGAAATGTTATTCTCCAAAGCTTGGAGAATCGCTTGAGCTCCACTCAGAATGGAATTATTCTTATCATTAAACTCCTTTAAAAAAACCTTACTGCTTTCACTAGAAGAAAATGTACCATAGCCATGATATGGCTATGTGTGAAACGTACATCAAATGTCCATAAAGATAGAACATAGGAATCTCGAAATTCGAAAAACGCGTAACAACTTCTCAGTTCAGGTACAAAACTTTTTATTACCTTTGAGTTTAAAGGTTCTTCGACATAAGGAGAGAG
Organism: Sepioteuthis lessoniana; assembly: GCA_963585895.1. NCBI lineage: Eukaryota > Metazoa > Mollusca > Cephalopoda > Myopsida > Loliginidae > Sepioteuthis > Sepioteuthis lessoniana. The sequence goes on from OY757926.1 coordinate 8,723,203, forward strand.
AGGCACAATCTTTCTATCCGGGCTTTTTCATCTGCCCTCCATCTCGTGTGGCACCTGCCCAAGGCCTCCGTGAGCAAGTGAAAGTCAACCGTCTCGTTCGTTGTCCAGTTCTCAACTCTACTCACTTTCTTCAAATTCCCCAAATCCTTCGCGCGCTTCTGGTGCGTGACATCATCCACACTCTGTAACCCTGTTTCCCATCACGGGCTATTGTGACATCTCTGAGTGACATGTCCGCTCCGCTCGCGCGTGAACACCTGAGTTAATGTTGTACCTAAGTAACCCATGCACTGAGCTGAAAGGTTCTCAGCCTAACTAAACCCCCAAAAAATCCCTCAGCCATTATATTACAAAAAGAATACTGTGTCAATTAGACATCACCAAATAATTTAGTGATATTCAAATAAAGTTGTATGAGCATTAGTTGGTTGATGAGGACTGCAATTATAAACCAATAAGAACATGGTTGGGATTTGACTGCAAAGCATTTGGGAAATTATTCCTCTACTCATATTTACACAATATTTCAGCATCATTAATTAGTGAATTGTGTCATTGTTAATGAGAAATTAATAAAGTTAGCGACCAAGGTCAAGGGCGACCAGAAGGCTCCCTTTTCAATAGGGGAGGGCACTACTCCTTTCCCTGGATTGCTCCACTTTACCCTTGATATGTACCTTATATTGCTGAGTGTTAAGTAAGGTGGTATCATTTTTAAAGTCTTTGGTATGACGTGACCTGGGATTAAACCCAGGTCTCCCGGACAATTGGCGAACACTCTACCCACTAGGCCAATGATGAGAAATGATGTGTCATAAACATGGAGAATATCCAGAACTCTGCACAGAATAGAAATATTTTGCCATCATTAAATTCCTTATAAAATCATAATGCTTCCACGAGAAGAAAAGATTATATGATAATTAGACGTTGTCAAATAAAAGTTATTTAAGCTTTAGTTGGATGATAAGGCTTGTGTTGATGAAATATAAAAAATTTGAAGAATAAAAAAAATGTTGATGACTGTATTTCATGTATAGTTTAGTTTCATAGGCTAAAGTTCTCTCACATACTGGTCCTGTTATCTGGTTTGGTCATGGAGGTGCTACTCATATAGCATGTCTAGGGCAGAAATAACCAGGCAGAGTCCATCCCTCTCCAGGTCTACAACTAGTTTGAATTCAGTTTTTAATTCTAGACTGGTTGCCATACCAAGGTTAAATAGCCCAGTCTGTCCTATTCATACCTTTTCCAAAGGTATTAGCACTATGTGAAATGCAAACAGCCTCATTCAAGTCCATTTCAAATGATGATAGCCATTACGTCATGAACGCCTCCTAAATTTGACGATATAGTGCAACACTGCAACACAGTCTATAATCAAAATCCGATAGACAGTTGGATGAAGGGATGCATCCTCCCCTTCCCTAAAAAGGGTGACCTCGGATTAGCCAAGAACTACCGAGGTATAACACTTACATCTGTAGCAGCCAAAATTTACAATACCCTACTATGAAACCATATAGAACCCAAAATCGACAACATCCTTAGGAAAAACCAAAATGGCTTCCAAAGAAATAGATCCACGACCTCACAAATATTGACCATCTGTAGAATCCTTGAAGGTGTACAGGCAAAAAACCTACAGGCGACATTACTATTTGTCAACTTTACCAAGGCCTTTGATTCCATTCACTGAGGGAAGATGGAACAAATCCTACTAGCATACGGCATACCAAAAGAAACCGTAGCAGCAATAATGATTCTCTACAGAAACACCAAAGTGAAAGTACGTTCACCGGATGGAGACACAGAATACTTCGACATTGTAGCAGGAGATATTCTATCCCCATACCTCTTTATCATCTGTCTAGATTAGAACTTAGATTGATAAAATCAGAGAAAATGGCTTCGAGCTGAAAAAGAAAAGAAGCAGAAGGTACCCCGCAAAAACAAGCACCGACGCGACTACACCGATGACATAGTGTTACTGGCGAATACACTCAACCAAGCCGAAACACTACTGCATAGTTTGGAACGAGCCACCACAGGCATTGGCCTCCATGTCAATGCACACAAAACTGAATATATGTGCTATAATCAAACAGGTGACATTTCCACACTAGACAGAACCTCTCTGAAACTGGTAGACAAATTCACCTACCTAGGAAGCAGCATCTCATCAACTGAAAAGGACATAGACACACGGCTAACGAAGGCATGGACAGCTATCAATAGGCTTTCAATCATATGGAAATCAGACCTGACCAATAAAATGAAATGCAGTTTCTTTCAGACAGCGGTCGTCTCGATACTGCTGTATGGATGCACTACTTGGACACTAACTAAACGGCTGGAGAAGAAGCTAGACGGCAATTACACAAGAATGTTGTGAACAATATTGAACAAGTCCTGGCGGCAACACCCCAAAAAGCACCAACTATATGGCCACCTGCCTCCCATCATGAAAACTATCCAAGTTAGACGAACCAGACATGCAGGACACTGCTGAAGAAGCAAGGACGAGCTCATAAGTGATGTACTCCTATGGACCCCCACATATAGCCAAGCAAAAACAGGATGACCAGCTCGAAGCCCTGAAGACCTGCCAGAGGTGATGAATGATAGGGAGAAGTGACGAGAGAAGGTCAGGGATATCCGTGCTGGCGGCACGACATGATGATGATGATGAAACCAGCTGGCTGAGTCAGATGGCTAGCCATAAACTAGCACTGGATAGATAGATTTCATGAAAGTCTTTTACTCTTTGATGTGCAGCAATTGGGGGAAACAGATTATACCTGTTTGTAACAGTGTTTTTTGTTGTTCTTGTTGTTGTCAGGTGAGCGGGTGGGGGAGCACATTTGATTAACAAGCTTATCCCTATTTACCGACCCCTCCGCTCGGGCAGGATATGACACCAGGTCAATTTTTAAGCGAAGTTTAACAGGTTTGAATTCAGAGTTTTCCTTCTCCTAGACTAGTTGCCTCACCAAGGCTGAAGAACCTAGTCTGCCCTACTATTTTACCCATAGCTGGAGGAAGAGTAATTAGATTCATACCTTTCCCAAGAGTATTAGTGCAATGTGAAATGCAATCAGTCTCATCCAGGATTTGAACTCGTGTCGCCATGTCCATTTCCTACGACGATAACCATTACAAGCTTATCTACAACAGAATATCATTAACACTATTAAGTATTATCTCATTATCTGATTGCTTCAATTCACTAAGGTTGATATGCCATTAAATTTTATACCATTAAATCATATGCCATTAAACCAAAAAAGCAAAACAAAAACAAGCCAACCAACCTTCCTTTTATTTAATGGATGAAAATGTAGCTGAGAATAAATCTCTTGTAAGAGATGGTAAAAGGACAGTACTGTTTAATGTAAAAGGAAATTCAATAATTAATTTTTGGAGGAGTCTTCAAGGGGTCGTGCTGGATTGTGGTATCTAAGCGAGTTAGAACTCCAATAACTCTATTGTGTTCACTCTTGGAATCATCAACATCATGTCGTGCCGCTAACATGGATATCCCTGACTCTCTCTCGCCACTTCTCCCTATCGTTCATTGCCTCTGGCTGGTCTTCAGGGCTACATTCCGTATCCTCACATAGCTGCTGTATATATGTTCTAGCTGGTCGTCCTGTTTTTTCTCAGCCATATGTGGGGGTCCATAGTACTCCTATGGACTCTTGAAATAATAACCTTGAGAAAGACATGAATCCCCTTATTTCACCAGCTCTGAGTTAAATCAGTAATTCCCAATGTGAGGTACAGTAATATTTTGGTGTGTGTGTGTGGGGGGGGCTTGTTTACAGACCAACTTAATGGCCTTTTAAGCTTCCTTCACACGAATTGCAGTAAAATTTTGAATATGTAAGAATGAAATATTACAGGTGTGTGTGGGGGGGCATCAAAATTTTAGAAATACCAAAGTCGGGCATGGACCAAAATTGGTTGGGAACCACTTGGTTAGATAGTACCACTACAGTCTTCTACAAAAATGGCTTTGGCATTAGATAACTCACAAAGGTTGATATGCCATTAAATAAAGAAAACAAACCAAACCTATACTTAATTTTACACACGCTATAGGTCATCTTATGGTAATCATATCCATATCTTGAAAGGCCTTTAAATGAAGATGCATTTGTTCATTATTAGAGAATATTTTTATTAGCATGGATTCTCTTGACTCTCTCTTGCCATCTGTCCCTATCAGCTATCACTCTTTTTAAATCCCCTTGACAGTATCCAATGTCCACACAGAGCTGATGAAAGTAAATTTTTGCTGGTTGGCCAACACTGGTGTGTCCATGTGTAGTAGTCCATTGGAGAATGTCACTCATGAGTTTGTCTTGACTTCTCCAGTAGTGCCCAGCATCTCTTGCTTGTCTTATTTGGATGTTTTGTGAGATGGGAGGTAAGTGGCCGTGAAGCTGCTGTTTTGTAGGGTGCTACTTCCAGAATTTGTTGAAAACAGCATGCAGCATCCTTGTGTAGTTCTCATCTAGCTTTTTCTCAAGGTGTTTTATTAAAGTGGTGCAACTATATCATAGTACTAACATGGCTACAGCTTGGAAAGAAAGACTTGTTCTCATGGTTAATTTTTAGTGGTTGGAATGTGTAGAATAATAATAGCACTTGCCGCTATAAAGTCTATGCAATGACATGCCCGTATGTGCACAATCAGATGCTCGATAAATAGTCCTCCTTCTCCTCAAGTAGTATTCTTCTTTGGCAATTCTGTTTGCTTCATAACTGAGTACTTGCGTGAACAACTTCACAAATTCGACAGAATGCTTTCTTTTGTGAATTAACATCTGCTAAATTACAAGATGAGACACAAATAATACAGTTATAATTTTGCTTATGATGATAATCTTTTATCAGCCGAGTAAATAAGAAATATGCTTTTTTTTTAATTCAAAAATTGATAGACCATGTTTCAGGGCTGGTGGAGGGACCTTTTCATTTTCAAATTACATTAAGATTTATTGTCTACTAATAAAGTTGCACTCAATACATTTTTAGTTTATTTACAACAAATTCTAAAGTTTAAACCTTTTGTTAATATAATCACGTTGCCAACTGGACTTAGATTATGCTGACTGTATCCTTTACAGATGCTTCTGTAATTGACTTACAATCAAATCATACTGAAAACATTGGTTCTCACCGTATCACTGAGGGTAAGTGGTAATAAGTCTGCTTAGTGCTTAATGAGTAGAGTGTTTGCCAATGGCCCGGGAGACTGGAGTTCAATCCCAGGTTGAGTCATATCAAAAACTCAAAAAATGGTACTTGATGCCACCTTGCTTAACACTCAGCATTATTAGGTAGGGATCAAGAATAAAGTGGAGCAATCCAGAGAATGAGTAGCACCCTCCCCTACACCTTGGTGTAGTAGCTATTGAAAAGGGAGCCTTCAGGTCACTCTTGACAAAGTGCTTAGATGGGAAGAATTTAGTACCAGCAAGTATTGTAAATAAGGTAAGGTATTGGTGTCAGACTGACATTAGTAAATAATAATTGACAAATGTATAGTTTACAATTCTTTGAATTCATTTAAACTTGTAATTCTTCATTTTCCAACTCTTTTTTTATCTTCTGCTAGGTTGGAGTCTGCTATTCCACTGTTAAAACTTGAATTGGAACACGTCTTTGGACGTGGAAACTTCACTGTGGCTTTCCCTGATGATGGTGCAAATAAACGTTTTAAGAGTTTCTTTCCAGAGCATGAGTGCATCATTTGTAACAAAACAAGAATTGGCACAAAGAGAAATGTCCAGATCAAAGACGGTAAGTCATTTCATTACAAGGGGGAAGGACGTCTCTGTGGCATTGAGGTATGAACCCCCTTATCCCCCCAGCTGTGGGTTAAATAGTATTACTGCTGTTCATTAGCCCAGTGGGTAGTGTTTGCCAATGGCCCAGGAGACTGGGGTTGTGACTACTGAAATATAGAAGGCCTGTTTGATCGTGATGTGACGTCACAAAAGTAGTCCATGAGGTTAGTGAAACAGTCAGTCATCATAATGTAATGAATTATTGTAAGAAAAAATGGTTTTAGAAAACTTTAAAAATATATTTAAAAAAGAAAGAAACAGGGTTGGATTTTATACAGAACTTTATTTGATATCAATTTTAAAAAAGATAATTGATACAAAAAAAAAATTGTTGCTGAATGCTACGTTAAAGTAAATAAACTAAACATCATTTTACATTTCAGTAAATTTTAAAAACTGAAATTTGTTCATTTGTTACAAATTTGAAAACATTTTTTTAAAATCATTATCAACATTGTTTTAATTTACATGTTTTTATTTTAATTTCAATAATTATTCTGTAAAGTTACAATATCGTAATTATTAATTAGAGAACTAACAAACAATAATTGAATAAATAAACAAACAAATAACAAGTAAATGATAAATAAAATATAAATAAGAAACTATAAAATTAAAGACAAACAAGCAAATGAATTCGATACAAACAATTGTTGTATACTCTCATACATGATTTACGAACTTCAATGAATGAACAAAACACTTCTTTATCAAAATATATCTCTCATTTTATTCTCGAAAAGGGCCTTCAGTTTGTTGTTACTTTGAGAGATAGATGGAGAGACATATACTCAGAAAGGGGACTTCTTCTTGTCCCATATCTTCTTCTGGGAGCCAGGAGAGTGCCAATGCTTGCACCTCCTTGCAAGTCGTGTTGTCAGAGAGGTCCAAGATGTCTCTGATTGGCTGAGTATCCCTAGCTTGACTCCTGATTCTCTGCCTGTCTAAATCTGACCGTGTGGTTATCATGTGATTTACTAATCACAACGTGACAGCTTGTCAAAGCACACGGGGTCACTTGGAACTAATCCATATCATATGTTATATAACACAATAAAGAGATTTAAAATTCAAATATAATACTTAGAGATAAATAGGTTACAGATAGAAAATTTTAAGACTGAAATTTGTTCATAATTTTAATTGTTTTAAATTTGAAAACAATTTTTAATAAATCCTAATCAGTATTGTTTTAATTTGCATGTTTTTATTTCAATTTTAATGATTTTTTTGTAAAGTTACAATTTTGTAATCATTAAGTGATTATTACTCAAATACAGCAACAACTGAATTATGAATTAGGAAACAAATAATAATTGAATAAACAGACAAACAAATTACAAATAAATGATGAATAAATAAAACAATTAAATATAAATAAGAAACAAATAAATTAAATTCAAACCAGTAAATAAATTAGATGCAAACAATGAGATTTAAAAATCAAATAATACTTTATAGAAAAATAGGTTACAGATACAAAATTTAGCTGAATGTTTGAAGTTTTCTTTTTTTAATTTGTTATTTTTAATATTATTATTTTCTTTGGAATGAAAATTATTTAAAAGAGCATTTGTAGGGTGCCCGACAAACATTCTTTGTATTTTTGCAATACTGTGACCCTCATCATAAGCGTCATTATCAAAAAGAAGCTCATAATCTGCCAAAATATTCAATGTTATATGCATGACTAATTTCCTTTGATTTACTGAATGAAGAAAAGAACGATGTTTAATCAGCTTATCAATGACTACATAATTATATATTACAAAATTTGTAGTTGTATCATTTGGATATAAGAGAGAACCTCTATTAATCTCCTGAAAATAGCTGTTTATTTTGGGTATTTTTTCCATATTATCTCTTTCAGATATTAAATCTTTGCAACTATTGCATTTAATTTTCTTAAAAACTACATAACAGCAAGAACCTGCTAAATATATAGTATTACAGGAAGAACTTCTCTACATTTATTAATATCATCCTCTTTAACATCAATTCTAAATTTGTACACATCTAACTTTTGCTTCTCTTTAACATCATCCCAGTTTGGTTCTTGTAAATTTTTAAAATCAATTTAAATGTATTTCTGATTAAATGGTAAGCTCAATTTTAAAACTGATATCATTCTAATTATTTTTGCACACTCAAACACTTGCTGTATCAAGATATTATACTGATCCCCACTAAGTTGCTGGTATTGACCAAACCTTGCCTCAAGGTGAGCAGTTTGAAATTTGCCCGGTAATGTTTTGCATTTTCAATTCTTTGATGCAATACTTGGTTAGTTCTAGAAATGCATAGGTTGTATGATGCAAAGTAGTGAAGGTTTCCTTTGTTAATTTGCTATTTCTTCCAGAAATGCTATTCTAAGATTCTAACCAGTTGATGAATACAGAGAGAAATCTAAAGTTTCCTTTATCCACTCTAAGTGGATTACCGTATTTATTTCTAAGCCAACAACCTTTATATGGTGTTTTTACATTCATTATTGTCGACCAAATATAAAATATGTTCATATATTCTGCAACTTCTGCAAAATTAGGCAAACATTTCTGTTTGTCTCAGGTCAATCATACCTGAACTGTGTATTCATTAAAAATTTGCTGAACTAAATTAACATTTTGCAATACAGGGAACGGAGTAGTGCTCTCCCTTATACCTCAGTGTAGTAGCTATTGAAAAGGGAGCCTTTGGGTCACCATTGACTATGGTCACCAACTTTAACTTATATAACAATGAAGAAAATATATCATTACTGTTGAATAATCAAACTTATTCCATGTCATTAAGTTTAGCTGCTCATATATAAACTTTGTTGAATTAAAATGTTTGTTTGATTCTTCTTGCACCAATAGTAGAAATGGCATTACCAATTTTAATATAAAAATCATATTCTGAGGTTTGGTTTGCTGTTGTTCTGTGTCCATTTTCTTCATGTTTTCTATCAGAATTTTGAGAGAATTTTGATCAGTTACATGTTTAGGAATCTTATAGACCCTATTCTATTAATTTCCACATCTCTACAAAATACATGTACTGCAAAATCAGATTCAATTACAAGAGACAGATTGATTTTTGGATATTACTCCAGTAATATCTCTCAAGAAAATTTAATTTCCCTTCTAGATCATTCATACTTTGGAATTTCTTCTGCTTTTTATATGCTAAGTCATCAGTAATATTTTAATTTAAAGCACTTTTAAGGGCAGAATTCTCCAGTCAGATTCTTCTTGAATTTGGTGACTCTCTTGAGGTTTTCAATGAAGATAAATACAAGGGACAGTTAGGTAAAATTCTAGAGATAGCACTATATATTTTTTGAAGTTTAACTTCAACTGTGACACCTGTATTTTTGTCAAAGGCTGACGATTCTCTCCTTATGTCCTCCAGTTGAAAATGTAGTTCACATACCTAATAAGATTTTAAAAACCAAAACCTATTTTAAATTCTTACAAAAGTCTAAGAAAATCAGCCAGCAAAAATCTGATATGAAGCATTTTTCTTACAATTCTATGAAAAGTGAAAAGAGTGTTCTGATATTTTTGAGAAACATGATTTAATTCATTAATTCAACAAAAGATTATTAGTGACAAAGTTACAAGGTGCATATGATAGGTTTCCAGACTTTTTTTTGTATGGACTCTTTTATTGATAGTACACAATGGAACTCTAGTGCCCTTCGAAGTAATCTCCTCCAGCTGCAATGCACTTGTACTATTCCAACAACTTCTGGAAGGCCCAATCGAAGCCCTCTTGTGTGAGCGTGTCAATGACCTTCATCACAGCCTCTTTCATCTCCTCAATTGTCTCATAACGACATCCTCTGAGCTTAGGGAATAACCAAAAGTCACAGGGAGCAAGGTCTGGACTATAGGGAGGCTGAGGAACTGTCATGATGCCCATCTTGGTCAAATAGTTTGTGAGAACGATGGAGTTGTAGACTGGTGTATTGTCCTGCCACTGACTCGATTTGAAGAGTGCTGGCCTCTTCCATAGGAATCTCTTCCTGAACTCCCTTAAAACCTCAACATAGTAACCCTAACCCTAACCGTAACCCTTTGGCCAATCAACTCTGGTGTATTGACTTCCTTACTCCTGCCACACCTCTCATCATCACTCACAGTCTCCCTGCCTTCCTTGAATCTCTTATGCCACTCAAAAACTGATGCTCGATTCATGCAAGATGGTCAAAAAGAAGTCTGAAGCATTCCATATGTTTCTGTGGCATCATTTTTTCCAAGTTTAAAACAGAATTTTATTGCATATCATTCTTCTTAAGTGTCCTCACGTCCAGATTGCATTTTTAAAATTCACCAGCTGTGATAATCAGGCTTTAGTAGAGTGTATTCCAATTGCTGTTGTAGCTGTTCATTTGTAGCTGAAATCATAAAAATTGGTCAGTCATCTCATAAGATGTATAGCAATAACATACTGAATTTTCAAGGGTCTTGGATAATGTTAAATGCCCATACGAAAAAAATCTGGAAACTTATCGTATGCACCTCGTATGTACAAATAAAGAGAGAATTTTTAACGTTTCCTTATTTTTTAAATTTAAATGATAAATAAAAAGATAATTTTTTATGAATAAAACAATTCTAAAAAATTGTTAGATTATTAGAATCATTTTTTATGCTTATAAAAATATTCTTTTACAGATTTGAGTTGAAAATTTCTTTGAAGTTTATTTTTTATAACGTAAGGTTTTCAGCTTTTAAAAACTTTCACAAATTTTTCTTTTATGTGTTGTGAATTACAAAGACATGAAATTAACTTAATCCTGTGAGTTTCAATTGAATTTAATATCTTTTTAAAACAAAACTTTGTTTTATTTTGTTGTAAATTACAAAGACATGAAATTAATTCAATTAAAGTTTTATTCATGAACAAAACAATTCTAAAAACTTGTTAGAATTATTTTTTGCACCTATAAAAATATTCCTGAATGAATTTATATTGAAAATTTCTTTAAAGTTTTTTTTTTTTACAATGAGGTTTTAGCTTTTAAAAACAACGCAAGTGATAAATGTATCTTAAATTTCTCGCTAGATTTAACTTTGTGGTGTGAATTACAAAGACATGAAATTAATTTAATCATTAAAGTTTCAATTGAATTTACTTATTTTTTAATACAAAAAAAAAATACTATGTTGAATTTAGTTAGTGGAAAATAAATTTGATTGTACAAATCCAAACATCAGATAATTCTTTATCTTTAGGAAAAGGAAATACATGAACTTTAAGGCTGTTTTTATCCTATTTACCAACCCCTCTGCTCGGGCAGGATATGACACAAGGTCAATTTTTAAGCGGAGTTTAACAGGTTTTAATTCAGAGTTTTCCTTCTCCTAGACTAGTTGCCTCACCAAGGCTGAAGAACCTAGTCTGTCCTACTATTTACCCATAGTTGGAGGGAGAATAATTGGATTCATACCTTTCCCAAGGGTATTAGTGCTATGTGAAATGCAATCAGTCTCGTCCAGGATTTGAACTCGTGTCGCCGTGTCCATGTCCTACGACGATAACGACTACACCACGGCTGTTTTTATAATTCCCTTTGCAATTTGGTACATCGTATCTATAAGGCATTATTTTTGTTTATAAATAAATTCAATATTTAAAAGAAATTATTGATAACAAATTTAAAAACTGCTGTAAAAATCTAACACACAGCCTTCTTGAAAGCTGGACTTGAGATGATGATGTCACATGACAATCGAACAGATCTTCATATTTCAGTGGTCACACTGGGGTTCAATCCTAGGTAGAGTCCTTCCAAAGACTCAGAATAATGGTACTTGATGCCACCTTGCTTAACACTAAGCATTATAAGGTACAGATCAAGGATAAAGTGAAGCAATCCAAGGAAAGGAGTAGTGCCCACCCCGACACAGTGTAGTAGCTATTGAAAAGGGGGCTTTTGGTCACCTTTGACTATGGTCACCAACTTACTGTTCTTTTACAAGCATTGCTTTGGCATTAAATAACTCCTGCAAGTTGATATGCCATTAAACAAAGAATCAAACCATTTCATCGCAGAAAAAGCTTTAAAGTAGTTTTAACTACCATATATATGAGGGTCTACTGAAAAGTTAAAAAAATTCACAAAAATACTCTCATACAATTGGAGGCTTATTTTTCAACATTGAACCCCCCCCCCTCCTCACCGCAGTCCACACACTTAATGGTTTTGCAATGTTTGGATCCCAGTGGTAAAAAAGTCCTCAACAGTAGATATAATATCATCATATGAACTTTTCAGCCCACCCTGTACTCAAGTAATTTTTAGCCACAAAATGTGTTTTTTTAATATATTGAGTATGACCTCTAACTTTTAGCTATGCTAGCTGACAAAAATCTTTCTTTAACATCCAATGATATAAAGAAAAAACATTCAAACACTTAATACTTTCAAAACTACTGTAATACAATGAAAATGAATGTGATGCTGTAAATAAACAATGTAGTCTAGACCTTGATGTAGCCTACCGTGTTTACTTGGCTATTCCAAACACACTAAAAACCCGCTACTGATACATAATAGCTTTGATTATATAATAATTAATCTAAAATAAAAACTTTATTATCTTAGCTTATAACTAAACAAAGGCTATTAGTTATGTGGTGACATTTTGGATTGAAGTTATGGCAAGGTTAGACTGAGAAACAAGGTAAGCTTCAACATTTCAAAAGCATATCACTTGTAATGAATAAACCCTTTGTTTTTGAGGTGAAAAATAGATCTTAAAAAGTTGTTCATTCCACAAGTATATACAGTATTTTTAACTAGTTTACATACCCATCTACACAGGGTAAAAAGTGAAGACTTGGATCCCATTGAGACTCACTAGACAAAAAATCTCTGATACTTATTTCCTTTTCCCAAACCATGTCTATTTGTAGCCACATACATATACAAATATAAGCGGAAACATAGTCAACAATAATGATGAACTTCAATGAATGAACGAACACACTTCTTTATAAAAATATATCTCTCACACTTTATTCTCGAAAGGGTTGATGCTGGTTGTGTGTGAGAGGTGAGTTGGAGACAAGGACAGACTGCTTCATATTGACCCAAAGTTCTTCTGACCATAGCAGCATTTCTTCTTCATCTTAGCTGGGTTTGCTCAACCGTGGGTCACTGAGGGCCACAAGCTGATTCTCACGCTGGCATCTTGTCCCCCAACTGACTTCAACTCCAACTGGAACTGACCGTCTGTGCACCTGGTTATATCATTGTTTAACGCCCACCTGCTCCTCCGCTTGGTAAGGCCTCACCCCAGTGAGTGTCCTGGATATGACATTAAACAATCTAATGGTGAAGTTCCAGTGAAGCTGGAGTTTTGGGGAATGAGGAGTATCCCTTCATTGCCATTGCTCCCAGGTCCACTCTGGCTCAGAATGGTAGCACCTGATAGGGCCCTATCTATGAGTCAAATAGAACTACACTGACTACTTATGCTAAACTGAATTGCTTGTAATGGAACTGTTTTGACATTGAAACTGTGTACTCATGTTAAACTGAATTGTCTGAAATAGAACTATTTTTAGACATTGAACCTGTAGTACGCTAAGCTGAATTGCTGGAAATTGAACCGTTTTGACATTTAACTGTGTGTAAACAAAAACTATACTCATACTAAACTAAATTGTTTGAATTAGAACTGTTTGACTAAACTGAATAGCTTGAAATAGAAATGTTTTTGACAATTAAACTGTCTACTTATGCTAAACTGAATTGTTTTAAATAAGACTGTTTATTTGTATACAAATGGATTTGGCATTAAATAACCTCCAAAGGTTGAGATGCCATAAAACCCAAACAACCAAACCAAACCAACTATAGTGGATGTGGTTGGACATTTGTGGAAATTTGATTGACAAGTCAAAGTCATTATGGAGGCAAGACTGGATTCTGAGGGAAACTGTTGAAAATTTATCTAGCTTTCATGACTGTCTGTAGGCAGCTGCACCAGATTTCTGAGATGTCGATAAAGAAAAAAGTTAAGTTCTGAACAGTCAAATAGTAAAGTTGTGTTATTTGTTGCTTAAGTGAAACCATTCACTTATTGTGGATAGATAACAATTTATAAATGAAAGAAGGATTTCTTTCATCACCAGGGAACAAGTGAGAACCTTTCTTCTTTGAGATGTTCTACTTTTTAACCCTTTCAAGACCCAAGAACATTATGTTCTGGAAAGATAAATCTAGATAACAGAAAAAGAATTTATTAAATATATTTATTATACTTTGAAGTTAATATTATTCTATGGAAATTTGAGTGTTTGAGGGAAATATTTTAAATTTCATTGAGTGACACTCTGGAGATTTATCAATTTAAACATTTTTGTTTGTTCTAACTATAATGCTATAGAATTGGCTATAAATAAGTACATCCTTTACAGTTTTTTGGAAAAAATTAAATTTCTTCTCAAACAAAGATAGCAGGATTTTATTATTTTTAGTAAAACATACAATCAAAACAGATATTAGGTATTATCTATCACCAAACTCTACAGCATTGGAACTTTGTGACTAAAAATATATGTTGCAGTCCAGAAATAAGTACACTCCTTTTATATAATTATAGTTTTTGGTCTCAGAATTTCAATGCTGTACAGTTTGGTAATAAATAGTATGTTTTGATTGTATAATGTTCTAGAAATAATAAAAACCTGGTATTTTTAGTTTAGAAGAAAATAAACTTTATAAGTTAGTTAGTTCCTATTTACCTAACCCCTCCGCTCGGGCAGGATATGACACAAGGTCAATTTTTAAGCGGAGTTTAACAGGTTTGAATTCAGAGTTTTCCTTCTCCTAGACTAGTTGCCTCACCAAGGCTGAAGAACCTAGTCTGCCCTACTATTTACCCATAGCTGGAGGGAGAATAATTGGATTCATACCTTTCCCAAGGGTATTAGTGCTATGTGAAATGCAATCAGTCTTGTCCAGGAATTGAACTCGTATCGCCGTGTTCATATCCTGTGACGATAACCATTACACCACGGGCACCTCCTTATAAGTTAGTTAGTTAATTAGTTGAGGATGACCTGAAGGCTCCCTTTTCAATAGCTACTACACCGATGTAAGGGAGGGTGCTACTCCTTCCCTTGATTGCTCCACTTTAGGTTGGCTGGTTGTTTGGGTTTTATGGCATATCAACCTTTGTCGGTTATTAAATGCCAAATCCATTTTAAACAAATAATTAGTTCCATTTCAAACAATTCAGTTTAGCATTAGTACACAGTTTGTCAAAAACATTTCTATTCCAAGCTATTCAGATTCAAATAGTTCTAATTCAGCTAATTCAGTTTAGTATAAGTACAGATTTTGTTTACACACAGTTCAATGTCAAAACAGTTCTAAATTAAACAATTCAGTTTAGCATAAGTACGCAGTTTAAACATTAGTACACAGTTTAATTGTCAAAAACATTTCTATTTCAAGCTATTCAGTTTAGTCAAACAGTCCTAATTCAAACAATTCAGTTTAGTATAGTAATGCAATTAGTTTTATTTAACCCATAGATAGGGCTCTATCAGGTGCTACCATTCCAGGTCACTGGAAGCTCACCATCAGATTGTTTAGTGTCATATCCAGGACACTCGTTGAGGGGGGGGTCTTACCCCTCTGTAGAGAAGCAGTCAGTGTATTCTACATCCCCATCTGACTGGGTAATGCTGTACTTTACCCTTGATCCTTACCTTATAATGCTTAGTGTTAAGCAAGGCGAGATTAACTACAATTTTGTGAGTCTTTAGTATGACTCAACCTAGGATTGAACCCCAGTCTCCCAGACCATTGGCGAACACTCTACTCATTAGGCCAATGGCCTGGTTATAAAGGGTGTCCTTATTTATTGGCAAAACTATATAATTATTTTACATCTGCAGAAATGAAGAGTAATTTGTTAATCTAATTAGTAATACTTATATTCATTTTAGTAACTTGTTAATTTTTGTATTCTTTTGATGTTTAGCAACTTAAATTTTGTAAGATTAGTTATGTCTTGCTGCTACATGGTTTCCCACTGCATATTACTTATTGTTAGAGACCCTCTAATGAAGAGAGCTCCTTTTTCTATGAAGACATTTTTTTAATGTTATAATCATTCTTTTGGGTGGATGGAGACACAGAATACTAGCATTGT
Organism: Sepioteuthis lessoniana; assembly: GCA_963585895.1. NCBI lineage: Eukaryota > Metazoa > Mollusca > Cephalopoda > Myopsida > Loliginidae > Sepioteuthis > Sepioteuthis lessoniana. The sequence goes on from OY757926.1 coordinate 8,739,221, forward strand.
AGCAGGAGTACTACAAGGGGACACGCTAGCCCCATACCTCTTTATCATCTGCATAGACTATGTGCTTAGAACATCGATCGATAAAATCAGAGAAAACGGATTCAAGCTGACAAAGAAAAGAAGCAGAAGGTACCCCGCAAAAACAATTCCATTGCGATTCTGGCAAATACGCCCAACCAAGCCGAAACACTGCTGCATAGTTTGGAACAAGCCACCACAGGCATTGTCCTCCATGTCAATGCACACAAAACTGAATATATGTGCTTTAATCAAGCAGGCAACATTTCCACACTAGACAGAACCTCTCTGAAACTGGTAGACAAATTCACCTACCTAGGAAGCAATGTCTCATCAACTGAAAAAGACATTGACACGTGACTAACGAAGGCAAGGACAGCTATCGATAAGCTATCGATCATATGGAAATCAGACCTGACCAATAAAATGAAACACAGTTTCTTCCAGGCAGCGGTCGTGTCGATACTACTGTATGGATGCACCACTTGGACACTAACAAAACGGCTGGAGAAGAAGCAAGACAGCAATTACACAAGAATGTTGCAAGCAATATTGAATAAGTCCTGGCGGCAACACCCCACAAAGCACCAACTATATGGCCACCTGCCTCCCATCACGAAAACTATCCAAGTTAGACGAACCAGACATGCAGGACACTGCTGGAGAAGCAGGGACGAGCTCATAAGTGATGTACTCTTATGGACCCCCACATATGGCCAAGCAAAAGCAGGACGACCAGCTAGAACATACATACAGCAGCTCTGTGAGGATATGGGATGTAGCCCTGAAGACCTGCCAGAAGCGATGAACGATAGGGAAAAGTGGCGAGAGAGGGTCAGGGATACCCGTGCTAGCCGCGCGACATGATGATGATGATGATGATGATGATGAAACATGCATGCCAAATTGGTTGTGCTACATCAAACCTTTTATCTGTCATTAGTCTGTGAGCCAGACCCCCAAAATTCAGCCTTCATTCAGGTAGGCAAATTTCCTCTATGCATTTTGAAAAAGTATGTGCTTCAAGGTGTCAAAAATACCTTGTGGACCTTTCTATGACACAGCTTTATGCTAGTTATTGGTCCTTTAGCAAGAGTACCTCAAAGTTATAAAAACATTTGTTTTTATAATAAAATCTATTTCTATAAGGGTACTAATTTAGTAACTGCCTAGTAAGTAATGAAGTTAAATTTTCTGTTTTGATTCTACCCAGTGGGTAGAGTGTTCGCCAATGGTCCGGGAGACCTGGGTTCAGTCCCAGGTTGCATCATACCAAAGACTTTAAAAATGTTACTTGATACCTCCTTGCTTAAAATTCAGGTACGTATCAAGGGTAAAGTGGAGCAATCCAGGGAAAGAAGTAATGCCCTCCCCTACACTTCGGTGTAGTAGCTATTGAAAAGGGAGCCTTCTGGTTGCCCTCGATTACGGTCGCCAACTTTATTTACTACGCATGAAAAAGTGTATTATCCATTTAGACTCTTTTGACATATGATTTATTGGCAATGAACTGAAATCTTCAATTTCAAAGGAAAGATCAACTGTTTTTTTTTTTTGTTGTTTTTTTTAAACTTGTTTTTAAGCTTGCTGAACTGTTATACCTCATTACATGTCATATAAAAATACATATTTTCAAATTAGGTTTATTATGAGAGGACAATGGGCTGGCTAATTATAATGTATCATAGCAATAATCCATTATTATAGTAATTCATAACCCATTTTAGATGTATATATTAAGTTTGTGAGAACAATTTAGATGTTGATTAGCGTTTTATGTGAAAGTTCACTCAATTACATTGTCCATCATTTAACAATGATCTTTAAGTATATAAAGATTAAAGATGACTGATTTTAACAGCAAATCAGCCCATCTAGAGTTATACTGTATCTAGAGGTTAGGGAATTGCATACATAGTACATTTCTATTTACGTTTGTTTAGTCATTTCTTTAGAGAATTTTTGCACACAGTTATGATGTAAAGTATTCCTGATACAAATAATTTGCACAGAGTTATATGGTTTCAAGTATTCCTATCTAATACAAATAATTTGCATAGAGTTGTACAGATTCAAGTATTCCTATCTAATACAAATAATTTGCATAGAGTTGTATGGCTTCAAGTATTCCTATCTAATACAAATAATTTGCATAGAGTTGTATTGTTTCAAGTATTCCTATCTAATACAAATAATTTGCATAGAGTTGTATGGATTCAAGTATTCCTATCTAATACAAATAATTTGCTTACAGTTGTTTGGTTTCAAGTATTCCTATCTAATACAAATAATTTGCATAGAGTTGTATGGATTCAAGTATTCCTATCTAATACGAATGATTTGCTTACAGTTGTATGGTTTCAAGTATTTCTATCTAATACTAATAATTATATGGTAATTATTTTTATTTAATAATAGTTGTTTGTTTGCACATAGTCATATGGTTTCAAGAAATTAATAATAATCTTTAGTTAATAATTATAGCTTCAAATAACTATTCTTAATACAAATAATTTGCAGTTATATGGCATCATGTATTCCTATCCAATATCAATAATTTTTAAACAGATCTATTTGACCCATAGATGAGATACCAACAAGCACTACCATTTGAGGTTAGAGTGGACCTGACAGTAATGACAATGAAGGCATACTCCACACTCTCCAGAGCTCAAGCTTCACCATCAGTTGCAGCTTAGAGTCATACCCAGACCACCCATTCTGTTTGACCCATAGATGGGACCCTAACAGGTACTACCACTCCAGATCAGAGTGGACCCAGCAGTTTAGTGTCATATACTGACACCCCTTTTCTACATGGGATACAGTCATTGTATTCTAAGATTCACCCACTGGGATGAAAGATTTAAGGTTTGGTTTGGTTTGGTTTCTTTGTTTAATGGTATATCAACCTTTGTAGGTTATTAAATGCCAAAGCCATCCTTCGTGAAGAACAGTTGTGGTACTATTTAACCCATAGCTGGGAGGATAAGGGGGTTCATACCTTTGCCTAGAGTATTTGCCCGAAAGTGAACATAATAGCGTGACTCGCTTACTACGATTCCACAGTCCATCACTTTAACCATTACAGCACGAGGCTATCCCCAAAAGATTAAAGAGAAAACACCATTTCCACTTAATATGAGGGCCATTCAATAAATGAAGGGAATTTTTTCTGGAAAAAAGCAAAATAAATTTCTTTTTCAGAATTTTTTTTCCATAAATATAAACTCTGAATTGTTTGGAATTGGTTTATACCAAAAATTATTTTAATCTTGAAAAAGTATTTGTTTTGAGGCTATTCAAAATGACAGAAAATCAGAGTTCTTTTGGTTTGAAAAGAGGTCTGACATCAAATCTTTGGTGGCTGAGAAGTGCAAATCATGTGAAATTTACAGAAGAATATGTGTTGTGTATGAAGAAGCATATTTTAGTAAAAAATGTTTAATCATATTTACCAACCCCTCCGCTCGGGCAGGATATGACACAAGGTCAATTTTTAAGCGGAGTTTAACAGGTTTGAATTCAGAGTTTTCCTTCTCTTAGACTAGTTGCCTCACCAAGGCTGAAGAACCAAGTCTGTCCTACTATTTACCCATAGCTGGAGGGAGAATAGTTGGATTTATACCTTTCCCAAGGGTATTAGTGCTATGTGAAATGCAATCAGTCTGGTCCAGGTTTGAACTCGTGTCGCCGTGTCCAATTCCTACGACGATAAACATTACACCACGGGCACCTCCACAAAATGTTTAATAAATGGGCTAAACATGGATTTGCCACTATGAGCCCAAGTCAAAAAGTCTCAGGAGTGGAAACACATTGACTCTCCGTTAAAGAAAAAGTTCTGGGCATAGCAACAAGTAAAGGTCATACTGACAGTGTTCTAGGATCTGAAAGGACCCATAGTTATTGATTTCATTGCAAAAGGTGCAACTGTAAACAGCTCTTCTTTTTGGCAACTCCTTAGGCAAAATTCATTACCCTTATATCTATAAACATTTGATATGCAAATTCTCTAAAAAAAAACCAAATACAACACTTTTTGTCATTTAGTGTATTCAGACTATTTATTATTATTATATTCTCAACATTTCGACCAATGCATCCTTCAGCCTTTTTTCAGGTGTTTCATATTGTTGTGTCGTGAAATACGAAAGGTCGACATATATAAAAATAAGAGGTATTTTATTCCAGAGAAAATACAGTACACAGTTGAATACTCCAACATGTAAATATGTGGTGCATTCAATAAGTTTCCAGACTTTTTTGGTATGGGTATTTAACATCGTCGTAGACTCTTGAAAATTCGCTATGTTATTGCTATACATCTTATGAGATGACTGACTAATTTTTATGATTTCAGCTACAAATGAACAGCTACAGCAGGAACTGGAATACACCCTGATTGTCACAGCTGGTGAATTTCAAAAATGCAATCTAGATGTGAGGACACTTTAGAAGAATGATATGCAATAAAATTCTGTTTTAAACTTGGAAAAAATGATACCACAGAAATGTATGGAATGCTTCAGACTGCTTTTCGACCATCTTGCATGAATCGAGCATCAGTTTTTGAGTGGCATAAGAGATTCAAGGAAGCCAGGGAGTCTGTGAGGGATGATGAGAGGTGTGGGAGGAGTAAGGAAGTCAATACACCAGAGTTGATTGGCCAAACGGTTAGGGTTACTATGTTGAGGTTTTAAGGGAATTCTGGAAGAGATTCCTTGGGAAGAGGCCAGCACTCTTCAAATCGGGTCAGTGGCATTTCTATCAGGACAATGCACCAGTTCACAACTCCATCCTTGTCACAGACTATTTGACCAAGATGGGCATCATGACAGTTCCTCACCATCCCTATAATCCAGACCTTGCTCCCTGTGACTTTTGGTCATTCCCTAAGCTCAGAGGCTGTCGTTATGAGACAATTGAGGAAATGAATGAGGCTGTGATGAAGGTCATTGACATGCTCACACAAGAGAACTTCCATGGGGCCTTCCAGAAGTTGTTGGAACAGTACAAAAAGTGCATTGCAGCTGGAGGAGATTACTTGGAAGGGGACTAGAGTTTCATGAGTGTATTATCAATAAAAGTGCCCAATCGAAAAAAGTCTGGAAACTTATTTAATGATCCTTGTAACCGTTAGTTGTAAGTTGCTCTCTTAGTCTAGAGTGAGCACTGTTTTAAATAGTTTTTAGACTAGTCTATCATATTGAACTCAAGAGCCTACATGGAACTTCAAACTGAACCCTGAATCCTTTATTTAATCCACACCAATAGTCATAAATGTGATGTCTACATTGTTTGCAATTGCATCAGAAATTTAGTCATTTCACAAAAAAATTGATTTGATATTGTTTCACCTTTTGCTAAAACAAAGTTAAGAAGTATATCTTATCTTATATTCATGAGTAAAAAATTCAGTGAAATTTCTAAAAATCATTGACATGAACAATATTTCCATACATGCCTCCAGACAGAAATATAAAGATTATTTACTGTATTATCAGTAAACTATTTGGATATGTCAGAAAAATTGGTTTGGGAATTCTTGTTTCATCTTAACTTATTTTCCTCACTTTACATTATAGGATTTATTTTGTCTTTGATCACTCTGGTTTTTTGTGGATTGGTTGTAAGTAATGGGTATACTGAAGCACCTATCGAGTGATGTACCACTTAGCAAAGATAATTACTGTTATTTTGACATTTATATTTGTTTTGTTGTTATTTTTTGTCTTTCTTTGTTTTGCATCTGTGTGTGTGTGTTTATATGCATGCACTTTTTATTATATATAAAATTGTCTTATGTACAGAGTTTAACTCTTATTTTCTTTAATTTATAACATTGTAAAAGTGTTTGATAGAAGAATACCTCTTTTGGGGGGGTGTCCTCATGGTGTAATGGTTAAAGCGTTGGACTGCGGAATCGTAGTACACGAGTTCGTACTCCAATCACGCTATTACGTTCACTTTCGGGCAAATACCCTTGGGAAAGGTATGAGCCCCCTTATCCTCCCAGCTATGGGTTAAATAGTACCACTACTGTTCTTCTAGGAGAATGGCTTCGGCATTAAATAACCTAAAAAGAGTTGATATGCCATTAAAACAAAGAAACCAAAATACCTTTCTCAAGTAAAATCATGCTGGTTTTTTTAAAGTAAAATTTACATTGTTTCATTTCTTAACTAAAGATGTTTTCTTCTTCATCTATAATTAAACAAAAGAGACCATAATAAATTACAAGATGATTTCATTTAGAAGCTCTTTAACCAAATGCTTATATTTGTTATGTCTTGCATGCCACTCGGCCTTTTGGCTGGATGGGCATGCAACGGTCATTGACCAGCAAGTATGGCCCTGGACCTCGTTGTCCAGTTTCCAGTTTAAGCTATAATCCGGCATTTGTGGCTGGACCCATGTTTGGCTCATCAGGCTCCCTTTGCACTGAGCTGTTGTCCAGCAAAGTCTAGCAGGGTTTGAGACTCGGCTCGTGTCCGACCTTCCCCTCCTCTAATCCCCACTTTAAGCCGACCTTCCGGTCATTGACCATGTGTCAAGTTCTGTCTGATGGAAAGCAGAGATAAATAAAGCCTATATATATTATACCATGTGACCTGGAGGTTGCAGGTTCATTCCTGACTACAATTAAATAACAAGGAATACTTACTATAGTTTAACACTTGTACCCTGTTATAGTTAATGAGATTAGAACAATCTACCCGGTGTATTAAATAAAGGGTTTGGTTTGAAGTTCCATGTAGGCTTCTGAGTTCAACATGAAATACCTGAAGAAGTCTGAAGGATATATCAGTTGAAACATTGTAAATATAACAATAAAGATGAAGACAATTGTTCAAATATTTTGTATGATAAAAATCATTAGCTTCATCTCAGAAATTTAAGACAAATAATAGTAGACATTTTTAAACCCCACAAAAACTATTATACAAGATTGCATATTGTGTTTTAATTACTGTTTTTAGAAATCTATTATATCAGATAAATTGTAAATAATATAGCAATTATAAATTATAAATAATAGTACACATTTTGAAAAGCACAAAAACTATTGTACAAGGTGGCATATTGTGTTTTAATAACTGTCTTTATAAATCTATTATATCAGATAAATTATATTTATGCTTTAAGAGAGGGTTTTAATCACCACTTGCATATTCCTCAGTACAGAGCAACTGGACAAACATTTCATGAAGAAAATTATGAACTAGCCAAGTCAGCTGGGACTGTAAAATACATCGAATGCATCTCTGCTGAGAGGTATGACCCCCCCCTCCCCGCCTCAAGGAGTGTCCTGTTATGACACTAAACTATCTGATGGTGAGGCTCCAGTGATGCTGGAGCTTTGGGGAATGTGGAGTACCCCTTCATTACCATTGATCCCTGGATCACTCTGGCCTGGAGCGGTAGCACTTGATAGGGTCCTATCTATGGGTCAAATAGAACTGTTGCCCAGTCGGCTGGGACTGTAGAATACACTGCCTGCACCTCAGCAGAGGGGTAAGATCTGCCAGTGACTGTCTTGGATATGATACTAAACAATCTAATGGTGAGGTTCCAGTGATGCTGGAGCTTTGGGGAATGTGGAGCATCCCTTCATTGCCATTGCTCCCAAGTCCACTCTGGCCCGGAATGGTAACACCTGATAGGGCCCTATCTATGGATTAAATAGGATTAACTGCATACTTATGCTAAACTCAATTGTTTGACTAAACTGAATTGCTTGAAATAGAAATGTTTTTGACAATTAAACAGTACTTACATTTAAATTGCATACTTATGCTAAACCGCATTGTTTGAAATGGAACTGTTTCTGACATTGAAACTGTTCTTACACTAAACTGAATTGTTTAATATAGAACTGTTTTTGGCATTTAACTATGTGTTAAAATCTGTACTTATATAAACTTGAATTAGCTGAATTACAGCTGTTTGAATAAACTGAATAGCTTGAAATAGACATGTTTTGACAATTAAACTCTGTAGTAATGCTAAACTGAATTATTTAAATAGTACTATTTGGCATTAAATAACCTACAACGGTTGATATGCCATAAAACCCAACCAACCAAACAACAACAAGCTAGAAACAAAGTAATAATGCCTGGCACAATCAGCCAACTGCTGCAATCCCAACTCTCTGACTTTTCTCAGTTTCTTTCCTGAATAAAAGGCTCTAAAAGAATCCTCACACTTTTCGCATAGACTACCTAGTGATTAAAATACTTCAAAATACTAGATTCTTATCTATTGACTTCTGACCATTCTAAGTACCAAAGATCTTACATTAAAACTAGTTCCTTCATCTAAAAAATTCCTTCTCTTTTATTTTATCACCTATTAAAATCTGCCTCACCTTGCTATTCCTTTGATATTACTAACGCACACATTAACGGTACAGTTATGCTCATACCAACTAACATATATACGAGGATCATTAAATAAGTTTCCAAACTTTTTTTCGTGTGGGCTCTTTTATTGATAGTACACACATGAAACTCTAGTACCCTTCGAAGTAATCTCCTCCGGCTGCAATGCACTTGTTCTACCATTCCAACAACTTCTGGAAGGCCCTTTTATGTGAGCATGTCAATGACCTTCGTCACAGCCTCTTTCATCTCCTCAATTGTCTCATAACGACAGCCTCTGAGCTTAGGGAATAAGCAAAAGTCACAGGGAGCAAGGTCTGGACTATAAGGAGGCTGAGGAACTGTCTTGATGCCCATCTTGGTCAAATAGTCTGTGACAAGGATAGAGTTGTGGACTGGTGCATTGTCCTGGTGGAAATGCCACTGACCCAATTTGAAGAGTGCTGGCCTCTTCCGACGGAATCTCTTCCTGAACTCCCTTAAAACCTCAAACTAATAACCCTAACCCTAACGGCCAATCAACTGTGGTGTATTGACTTTCTTACTCCTCCCACACCTCTCATCATCCCTCACAGACTCCCTGCCTTCCTTGAATCTTGAAAATAGGCTATTTCTCCAGTTGGAATGAAAATGGTTTAATTCTTGACAAAAAGAAGTTATACTGGCAAGTTTATCAAGGCTTTTTGTTATGTAGAGACTGAGAACTTTCAGTAAATTACAGTGGAAATTTTTCCCTGAAATGATAATGAGATGTTGTCTGGCTCAAAAATTATAGAGAGGACAAATTCTTCCCAATTGTTAATATAGATTTTTCATGTATTTTTATATTTCAGGAGATCCAGATGGCAAAACTGTAGTCATCATTGATGACCTGGTTCTTACTGGGGGAACTCTCAAAGAAACCGGACGAGTAAGTTTTTTTTTGCTAATCTTGTATATATATATATATATATATATATATATATATATACTTGTATTTGTTAATCTTGTGTGTATATATATATATACATGTATTTGTTAATCTTGTGTGTATATATATATATATATATATATATATATATATATATATATATATACATGTATTTATTAATCTTGTGTATATATATATATATATATATATGTGTGTATTTGTTAATTTTGTGTATATATATATATATATATATATATATATATGTATTTGTTAATCTTGCGTATATATATATATATATATATGCGTGTGTATTTGTTAATCTTGTGTATATATATATATATATATATACACATGTATTTGTTAATGTTGTATTTATGTACATACATTTTTTATTAATCTTGTATGTATGTTTATGTGTTAATCTTATATACATGTATATTGTAACACACCAAGAGTAATTGAAATCAGTGAATAGGTCTTCCATGGTGTTAGATTGTATGGGGGGGGATCTCCTGTGGGATGTCAGCTGTCTATAAATTGTCTGCAAATATTTATGGACTTTTCCATCAGTAGATTAACCAATAAAAGGCGACTAAAATGGAAGCAGTAGATTATCCAATCAGATAGCACTATGCCATATATAAACAATGGCAAATTAACAGACTACCGACTTAATGTAGTCTTGTTACTGAGACGGAGTATCTTGTATCGCTCAACCAGAAACAAGATGGCTACTCGAGTTCCAACAGGTTATGGGCCCAGAGCAGCAAAACTTTTTTCGATGGCAATGAATCCAAGTATGAGTTGTGGGAAGTGAAGTTCTTTGAATATCTTAGAATTCAACATTTACATCAAATTGTACTGTCACCAACAGACCAGAGTGATGATATTGACTTCATAGAAAAGAACGTAACTGTATTTGCTGAACTTATCCAGTATTTGGATGTTAAAAGTCTGTCATTAGTGATAAGAGATGCACAAGACAATGAAAGAAAAGCCTTAACAATATTAAGGGAACATTATTTGTCGAAAGGAAAACTAAAAGTCATTTCCCTCTACAGTGAGTTAACATCTTTGAGAAGATTGGAATCAGAGTCTATTAGAGACAATATAATAAGGACAGAGAATATTTCTAATGCTCTGAAGGAAGTGGGGGAAGTTATAAGTGATGCGATGACACATAAGGGGTTACCTCCGAATTTTAAACCTTTTACAACAGTTATAACCCAGAAAGAAGAAAGTATTGACTTTTTCTGAATTTAAAGTATGCTTAAGAAGTTATGAAGAAACAGAGCGTATGTGTTCCTCCCCAGAGAAATCTAACAAAATATTACAAATGAAGACCACCTTTGGGAAGATTAACCCAAGAAATAAACCCGGGGTAAGTATGCATTCACGCTATGATTATAAACCAACAAATAATAATTACAACAATTACCAGAAACCTCAGCATAGGAGAGTGGACTATAAAATTCCCCCACCCAGGGAAGACAAATATTATTTGTTACATTTGTGGGAGGAGGGGACACAAAGCATTTGACTTTAGAAATAGAAAGCAAAGTGATTTTTGTTGTAATATAAGAACCTATTTCTTTGCTTTAGGATATGATATTGTTTCCGATAAGACTAATTTATGAATCAATTGTGGGGCTATCAATCATGTAATAACTGATAAGTCAAAATCTATCAAAATTGATAAATTTTGACCCAGGGAACCGTTTTGCTGAATTAACTGTCAGCAGCTGAGCAAATAACATAGCAATGAAAAGGGGTGACGCCTGCATTAATCTACACAATAGCAAAGGACACGCGTGTTGATGCATTTAAAAAAAAATGCTTTATATATACCAACTTTTAAACAAAGTATATTTTCAGTACAAGCGGTGACAAAAAATGGTGCTCACATAAATCTAGAGCGTGACAATTGCCAATTAATTTACCCTAGCAGTTTTCAACATAACACAGAGAGGACGACTGTATTATTTGAAAAATATTGTCTCAGCCAGAAATGCCACTTATGACTTACACACTTGGCATAAAATTGTAGGCCACTGTAACAAATTGGATATTAAAAAGTTGTCTAAATTAGTAAAAGAAATGAAGATAAAACTGACACCAAATTATGCTCTTAACTCTGATATTTGTATTCAAAAGAAGATGTTTAATGACATCATGTCGCACTGCCAGCACGGATCTCCCTGACCCTCTCTCGCCACCTGTCTCTATCGTCTATCGCTCTCAGGAGTTCCTATATCAGTACAGAGCTGTTGTATAAAGGTTCTAGCTGGTCATCCTGCCTTTGTTTGTACATGTGAAGGAGTCCACAGGAGTACATTCATTATGAATTCATCCTTACTTCTCCAGCAGTGTCCCACATGTCTGATTCATCTGACTTGGATATTTTTCATGATGAGTGGTAGGTGGCTGTATAGCTGCTGTTTTGTGAGGTGTTGCCACCAGGACTTGTTCAATATTGCGTGCAACATTCTTGCGTAATTGCCGTCAAGCTTTTTCTCCATATGTTTAGTTAGTGTCCATGTAGTGCATCCATATAGCATGTCTTTCTTGGTTGATGAGATACTGCTTCCTAGGTAGGTGAACTAGTCCACTATTTTCAGAGAACTACCATTTAGTGTGGAGATGTTGCCTCTTTGATTAAAGCACATGTATTCCATCTTGTCAGAGTTGACATGGAGACCTATGCCAGCAGCTGCTCATTCCAGACAGTGTAGCAGGGTTTCAGCTTGGGTGAGTGTATTTGCCAGAAGCAGTATGTCATCAGTGGAGTCCGCATCTGTAATTGTTTGTGCTGGGTATCTTCTGCTTCTTTCCTTTGCCAGTTTGAAACCGTTATCTTTCATTATATCAATAGATGTTCTAAGCACATAGTCAAAGCAGATGATAAACAGGTATGGGTCTCATGTGTCTCCTTGCAGCACATCTGCTACAATGTTGAAGTAGTCTGCGTCTCCATCTGAGGAGCGGACTTTTATTTTTGTGTTTTTATGTAGCGTCATTATGGCTGCGACAGTTTCTTTGGGGAGGCTGTAGGCGAGTAGTATTTGTTCCATCTTCCCTCTGTATATGGAGTCAAAGGCCTTGGAGAAGTTGACAAATAATATTGTTGCATCAAGATTTTTTGTATGTTTACCTTCTAGAATTCAACGGAGAGTCAAAATTTGTGAGGTCGTGGATCGATTTCTCCAAAAACCATTTTGGTTCTTCCTAAGTATCTTCTTAATTTTGGGTTCTATGTGGTTGCATAGTAAAACATTGTAGATCTTGGCTGCTATGGATGTAAGGGTTATACCTCAGTAGTTTTTGGCTATTCCGAGGTTACCCTTCTTAGGGAAGGTGAGGATGCATCTCTTTGTCCATCTGTCTATTGTGTTTTGGTTATATACAGCATTAAAGTGTCAGAACGCTATGTCGTTGAATTCCCTGGTCTTCCATACTTCTGGGGGTATTTCAGCAACGCAACAAAAATCCTCACACTTGTGCACAGTGATTTAGAAGGCTTCATTCAACCCTTTGCAAAAGATGGTTATAAATATATAATTAATTTTATTGATAACTATTCAGGTCTTACAATGTTATATTTTTTAAAACACAAGTCCAACACTTTGTTTGCTATGAAGAAATATCTAGCTGACATCGCCCCTTATGGCCATGTAGAAAGTTTACGGACAGACAATGGAACAGAGTTCACTTCGGAACCTTTTCAACTGTTACTTGTACTTAATAGAATCAAACACGAGAGGTCAGCACCTTATTCTCCGCATCAAAATGAGACCGCTGAATGGTCATGGCAAACTTTATTTTCTATGGGAAAGTGTCTCGTTATTGAGTTAGAATTGCCTAAAACTTGTGGGTTTATGCATTGATGGCTTCAGCGTATATTAGAAATTGCTGTTACAATAAAAACATAAGAAAAATCCCATATGAAAGTCTTACCTGTTCAAAACCAAATTTAAATAAGATACATATTTTTGGTGCAACATGTTTTTCTTATGTACAAAATAAAATGAAATTGGAACCTCTTTCTGAAAAAGCATCTTTGTCCACTCTGATAAGCAAAGTCCAGCTTATTTGATTTACTTTCTGGAAACAATGGCTAAAAAAGTCAGTTGTGTGAAATTTACTGACTCTTATGATGATAACACATTTTCAAAACCAGATAATAATACCGAAGATCCAGAATCCTTAATCACATTTGACATGGAGCCGAAAGTCAACCTAAACACCAAAGCAGAGGGGCAAATAACCTGTTATACCATCCGACATCGAAAAAGACCTGATTTTTTTGTAGTAGAAAACATTGAATTTGGCGGTGTTGATTATTGCTGTGCTCTGCATATGATTCCTAATAATTACTCTGAAGCTATAAATTCTCCAGATTTGAAAAGATGAATTTTAGCAATGAGGAAAGAATTTGATTCCTGGGTAGAAAATAATACTTTTGTATGGTAAAAGACACTCAAAAATAAAAATGTTATCGGTTGTAGGTGGTTTTTTACTATAAAAAATAAATGCAATGGAGGTCATGAGTTTAAGGCCCGTTTTGTGGCACAGGGCTACTCGCAAATATATGGTAGATTATTGAGAAACTTTTGCCCCGACAACAAATATGGCTTCCATAAGATTACTACTGCAAATAGCAGTCCAGTATGACTTGATAATTCATCATATGGATGTTAAGAGTACATATTTAAATGACCCCTTAGACTATGAAACATATGTTGAACTGCCAGAAGGCTTTAAAGGTAAGAATGGGAATTATGTTTAGAAACTTTAAAAAAATCCTTATATGGGTTAAAACAAAGTGATTGAACTTGGAATAAAACATTCCATACTTATTTAACAACACAAAATTTTGTCCCATCACCTTTCAACCCCTGCATGTATGTTCAAAATGTCCGCAATCAAATATCCATCATTGATGATATTCTAATATTTACTAAAATATATATATACTAATATATACTAAAATATATATTTACTAAAATATATATATACTAATATATACTAAAATTTTGTCCAATCACCTTTCAACCCCTGCATGTATGTTCAAAATGTCCGCAATCAAATATCCATCATTGATGATATACTAATAGCTTCTAATACTGAGGCACACTTTATGCAAATTAAGACAAGAGTGAACACAAGATTCAAAATGACTGATCTTGGGAAATTATCCTGGCTTTTAAGAATCCAATTTGAATGTGAAAATAATACTATTAAAATGAATCAACCTAGATACATTGAGAAGATATTATCTAAGTTTGGCATGGCAGATTGCAAACCCTGCTCAACTCCATGTGAAATGGATATAAAAAAAACAAGTGACAAAGTCGATTCAATAGAAAGCAAACCTTATTTGTAAAATTATTGGCAATCTGATATAATTATAATGGTTACAGCAAGACCTGATATTTGTTATACAGTTACTAGGTTGTCTCAAGAATTAGCAAAACCAAATTCTTTCTATTTAATGACGGTAAAACACATCTTACGTTATTTAAAAGGCACAACCAATCAGTCACTAATATCTAAGAAATCACAGAAACCCTTGAAATTGGAAGGGTTTTGTGACTCGGATTGGGGGTAATTTAGATGACAGAAAAAGCATGAGCAGATTTTGCTTTAGATTGGCAGAAAATAACCCAATAATTTCATGGAAATTTAAAAACCAGAATTCAGTCGCTTTGTCAACATGGGAAGTGGAATTTATAGCTATATCATTTAGAAGCCAAGAAGCCTTGTATCTTAGAGCACTATTGAGAACTATGATGGAACTTGAGTCTCTTAAGAATCCAACAACTATTCATTGTGATAATCAATCCATTATTGTTTTGCCAAAAAACCCAGTCGTTCATCAAAGATCAAAACATATTGATATAAAATTTCAGTTTATGCGTGATGAAATAAATAAAGGGTCGATTCTTTTAGAAAACATTGAAACAGAGAAAAATGTAGCCGACGCGTTCATGAAGCCAATGATGGGAATAAAATCAAACACTTTCCGCAAAATTATTGGAGGTAATTGATTCTTAACTTGGTAAAGAATAGCACAGTCGACTGGGGCAGAAGAATACATTGGCTGCATCACAGCTGAGGGGTAAAACTCCCCCAAATGAGTGTCCAGGATATGACAATCAACCAGCCAGCTAACCCTAACAAAAAAAAAAAAAATTTATTCACTAATTGTGTTTTTGTGTCAATTAAACAAAATTGTATTGATACTAATAAAAAAAAAATCAAGTCACATTATTTTTATTTCAATATGTATTTCTTGGAAAATTCTCTTAAACCCCCAAACCGGGGGTGTGTGTTGGATTGTTTTGGGGAGGATCTCCTGTGTGATGTCGGCCATCTATATTAGAAGCTTATGTGTCGCTTCTAAATGACAATCATCTGGAGGTTGCAGGTTCAATCCTGACTGCAGGTGAGTCACAATACAGGAATACTTAACACTTGTACCCGGTTATGGCTAATGGAATCAGAACAGCTGACTGTGGATTTAATAAAGAACGTAGTTCAAAGTTCCATGTAGATTCCCAAGTTCAACAAACACCTGAAGAAGGCTGGAGGACATATCGGCTGAAACGTTGTGGAAATAACAATAACAATTGTCCGAAGACCTTTAATGTTAAAGATGGAGCTTATCTGTAAAAGCCTAGCAGCACAAAGAATTAAAAAAAGAAAATTATTACAAAACAATTTCAATCTATCTTGGTAATGAATTTTAATATTTATTAATTAATGTTTTACTGTGAGAAAAATAAATGTGTTGGATAAAATGTTTATCGCAATAATCAGGGAAAAGAATAGAAAACAACAGATTATGAAACTAATGCAGAAAATGTTAAAAATGTTTGGTCATGTTAAGTGAACAAAGTTTTAAGACTTTGGTTATTCAGGGAATGTAAGGGAGAGGTTCTTAGTTACAGCATAAAGACTGTTAAGAGTTGAGGGAAAGAAATAGAATCAAAATAGCTAAATTGTCTCTGAATATTGTAAAATAGAAGACAAACAATTCTCTTTTGATCTTGCCTCATCCCACTTACCTTCCATCTCAGACTGTTGGCTATTGTGAGCACTCTGACTTCACATCAGGGATTTTTTTCTCATTTTGGCTATTGTGAGTACTCTGACTTCACATCAGGGATTTTTATTTTTTTTATTTTGGCTATTGTGAGTACTCTAACTTCACATCAGGGATTTTTTTTTCATTTTGGATATCTTATAGTTAATTCATTCATTTTCGAATTTGTATTTGGAAACTCTTACTATCTTAGACATAAGTCAATGTGCCTCTCGCATGTTAAAAAAAGGAAAAGGAGGGAATCTGCATGGCATAATGGCTAAAGTGCTAGATTGCAGCCTTGAAGGAAGTGAGTTCAAACTCCAGTTGTGCTATTATGTTTATTTTCAAACTAATATCCTTGGGAAAGGCATGAACCCACTTGCCCTCAGCTATGAGTTGAATAGTGTTACTGTTGTTCTACAAAAATGGCTTTGGCATTAAACATCCCATGAAGGTTGATATGCCATAAGAAATAGGAAAATTTTTCAAATCATATACTCTCAAGTTAACTTGATGCATTGTACATTTATCATTGAGTTGTCAATACTGACAAAGCCTGGCTCATTTACCCAAATTTTTCCCATTCCCCAATGAGTCTTGCATTTGAAAAATACAGTTTAAAAAATTTAACTTTTTGAGTTCCCCTAACCTGGACTAAATCTTTTTACTAATATTTATTCATTATCTTTCTTTGTTTTTGTTTTCTTTTAGATTCTGAAAGAAAAAGGTGCATCTTCAATCAGTGCATACGTCACACATGCAGTTTTTCCCAAAGATTCATGGAAGAAATTTGTAGACAGCGATATCTTTGACAATTTTTGGATTACAGATTCTCTTCCACATGCTCGGATGTTATGTCAATACAAGCCATTCAAACTTCTGTCATTGTGTGACGTTATTGCGAATTGTCTCCTTGGATACGATTTGCTGCCTTAAATTTGATTTTATTTAAAAAAGAAACACGAGAATACCCCTCCCCCCAAAAAAAAATCTCTACAGCAAATATCATTTTTATGAGTATGTTTTTTTTTTTTTTTTTAAATCTTGTATAGTTAACCCAAAAGGAAATATTTTAAACTCAGAAGTAAAAAAATCTATGGTAAAAGAGAATAAGTGATCACAGATGTTACTGGATATTAAAAAGGAAAAGAATTTTATGCTAAGGTGAGTCAAAAGTTTTGCAATATTTTAGTAACTTATTTGCTTTATTCTTCAAGTTACAACAAAAACAGCCGAGCATTCAGAGTAGAGACCATATTACACTGTCTGAAGCCATTTTTCTGCCAGTTTTTTTGATTCCATGCTGATACCAGTTCTTGTCCTGAAGAACTCCTTCACTAAAGCTTCCATCTCCTCTAGGGTGTTGAAGCATTGCAAGTGAAGGAAGTGAACCATAGATTGGAACAGGTAATAATCTGAGGGAGATAGGTCCAAAATATATACTGGGTGTGGCTTCAGTTCGATTCCCTCAAGTTCTTGGAGTTTATTCCAGAAACTAGTAGTAAAGTTGGCGACCATAGTCGAGGGTAACCCGAAGGCTCCCTTTTCGATAGCTACTACACCAAGATGTAGGGGAGGGCGCTACTCCTTCCCTGGATGGCTCTACTTTATCCTTGATCCGCACCTTATAATGCTGAGTGTTAAGCAAGGAGGCATCAAGTACCATTTTTTGAGTCTTTGGTATGACTCGACCTGAGATTGAACCCAGGTCTCCCGGGCCATTGGCGAACACTCTAACCGCTAGGCCAATGTCCGGTAATAAAGAAACTAGTACATATACAAATATTGTTAAAACTTTTGACTCATCCTAATAAAAAAATGGAAAAAACTTATTTAACATCCTTTGAATTGGACAGTGTGAAATTTTGATGAACATATATGATTTTATTTTATCTAATTCTAAAGAGAATTTTTTCTTAAAATATTCAACTGAAAATTTTGTTTGAAATTCAGTTTTTCTTTCAGAGGGTTAACTTTTGGGGAGTTTTAAATGCATGTATAGTATTTTTCTCTTGTATTTAATAATCATTGAAAAACTTAAATCTTTTCTTATATTTTCAGTTACCAAAAATTGATCAGAGTTCATAATTTTAAGAATATTATTTGAAATCTTTTGATAATTTTTTGTTTTTCTACTTTTTATGCCAAACATGCAATGTAGAATATGTCACAAAGAAAACGTAAAAGTTACTTCTTTTTTGTTTTTCATTTTTCTTAAAATTTTTGTAAAAACTATTGTAAAATGTTCGTTCACTCTGTTGACTGTGGCTGCAAAGGGGTAAGACTTCCCTAATGAGTGTCTTGAGTTTGACACTAAACCATCTGAAGGTAAGGCTCTAGTCCTGGAGCTTTGGAGAATGTTAAGTACCTTTTCATTGCCATTACTCCCAGGTCCACTCTGACCTGGAGTGGTAGTACCAGTTTGGATCACATCTATGGGTCAAACAGAATGATTCTTTGATTTATTATACTTGAAACTATTTAACTGTATGCAAACAAATGATTGATATTGAATAGAATTATTAGTATTGGATAACAATACTTGAAACCATTCAAGTGTGTACAACTAGAATTATTAATGTTGGATAAAAATATTTGAGACTATTTAACTGTGTGTAAACAAATGAATTCTGGTTAATTTAAAAATAATGTTATAAACTATTCACTTAGAAATAATATATGTATAAAAAAGATTTGGCATTAAATCACCCACAATGTTTGATATGTCATAAAACCAAACAAAACCAAACCAAACATTGGTATATCTCTTATGTTATTTGACATTTCAGTTTATACTTGGTTTAAAATATAAACCTGTTTTACACACTAAATAGTATTTAAAAAAAAACAACAAAATAAACAAAAAACTTAATTTTGTTTAGTGTCCTCATGCATGAACTAATCAATGAGGTGGTATTGGGTTGCATGGAAACAGCAGAAAGGGCTGATTCTTGATTTGATCAAATAGTATTTGAACTTTATGAGTAATTTTGTTTAGTGTCCTCATGTATGGACTAATCAGTGAGGTGGTATTGGGTTACATGGCAACAGCAGCAAGGGCTGATCTAATAGTATTTGAGCTTTATGAGTGTAATTTTGTGGCAGAACACTATACTGGTGGTTAAAAGGTCTTTAGCTGATTTGTGTTTGTTCCCAAAACTGGATTAAGTAAGTTATAACAAAAAAGCAACTAAAATTAAAATGTAAAGAGAGATACTAGTCAAAATTAATAGTAATGATTTAACAGTGCATTTATCGAAAAGAAAAAATTAGCTCTACTGGTTTTTGAAAGCAAACCAACAAAACTGACATCAACAGATAAAATAAAAGATAAGTTTATAGGTGTAACTTAGGTTTCTGCAACAAAGGTAAAGAAGTTTGTTTGGATAACTAAGCTTCCTTGAAACAAAGGTTTGGAGTTTAAGTGTCATTTAGAGCTTTTTTTTTTTTTTTTTTAAATGATATGCACTATCATAGAAATAAGGATCCAAGTGAGTTGTGATAAAATGTAAGTAAAAAAAAATTGGAAAGATGAAAGAAATCTTATTAGAAAAAGGAAGATACTTACCGAGTAACAGAAACTCACCAAAAAGTGAGCGGATAGAAAATGCTCCTTTAGCCATTCTCCTTTCCACCAAACAGTTTAACTCCATGCTTGTTTTGGGGTCATCAGGAGAGAATGTGCGCCGTTTCAGGGCCTTCCTCTCGACGCTTTTATTTGCTCATGGCCACCCCCCCACTGACATGAGGCCCCATTATAGTATCGTATCAGAGTTAATACTATAATTATTTGTGTATAATATACACTTTTACCCAGATTTTTAATCCTAAAAGATAGGGGTGCATATTATACACTAGAACCAAATCTTCCCTTTTTTGGTCAACATGTGTCACAATATTGAGAACACCATGACTGAATGAAAATTATATGTATGGTCCAAACCAACTAATGTATAACAAACATTGCTGTTTTATACCACCAGCCAAAAAAAAAGCCTTTGGAATTTGTGTTTATTTATAATATGTTTCTTCTGTTGTGAACTAATTTTCACAGAAAGTTTGTAGGATTTTCATGTGGACATGTCTTTGTCTCTACTCTAAATATTGTGTAACATGGAGTCCCTATGAAATAATGGCTTAAGTGTTGGACTGTGGCCTTGAAATAATTAAATTTGAACTCCAGTCACGCTATTATGTTCACTTTTGCACTCATACTCTTGGTAAAGTTATGCCCCCCCCTATGCCCCCCCCAACTATGGGTTAAATAGTATCACTGCTATTCTTCTACAAGGATGACTTTGGAATTAAATAACTCACAAAGGTTGATATGCCATTAAACAAAAGAAATCAAACCAAATACTGTAAATTTTCTGTTTTGAAACATATAAACTATATAAATTCTTATTTCTAGTCAATATAAATGGGTTAAAAAAAAACTTTATCCTCCTCCAGCTATTGGTTAAATAGTATCACTGTTATTAGTTGTCTAAATTTCTGAGATGAAGCTTGGTGATTTACGCCATGTGTCCAGCAGGACACATGGCTTAACGGGTATAGGCTTTGGTTCCCTAAGCTTCTAAAGAGACAATCAATTCTGACTGCAGGCGAGTAACAATACAGGAATACTTAACACTTGTACCTGGTTATGGCTAACGGAATCAGAACAGGTGACCCCCATGGATTCAATGAAGGATGTAGTTTGAAGTTCTGTAAACGTTCCCGAGTTGGACAAACACCTGAAGAAGGCCGGAGGACATATCGGCCGAAATGTTGCTGAAATAACAATAAAGATGAAGACAATAGTCCAAAAACCCTTAATGATGAGTATCACTGCTGTTCTTCTACAAGGATGACTTTGGCATTAAATAACTCATGAAGGTTGATATGCCATTAAACAAAGAAACCAAATCAAACTGGATAATAAGTTGAACAAATCTTAAATCTGATATGAATTTACCTGTTACAAATTCTAAAAAGTCAATTTTTTTTTTTCAGAAATTCATTGTCAAATGTTAGGTGTGAGTATTATACATGAATGTGGGATATACACAGCTAATTACAGTAATTGATATTTAATTCATTGTTAAATGGTATTTTATTTATTTATTTATTTTTGGTGAAGAAAAGATGTAATATTGTTATATTACATCTTTTCTTCACCAAAAATCAGTTCTTATTTCAAGCCAATTTAAACATTGCAAAGTTAAAAAAAAAAAATATCAATGTCATTTTTAGAATTATCTATATTAATAAAACCAGTAATTCATTGGTGGGGAGTATGAGGATTATTCAATAAATAAGGGGATTTAAAAAAAAAAAGGGAAATGACTTTTAGAATATTTTTCCCATAAATATAAACCTAGCACTGTTTGGAATTCATTTGTAGCAAAAATTATTTTAATTTGGCAAAAATATTTGTTTTGAAACTATTCAAAATTGCAGTAGATCAAACAGTACTCCTGGCTTGAACAGAGGTCTGTCATTAAACTTTTGGTGGCTGAGAAGTACAAACCATGTGAAATTTACAGAAGAATGTATGATGCATATGCAGAATCATGTTTTAGTAAAAAAAAAAAATGTTAACAAACGGGCTAAACATGGGTTTGTTCAAAATACAGTTCATGGAGTGGAAACACACTGACTCTCTCGTAAAGAAAAAGTTATGGGCACTGCGGTCCGTAAAGAAAGTCATGCTGACAGTCTTTTGAGACATGAAAGGAACCCATCACCTGTTGATTTCATTGAAAAAAAGATGCAACTATAAACAGTGCTTCCTTTTGCAAACTTCTTTAGCAAAATTCACCTTGTATATTGACTGACCTTTGTATTTGTTTAATAAGCAAGCAAATGGTGAACTTGGGGTTGGTGAAAATTAGTTTATAAGAGTGGGTTTTGTTTAATGCCACTATGCATGGATCAAGCTATGTGTAAATGATATGGCAGACTGGGTTCTTTTGTAAAGAAGATTAAGGTTTGCTGTGAGCATCTGCAATTTGAAGTGGAAAAATAATAAACAAGGATTTAATACCTTTACAGAAAATTTAAAAGTCTTGTTAGGGTAACCTGCAAGTAATACACACAATTCTCCATTTATGATGTGGTGAAAGTTTGAAGGGCTTAAACGGTAAGAAAAGTGTGTGTGTACATATATTTGGTCTGTCAGTTCAGAAAGCAAGGTAACAGTGATCAGCTCCTTCTGTGTTGTTAACTCTTTGGTGGCTGCAGGTTAAAGAGGGAGAATTCCCTTTTTTTTCACAGAAGGTCCGGCTTTTTGTATCCTTCCACCAGTGGATTTGATTGGTTCTGTTCAACCTATTTACTTCTATGAAGTGAAAAATACATCTAATCACAGCCACATTTTCGCTTTATTGCAGTAACTAAGGATTCGAACCATTTTTACTCTGCTTAAAAAAATTGACCTTTTGTTGCATCTTGCCCATGGCTGAAGGGTTGGGTAAATACATACAGAAAATTTTATTAAATCTAAAAACATTTTCCTATCAACTATTGAAGATTGTATAAAAAGATCTAATTTTAAAGATTTTTATTAGTATATTTATATTGGAAAAATATACGACCAGTAAAAATAATTTATGCTTGCAAAATGTGTTAGTATTGTTAAAAGTTGAAAAAATGCTAAACAAGAATATATTCTCACAAATTAAGGGAAAAATATTAATGGAATAGCAAAAAAACAAAAAACAAAATCATTTTACCTTAGTAAAGTTGGCGACCTTAGTCAAGGGTGAACCAAAAGCTTCCTTTTCAATAGCTACAACACCGAGGTGTAGGGAAGGGCGCTACTCCTTTCCCTGGATTGCTCCACTTTACCCTTGATCCCCACCTTATAATGCTGAGTGTTAAGCAAGGTGGTATCTAGTACCATTTTTAGAGTCTTTGCTATGACTCAACCTCAGATTGAATCCTGGTCTCCTGGCCCATTTGCGAATGCTCTCTGGGCCATTGACCTAATGAGTAGAGTGTTTGTCAATGGGCCAGGAGACCGGGGTTCAATCCCAGGTCAAGTCATACCAAAGACTCTTAAAATGGTACTTGATGCTGCCTTGCTTAACTCTAAGACTTATAAGGTAAGGATCAAGGGTAAAGTGGAGCAATCCAGGGAAAGGAGTAGCACCCCCCCCCTACACCTCGGCGTAGTAGCTATTGAAAATGGAGCTTTTGAGTTACCCTCGACTAAGGTCGCCAACTTTACTTACTTATTTTACCTAAATGTAAATAAAGTTTATAAGATAAAACTATTTTATTCTAAAATATTTTTCCAGGGTTTAATGTATTTTTTTTTAATTTTGCAAAAGTTTTAAAAAGTCTTTTTTATAATATTAACACAATGTGTAGGTACATATTTTTCTTACTGGTTTAAAAATTGATGAATTATTTTTGTGATATTTAAAAAGAAAGTCTCTAGTGCTACCTATCAATTATCATTTGTAGATGAACTTATATATGGATTGTTCAATAACCATTATTTAACATAAAGAACATAGAATATCATTTATTAAAGTTTAAGATAATTATTTATATTTAAAGGATGTTTTATTTGATTTTATTATTTATTTACTATTGGTTACTGCCTAGTTTAAACCAAGTATGACTTGCAGAAAACAGCTTTTCAAGTCTCAGATGTTCCCCAAAACCTGTATGAATTAAATATTTTGAATTAATATCTTATTTTGTTAATTTTTGAACTTGGATAGGTTGTATTAATTTAGATTTTAAAAGAATAGGGTTTAAGCCCTTTTTTCCTTTTCATTAAGGTTGGGTAACTGTTGAGATGTGGCCATGACAGACAGAGTTAAAGTGCATATTAGGAGGGAAAGTCATTTGTCTCCTGTTATGAATACTCAGAGAATAGGTCTGCATTAAGAGATGGATAGCCTTTTACAGCAAGGTGGACAGATATAAAGGGTGAGAAACTGATCTCACTTAAAAGCAAGACTGAACTGAATTTCCTAATAAAGTTTAAAACCTTTTCAGACCTCAATCTAACAACTGCAGGACATATAGGCAGATATTTGAGAAATTATAAGATTAATATTGTATAACACATACATCTTCATTTTGAGTTGTGTATTTAGTATTAGTCACTGTACTTAGAAAAGGGATAAAGATCTGCTAGAAAAAGTTCAGAGATGTTCAACAGAACTTGATTTACAAAATACGTTATGAGGACAGGTTGAAAGAAATAAATTTGACAAAATTAAAAAAATTGTAAAGTTCAAAGTGATTTAATGTTTAATACTGTAAATAATAATAAAGAAAAGATTTTGATGTATCAATTAGTTATGAATTGTCATAACTGCTGCTAAGGAAAACAATATATTATGGATGATAAAATGAATACATTCTTATAGATTGATGAGGATTCTTTATTAGTATTGTATAATAATTAAATATGTACACATCTTGAGTCTTGTGTAGAGTCATTGTTACTAAAAGAATAAAAATCTGCTCAAAAAACTTTCAGAGATCTTCAAGTAAGATAGATTTATTGTATACCATCATGAGATCAATCACAACAGTAATACAATACATACACAAACGGGTTTATTAATTTCTGACTTTGGTCCCTGGCGACATGAGGAGAGAGACACAATTCTTAAGTCTTTGCTAACCATACTATGCTGACCCTACCCCAACATGCGTCGCATCTTGTGATGTTTAAGATCTCTGTTGGTAGAGATCCGAAAAACCCAACTACATCTTTCAAAGGTCGAAATCCAACTCTCAACGGCCGAATACCCAACTCTCATCTCAATGGTCTAATTTCAACTGGCTCTTTTCAAAATCCTCAAATTCTTAGGACCATCTCTTCGGGGCATGACGTCATCCACACTCCAGCCCCATTTCCTGTCTGGGGGTTTATTATGACAAATGGTGATTGTCATATCCTTTGCGTGCGAGTGTAAAACTGCACCCAATGACTATGCACGTGGACTCTTAACCTGAATAGTTCAAAGCCCAACCAAACTAAATGATAAAATATAATTAACGAAAAATGATTAATATAAAAAAATCATTCCTTAATTATATTAAATTTCCAGAAAATGAATTTTTGTTTTTGATTCCCACTGTTCCTTATTAGTATAGCTCAAGTGAGATGCAATTTAAAAATTAAAAAAGAATTATCTTTATTCAGTTGTGTTGCCACTTCTATGAAAGTTTTTTTTTTTTAAGAGTATATCAACTTTGGTGGGTTATTTACTGCCAAAGCCATTCTTGTTGAAGAACAGTAGTGGTACTATTTAACTGTGGTGGGGGATGAGGGAGTTCCTAATGGTATTATTCCAAAAATGAACATAATACTATGACTGGTGTTTGAATTTGCTTATTATGATGTCACAGTCCAGCAGGTTTGCCATTATGCTATGGGGACTCACGTCTCATGGAGGTGACCGTGATGTAATGGTTATCGTCATAGGAAATAGACACGGCGACACGAGTTCAAATCCTGGACGAGGCTGATTACATTTCACATAGCACTAATACCCTTGGGAAAGGTATGAATCCAATTATTCTCCCTCCAGCTATGGGTAAATAGTTGGACAGACTGGGTTCTTCATCCTTGGTGAGGCAACTAGTCTAGGAGAAGGAAAACTCTGACTTCAAACCTGTTGAACTCTGCTTAAAAATTGACCTTGTATCATATCCTACCCGAGCGGAGGGGTCAGTAAATATATATGGGGATTCACGTCTTTTATAATAGTGAGGAACATTGGTTGCATTTTTGCTTTTAATGGATGTTGTCTCTTGCTTTCATAGCATTGACAATCTGAGTGAATTGCAGCTTGAGTTTGAAAGATGAAGGTTGGATGGTTTTATGGCATGGCAATTCTTGTTGGGTTATTTTATATTTAAAATATTTTAACAAAGATGGTCTCCAATTATATATAGTACAAAAATGTATCTTCACAAACCGTTAAAAACACTTCACTAAACTAAACACTTCACTATCACTATTTGATCTATAGATTGGACCTTAACATCAATATTTTCTCCAAATTACAGTGGGCCTTAGAGAAATGGTAATGAAAGGCTGACTCTTATCAATACTCAGAACACAAAGAACGATAATACTAGTTTAAATTATGGATGATAAAATACAAATTTTAGTGGGTTTTTTTTGTATTTTCCTAGCAGCTTGACTTGACATTTATGTCTCATAGTGTATGTAAAATGGAATTTTAATGGTACTGTTTTAAGCGTTTGTGCCTTCCAACTAATTGGGTTATACTATCCTATTTCTTGTGCTATCGATTGTCTGATACAGTATATTTTCCTCCTCCTTCAATCAAAATGCTACACTGTTTTGATGTGTGTTTCAAACAGTTTTCCCCATTCGGAATTTTTTCTTTGGGGAGGGTCATTTCTCCTCCATCCCCTTTTATTTTTTTTCTTGTAATCCCAATGTTACCTTGTTTGGATGTATATGTATTTTGTTTCAAACATTTTTTTCCATTTGTATCTTTATTTGGAGAGTATCATTTTTCTTTTTCTTGTTTTTTTTTTTTTTGTACAAGGAAATATCCTTTCCTTTTGGCTGTTATACTTTGTTAGTAATGCTTTATTTATAAATAATAATTAATAAAAGAAGTCATTGGTCGTGTAAAATCTGACTGAATATTTAATCTGTCAGCATTAGGAAAAGCTGATTGACTTTTCTTCTAAAACTTTTCTCTCATTTTTTCTGAGATCTTTATACTGTCATTTGCATTTATGAGTCTCTTATGAATAAAAAAAAATTGATTGATAATCATATGACATTATTATAAAAAGGTTCTTCGGGGCTAAAATAACAATGAATATTTGTCATGCAGCAGCTGTGCTGCTTGCAATATTTGATTTATTACAATTATTTTTTTTTTTTACTGTAAACTTGTATGTTAAACTCTTTATATTTTATTCATAACCAACTCTTTACTCACTTTTTATCTTGTTTTTTTTTTAAAAGAAATAACTGCTGGCCATTGTTACTATTTGCTGTTTTCAAGTTTTAAATGTTTATCATGCAATAGGGCATCACTAGTCCCCCCGTCTCTCACCAAAAAATAAAAAATGATGGTAATATTTAAGTACAGTACAGGGCATCACTAGTATACATATACTGTCCCCCCCACCTCTCACCAAAAAATAAAAAATGATGGTAATATTTAAGTACAGTATATACTTGTGTAATGAAAAACTTTTTAAGACTAATTTTTTACCTAAAAAAACAATGGGTCATTCATTAGATTAGATGTGTTTTTTTTTAGCAAGTAGGTTACTATCATTCAGTAAAAACAATATATAATAAAAAAGACAACACCTTTTTGTGCCTAAAACTTAAAAGTTGTTCATTACATGAAGTGTTTCATATGGTGTCTATCTTAATTTTTCTATTACATTGTACTTCTAAAATATCAAAACTTAATGTTGCACTGTATTTTCTTTTTTATGTTTAATACTTCCTGAATGATTGATTGATTTTAATGGCATGTTAACCTATCTGTTTTATATCTAGAGGTTAGGGAATTGTTTTCATTGTATGTTCCTATTTACATTTTTTGTGTAATTGTTTAAGATGTAAGTTTTTTTTAAAAAATTTTTTTTTGCATATAGTCCTATTGAATTGAAATAATTTTTAAACAGATCTATTTCATCCATGGACGGAAACCCTAACGCTCAGAATCAGAAGAGACTTGGGAGTAATAGTAATGAAAGGGGGTACACCACACATCCCCCCATCCAAGCCTCAGCCTCAAATGCAGTTTAGTGTCATATTCAGAACGCCTCTTTTGTTTGGGAGAGTTTTATCCCTCTACATGGGATACAATCAGTATTCTAAGCCCGTCTGACAGTAAAATATTTCCAGAATATTCAATTAAAATTAAGTAAAGATGATTGATTTTCTATCTTGTCCGCTCATTATAGATGAAACCTATTATATAAGTGAAACTAATTTTTGCTATATTCAAGATGATTCTCTGTAGGATCCAAGTCAGAACTATGTGTCGAGTGAGGTAAAACATTCTGATGATATCTACTCATGTGCTAGAATTTTCTTCACTCAGTTTTTTTTTGGGACTCAATGAGAAGACACTTCTGCTGGTGATTTCATGGAAGATCATGTTCCACAGCCATACCACAAAGTCTAGGACACCTGGCAACAGTCTGTTTGCTACTATTTGAGTGATCTTATTATTAACATCATGAAATATGTGCTCAGTCTTAAGGCTGTTCTGGCTGTTACAAGATATATTGATACCATCTGTTGTTCTATGTCTACAGTTTTCCCAACAGTTTAATTCTGATTGATTTATGCCTTTCTTTACCTTTTTTTTTTTTTTTTTTGATATCCTTTTTATTTGAAGTTTAGATTACTGTTTAAACAAAGATGTCATCTTTTCTGGATTTTCTTTTTTTAGTTTGTGTTTTGAATACTTATTAATCAAATCAGTTTATGTGCATCATGTCACCGTTATTGATTAATTCTTTAAAAAGTTTAGCTAGACTTGGTTGAATAAATATTGAGACGATCACAATATAATCTAATTGGGTCACTTTATAGATTACCAAAAATATTGCTTGCATGCTTAACCCTTTCAAAAACAGATAGTTTTTTTTTTTTTGTTTTTTTTTTTTCTAACTCTGTGAAAGTGAGTGAATTATTTTCAGAAATTTTGCAAAATAGAGGCAATGTTCAAACAAGTCAATTAGTCATATATACCCCCCCCCCCAAAAAAAACCCCATGATAATTTGATCAGGAATTGTGTGTACAATTGCATGAAAACAATAAAGAACTCAGTTGTCTAAATTTCTGAGATGAAGCTTGATGATTTTTATGATTAAGGGTTTTTGGACTATTGTCTTTATCTTTATTGTTATTTCCACAAAAAAGAAAAAAAAAATCTGAATATGAGCACAGGTATAAAAATCACACATAATAGTAGTAATACTAGTCAAGTAAGAACATTAAGTTTATAAGTCCCTAAAATTCACTCTGAATTGTCCAGCATAGCGTAACGGTTATAGGCGTTGGTTCCCTAAGCTTCTAAGGAGACAATCATCTGAAGGTTGCAGGTTCAATCCTGACTGCAGACGAGTAACAATACAGGAATACTTAACACTTAAACCAAGTTATGGCTAACGGAATCAGAACAGGTGACCCCTGTGGATTCAATAAAGGATGTAGTTCGAAGTTACGTGAAGGTTCCCGAGTTCGACAAACACCTGAAGAAGGCCAGAGAACGTATTGGCCGAAATGTGAAAATAACAATAAAGATGAAGACAATAGTTCGAAAACCCTTAATCATAAAAATAAAGAACTCATTTTTAATTACATGGCCAACTTGGCTGGAGCTGTAGAATACACTGCATCTCTGCCGAGGGGTAAGACCTCCTCAGAGAGTGTCCTGGATATGATGCTAAAAACTCTGATGGTGAGGCTCTAATAATGCTGGAGCTTTGGATAATGTAGAGTATCTCTACATTGCCATTATTCCCAAGTTCACTCTGACCCAAGGTGGTAGCACCTGATAGGGTCCTATCTATGAGTCAAATAGAACTGTTTGACATATAAACTGAGTGCAAATAAATGACTTATGCTGAACTGAATTGCTTGAAATAGAACTGTTTAATCACTTAACTGTGTCTGAACAAATGACTGATGTTTAATTGAATTGTTAGAAATAAATGGCAATACTTAGAACCATTCAACTTTATTGACATGCTAAACTGAATTATTTGAAATAGAATTGTTTGATCATTTAACTGTGTGCAAACTAATGATTAAATAGAATAAATAGATTAAATGTGAATAGAATTATTCCTATTGGATAGAAATAAGTGAAACCATTTGACTGTGTGCAAAAAAAAAAAAAAAAAAAAAAAGAGCTCAGGCTTATTTAAAAATGTTATCTATAAAGTATGTTAAGAGATCATATATTTAATATATATGTATAAAATGGATTTGGCATCAAGTAACCTACAATAGTTGGTATGCCATAAAAATAAACCAAAACAAACCATTTTTAATTATGATATTTTACAAAACAACCTTTACATAATCCTACACCACAGTGGGGCCTCCTTGTGATGTTTCTATACATTAACAACATTGGTCAACAAGCAGCCAATTGGAAAATGCCTTATATTGAGCTACAACAAAAACATCACTCTTCTTGTGTACTGTTGGTGACAAAAATGCCCTTCTGCCTGCAAAAGGGTTAACTAAATGAACTTTTGTAATGTTGCTTATACATGTATGATAAAAGGAAGACAATCTGTAAAATTGATTTGAGATGTTTTACTATAAGCAGAGTTTCATCTGAAACAACATTTTATTTCATAAAAATGAAGTCTATTTGTAAAATAAAATTTTATTTCTGATTAAGCTGTCCTTAGTACAAAACATCTAAAATTAATTTTCCAGGTTGTCTTCTTTTTCTCATGCCTTTGGATTTTATTCTTAACCCAACACACACACACACACACAGCTTCACTTGTAGGCCCAATATTTTCAGTTATTTCCTGAGTATAAAATTAAACTACATCTGACGGTGCGGCATCAGTTCTGGAGCTCTGAAGAAGTGTAGGGTTACCTTTTCATTGTCATTATTGGAGTTACAATACCTGTTAGGATCCTGTCTATAAGTCAAATAGATTTGTTTCAAAATTATTAATATTAGATAGGAATACTTTAAATCATATACTTGTGTACTAATTATTTGTTGGGTATCACTCACCTTTTTCCACACAATGAACTAGTCCATCTGCCATATATAGCAGTAGCTACTAATACCAGGGCAGACTAGAAGGTGAAGAGCAACTTCTGATAGGAATAGTATTAGAGCGTTGGAGACTGGAGATCGCACTAGATCACCTTACTTGCTACCGTAATAACGGAAGCCAATACTATCGTTGGACTATATCTTTATTCTGTATTCACTAATCCTATGTTCTTGTCTACTAATAGTCTCTCTATTGTATATACTTTTTCCTGAGAATATATCTCTATTTCCTCTCATATCGTGGTTTGTCCTTTATTTAATATTACAAGCGTTCACTAATCCTATGTTCTTGTCTACTAATAGTCCCTCTATTCTATATACTTTTTCCTGAGAATATATCTCTATTTCCTCTCATATCGTGGTTTGTCCTTTATTTAATATTACAAGCGTTCACTAACCAGAACGCAACATTATTAGTATTAAATAGGAATATGTAATATTATATAACAATTATTTGTATTATAATTGGTTACTTGAAAGCATATAACTTTGCAAACAAATGACTATTATTGAATGGAAATTAATTGAAACAATATAATTATTAGTATTAGATAGAAATACTTTAAACCATTTAATTGTGTACTAATTGTTAAGATTAGAT
The DNA here is from genome assembly GCA_963585895.1 of Sepioteuthis lessoniana. NCBI lineage: Eukaryota > Metazoa > Mollusca > Cephalopoda > Myopsida > Loliginidae > Sepioteuthis > Sepioteuthis lessoniana. The sequence continues at coordinate 8,771,011 of OY757926.1, forward strand.
AGGAATAGTTAATTGAAGATTTATAATTGATAGCAAATTATCATCCCTAGTAAAAATATGTATCCTTTAATTATAAGTATTTAAATTTTAATGTTATAAAATGTTAAATAAGACGAACAAGACTAAATAAGAACTCATAAAATGATTACAACTATTTTTATTTTATTTTAATTGATTTCTATATAAAATTATAAGTAGCATTGCTTTTAATATGTCTGCGAACAAAACAATAATATCAGAACTCAATAACCCTAAAAATGATTCATTAGAGCTGGTTTTGATAAAACCAATATTTATAGTGTAGATAATTTGCATACCTAATTTATCGAACCTAATTCAGGTAGATTTTAATAGAGGCATTGTCATTAAACAGGATGATAATTAAGATTAAATAAAGTTTATTTAATAATCACTGAAAATATGTAAATAACTAAGGGAATTGTAATGTTAGTGGAGACATAGTTTTGGTTACAGACAGATGCACACATAATCTCCATTATAATTAGATTATTAAATAGGAAGTTACTTGTAAGCATACAACTCTCTGCAAATTATTTGTGTCAAGAATGGTTACTTAAAGTTTTAATTATTTGCAAATAATTATTTAACAAGAAACCATGTAATTATTTGCAGAATAAAAAAAAAAAGACTGGCTTTGTCATTAAGTAAAACCAATCAACCTGCCGAGTAATGTCTATAGTAAAAACTGCTCAGCTGTGCACACACAACTTAACTTAAGTTTTAGGCTCTAAGTTAAAATTGAATCTGGATACTTTTTAACCACACCTCTTATATACAGAGTGTCTCAAAATAGATGTTAGGAAGGGGAATTACTCTGCAAAGTACAAGGTGTCTCAAAATAGATGCAACCCATTAATATGATAATGATTTGTTACTGAGACAAATGCAATAATGGTCATTTGGACACATTCTATGTAAAATGCATCCTTTGAGCTAGAGACATCAAATATATTTTTTTTAACTTATTATATCAGCTTTCAGAACACGCAATCTTTTTTGGAGTTTCTTGTCTCAGTAATAAATCATTATCATATTAATGAATTGTACCTATTTTAGACAGTTTTGAATGATTTTGTCTCCAAATAAATAGTGACGCAAAATATTTTTTCTTCTCTTGTCCAAGGCATTAAGATCAAGGATTAATAGTTGTTATAGTATACTATTTTTAAATCTGAAACAAAAAAAAAAAACCAGCACTATTATTAGTAGAGTTATTAGCAGTCACATGAGTCCCATGTATATTGAGACACCATATATCTATCTAGTTTTTTGCCACCTACCTCCCATCATGAAAACTATCCAAGTTAGACAAACCAGACATGCAGGACACTGCTGGAGAAGCAGGGACAAGCTCATTAGTGATGTACTCCTATGGACCCCCACATATGGCCGGGCAAAAGCAGGATGACCAGCTTGAACATACATACGGCAGCTCTGTGCCGATATGTGATGTAGCCCTGAAGACCTGCCAGAGGCTATGAACGATAGGGAGAAGTGGTGAGAGAAGGTCAGGGATATCCTTGCTGGTGGCACAACATGATGATGATGATATCTATCTATCTATCTATCTGATAGACTCTCTTGTCAATCTTGAAGAATGAGGACCAAACTCTTTGGTTAAAGATGTGAACTGTATAATTATCTACACAGGTGATTTTTTTTATATTGGTGAAGGTTTGTGTAGAACCAGCCACTCTTCTTGGATAAGCTGACAACAGAAGAATAGTGCACCAATGTGCCTCAGATTTTCTTGAACAACACTCTCGGGGTTTGAATTCTGAGTTTTTCTTTCTTCAAGACTGGTTGTCCTAACAAAGCTAGTGAGCAACATATACCCAACCATTTTACCTATATATATATATATATATGATAGAAGAAATGTAAATAAGAAAAAATTTAGCTTTAAGAGTATTTGATACTATTATATCAGAGCAAGTATGAAGCCTAAAAAATATTATATGGCCACTAGAAGACTATTACTTAAAGTTTCATGTGAAAAAAATGGCTAATCAAGGATCTATCTGGTGTAAAGTATAGTTAGATATTATTAGATATTGTTCATTACCAAACTCTACCACAAAATATGAATATGTAGCAGTCCAAAAATAAGTACGTCTCTTATAGATATTTATGCAAAAATATCATTATGTATTAATTATTACTAAACTCAACATTAGTACCTCTTCATAAATAATAAACATTTCATTTTGAGGGCTGGCTGAAATGTACTTAAACCAACCAAAAATGGAATTTATCAGTCAGTCTTTTATTTCAAAAGTTAATTAATCCCCATATAAGATTTAATGAGGTGTTATTTCGGTGGATAAACAACTCATTTCTTAAAACGCATTAGGTTATCTTAAAGAAAGTAACCTAACACAGAATATTCCATAGGAAACAGAACAAGTCAATTAATATAATACATACATTTAATTGTACACAATATGAGTAAGGATCAAAGTTCTAACCCTATGCAAAAGTCACAATTGTTCAAGAAACTAACAGAAAAGTTCATACAGGAAAAACTTGGAAACCACTTACTGTTCTCACTCATATAAATACTTATCCAGTATATACCAAAAACTAACCGTTTACTTTACCCTCTATGAAAAAAAGTCCAAGTTTTAGGGAAATACATCTTTTATACTTTATATATTATCTAAACCATCTGCATTGATTGTATGAACATTATTCAAGCAGGATGTCTAGTTTTTATAATTTCTCTTATGTATTTTTTTAAAAAAGCTACTCAACCTTAAATATACAGATTCATGCAATCCAATATAAGTAAAACTTATATCTTTTTTGTTGACTTTAATGTCACTGTGTTATTTTTTCATTACTTGGTATTTTTGTTTATAAAGTTGAAAGGTGTTATTATCTTTCCAAAAGTTTTTTTAGGGAATCAAACTTTTTCTTTGTATTGTTTTCTCATTATCATGTGTTGATGAATTCATTTTACTGCCTTTTTCAGAAAAAAACTTAAAACAAATATTATTAGACAAACTCTACCACATAATAATTATGACAAAAAATATGAATATATATCCGTCCAAAAATAAGTACACTCCTTACATATATTTGTGCAATGGTTTTGTTTGCATAGGTGTTGCTATTTTATTTTTGATCAGAGTTTCAAGGCATTTGGCTCATAAATAATAGCTGCTGCTACTACTACTACTACTAGTTGTAGTAGCAGCGGCTATTATTATTATTATTATTAGTAGTAGTAAGTAAAGTTGGCGACCATAGTCAAGGGCGATTAGAAGGCTCACTTTTCAATAGCTACTACACCGAGATGTAGAGGCGGGTGCTACTCCTTTCCCTGGATTGCTCCACTTTACTCTTGATACGTACCTTATATCGCTGAGTGTTAAGCAAGGAGGAATCAAGTACCATTTTTAAAGTCTTTGGTATGACGCGACCTGGGATTGCACCCAGGTCTGCCGGATCATTGGCTAAATAGTGTTCGTCAATGGTCTGGGAGATCGGGGTTCAATCCCAAGTTGAGTCATATTATAGACTCAAAAAACCGTATTTGATGCCACCTTGCTTAACACTCAGCATTATAAGGTAAGGATCAAGGGTAGTGGAGCAATCCAGGGAAAGGAGTAGTGCCCTTCCCTACACCTCGGTGTAGTAGCTATTGAAAAGGGAGTCTTCGGGTCACCCCCTTCCGACTAAGGTTGCCAACTTTACTTTATAATAATAATAATGAATAACAGCTAATGAGAGTAATGAATAACAGCTGCTGCTAATAATAATAATAATAATAATAACAGATAATAGATAATAATTGATAATAATTTTGATTATATAACATTCTACTAGAAATAATAAAACCCTGAAATCATTGGGTTAGAAAAAAATTAACTTTTTTTAAAAAAATTGTTGGGGTGTACTTATTTATGGGTGATTGTATGTATATATATATATATATATATATATATATATATATATATATATTTCTTTATTCTTAATGGTGGGTTGGTGAGTCTTCTTACTGCAACTTTATGATAAAAAGAATTTTAAATGATTTTAAAAGCAATCAAGAAGGAATACCTTTAAAAACTTTGCTGAATTTTTGGAAACTTTCGGTCATTCCTTTCTTGTTTGGGTGGACAAATTTTCGCCACCCACTTATAAATAATGAACATTTCATTTTGATGGCATGCTGAAAAGTTTTTGGTCCAACCTTGAAGAGAATCTACCCGTCAGTCTTTTATTTTGAAAGTTAATGAACTTCCACATAAATATTCATCCAGTATATACCCCTAGATCGGGCCATTGGCCTAATGAGTAGAGTGTTCACCAACGGTCTGGGAGACCAAGGTTCAATCCCAGGTCGAGTCATACCAAAGACTCAAAAAAATGGTACTTGATGCCACCTTGCTTAGCACTCAGCACTATAAGGTGAGGATAAAGGGTAAAGTGGAGCAATTCTGCGAATAGAGTAGCGCCCTCCCCTACACCTCGGTGTAGTAGCTATTGAAAAGGGAGCCTTCGGGTCACCCTCGACTAAGGTCGCTAACTTTACTTTTTACTTATTTACCCCTTCTCCACTCTACTGACCCCCATGTGAAAAGTTTAAACTCTTACCTTGGGCAGACTTGCTCAAAATGTCCCGTGTTCTATCTTGATCATTTGGCCTTATAGGGGATTTTTGGTTATGGGTAAAGAGATTCTTATCCAATTTTCTGTGGTGTTTTGCCTGAATTTGAGGGGTTACTTATACTCCTGCATCATTGACTCACAGGCCTGTATTCAAGGGGGAGGGATTACTCTTTGTAAATCACACCCTCTCCTTCTCCAAATATAATGTTAACTAATTTTAGTGTGCTAATTTTTAGTACATAAACAATTTTTCCTCCTTCCCCCTAATTTAATGGCTGCGCCCTACCACGACTTGGTGATTTGCCTGCTTATTCATACACCCATTCTTAATTAAAAAAGAAATTTTGATTATATAAATTAATGAAAATCACTTTGGCATAATGGTTAAAGTGTTTGCCAATGACCTGGGAGACTGGAGTTCAGTTCCTGGTCACGTCATACCAAAGACTCAAAAAATGGCGTAGTAGCTATTGAAAAAGGAGTCTTTGGGTAGCCTTCGACTACGGTCAGCCAACTTACTTATATATCATTATCATCATGTTGTGCTACTAAATTAATGAAAATTATTTTTTTTTATGAAAATTAGATGACAGAATTCATTTTTGGTTAATAAACTCTTTGACTGCTGAAGAAAATAAATAAGTTCTGAGTTATGAGCTCAAATACCAAACCTTGTGAGTTTTATGGATGTTAAAGTCTGATTGTGATTGAGGAGTCTGTTGATTTTAGCATGTTGTGATAAAAAGTAACTGTAAAAAGATGGAGTTAAGTAAGTAATAGTTAGAGTAAAAAAAAAAAATAGTAAAAATTTTGTGAGAATTTGCAGACTTGCCTTCTCTTTATATCTTTTTTTTATTGGTTGATTAATGGACAAGTCTTTAGCGCTAGAGGAGGGTCGTTGAAAAAGTTCTAAGCCTCAGCTAGATTTTGGATTTTTCACACATCTCTCAAATTTGTATGGGCCTCACTTGCATGGAAATTAAGACAGAAATCTAAATGAGTTTATCTAGTTTTAAAAGAAGTGATAGTGTGTTGCTACAACAAAGATGTTTAGCTGAGGCTCTTTTTTACTGGGCGAGGCTTAAAACTTTTTGAACGACCCTTGTAAACGGACTTTTAGTTATTCTCTGAGCTATCTGTTTTTTTAGTAACAATGGTAAGTGATCTTTTAAAATAATGTGTGTTTTTCCTATTGCATTTACATGGTAAACAGCATCACAAAAAATAATTAAAAAGAAAAAAAAAAAAAAAAAATTTTTTTAATTATATATATATATATATATATATATATATATATATATATAGTGTAAAAAATTTTTTAAAAATAATATTGAAAAAGTTAAAAAGTAATAACAATAAGATGGAGTTAAGTTAGAATTAAATGATATTAAAAATGCTAAATAGAAAATAAAAAAGAAGTAATACCAAACAAATTTTCTTTGTTTAAAGAAAAATTGATGCTGTCGAAAGTATGGAATCTATCCATTTTGAGTTGAATGTCATCTGAATCTTGAAATATTAATGGAAAAATATCACTTTTAAATTTACTGGTTTGGTCGACGTCTACAGAAATTTGTTATCAAAGTTGGATCATTTTTCCTCATTAGAATTTATTGTAAAAAAACTCATATTGTTTAATTAACCAAAATCTTGGAACTTTTTTTTTCTTTCTATATTTTTTTGTTCTTTGAATTTTGAATTCTTTTCTTTCTTTCCATTTCACATTAAAAAAAAAAGGTTTTTTTTTCTCCAGTCATTTTTTTTGTATTTTTACCTTTTTTCAATTTTTCTTTTTCTTTTGTTCCTTTATAATTGCCTTTTTATTCTTCTCTTTCTCTTTCCTCCCTTCTTTATCTTTCTTTTATATATATATATATATATTTGGAGTTGGAGTTGGAGTTAGGCTTCCTGATGATCCGATAAGGTGAAACTTTAGTAGAAGATTTCTGACTCGCGATTTAAGTTAATTTTATATATATATATATATATATATATATATATATATATATATATATATATTTCATATTTTTCTCTTTCCTTTTCTTTCTGTCATTCTTTTTCTCAGTTTCCTTTTCTTTCTTGCTTATTTTTTCTCATTCCTTTTTCTTTCTCCCCTCTCTCATTATTTCTATCTCTCGCTTATTCTTTCTTTTTCTTTCTTTTTCTCTTCCCTCTCCCATTCAATCTATTTTTTCTTACATTTCTTCTTCTTCTTCTTCTTCTTCTTCTTCTTCTTCTTCTTCTTCTTCTTCTTCTTCTTCTTCTCAATTATTATAATGAACTTCAACATATCAAATAATTTCAAATATTTAAAAAAAACTTTCTGCTTTTTGTAACTTCTTTAAAACAATGTGCTGGGTTGGAGAAGTTCATTTCAAAAAAATCTAATGATCTCTAAAATTTTTTCTTATTAGAGACAAATATTTATAAAACCCACTATGTAATTAAAAAAAATCAAATTTAAAGGATTCTGAATTCTATGGCAAGCATTTCATAATTTGCTAGCTATCTGATGTTACACTGTCTATGTCCGTGTTTTTAGATGTTTGCTAAATAAGCAATAACAAATATGCATAATCAATGAAAAATATTAGGGGCACTGAAAAGTTCTCAACCCAACCAAGAAGGGAATTACCATTTTAATTTCTATTGAATTTTTTTGGAAGAGGTTAAGAAACATGGGAAATAATGAACCAAGTGAACTGAACTGCAAACTGATTGGGTAGAATAGCATGTATCATGTTCTAGATCAGGGGTGGTCAAACTTTTTGGCAAGAGGGCTGCATTACTGGGTTGTGAATTATCAAAGGGCTGCATCGTTTAAAATCAAAAGAATCTAGTCTCGATTCAAGTGCAAGTGTTTATTTATTATTTTTTTAGAGGTTCCGATGGGCTGCACAGAACAGTGCAGCGAGCCTCATGTGATCTGTGGTCCGCAATTTGCCCACCTCCTGCTCTAGATTATTCCCTTCTTGGTCAAGCCAAGAACTTTTTAGCAACCCCTCATAGATAATGAGGATTTCATGATGAGAGCATGTTGAAAAGTTCTCAGTCCAACTGAGCTATGAAGAATACATTCTATTCCATATGTCTATCCTACAGTTGAACACACTTGAAACAATGTTTCTAAAGTCCCACAAGAAAAGATTCTTGGTTGGGCCTAGAACTTTTTCCTAACTCTCAATATAATTTGCTTTGAGTAATTTTGAAATAATACTTTCACTATGCTACTAATTTTTCTCTACTACTTATATGATCATTTTAAAGAACTACTGTTTTTAACTAAAATTTTCTAATATGCTTAACACATTCACTGCTACCTTGGATATTTGGAATATACAGTATAAATATATAATTTTGATTTCATTTTTTATCTTTTATTTTCTTATCTATTTTAAAGTACTCAATGTGTGTTTGAGTTGTTATCAAATATATTGTGTTGTATAATCTAAATTCGATTTTATGCACTCATTTGTGATATATCAATTCATGTTATAACAATTTTAAAATAAGTCACCATTACCAAATTGTTGTTTTGAGTTCTTTGCAGAATAGTCTTTTCCTGTCATGTCACTCTTTCCTGTATTATTTTTTTCTGCATATTGTTTGTTTGATTTTTGACATTTTTTTTAGTAGGAATCTGTGTCTGCATTTAGAAACAAATTTGTTTCTTTCCTTCAGTAATTTATCTTTGTTTTTATATTCAGCTATGCAAAGTTTTTCTTCTGTGCAACATAGTATAAATAAAAAAAAAATTCTAATTTATATCATTTAACACACACACTCACACACACACATATATATATGCCATTGGCTCATTGGCCTAGTAGGTAGAGTGTTTGTCAATGAGCCGGGAGACCTAGGTTCAATCCCAGGTCACGTCATACCAAAGACTTTAAAAATGGTACTTGATACCTCCTTGCTTAACACTTAGCAATATAAGGTACGTATCAAGGGTAAAGTGGAGCAATCCAGGGAAAGGAGTGGCGCCATCCCCTACACCTCAGTGTAGTAGCTATTGAAAAAGGAGCCTTCTGGTTGTCCTCGACTATGGTTGCCAACTTTACTTTACTTATATATATATATATATATATATATATATATATATATATATAAAGTGAACATGTCCTCTGCTCAGATATGCAAAACAGATCCTGAGTCTTGTGCCTTGCTGTAGCTATTAATATTGCCTTAAAAATAAATGAAAAGAGCTCACATGTGCCAAAGGTAACATCCCACAAGACGCACATGTGTGGCAATGAATGTTTGATATTTATCAAAATGTGTTGTTTCACCAAAGGTTAGTAATATTGTTTCAGTTTACAACTTGAATAATTGACTGTTTCAGAAACCATAACACATATCTACTGGGTCTGTCTAGAAAGTATTGAAACTGATTATATAAAAAAAAATTATCATCAACTTAATTACAAATCAACTTTATCACCTCTAAAATAGTTGCCTTAGGAAACCACACTCCAATGGAAATACTATTTTCGGTTCAAACTTTGTTCACAGTAATTTAGATTCTTTTGAATCATTATCGCACGGATTTTCAGTTCTTTGATCTAAGTGTCATGAACAGAGATTTAAAGTTTAATTCTTCACCAATCATCTTCACTGTCAGATGTTGATCAGATCTGATATGAGTTTTAATTTTTGCTGTATTTTCTTTAGTTTTTTAAGTGACTGGTTGACTAGAACGAGGTTGATTTTTCACAATTTCTTAGTTGACTAGAATGAGGTTCATCTTCCACAGTTTTTCAGTTGACTAGAATGAGGTTCATCTTCCACAGTTTTTCAGTTGACTAGAATGAGGCTCATCTTCCACAGTTTTTCAGTTGACTAGAATGAGGCTCATCTTCCACAGTTTTTTAGTTGACTAGAATGAGGTTCATCTTCTACAGTTTTTCAATTTACTAGAATGAAGTTCATCTTCTGCAGTTTTTCAGTTGACTTGAGTGAGGTTCATCTTCCACAGTTTTTCAGTCAACCTAAAACCCTGTGCTAGGAATAGAACTTGATCTCCATTGCCCTGTTTTAATTTGTTTCTGTTGCATTCTCTTAAAGTTTGATCTAGAATTTGATCACATAATGCTGCTCAATATTTTTGTGTTCTATTTTTTCCTGATATGCTTAACTAAAGACACTAGTATAATGAGAAATTAATGTGGCATATAAGAGGCTAAGATGAACTGAATGTTTTCACACATGTTCCAGCTTATTGATTGATCAACTTATTTGCTTCTAGGTTTACTAACCTGCTGTGTTTTTGTTTCATGTCCATTTTTCTTGTTAGTCAGGTGAAGAAGACTAAGATGGCATCCAGCATTTTGGTCCCTATTTTGTCAAACTTTTTTCTTTCTTTTTCTTTTCATATTTTTTTTCTCCTTCTGGTTGTGTCACTCATGATTTATGTAGAATGGGATCTTTCTATTTATACAAAACAAGTGTAGACGAATCGTGGTTTTATTTAGTGTTTTGTTAGAAGGTTGTCCTCACATAATCTGGAAAAAAAATTAGTGTCATTACTTTCTAGACTGACCTCATATTCTTGGAGTCCTGAACTGAACAAATACTAATTGTTAAATTCAGTTTTAGGGTTCTTAAAAAGACGTGAACAGATGTTTAAAACAGCTTATCATCTTGCACATGGTTGTGGATGGAAAAGAGTTTTGAGGTTTTTTTTTTTAAATATCGTTTGTGTGAGATTATTAAAAGTTTTGTATGATGAAATGTTTAACTTTCCTTTGAGCCACTGATATTTGTAAATCCTCTCATTTATAGCTAATAATGATTATAACTATTTTGACAAATAATAATCACGTTGTGCAATAAAAAAACAAACTTTCTCACACTTTGTATTAATTGTTTTTCTTCTTTGTTATCAATCTATGAAAATTCCACTGTAAATTTTGGCAAACAAATAAAGAATAAGTAATTTGGTTTATAGAATATGAAAAATCTTTTGTGGGAATCTGCTTTCATCGCTTCTTGTACAATTTTGCCGGCAGAAGAATTTAAACTTACATTGTTTTAAAGTCTTTTCAGGTGGATTAGTCATTGCATGTTTCTTCTAAAATTGCACAAGCCAAGAGTCCGGTCCACAACGAGGAAAAGTATTTTATTCTACGTGTGCTCTCATTCAAGTTCTCTGAGAAATTTTTTGGGGTGGGGATTTGAACTAATTAGACTCTTAAACTCACAGCAATTTTTTTCATTTTCTACCCCCCCAAATGATTGTCACCAACGCCTATAACCGTTAAAAATAGAGGTGTCTGTTTGGTTTGGTTTCTTTGTTTGATGGCATATCAACTCTTTTTAGGTTATTTAATGCCAAAACCATTCTCCTAGAAGAACAGTAGTGGTACTATTTAACCCATAGCTGGGAGGATAAGGGGGTTCATACCTTTCCCAAGGGTATTTGCCCGAAAGTGAACGTAATAGCGCGACTGGAGTACGAACACGCGTACTACGATTTCGCAGTCCATGGCTTTAACCATTACACCACGAGGACACAGAGGTGTCTGTGGTGTAATGGTTATCGTCATAGGAAATGGACACGGCGACATGAGTTCAAGTCCTGGACGAGACTGATTGCATTTCACATTGCACATACCCTTGGGAAAGGTATGAATCCAATTATTCTCCCTCCAGCTATGGGTAAATAGTTGGACAGACTGGGTTCTTCAGCCTTGGTGAGGCAACTAGTCTAGGAGAAGGAAAACTCTGAATTCAAACCTGTTAAACTCCGCTTAAAAAATGTCCTTGTGTCATATCCTACCCGAGCGGAGGGGTTGGTAAATATGATAACCGTTAAAAAATCGTAATATGAGCTTAGTAAAAAAAAAATCATACATAATAGTAGTAATTCATAGTGATGTCAGAACATTAAGTTTGTAAGTCCCAAAAATTCACTCTAAAACGTCCATAGCATAATAGTTATAAGCATTGGTTCCCTATGCTTCTAAGTGACAATCATCGGGAGGTTGCAGGTTCAATTCTGACTGTAGGCGAGTAACAATACAGGAATACTTAACACTTGTACCCGGTTAGGGTTAACGAAATCAGAGCAAGTGACTCCCGTTGATTAAATAAAGGACATAGTTCGAAGTTCCGTGTAGATTCCCGAGTTCGACACGAAACATCTGAAGAAGGCCGGAAGATATATCAGCAGGAATATAGTAAATATAACAAAGAAGACAATAGTCTGAAAATCCAGAATGATAGAATTAGTCGCCCTGGTCATTCACATAATACTTTGATTGGTGTTGGAGTGCTTGGATCCCATTGGTCAAAAAAGTCATCAGCAACATATACGACGTCAACATTTGAACTTGTCAGTCCATTCATACATTATTAGTCGTTCCAACATAATAGCATTTTTACTACGATTTCTTTGTTTTATTGTTTAAAGAAATTTAAAGGGAATAAAATTTGTAATATAAAGAAAATTTGGAGAGAATAAAATATGCAATGTAAAGAAATTAGAGTAAAATTTAATATGAAGGGAATGGCACTAAAACCAAATTTACTATTTAACTGGGTAATGTTTTTAGGGGGCTTTAGTGTGTAATTTTAAACGGTAAATTCAAACGGTAAGTTCAAACGGTAAGTTCCGCAACTTTCTTGTTCGGATACCGATTCGAAAAGATAACACAGACAATAAACTGTTTAAAAATGAATTTTATACAAAAGAAAAAAGAAAGAAAGGGATAGAAAAGATAAAGTGTTGCAAATTTGAGTGCAATTTGCGGAAACTTATCTGTGAGAGTGTCCGGGAAACAAAGTTCTTTGAATTTGAGTATTTTTTCTTTTCTTTTTAGTTTTGTCATTTAATTTCGAGTCTTCTATAAAATTATCTTTTCAGTAGAATTCTCGGTTAAATTTTCTTTCAGTTGTTTAACTTAGTAGAATTTCAGTAGTCGACTTTCGTTTAATTTTTACTTTTATTTTTTGGGAAGCTTCTTGCCAATTGAACATATCGGCTGTTCAAGAAACGAGTGACGAAACCCTTCTGCTAGCTATTTTCCGTGCCTTTAATGTTGGTCCCCGAATTCGTAATGAGGGTCCCAATAGTAGTTCTCGATAAATTGTGGGAGGTTGCTTTTTGGTGCCATATTGTCTGGGATTACTTCTCCCGTCTCCACTCTGACCAAATCAAGTGCCGCACGCGGTCGGTTTGATTTTTTTTCTTAGAAATAGATTTTTATATGCTATCCATAATTGGCAATTTCAAATTCTCAAAGAAGTAAAGAAAAATTTAAATGGCAGCATTCATTCGCCAATAAATTGGTAAGAGGTGTTTTACCCCATGTGTTTTTTGCAAGGTATTTAAAATTCCAGAGTATAAGAAAAAGGTGTATGGGTGGGGAACTTATTGATTTTGTGTGGAGGCGCTCATAGCGTTACGGTTAATGTCATAGGAAGTAGACTCAGATACTCGAGTTCAAATCCTGAACGAGGTTATTTGCATGTCACATAGCGCTAATACACTTAGGAAAGGCATGAATCCAACTATTTTCCCTCCAGCTATAGGTAAATAGTTGGGCAAAATGGGATCTTTAAACATTGTATGTCAACCGGTCTAAAAGGAAGACAATAAATTCAAACCAGTTATTAACTGAGGAAGAGACAGTCTCCGTCTGGCTATTTCTGCCCAAGACTTGCAACAGGAACACCTGCTTACAGGATTAGAGTAGTGATGTTTTTAAAACAATTCAAATCTTACAAGAAAGACAGAAAAAATTAGGTAGTTTCAAAAAATTATGAATATCTGCAATTACTATAATAATAATTAAGAAAAGTGTAGCAGAAAGAATTTCGTATTTTTGTTTGGCACGTAATTTAATTCGACCGTTAGGGTCGACGCATAATTTCACCCAATCAGGATGACTTATCCCATTCAACCCTGATCATCTTTCCGGGCAGCACAAACTGGGGAAATCTGCCAAACACCTTCTTTTTCTCAGAACTCCTTCGTTCAGTACAGACGTCTCACTGTCTGCTCTTCAATAGCAGCAGCAGCATCACACCACCATGAAGGAAGCAGTCTAATTTATGGACCCCTTGTGTCTATTTCTCTTAGACCAAGGGTTCCCAGTTGAATATGAATTAGATGAATTCAATACGCCACACACAGGAACAACTTTACGTCACCCTCAAAATTGGCTATGTCGACTGTGATGCAAAATTCCGCTCCGACACCTAGCTACTTCATCTCTGGGCAACATTTTCTGGAGACATTCACGCTTCTCCCCGAAACAACCAGAACCACTAACTCACGGTGACTAAAAACGTTTCTGTCCTCAAACAGCAAACATGACTTTTGCTACACTATGGCGAACATATTTCCCTCGAACATCCAACAATGCCTTAACCTAACAATGCACTTTTTGCTCAGGCATTTAGCTGCTAAAACGCTTTCTCAACTTTATCATAACTTCATTTCGTTTCCTTACTTCTTTCCTTCCTACGAGACATGCAGCATGAACGTAAACTCTTTATTCCAGGCTGCCATTAAAAACCTTCATATAAAACCTAACGGCATCTTCGTCTTCTTACTTCATCCTCCTCCTTTATTTTCCAACAACACTTAGCGAGGATATAAACACGTGCAAGAATGCATTAACTTCGCTAAAAACAATAACAAACGTTTCTACTCGCTAAAAAAGTTTGTCTGTCTCTTATAGTCGACCAAACTGGTGGATTTAACTGAAACCCAATTGACAGTAAATCTTCATTCTCCAGGATTCTTCACAGTATTTTTACCGTATTCAGCAGTATTGTAGTTTAGAGAGTATTCATTATTCCAACGGATTCCCAATTCCTCCAGTCTCTTCTTTTTCAGATTCTTTGGAATTGTTCCATGTGCACAAATTATGATCGGTATTATTGTCACTTTCTGATTTACCGAATTTTGGTATGAACTCTTAGTGAATTCGGAGGAAAGTTTTAACGTGGTGATTTTTGTTTCACTGGGAAAAAAGAGAAGCTCCCTTCAAGCTACAACAATAAATAATAAAAGGCATTAAACTACATTTTTCATAAGATGAAACTAATGTAATACATTAACGTGACCTGCGGTTGTGAATACGGCAGATGTTGTTGACAGATAGATTGATAAGAAAGGTGTGATCACCGAAATGTCATCATGTCCACAGGTGCTGTGTATCAGAGGATGTTGACACGACTACATCCGCCCAAGGATAATATCAACAAGGTGATTGCCGAAATGTCACCATGCCCACAGTTGTTATGTTGAAAACAGGTGCATCCGGTCGAAGATATCGGAAAATCACCTGAACGGTGGGCGTGGTCGAATTTGGTGATAGTGGCAGATGCGTACGCCCACAGAACCGGGCTTGCACATGTAGCCAATGGGAAACAGACAATATAACCAATGGAAAGCAAAGAAGTGAGATGTGGGCATAACCATGGTTAACGAAAAAGAGGAATTCCTGCAGGTCACGTGAGAGTTGTAGACTATGTAAGTTCCCGAATTTCGGCTAAAGTCAATTGTTCACTGGCTCTTCCGTCTCCCGACAGCTCCTCAGTGTACGTGAACTCTCTGCGATTGCTTTTCTGCTCCACACAAGTATCATCGCCGAAAATAAAAATATAATCTTATATTTTTATATACATACGTGTTCCTCGTTGTTAATAATGACACAGCATACTATACAACACTAATCTAACATATTTTAAATGTTCAAACTAAAAAAAAAAAAGAAAGAAAAATAAAACAAAACAAAACAAAAAAGAAAAAAGAAAAAACTTTGCCTGTCATTAGGGGGTTAGTGCTACAGGGTGCAAAAGTAAAGTTATGAATATTCTAGCGTTAAGTCAGTAAAATGGTAATTCCTGTGTCTGGAGTAAGTGATGGAGAGGCTCTCTGTGATTGGATATACCAATCACGTGATAAGCCCAGAAGTCTTGGTGCAAAATCCCAAATCCAATCAGATAGATTCCACCAGGCGTTCCGTGAGGCAGTGACATTAAAAGATCGCAGAGAGACAACCCTAAGATAGCAGATATCTTTTTCAGCACGCCGGTAAGTCTCTTAAAATCAACTTCATATACAGGAAGGACTGTATATTGTTATTCATTGTTTCATGTGCTGGTTAATAAATTGTTAGAATTAAACGAAGAATTAATTCATTTATTTCTTGCTGTTAGCCTTAGAATAAACGCTATACCAACACAATATCTAGTATATTTTAATAATAAACGACTCTACTATAAAACAAAGTTAATTCTAATTTAAAAAACAAACAAAAAACAACCAACAAAATAAGAAGGCAGACACAAAACAGTTAATTTACTCAAAATGACCATCATTCTTTTTTCAAATATTGTATCACCACGCCTTCGAAACAAATTGCATGCCTTTAAAAAATTGTTCAGGCATTTTATTCCGTTCCTTCTCAATAGCAGTCTTAAGCGAACCAATATTTGGATCATCATCATCATTATCATGTCGTACCGCCAGCACGGATATCGTTGACCCTCTCTCGCCATTCCTCCCTATCGTTCATCGCTTCTGGCAGATCCTCAGGGCTACATCCCGTATCCTCACAGAGCTGCTGTATGTAGGTTCGAGCTGGTCGCCCTGGTTTTGCGCGGCCATGTAAGGGGGTCCATAGGAGAACATCTCTTATGAACTCGTCCCTGCTTCTCCAACACTGTCCTGCATGTCGGGTTCGTCTAACTTGGATAGTTTTCGTGAATGGAGGTGGGTGGCCGTACAGCTGGTTCTTTATGGGGTGTTGCCTCCAGGACTTGTTCAAAATAGCTTGCAACATTCTTGTGTAGTTGCCGTCAAGCTTTTTCTTCATCCATTTAGTTAGCGTCCAAGTAGAGCATCCATATAGCAGCATCGACACGACCGTTGCTTGGAAGAAATTGCGTTTCATTTTATCGGCCAGGTCTGACTTCCATATGACCAAGAGTTTATCGATAGCTGCCCATGCCTTTGTTAGTCGCGTGTCGATGTTTTTTTCGGTTGATGACACACTGCTTCCTAGGTAGGTGAATTTGTCAACTAGTTTCAGAGAGCTACTACCAAGTGCGGAAATGTCGCCTGTTTGATTAAAGCACATGTTTTCAGTTTTGTGTGCATTGACATGGAGACCAATGCCTGTGGTGGTTCGTTTCAGACTATGCAGTAGTGTTTCAGCTTGGGCGGGTGCATTTGCCAGAAGCGCTATGTCATCGACGTAGTCGGCGTCGGTACTTGTTTTTGCGGGGTACCTTCTGCTTTTCTTTGTCAGCTCGAAGCCGTTTTCTTTGATTTTATTGATCGATGTTCTAAGCACGTAGTCTAGAAAGATGATAAAGACGTATGGGGCTAGTTTGTCTTCTTGCAGTACTCCTGCTACAATGTCGAAGTAGTCTGTGTCTCCATCCGGAGAACGTACTTTCACTTTGGTGTTTCAATAGAAAATCATTTTGTCTGCGACAGTCTCTTTTGGTATGCCGTATGCTAATAGAATTTGTTCCATCTTCCCTCTGTAAATGGAATCAAAGGCCTTGGTAAAGTCGACAAATAGTATTGTCGCCTGTAGGTTTTTGCCCGTATGCCTTCAAGGATTCTACGGATAGTCAATATTTGTGATCTATTTCTTCGGAAGCCATTTTGGTTCTTCCTAAGAATGCTGTCAATTTTGGGTTCTATGCGGTTTCGTCGTAGGGCATTGTATATTTTGGCTGCTATGGATGTAAGGGTTATACCTCGGTAGTTCTTGGCTAATCTGAGGTCACTCATTTTAGGGAAAGGGAGGATGCATCCTTTATCCATCCGTCTATCGGATTTTGATTATAAACTGCGTTATACTGTGGCTGAGCAGTATGTCGTCGAATTGTCAGGCCTTTCATACTTCTGGGGGAATTTCATCAAGCTCTGCGGCTTTCCTAATTTTAATTTTTCTAAGTATTGAGTCAAGTTCTTCAAGAGTAAAAGGTCCTAGTTTAATGTCCAATTGCTTACTAATAATTCTGGTGATTGGTTCATGTGTAACTTTCGGTGGGTTTCCTAGTAGATTGTCGAAATGCTGTTTCCACAGTTTTATTCTTTCTTGTTGGTTTGTAGCTTTCAGTTTAGCTTTGGCTGTGCTCTTCTGCTCACTTCGTTTATCGTTTGCCACGCTATCCTTGATTGCATATCTCCCACTGAGTTTCTAATCTTATCTATCTGATTTTGTATATATTCTGTCTGTTCTTGCTAACTCATTTTGTGCTTTTTTAGTTTCAGGGCATTTGTGTTTGTTGGGTTCTTCCTATTGAATTTGGAGGCACTTTTTACGTCTGCACGTTTTTCTTTAACCGCTAGTGTCTCCAATGGGACTCTTGATTTACTTCTAAGTTTTGTTGGTATGCATTTCGCTGCTGCCACTAGATGTGGGTTGACAAAATTCTCATATTCGTCATTCGGGGTACGTATTTCTGTCTTCTCCTGTAGTGCATCGAATTTTTTTCTCAATGCTAACACATATTTATCTCTAATATCCTTGTTGTTAAGAAGGGCCCTGTCATAGTGTTTGGTGGTCGCTGTTCGTGTGGCGTTTCTTCATATTTTTGCCGTGACAATTCGGTGGTCGGAGGAAACATCCTCGAAAGAGGAGTATGCCTCGCATTTTAATGCGCTATATTTCCATTTCTTGTTTATAAAGACGAAGTCTATCTGTGTTTTAGTTTTGTTTGCGTATGTCTAGGTCCATAAATTTCCCTCCATTTTTGAAAGTTTGTATTGAGACATGTTAATCTATTTTCTATCGTGAAATCTGTTAGATGTTTGACGAGTTGTGTAGGTTGTATTTGTGGTTTCCATTTTTTCCCGATTTGGGCATTCATGTCACCGCCAATGACGAGAACGTTGTGTTTCGGAATGCTACGCACTAGAGAGGATGGCTCATCGTAGAAGGCGATGAGTTCAGTTTCTTCACTAACATTGGTAGGGCTGTAGCTGGAGATGATTGTTGCTCTGGGGTTGCCATTAAAAGTAGCTGCCATCATCCTAGGTTGTATTCTCTCTACGCTATCAAGTGATTTTAAGGCTCTTGGTCCTGTAAGTATTCCTACACCTCCTACCGTGGCATTGACAGAATTTTTCCATGCTGATACAGTGGTTAGCATCCATCCATTGCCTGTATCGTGATATTTGATATCCTCGCTATGTGTGTATTTGTGTTCTTGAATGCATATTATGTCTATGTTATGTTCTACAGCCGATGCAGTCAACTCCGGTAGTTGTCCTATTCTATTTAAGGTTCTAACATTGAATGTCGCTATTTGTATTGTGCGTTTGCATTTTAGTAATTTTTATTGTTTGAGCTCTGTAGCTGATTTTTCGAACACTGAGGCCGGGGCTCCAACCTCAGCAGGACGCGCCTCTTTTTAACCCGCGATGGTTTGAGTGTGGGTCATGGTTATCTTTCGATGGCTGTTTTTATTCTCATCCATAGTAGCCAAACTTATAGATGAGAAGCAGTAGTTCCCCGATCGAACTAACAATCCTGACCGTTGAGCCGTGAGATTCATATGCCCAGGACCAGGTTAGTTCATTGCGTTAGGCCGTCAGAGGGCTTATCTGCTTGTCTTTACGTCCACCATGTTGCTTTCCATGGCGTTCGTGAAAAAACAAACTATCCTTTCTCCTTTTCCGTTAAGTTTCAACTTAAAGTCCAAGACTAAATAATTAAAAAAAAGAGTTTTTTTCTTTCCTCTTTTTTCTTCTTTTTCTCTTCACATTCTATTTTAGTTCCTACCTGGCCTTTCTTTCTTTCTTTCTTTCTTTCTTTCTTTCTTTCTTTCTTTCTTCTCCCCCTGTCTTCGGAAATTGGCACTAACACGAGTTATAATTCTAACTTTTTACTAAAAATAGAATTTCACGTTCCAAAAGTGAATCTTTTCGGTCGAGTTCCATATCTTAATTTGGGCTAACAGTACATTGTTCTTTCACTTAAGACACATAATACTATACACCGCTGACTTTTACAATGACAAAATTGAATAAAAATCATACACGTATTTTTATATGATAATTTAGTATAGAACAAAGTTACAAACCATTTTGGACATCTTTTCGAAATGGACGCGTTGGTCATAGGAAGTTGCATTTGTTTTCTAAAACGCCCCATATCGCTTAATAAAGGGGGTTAAGGTTGTGGGGTTTGAAGGTATTTAGGTAGTCAGTGGCTAAGGGCAAGACTGTGTTGCCGTAAGATATCTGACTCCATATTTTGGTTATTTTATTTTACCCCACGTTGACTGGCTGGCGCAATGCCTTGTCCAAAGAAAGTCCAAAAGAAATATACAAAAAGAAAAGATAGAAACAGATAAGAGACGAAAACATTTCTTCCATACTTTCCTTTATTTACTTGGTGTATGGACTAACCAACGCTACGTCCCAAGACATAGCGTGGTGCCCAAAACACCAGACAGTAAAATCGGTGTAGTCGGTTCGACGTCACTACCCGAAAAAGAGATCGGTTCACAGAAAACCTGAGTATTTATCTCTCTACACCGGCTCCAAATTCACTACTCCAAAATCCTTCTAATTTTGGCGCGACCGCTTCCCATTGACTACTTTACTTTTTATTATTTTTCTTTTTTTTCTGATTTTTAACCGGATGGATGCGTGGAGCCTTATGCGTGGCGACGCGTTTATACATTTTGTATGTGGCAGCCGATGAGTCAATATCCGGTTGGGAGTTTTACTGTTAATGCCTAAATCCCCACAAGGTCTGAACTTGATAGAGGTCATAAATCTGAAGTTCAAAATAGAGAAAAATTTTCCTGACAAAATTTTCGTATTTTTTTTACACCTCGTGAGCCTTTTTCCTTTCATCTTCGTACACAAATAATTTCGGGGAGTCCTGGCAAACGATTTCAGTTTTAAATCTTGTTTAATTGCTGTCCTCACAGTTTTCTCGATGACTTTCAATTCATTAGCGTGCTTTTTTATTGACGTTGTGGAATCCTTCTTAATCGCTGAAGCGAAAACAGTTAAAAAGTCTTCTTTTCGTTTTTTGTTCAGTCCTCTTCTCCCCCTTTTTCTTAAAAAGCTCTTTTCCTGTAAAAAAAAAAACAAAAATCAAAAAACAAAAACAAAAACAAAAAACAAAACAACAAACGTTTCTTTGCTTTGAATACAGTAAACAAAGAAACTTCAATGATAAAGAAACATTTTTAATGCTTGATTTAAACAAATCAGATTCTTTGTCGTTTTTTTTGGCTCACTCATATTGAGCTGAATTTTGATTAAAAAAAAAGGGTCTGAATAGATGTGATACACCCCTTTAGCAGCCAACCCCGACTTATCAACTTCTTTAAACCAATACTATTCCTGGCCATCTAGTGGGTTTCGCCAGGGTATTTCATATTTCTTTACGGCCACAAAAAATACAACCGAGAGGGTGGGAGAAGAAGAACAAACGATCAATATGGACTTGGGTCAGTTCCAAGCGAAAGAAAGGGAGTTTTGTGACGATTTTGTGCAGCTTTTCGTGCATTTGTAGACTATCGTGGGCGTGTATTTTGCGCTAAACTTCTACAAAAACTACTAGGAATGCAAACTCATTTTTGATTGTCTTCCCTCACTGCCTCTTTCTGCTGACCCTCCGTCTCCTGGACTCCGTGGTCGACTGCTCTCTCTGGATTCCTTCGTCAACTGACCCTCTGTCTTCTCTCGAACCTTTCTTTCCTCCTCCACTTCCGGTATCGTCGGAGATCTCGACTTCAAGCTCTTTGCTTGGGTTTCGCGCCAAAACAAAGAGATCGTCTGCTTGGCGTACCACCCACATAGTGTCACATAGAGCTAATCATGAAAATTTAGATTTATCGTGTTTTTTTTTCAAAAATTGGACGAATCAGACAAAAAAAAAAAAACGTTTTAAAAATTATTCCATGAATGGCCCGGCTAAAAAGCCTAATGCAGTGAGCATGAATGCACTTTGCTGACTGGTCAAATAGATCTGTTAGAAATTTATTGGTATTCTTGGTATAAAGTTTGATTTGATTCTATCGCACATCAACCATTGTAGGTTATTTAATGCCAAATCCTTTTTTATACATATAAATACTTCTATTTCAAACAATTTAGTTTACCATTTGTACAGTTTTTTGTTTACACACAGTTAATTGTCAAAACAGTTCTATTTCAAACAATTCAGTTTAGCTTAAGTACACAGTTTAAATATCAAAAATAGTTCCATTTCAAACAATTTAGTTTAGCATCGGACATTGGCCTAGGGGTTAGAGTGTTCGCCAATAGCCCGGGAGACCTGGGTTCAATCCCAGGTCGAGTCATACCAAAGACTCAAAAAATGGTACTTGATGCCTCCTTGCTTAACACTCAGCATTATAAGGTACGGATCAAGGGTAAAGTAGAGCAATCCAGGGAAGGAGTAGCGCCCTCCCCTACACATTGTTGTAGTAGCTATCGAAAAGGGAGCCTTCGGGTTACCCTCGACTATGGTCGCCAACTTTACTTTACTTTTACAGTTTTTTTTACACAAAGTCAAATGTAAAAATAGTTCTAGTTCAAACAATTCAGTTTAGCATAAGTACACAGTTTAGTTCAATTTGACGTATAGATAGGACCCTATTAGGTGCTATCACTCCGGGCCAGAGTGGACCTGGGAGTAATACCCATGAAGGGGTACTCCGCATCCCCCAAAGCTCCAGCATTACTGGAGCCTTACCATCAGATAGTTTAGTGTCTTATCGAGAATTCTCGTTGGGAGTGTCATACTCGTCTGCAGAGATTCAGTCGGTGTATTTTGCATCCCCAGCCGACTGGTCCATTTTGGTATAATTGATGCACTATAACCGTGTGCAAATTATTTCTGTTCTGAATTGTTACTGGAAGATCTAATTGCTTACTAGGGATTATCTTTATTACTTACTTAAAATTCAATAACTGCAAGCAAATTATTGATGTTTGAAGGGGATATTTGAAACTTCATAACTTTGTTTAAACAAATGGTCATTAAATAGAAATGCTTACTTGAAAACGTATAATTGTATATAAATTATTAGTATTATATAGGAATACTAGTAACCATTATTCCCTCGTCCATTCTGACCCAGAACCGAAGTACCTGTTAGGATCTGATCTATAGATTTCGTTAAAAATCATTTGTATTCGATTGGACCGCGTACAAAAAAAAAACTTTTAAAGAAACAACTAAACAAAAAATTGTGAAAAGTGAATGTACAAAGAACGTCATTCCCTAACCTGTAAGCATAAAATAACCCTTGATTGCTTAGTATTCAACAGAAATTAATCACAAACAATCACGACTATATTTATACAGTGAAAATATCTTTAGCGATTGTCTTTAGATATTCAGGGTGTTTTAAAAAAATCGATATCATTTGATATGTGTGAGACAAATGCTTTCTGCTGATTCTGCACGCCTGCCTTATGATGCTGTGATTATTCCAGTTTTTCAGATGCTGATGTAAGGTCACCAAGTCCGAGGAAAAAGGAAAAAGAAAAGACAGACGAGTTTTCGAAGAATTAATAGTTCAACAGGAGGAGTGGGTGTGACTCACTGAGACCATCCTTTAACCCTGCTTGTCCCCGGCGTGCGGTATGAACTCTGCAACCTTTTGAAATCCAACCAATACTTATGTTAGAGCCAACAATCCCCTCCCATTTCTGAGTATGGATGCTGGAATTCGAGTAGCCATTTTGTTTTCAGTTGTGTGATACAAAAGATACGCCTTCTAAGTAGCAAGGCTGTATTAAGTCTCGGCTTGTAGCTTGCCGTCGTTCATATACGCTTTAGTTATCTCTAATTAGACAATCTGCTGCTGCTGTTGACGGGCGAGTCTATGAATATTTGTTAGTAATTTGTGGACGGCTGATATTCATCTAGGTTCCCTCCACCAACAATCCCACAATGGATCACCCAAATTTTGGTATTAAAAAGGGTTAATCTCTATCATCTACCGGTTAGCACCAAAAGTCATGTCTACCAAATGTTATATAATAACCGAGGGATTTCGGTTCATGCCTTTCAGTTTAGTTAGACTGAGAACCTTTCGGCTCAGCACATGGGTTAGTTAGGTGCAACATTGAGGCAGGTGTTAACGCAGGCGCGCGCGGGCGGATGGAGGCGTCACTCAGGTGTCATAATAATCCGAGACGAAACGCGGTGACAGGGTGCGGGTGACGTCACGCACCGGAAGCGCGCGGAGGTTTGTATGAGAATTTGAAAAGTCAGAGTCGGGTACTAGACGCCAAACGAGAAGGATCGACTTTTGGAGCTCGCAGGCGCGAGGCGAACTTGCGCCCTATGGGGGGGCCGCTCGAGATGGGGGCCACGTGAATAAGACAGCAGAGAAGATTGTGTCTCTCCTCCTTACGTCGAAACCTTTAACTCAAAGTTAATAAAAAGGTTTCGTACCTGAACAAGAAGTCGTTACGTGTTTTCGAATATTGAGATTTATATGTTCTATTGTTATCAACATTCGATGTCCATTTCACCCATTTTGCACATGGCCATATTCGTGTATATGGCTATGTAACACAAAGATAAAAATGAATCTCCTTTATCACGGAATTTTGTTTAGCATTACCACACACACACACACACAAACACCTTAGCACTTATATGGAAACATAGATATATATATATACCTACACCAACCCATATTTCTACCATGATATATATATATATATATATATATATATATTCTTTAAGAAAAACAACTAACTGGTCACATTAGGATTATAAATTTATTTCCATCCTGTTACGCGTTTTTGAAATTTTCAAAAACACGAAAAAAAATTAACAGGACTTCTTCAGATCCTATGGATAAAATAAATTAGAATAGACACAGAAAAAGGTGGGAGGGGATAGAAGAAGGGTGAAGAGTTATCTCCTCATTTAGCCCACTTCCGTTTTTATTTTAATTTCGGTTAGAAATGTAGTAAATTTATTCAAAAAATTTTTTGAAAATTTTAATTTTAATTTTAAAATTCTAATTACATTTTGACTTAAACTACAGATCTAATATTAAATTAGATTTTCAACTTTATTCAATAACTTTAGAAAAACAACAAACCGGTCACATTTCTTGTCCTGATGGAATTACTCCCAACTCCAGTTAAACTGGACCAAATAATACTATATATATATATATATACATGTATGTACACACACACACACACACACACACACACACCTTAGCACTTATATGGACTCATGGATATATATACCTACACCAACCCATATGTCTACCGTGATATACATATACATATATATATATACATGCACACACACACACACACACACATCCAAAGCCATGACATACATACTAAACGTATGCTTACACACACACTCGCGTAGATATGTCTATGCCCCCTGTTACGTCCCAGACGATAGCCACCATATTTTTTACGTCCTCTTCTCTCGTGTCCGGTCGATATTCGCGATATTTTGGTAACCGAGCTTGTCCCAGAAACATCGGCGAAGAGAAGTACGTAAGCGAATAGAATTTTATAATTCGTCCTATTTCCCGAATTGGCTCGTAGGGATATTACACGGGTAATAATAATAATAATAAAATAAAAAGGTATCGGTAACAGGTTGAGGAATTATAGCAGGAAACAACGTATCGGAATGACTTGCAAAATAAAGTTAAACACAACGACAGTTTCAACAACATATAAAATACATTTATTTTGTTTGCATTCAACTAACAAAATACAAGAAACATAATACAGTTCAAGAGATATACGAATAGAACTTATCCGAGGAACGCCTTTTACCTGGAATACTCGATATATTGCCCAGTCGGCTGGGGCTGTAGAATACACCGACTGCACCTCTGCAGAGGGGTAAGACCCCCACTAACGAGTGTCCTGGATATGACACTAAACAATCTGATGGTGACGTTCCAGCAGTGCTGGAGCTTTGGGGAATGCAGAGTACTCCTTCATTGCCATTGCTCCCAGGTCCACTCTGGAGTGGTAGCACCTGATAGGGCCCTATCTATGGGTTAAATAGAACTAACAGCATACTTATGCCAAACTGAATTGTTTGAGTAAACTGAATAGCTTGAAATAGAAATGTTTTTGACAATTAAACCGTACTTACATTTAAACGGCGAGCTTATGCTTAACTGAATTATTTGAAATAGAACTGTTTTTTGGCATTAAAACTGTATTTACACTTAACTGAATTGTTACATATAACTGCTTGAATAGTTTGAAATGGAAATGTTTTTGACCATTAAACTGTGTACTTATGCTAAACTGAATTGTTTTAAATAGAACAGATTATTTACATAAAAATGGATTTGGCGTTAAATAACCTACAAAGGTTGATATGCCATAAAACCCACCAAACCAAACCAAATACTCGATATATAGACATAATAGAAAGTTTTGTTCTATGAGGCTTTTTTTTTGTAGCCCATTTTTTTCTGCACGTGATCACGCCTTTTCTTCCCAACTGCAGACATCACGTTTTCTTTTCAACTGTTCATGTTACATTTTTGTTTCCCACCTTCCACGCAACCTGTCTCTGCTCCACTGTTCACGCCACTGGTCTCTGCTTCGACTGTGCCGTTTCAAACTATCTTGTCCCTGCCTTCTTATTCACGCCGGTAGGCAAAAAGGGGTCTCCTTCTTTTTACTCCAGGAGTTTTCGGTCAACAACCTCCCACTACTCTACCAGTTTTTCCGTTGGCTGCTACATTGTGAAACATCACAAGTATACGTAACACCTCTACCGTAACAAATAAAAAAAAGGAGTAAGCTCGAACAAAACAGAAGATATTCTGTTATATCTCTTTGTTTTCTATCTTTCTCTTCTCTATTTATTTTCCTCAAGTGGCTCAGCATAAAGTTTTGGCTCTCGACAAGGCATCTCCGATTATATCAAGCTCTTCTGCTTCTTTCTCAAGTAGATGCTTCAACTTCTTAAATCAGATAATATCTCCACATTTTCCGCTTTAGGGTATAAATTTTGGTTCAGCATCTAAATCCAATCTTTTCTCGGGTTGATTCGTTACTGATGCTACTATATCTAACTCTCAACTCTTTTATCGTGTTAATGTGACAAGATTGCGTTTTCTTTCGGCGATCAGGGGTTCAGACAACGTAATTTAACTAATTCACTGTATATTGTCCTTAATTGGAATCATTTTTGAGATGAGGCTTTTTTAATCTGAGAATTAATTTTTATTTATTTATTGCAGACTTTTCCCCCTCATCTTGGTAGTTTTTTGTGTTGTTTCTTCTTTCACTACGTTTCGGCCAAATTCCCTCTGGCCTTCTTCAGGTGATTTTACCGCGACCTCAGATAGGAATGCTGAGTCTTGTAACCGTATCCCCAGTAATTACTGCCTTCCATAGTTGTTGTCTATCGCACCACGTTTTTGTGACCAAGTATACCTCTGGCCGACTTGGGTAGGATTTGAAACCGCTATCTTCTGACAATGCTCACCTGGAACCGAAGAGACTCACCGCCTCTATCCTCTAACCACGGGCCCCGAAGGGCGATCAAGGATGGATTTTTTGGTCTCATAAATCCTTATCTGGTCTTCCAGAATCGGGTCCGTACCGAATTTTTGGATATTGTCCTTAATTGGAATCATTTTATTATGAGACCAAAAAATATAGAGGATAGAGGTATGAAAAGGTATTGGGAAAGGTATGAATCCAATTATTCTCCCTCCAGCTATGGGTAAATAGTAGGGCAGACTAGGTTCTTCAGCCTTGGCGAGGCAACTAGTCTAGGAGAAGGAAAACTCTGAATTCAAACCTGCTAAACTCCACTTAAAAATTGACCTTGTGTCATATCCTGCCTGAGCGGAGGGGTTGGTAAATATGATAAGAGATTCAAGGAAGGCAAGGGGTCTGTGAGGGATAATGAGAGGTGTGGGAGGAGTAAGGAAGTCAATACGCCAGAGTTGATTGGCCAGAGGGTTAGGGTTAGGGTTACTATGTTGAGATTTTAAGGGAGTTCAGGAAGAGATTCCGTTGGAAGAGGTCAGCTCTCTTCAAATCGGGTCAGTGGCATTTCCACCAGGACAATACACCAGTCCACAACTCCATCCTTGTCACAAACTATTTGACCAAGATGGGCATCAAGACAGTTCCTCAGCCTCCCTATTGTCCAGACCTTACTCCCTGTGACTTTTGGTTATTCCCTAAGCTCAGAGGCTGTCGTTATGAGACAATTGAGGAGATGAAAGAGGCTGTGACGAAGGTCATTGACACGCTGACATGGGGCCTTCCAGAAGTTGTTGGAACGGTACAACAAGTTCATTGCAGCCGGAGGAGATTACTTCGAAGGGAACTAGAGTTTTATGTGTGTACTATCAATAAAAGTGCCCATACGAAAAAAGTCTAGAAACTTATTTAATGATCCACGTATACTCGTTTTCTCAATGCTAAATTTCGTCCTCTGGGTAAACATTTCCGCGTTAACAGCGATTGATATTCTCCTGTATCTCTCAATATATTTAGGTCCCCGTAATCCTCACTGTCCGGGTGTGCTAGTTTTCTTTTGGATATAAATGGTCTCTATCCAAACAATTCTTTTCTAGCGGCAATTATGCCTCGTGGCTTGTTCGACGTTGATGCTTTTATTTCATCATTCAACCAGTTTCCACAGTTTATGTCAATGTGTCCAGTTTTGTGACAGTAAAAGTAATGTTATTTATATATTGCTTATTCTGTGGAAAGGTTATTGCAGTTCGTCTCGTAACCTGTCTATTTTTTCTTCTATTCGAATTTACAGTCGTTCCTTCTAAATTGTTCCAGCGTATTCTTCCGTGTGTCACAGAATATTCATCTGATAGGGTTGGTGAATCATAGGCATTTTCTACTTTTTTTTGTCCAGATAAAGTTTTAATTCTTCGAATAATCCGTTCTTGAATGCTTCTATCATAATTAGCTGTTTTGATTTATCGTTGTTTCTTCCTACTTCTTTCACTAAATTCCATCTTTCGAAATATGTCTCCTTTTGTCTTAAGAAGTCTGTGTAAATTTGCGTTTCAATTTTCTATATTTCTTAAATCTTTGACATTATGCTTCTGGTACTAATTCGTAACTTTTTACTATCACTCGCTTTACTGCGTCGTAATTCGCATATTCTTCAATTGATAATGTTGCGTACTTGTGATTTCCCGTTCAGAGCTGTTTGTAGTAGCATAGGTCACACTACTTTCGGTCATTCCAGGTTTATCGCTGTTTTTTCAAAGTGTGACGGCAAATTGACTAAAATCCCCAAAACGGGACTTTATTTTCGCACGTGTGAATACGGGGCAGGTTGGCACTTGATCCCCTATGGAATAAGTCCTCGTTCAGAGTTTTTCTCTCAGGCATATAAGAACTGGCATTTTACGTGAGGGATTAATTTAGAGCCAGACTGACCGCCGCTGGCAAAGGGGTTCCAAATTTCACACTATCACACACCCACCAGGCCGCTAAACTTCTTTCCCTTAGATAACAGAAGACTACGGGCCTATAGGTCTTAGTCGTAATAATATTAATATTCTAGTAGTCGGCAACTCCGGTTTCCCGTGTGATATTTTAGGAATTAATAGGACAATTCTAAGCAAGATAACATAAGGCGAATAGAAGCTGAAAAGAAGCATGGAATAACAACATAGACCACATGGTAACATAAAAATACATGAATTCCTTTACTACAGTTATATACACCTTTCAAGGTATCAAAACATATAATAATTGGACAGTCCACGAATATAAATGTCTTTTCTTGACTTTTATCTTTCTTCAAATTGAGAGAGAGAGAGTGGTAAACGAAATTTGGGTATAAAGGAAAATGGCCCCAAAGTTACTTATCTTATATTTTTTTCGACGGGGTTCCACTGGAGAATCTTTTCTTCTTTCACGGGCTAATAGACTTTGTTCTATTTTTTTACACTGGCTTGAAGAGCCTGGGGTCCTTCGTGTCTCAGTAATTCTTTTGTCTTCCACCCGGAGTAAAATGGCTATGGTTCGTCCGCCCGCTACGAACTCTGCTCAAAAACTATTCTTTCTTACTATCTATTTCCGCTGAGGGGAAGGGGTCCCCACTTCCGTTTTGAGGTCCCAGCCAATCATTTGGCTTCTCTCTTCCTCCTTCCAGTGGGATATCACGTGACAAAAGTGTTGAAAGTAGACGTTCACCTCAGATTCTTGAAACTTGAATACCAAATTGACTTGTTTCGATATGTTAAATTTCCTTGAACTTATTTCTTCTTCGGGTCTATTCACTGTTATTTCTCTCATTCTAACTTTCAGTTCTATCCATTTTTTTCAATCTCCATTTGTTCATTACTTTTTGCTTTTTCCACCTCCAACTGTGTCGGCGTCAATTCCCGCATTTCTCCACCCAGTCGGTTTAATATTTCTTCTTTGAAGATGTAATTGTCTATTATGTGTTCTGCTATTTTTCGGATTATGGCCGTTTTTCTCATATGTCTTTGTATTTCCAAGTGTAGATTTTGTCCTCTCAGGAATCCGTCGTCTTTCTTTGATTTCAGGACTCTTTCTGCCATTGGTTCTTTTAAGTCTTCTTCAACTACCGCCATTTTTTCGATTGTTTCCTTCTTGAAGACTTTTTTTGTAATTTCCTTTTTTCTTTCGCTAGTGATTGTTTCTTTGTTCCTCTGTTATTCGATCCCAGGTCGATAGCCCTGTATTTGTTACGTTGCAGACGATAGACCCTATATTTGTTACGTTGCAGACGATAGCCCCTATATTTGTTATGTTGGCGACAATAGCCCCTATATTTGTTACGTTGCAGACGATAGCCCCTATATTTGTTACGTTGCCGACGATAGCCCCTATATTTGTTATGTCCTCTTCTCTCGTGTCCGGTCGATATTCTTGATATTTTGGTAACCCTGCTTGTCCCGGACACATCGGCAAAGAGAAGCACGTAAGTGAATAGAATTTTATGATTCGTTTTATTTCCCGAGTTGGCTCGTTGGGATATTCCACGGGTAATAATGATAATAATTAAAAAAAAGGTATCGGCAACAGGTTGAGGAATTATTGCACAGAAACAAAGTATCAGAATGTCTAACAAAATGAAATTAAACACAACGGCAGTTTCAACAACATATAAAATACTTTTATTCCGTTAACATTCAACTAACAAAATAATAGATACATAATACAGTTCAAGAGATATACGAATAGAACTTATCTGAGAAATGGTGTTTAACGCGAATACTCGATATATAGACATAATAGAAAATTAGATTCTATGAGGCTTTTTTTTTGTTGCCTATTTTTTCCGTACGTGGTCGCGCCTTTTCTTCCTAACTGCTGACATCGTGTTTTCTTTTCAATATTTTTGTTTCCAACTTTACGCCCAGCGTATCCTTGCTCCACTGTCCCGTCTATTTGCGCGGGTAGGCAAAGGAGGTGTCCTTTTTACTGCCGGACTTCTGGTCAACGACCTCCCACTACTCCTCTCCCAGTGCGTCCGTTGGCTGATATTATGTGAAACATCACAACTATATGTACCACCCCATATATATACATATATATATATATTCAAAACCTATGGTCAACTTGCAACCACAAATATATATGCACACCTATACATCTAACCCTATGTACTACCACATCAGAGGTCCTTAGTGTCACAGATGAACAGGGTGTCTAAAAAAAATTGACATGATTTCGTAATCTAATAATTTGACCGATTCTCGTTAAATGATCTCCAACTCAAAATTTTATGTTTATTATTTAAACACGTTTTTTTTCAGTGAATGGGATTTCTATACCTAGAAAAAATATAACATAGAATTCTTAGTTGTTTCTTCATATGCTGTAAAAATTTGAGATCATTTCGACAAGAATTTGTTGCCCAGTCGGCTGGGGCTGTAGAATACACCGACTGCACCTCTGCAGAGGGGTAAGACCCCTCCCCAACGAAGATCCTGGATGTGACACTAAACAATCTGATGTTGAGGTTCCAGTGAAACTGAATTATTTCAAATAGAACTGTTTTTTGACATTGAAACTGTATTTACACTAAACTGAATTGTTTAACATACAACTATTTTGAATATTAACCGTGAGTAAACAAAATCTGTACTTATACGAAACTGAATTAGCTGAATTAGAACCGCTTGACAAAACTGAATAGCTAGAAATATTTTTCACAATTAAAATGTACTTATATTTAAACTGCGTACTTATGCTATACTGAATAGTTTGAAATAGAACTGTTTTTGACATTGAAACTGTACTTACACTAAACTGAATTGTTATATATAACTGCTTGAATAATTTGAAATGGAAATGTTTTTGACAATACTCATGCTAAACTGAATTGTTTTAAATAGAACTGATTATTTACATAACGGTTTTGGCGTTAAATAACCTCGAAAGGTTGATATGCCATAAAACCCCACAAACCAAACCAAACCAAGAATTTGTCTTGTTATTAGATTGCGAAATGATGTTAATTTTTCTGAAGCACTTTCAATATTTGTTGAAGTTTAGATGTAAATATAGTAGAATTAAGAGATCTTGCTGAAAACTGACATTAAATCAATACAAAGTGGAAGATAATTTGCAACATTCTGTCGACACAAATGGGAGAAAAAATGACATAGATAATCATATACCATTTGTATGTACGTCTGTGTATATTTTGTTTATATTAATGTGAGGAGTAGAAGAGACTTTGTATAAATAGTATCCATTTTCTTCGTTGATTTAATTAATGACTTTCAATAATAAGAAGAGGGGAATAAAAATTCTCTTTAAAAAATATTTTAATGTCTGAACATGAATATTGGTTACGGTGTAACAGCTTGTCTGAAGAAGAAATTAATTAAGTGAAAATAATCTAATAGCCTATTTTTTTTGTTGATTCAAAAGATTAGACAGAATTTGGTTGGTAATCATCTATTTTGAATAAATAAAAAAAGACTAATCGATTTAATCAGTGACGAACTGAAAGTGAATCTGAGCCTTTAGGCAATAAAAGGGTTAATGACGTCTAAACTTATCTCAACCTTCCATCATTCCATACATATAAGTACGATATTAATCAGACACATGTCTCGACATCTATTTGTGCATAATATAAATTCCTGTTTAACACGCACACCTATCTTGGGATTAGGACATTCTGCAAAAAAAATTCTTGTGTATAATGCGCACTGACTTTTCTGAATTTTTTGCAACAAAATAGAACCAAAATTTAGCTTTTGTTTGACTTTTTATCTGTTCGTACTGTCAAAAAATAAGAATTGATATAATTTACGTTATTTATCATCATCGTCATCATCATCATCATGTCGTGCCGCTAGCACAGATATCCCTGACCCTCTCTCGCTACTTCTCCCTATCGTTCATCGCTTCTGGCAGGTCTTCAGAGCTACATCCCGTATCCTCACATAGCTGCTGTATGTATGTTCGAGCTGGTCGTCCTGGTTTTGCTCGGCCATATGTGAGGGTCCATAGGAGTACATCACTTATGAATTCATCCCTGCTTCTCCAGCAGTGTCCTGCATATCTGGTTCGTCTAACTTGGATAGTTTTCCTGATGGGAGGCAGCTGGCCGTATAGTTGGTGCCTTTTGGGGTGTTGCCGCCAGGACTTATTCAATATTGCTCGCAGCATTCTTGTGTAATTGCCGTTACACGATATTTCCACATTATGATGACGGAAGAGTGCTACCAAGGGTGATAGGACAAAAATATGATTGCAGACAATTTCTCAAGCATCAGAAGAAATGGCCATTAGGAAGTCGACAGACACAAGAGCCATTTTTTTTTTTGCCTAGATAGGACTTTATCTTTGCATTCAATCCTTACCAATTATTCTGATTCGGCAATTTTCTTTATTTAAAAATATTTGTTAATTCAAAATAAAAAAGCATTGGTTCATATTCATATTAGACTATAATGGATAGATGTTTAAGATTTTTAGAACTGGTGATATATTCTACATCACACGAGTAATGTTTTTGACTTTTTCAAACTTTAATGTAAATTGCGATGCACGCACACGTTTTTGTGAAAATCTTTGCCAAGACGATTGTTTTGGGACTAATTCTAAGTCAGTCTCTGCTGCATATCAACCATTGTAGGTTATTTAATGCCAAATATATATCAAATACATATGATTTGTAAACGAATAGTTTATAAGTTGTCTAAATTTCTGAGACGAAGCTTGTTGATTTTTATCATTAAGGTTTTTCGGACTATTGTCTTCATCTTTATAGTTATTTTCACAACGTTTCGGCCGATATGTCCTCCGGCCGTGGTTTCAATAAAGGACGTAGTTCGAAGTTCCGTGAAGGTTCCCGAGTTCGACAAACACCTGAAGAAGGCCAGAGGACATATCGGCCGAAACGTTGTGGAAATAACAATAAAGATGAAGACAATAGTCCGAAAAACCTTAATGATAAGAATAGTTTATAGTTAACAATTTTTAAACGAGCCAGAGGTCATTTGTTTGCACACAGTTAAATCGTTTCAAGTATTGCTATTTAACACTAGTAATTCTATTCAACATTATTCATTCGTTTGCGCACAGTTAAATAGTCCCAAGAATAGAAAATGATTAAATATTTCCATTTGACTTATAGATGGAACCCTAACAGGTACTACCACTCCGGATCAGAGTGGACCTGGGAGTAATGTCAATCAAAGATTCTCCACATCCCCCATATTTACCTGGCTTTTGCTGGGCCGTCTGGCATTCGTGCCGGATGGGGTATCGAAATCAATAGCAGATTCGAGGCCGAAAGGCCCGCAACTTCGGTTGGGCTACTCTCGGGTGGGCGAGCTGCAACCTTTGTCCCCAATGTATAGCACCAGACCTTGCTGTCTAGTTTAAGCTATAACCCGGTATACGTGCCCGGATCCAAATTTGGATTCGTGAAACTGCTTGCCTCATTAGAGCCACATTGCACTTAGCGGGTCGATGAGCAGCACAGACCAGCAGGGTTCGAGTTTCGGCACGTTCCCAACCTTCCCCTTCCCTTTATCCTCACTTTAATCGGCCTTCGAGCTTTTGACCTTGTGTCAAGTCCTGTCTGGTAGGAGGCAGCGACAAATACAATACTCCACATCTCCCAGATCTCCAGAATTTGAGCCTTAGTATAAGATACAGTTTAGACAATCATTAAGTAGGTTGTCTCACTCCTGTGCAGATATGTAGTTGGCGTATTCTACAGCCCCAACCGACTGGGCTTCATATACCTTGGTAGCAATACTGAAAGTATGGTCAGTATACGCAGTGGAAATGCCTCACAGACTATCGATCATATGCAAACCTGATCTCTGATGATAACTGTTGCGTTCTGGTTAGTGAACGCTTGTAATATTAAATAAAGGACAAACCACGATATGAGAGGAAATAGAGATATATTCTCAGGAAAAAGTATATACAATAGAGAGACTATTCGTAGACAAGAACATAGGATTAGTGAACGCTTGTAATATTAAATAAAGGACAAACCACGATATGAGAAGAAATAGAGATATATTCTCAGGAAAAAGTATATACAATAGAGAGACTATTCGTAGACAAGAACATAGGATTAGTGAATACAGAATAAAGATATAGTCCAAAGATAGTATTGGCTTCTGTTATTACGGTAGCAAGTAAGGTGATCTAGTGCGATCTCCAGTCTCTAACACTCTAATACTATTCCTATAAGAAGCCGCTCTTCATCTTCTAGTCTGCCCTGGTATTAGTAGCTACTGCTATATATGGCAGATGGACTAGTTCATTGTGTGGAAAAAGGTGGGTGATACCCAACAATAACAATAAATTTCTCCGGTAGACAATATCATCACTCGAGGGTGTCCAAGATTTTACGAAAAATGAAAATGTTGAATAATAAAAAATCTAGAGCGTACAGAGAAAAACTGATCTTTTTGTCGTCATTGGAAATGGACACAGTAACTGTTGTATTGTGGAAAGGAAACGATACACAGTGAAACAGAGTTAATTAATTATTAACTCTTGTGGTACAGTCCGACTAGTATTAAAAGTCTCTCGCTGTAGGTGTTACGACCGGAGTTGGTCTTCTACTGACTGACGTCCTACAGAGCTCTTCTGTCTCTGCTTGCGTTCTGCAATACCGGAAGTGACGTGGTGCGAGCCACAATACAACAGTAACTCAAGTTCAAATCCTGGACGAGGCTTGTTTCATTTCACATAGCGCTAATACACTTGGGAAAGGTATGAATCCAGTTGTTCTCCCTTCGGCAATGGGAAAATAGTTGGACAGACTGGGCTCTTTATCCTTGGTTAGGCAACCAGTCTAGGAGAAGGAAAACTCCGAACTCAAACATGTTAAGCTCCGCTTAAAAATGACCTTGTGTCACATCCTGCCTGTGTGGAGGGGTTGGTAAATACATTCAGAGAAAAATCTTTCAAAAATTGTCCTTTTGTCGCATCCGGCTTGTTCGAAGGAGTTGGTATATATATATATATATATATATATATATACAGGATTTGGCATTAGATAATCAACAAGGGTTGATATGTCATAAAAAAACCAACCAACCAACCAATCAACCATTTAACACATTGAACCCAAACAGCTGGCATTTTTGCTATTGACTATTACTACATAGAAACAGGTGGCCTGAATTCTGACCAGAGATAATGGATTTTTACATCACTTTGCCTATAAAATGAATGATTTTATACTAGCGAATTCGCCGCGCGTCGTACTAGTGTTGCATAGCCGTAATGCATATACAACCATACACATATACATGCGGAAACATAGTCAACACAACAATGACGAACGAACACAGTTCTTTAGAAAAATATACCTCTCACACTTTATTCGAAATGGTTGCGAAAGAGTTGCAAAAGGGTTATGCGTGAGAGGTGAGTTGGAGACTGAACAAACTGCAACATATTGACCCCCAGTTCCTTTGTCTTTAGCAGCACTTCTTTCTCGTTCTGCTGGGCTGCTCAATCGGGGGTCCTGAGGGCCCATAGCCCTCTGCTGGGTGCTGGTTCCCTCTACAGCATCTTATCTCTAACGAACTGACTCCAACGAACTTGAACTGTCTGTCGCACCGGGTTATATCATTGTTTGACATCCACTTGCTTCCTGTGAGCGTCGCATTTGCACCCAATTCAACCCGTCCACGGTCAAGGCTATACCTTGATATCTTCGACCGGATGCACCAGTTCCTTGATTAACGGCTGGGTTGAAGGTCAATATGTTACACTAGGACCCGTCGGCAGCTCTACTATATAGTATTTGAAATATCATTTAGTCTCATAGACATTGTGTCCCCATAAAAT
Organism: Sepioteuthis lessoniana; assembly: GCA_963585895.1. Classification (NCBI taxonomy): domain Eukaryota; kingdom Metazoa; phylum Mollusca; class Cephalopoda; order Myopsida; family Loliginidae; genus Sepioteuthis; species Sepioteuthis lessoniana. The sequence continues at coordinate 8,807,927 of OY757926.1, forward strand.
GTGGAATGGCATGCCCGATATTATCTTTAGCTTTTTTTTTACTTTTATTTATTTACTTATTTATTTATTTATTCATTCATTGTGGATGACTGGACCATTAAGAGAAAAAAAATTACAAAATTTGGCTTGACGGAATAATTCACTTTATGTATAGATTTTATCTGGAATTTTATTTTAACATGTTTTGAAATGCCAATAGAATGTAATCTAATATTCAACCGGCTGTAAAATTTTTATTTGACAGATTACAAATTTTTTCAGGAGGAATCTTTGTGGCGTAATGACTAAACTGCTGGTCAGCGAGTTCGAACTCCATCCCCACTATTATGTCCACCTTCAGACTAATACCCTTGGGAAAGGTATGAATCCCCTGATTACCTTACCCATGGGTTAAATACTAACACTAATATATTTCTCCGAAGATTACTTTGGCATTGAATATATATATTTACCTAATCCCTCCGCATAAGCAGCGTGTGACATAAGGAGTTTAACAGGATTGAATTCAGAGTTTTCCTTCTCCTCGACTGATTGCCATATCAAGGCTAAAGAGCCCAGTCTGCCTTGCTATTTACTTATACCTGGAGGAAGAGCAGTTAAATTCATATCTTTACCAAAGGTATTAGGGCTATGGGAAATGGAAACAACCTAGTCCAGGATTTGAACTCGGTTCGTCGTGTACCATTTCCTACGACGGTAGTCATCATAACATGGACGCCTGCTTTGGCATTAAACAACCCACGAATGTTGATATGTCATTCAAATCAAAGAAAGAAAAGGAATACTTCTTCAGCCCGAAGCAAAAAAAAAAAAAAAAAAAAAAAAAAGAGACCACATGTGTGGGAAGCTCAGGTTTCTAACGGTTAATATAATAATATTCATTAACCCAAGCCCTCCACTACTGGCAAGTTGTGACACAATGTCAATTTTTAAGCGGGATGCAGCTGGTTTGAGGGAAGTTTTACTTTCTCATAGACTGGTTGTCTAATCAAGACGAAAGAATATAGAGGACTAAGTACCTCCTGTAGTTTATGGGTGTTACTTTCAGGTTTCGTTTCCACAAATACAACACAAATTTTACAAGCACGTCAACAAATGGAATGTGACAATAACAAACATAAGAAACAAGTAATTTAATAATCATAACAAATAGGATAAAAATAATTAAAATACAATGTTTATTTTATGTGCGAGTGTGTGTATGTAGAAAATACAGCTATGGCCAGTTGAATAAAAATATGATTTGTTGTCCCGTGTGTGCGTATGTACATGTTGGGAAAGTGTATTGAATCAATATGTCCATAGTTGGCCGAAGTAAAGAGGATAAAAAATGGACTTTACTTACGTGTGTGTATATATGTGAGAGACCGTAAGTATGGGCCTTTTGTTTTCTTAAGTCCACACGTGCGTTTTTATGATCTTTGGTTACAACGTGTCGCGTTTCGGTAGCCGGCAAAAGAAAGACGCCGGCTTTTTCGTCGGTGTCCTGCGTGTTCTTGCCTCTCTGTCTGGCAGTGGAATGACTTACTTAATTAAATTCCTCGTTATTCATACTTTTGGGGGGAACTAAAGTGGATCAAAAATAGGATTTTGTTAAGTTTTATTGCAGGTCCTAAAATTCTAGCGCGCAGACATTTCTTAACCAATCAGATTCATATAATTACTTATTTATTTTGGAGCCTAAATATTTTTCTTTTAATTTAATTAGTTTCTGAGCCGAATTTTCTTGAATGTTCTTATTTTATGCTTTTAGCTGATTGGTTGAAAAATATAAAAATGTGACTTTAATGTTAATGCGATTTTGATCCGAAATTTCTAGAATGTTCTTATTTATGTTTTTGGAGTTGATTTATTTTAAGGTTAAAACAAATGTGTATTCTATAAGAACTTTGTCTGTTCTTCTATTTACCCATAGCAAGGGAAGTGAAAGATTTGTGCCGTAGCACGAAATGAAAAGCAAACTGCCTGGTCCAGGATTTGAACTCGGGTCACAGATTCTATTTCCTCTAAAGATAAGAGTGACGATAAACGAACCTTTTATTTTAATCCAGATTCAGCTGTACAATTGATTTTTTAAATTCAGATTGCTATGATGCATGAGACTTTAAAAACACAATTTTTTTTTTACTTATTATATTTTCTTATAATTCTAAATTGATATGCAACATATAAAACAGAAACAATTTTAATGGAAATATTTTAGTCAGGCAGAAATATGGGGGTGGATATTTCTTGCATACATATATATATATATATATATACATTTGGTTTGGTGTGGTTTGGTTTCTTTATTTAATGGCTTGTCAACCTTTGTGTATTATTTAATATCAAACCAATTCTTGTAGAACACTAGTGATACTATTTAACGCATAACTGGGGTAAAAGGATATATATATGATAGAAATATGTTGCAAGTTGGATAAATCAAACACTTAAAACCGATGTTATGTCAAGGAGGGCAGAGAGCAAAAAAGGGGAATAGAGAAAGTGATAAGGAAGTAATCCTCAGATGGTGGCATTTTCTATTTTGATATTGTTTTCGTGAATTAGTTGTCTAAATTTCTGAGACGAAGCTTGGTGATTTTTATCATTAAGGGTTCTCGGACTGTTGTCTTCATCTTTACTGTTTTTTCCACAACGTTTCGGCCGATATGTCCTCCGACCTTCTTCAGATGTTTGTCGAACTCGGGAACCTATACGGAACTTTGAACTACGTCCTTTATTGAATCCACGATTGCCTGTTCTGATTTCATTGGCCATAACCGGGTACAAGTGTTAAGTATTCCTATATTGTTACTCGCCTTCCGTTAGGATTGAACCTGCAACCTCCTGATGATTTTCTCCTTAGAAGTTTCGGGAACCAATGCCTATAACTATTACGCCATGTGTCCTGGACAGCTTCTAAGGAGACAATCATCTAGAGGTTGCAGGTTCAATCCTGACTGCAGGCGAGTAACAATACAGGAATACTCAACACTTGTACCCAGTTATGGCTAACGGAATCAGAACAGGCAACCCCCGAGGATTCGATAAAGGACGTAGTTCGAAGTTCCGTGAAGGTTCCCAAGTTCGACAAACACCTGAAGAAGGCCGGAGGACATATGTTTTCGTGTAGTGTGATGTTCGTCAGGTATGGCGAGATCTGATAGGATCCTAGGCGTTTTCTTATATGGTTTGTTTTGAAAATGACTGCAGATTCTAATAGTCTGTGGGATTTTTTGCAATGTATGGGTTTGATTAGAGTGGCTTGGGAAAAATTGAATGTGTTTGAGCTGTAACATGTGGGAGAAAAGGGCGTTTCTATCGTCATTTGTTTTGATTGATCGTTTGTGTTCGTACATTCTTTTTCCTAGATTGCGTTACATTTCGCCGATGTAATGTTTGTTGCAATCTTTGCATGGGATAGATAATATGCCCGCGTGAGAAATAGTTTCGTTGTTGGTTCGTTTTGACATGTTTGTGAGGTTTTTAATGGTTTGTGATGTGGTTTGTATGATTGGTATTCCAAATTTGGTTAGTTTGTGGTTTGTTATGTGTGTTGATGGGTAGAGAGATAGGTCTATGGGTGATGGGAATACTGGGGTTGTTTTTCTTAGGTTTATTTGATGAGTGTATCTTAAGAGCTTTTTTTCTAGCGTTTGATATAAATTTTTTTTTTTGGTATTTTAGGTTTTATCATATTTACCCAACCCCTCCGCTCGGGCAGGATATGACACAAGGTCAATTTTTAAGCGGAGTTTAACAGGTTTGAATTCAGAGTTTTCCTTCTCCTAGACTTGTTGCCTCACCAAGGCTGAAGAACCTAGTCTGCCCTACTATTTACTCATAGCTGGAGGGAGAATAATTGGATTCATACCTTTCCCAAGAGTATTAGTGCTATGTGAAATGCAATCGGTCACGTCTAGGATTTGAACTCGTGTCGCCGTGTCGAATTCCTGTGACGATAACCATTACACCACGGGCACTTCCAAATTTTAGGTTTTATAGGGAGTATTCGATGTACTCAAATTCTTTATCTAGGTATTGTGGGCTACATATTCTAAGTGCTTTTAGGTAAAAGCCAATTTTATAAGGTAAAGATTTTTAAAACCATATAAGACAACGCTTAGGATTTTATCAGATCTCACCATACACGAAACAATATCAAAATAGAAAACGGATAAAAAAGGGGGACATTTTCTTCACTATGTGCCACCATACTTTTGAGGATTATTTCCTTATCAGTTTCTCTTTTCCCCCATTTCTCTCTCTGTCCACCTAGACATCCCATTATAGTCAATGGAGGTGCTCGTGGTGTAGTCGTTATCGTCGTAGGAAATGGACACGGCGACACGAGTTCAAATCCTGGACGAGACTGATTGCATTTCACATAGCACTAATACCCTTGGGAAAGGTATGAATCCAATTATTCTCCCTCCAGCTATGGATAAATAGTAGGGCAGACTAGGTTCTTCAGCCTTGGTGAGGCAACTAGTCTAGGAGAAGGAAAACTTTGAATTCAAACCTGTTAAACTGCGCTTAAAAATTGACCTTGTGTCATATCCTGCCTGAGCGGAGGGGTTGGTAAATAGTATTATAGTCAATGTTTGTGACATCACATTATAGTCAATGTCTTTCGACGAAACAGGATATGCCAAAACCCCTTTCCCCTCCTCCTTTTCCCCTATTTCTTCCCCATCAGCTCACTAAAATTATTTCCACTTTCATCCAATCAAATATCTTTAACGAAACCTGATACATTTGACTCTAAACCGTCCCCACCTGTATCCTCTCCATCATCTTACCATGTTCCTCATTTGCTTATAAATAGAAAAACTTAGAAAACGGTTTCAGTTTGAGAAAGTTCTTAATGAAATAAAAGAACGAAATATCGCGCCTTTAAATCGGTTTTGTTGTTGTTGGCTACCGTAGTTGAAAGCGACCAGAAGACTCCCTTTTCAATAGCTACTACACTGAGGTGTAGGGGAGGGCGCTAATCCTTTCCCAGGACTGCTCCACTTTACCCTTGATACGTACTTTATATTGCCGAGTGTTAAGCAAGGAGATATCAAGTAGCATTTTTAAAGTCTTTGGTATGACGCGACCTGGTCTCCCGGACCATTGAGGCCAATGAGCTGGTAAATCGGTTTTAAGTGTTTGATTTATCCAACTTTCCACATATTTCTGTAATATTGTCAGATTCACTACAATCGATCATTTCAACACACACACACACACACACACACACACACACATATATATATATATATATATATATATATATATATACTTAATTGAACATTATAGACATTTTTCTACGTAGTTTTTGTTAATCCTTTCGAGTTTCCGTATCGATTTTATGATATCCGGCGGGAATTGGTTTATAAACCTTCTTTAATTAATTATTTCCCAAGTACATTCTGCTCAATCTTGGGCCATCATCAGGGGGGGATGTATTACAAAAGTGATGTAACTTTTGTATGTATATTACTACTTTGTAAGAATGAGCGTTTGTACTGGTGTATTGTGTTTATTTTAGACAGTTTGTTTCTTTACATAGCGTCAGTAGCTAAAGACATTTAAGTACATTAGTAGTGGATTCAAAATTAATTCGATTAAGTTTGGGTTGTATATTTCTAGTATGTAGGGCCTCGAGAATCTGTAGTTTTTGCTTGTTATTTTGTTGTTCTAATATTGTGTTTTCGGTGAGAATTTTCCGAAATTCACTTGTTGGGCACGAATGTTTTTTTAGATGTTGGTTACGGAACTGGTATCAGAAAGATGTTTAGTAAGCCTTCTCTATAGGGAAGTTGAGGTTAAACCGACGTATATATTGTTGTTTTCAGGAATACAATCTCCGAAAGGACATTTGAATTGATATATAACGTTATTTATCTTCCCTACTCCAGTCGAGGGAGCAGAATTATTATTGCTGACTATGTTGGATGTTTTAAATTTATTACAGTATATGATAAGTTTTATTTTCTTATTAGGATCAGTAGGGATTTTTTTTTCTTTAAATTAATGTTTTTAAAACATTTTCATCTAATTTATATTTGTAGTACATTTGGTTGCGGTAAAAAGTTTGATAATTGCTTGTTAGGTGGAGTGTTGCAATGTTTGTTTTGTTGGCTAACATTTTTAATTATACTTTTAATTTGTTCATAAACAATATGCTTAGGGAACCCATTATTGAGGATAGTTTGTTTTACGTTTTCTACCTCTTTATAAATTATTGTTTTGGATTAGGAGATTAGTTTTGCACGGGATATTAGGTTATTAATAATTGCTTTTTTATACCGGAAAGGGCCTTCACTTTTAAAGTTGAGGGAACAGGAATTGTTATTAGTGGGTTTTTGTAAGTAGAGGTAAAGTAAAGTTGGCGGCCTTAGTCGAAGGCGACCAGAAGGCTCCCTTTTCAATAGCTACTACACTGAGGTGTAGGGGAGGGCGCAACTACTTTCCTTGGATTGCTCCACTTTATCCATGATACGTACCTTATATTGCTGAGTGTTAAGCAAGGAGGTATCAAGTAGCATTTTAAAAGTCTTTGGTATGACGCGACCTGGGATTACACCCAGGTCTCCTGGACCATTGGCGAACACTAGGCCCATGAGTTATTATTATTATCATTATTATTGTTAGCATCAAAGAGAACATCTAAAAAAGAAATTTTATTGTTTTTGTTTAGTTCATGGGTAAAGTTGTGAACTGAATTTTTTTGGAAGGTGTCTTGTAATATGTTTATTTTATCAATAACAAAATAAGTATATCATCAACATATCTTAGGTATTTTGAATTAAAAAAAAAAAATGCTATTAAATATTTTATTTTCAAGGTCAGATATGAAGAAATTAGTAATAGAAGTATGTATATATTTGTTTTAATGTGGTCAACACTTTTTACACTGCAATAGACAAAAAATATTTTTTCTAAATTGTTTGGGAGTCCTCAGGGTGTTGTGGCAAACATACTGGACTGTAACACTGTGGAAGGTGAGTTCGAGCTCCAGTCACGCTATTACATCCACTTTCTTCCTAATTACCATTGGGAAATATATGAACCCCCTTATCCTTCCCCAGCTATAGGTTAGTTTGGTTTGTTTTGTTGGGTTTTATGGCTTATCAACCTTTCTATGTTATTTAACGCCAAATCCATTTTTATGTAAACAATCAGTTCTATTTAAAACAATTCAGTTTAGCATGAGTACACAGTTTGTCAAAAACATTTCCATTTCAAACTATTCAAGCAGTTATATATAACAATTCAGTTTAGTGTAAGTACAGTTTCAATGTCAAAAACAGTTCAATTTCAAACAATTCAGATTAGCATAAGTATGCAGTTTAAATGTAAGTACATTTCAATTGTGAAAAAAAATTCTAGCTATTCAGTTTAGTCAAGCAGTTCTAATTCAGTTAATTCAGTTTAGTATAAGTACAGATTTTATTTACACACGGTTAATATTGAAAACAGTTCTATGTTATACAATTCAGTTTAGTGTAAATACAGTTTAGCATAAGCATATAATAATTCATATAATAATTCAGTTTAACGTAAGTACGCAGTTTAAATGTAAGTACGGTTTAATTATGAAAAACATTTCTATTTCAATCTATTCAGTTTAGAATAAGTATGCTGTTAGTTCTATTTAACCCATAGATAGGGCCCAATCAGGTGCTACCACTCCGGGCCAGAGTCGACCAGGGAGCAATGGCAATGAAGGGGTGCTCCCTATTCCCCAAAGCCTCAGCAATAGTGGAACCTCACCATCAGACTGTTTAGTGTCATATACAGGGTACTCGTTGGGGTGGGGGTCTTACCCCTCTGCAGAGGTGCAGTCAGTGTATTCTACAGCCCCCCAGCCGACTGAGCAAACATATAGGTTAAATAATAGCGTTAAATAATCCACAAAGGTTGATACACCATTAAACGAAGAAACTAAATCCATGTTGTTTGTTCTAGTTTTATGAACTTAGAACTTTTTTGTTTTTATTTCTATTGTCTTAACTGATATTTTACAGAGAAATATCAATTGGAATGGGTGTTTGTTGATAATGTTGTTTTTTCAAATATGTGTTTATTTTTGTATTTTAAGTTTAATAGAATCGTTACTATTTTAATAGTATATCTATTTACATGCGTGAAACAAATGACCGATGTTAAATTGGTATTGTTACATATTAATACTTGAAACAATTTAACTGCGTGAAAACACGAATAATAGTAAATAGAATTATTCGTAATTGAAAGAAATACTTGAAACCATTAAACTGTGAGAAATAAGAATGGGCTCAGGTTCATTTAAAAATGTTATCTACTAAATGTGTTTAAAAATTATATATTTAATAAATGGCCTTAAATAACTTCCAATGGTAGGTATGCAAAAAGCCCGACCAAACCAAATTATATATATATATATAAATATATATATATATATATATATATATATATATATATATATATATGTGTGTGTGTGTGTGTGTAAAGAGGATTTCACATGAAATAATCTACAATGGTTGATATGCCATACAACCCATCCAAACCAAATCATATACATTTAATATATATATATGTATAAAGAGGAATTGGTTTTAAATAACCTACAATGGTTGATATGCCATAAAACCCAAACAAGCCAAATTATATATATTTAATATAAATGTATAAAGAGGATTTGGCTTTAAATAACCCACAATGGTTGATATGCTATAAAACCCAACCAAACCAAACTAAGCTTTTGCTTAGTTGTGGCGCAAGGTCGGATGTACGGAGCACCCAGTGAGACACAAACTCACTAGTAATGGTTTACTAGTCTATCTTCCTAGAAGAATAAGATTATTGATCATTTATTTTTCTCTTTATTATATATTAATTTTATATTATAACATAAATTATTATATTATATTATATTATATTATATTATATATCAATATTCATTTTTCTCTTTATTATCCTTGAATTAATATTTATTTTTTTCTTTATAATATATTATATTATATTATATTATATTATATATTAATATTTATTTTTCTCTTTATTATCCTTGAATTAATTTCTGTTGAAACAAATCGCAATTAAACACGTTATTACCTTAAACAGAATAGTTTTGAAAAAAACCCAAAACAAACTAACTGCATTATTCAAGGTATTTTATCTATATTATAAAAAGTAATTTAATCATAAGATATATTTTAATACTAATGAAAAATAAACTTATAATAGTGGAACTAAAAGTTGAACACTCTAACACGTCTATCAAATCAATTTAACAACTGTAGGTCAAAGACTCGTCATCTAGCTGTGTTTATCTTGTTTTCTGGACAATAAATAGCACACTTTTATCATTAAGGGTTTTTGAACTATTGTCTTCATCTTTATTGTTGTTTACACAATGTTTCAGCCGATATGTCCTACGGCTTTCTTCAGGTGTTTGTCGAACTCGGGAACCTATACGGAACTTCGAACTACGTCTTTTATTGAATCCACGGGGGTCGCCTGTTCTGATTCCGTTAGCCATAACCGGGTACAAGTGTTAAGTATTGTTACCATACAGGAATCAGAACAGGCGACCCTCGTGGATTCAGTTAAAGGACGTAGTTCGAAGTTCCGTGAAGGTTCCCGAGTTCGACAAACACCTGAAGAAGGCTGGAGGACATATCGACCGAAATGTTGTGGAAATAACAATAAAGATGAAGACAATAGTCCGAAAACCCTTAATGATAAAAATCATCAAGCTTCGTCTCAGAAATTTAGACAACTAAATAGCACACTGATCCACCATTTATTTGATTTTGTCAAAGGGGAATTCATTCCCACTCACAGTTTTCTGTGCTCTGTAAGCCCAGTAGAGGACTTATGGAGTTTCTATTATTTTTGGTTGGTTTTTATTGATTATTCGCTTGGTTTTGGTTTTGGTTTTTAACATCTGACTCCATAAGTTTCTTCTTACCCCATCTTAATTTCTCTGGGATTCTCCTGGTCTGTGAAAGCTGCAAAGGAAAAAAGAGGCCAAGGTACTTTTTATATCTTAATTTTATTTCTGGGTTCAATAACCATTCTGTGGGTGAGGAAATCATTATTTAAGCCAAATGAAACGGTTGCGTCTCCCAGAGAAGGTATTAAAATGTGTTAGTCGTTTTCGCGCAGATATGTCCATTATTCGGTGTTTTTAGTCGTGGATTGCTTGTAACAGAGACGGCGGCTAGGGGATACACAGTGTTACGCCAAGTACAAGAATTGTAATTTACGAAGCTCTTTGCTTCGATGTGGCACAAGGCCGATTGAATGGGGCACCCAATGAGACTCGAACTCACTCTTGCAGGTTTGCTAGTCAAGCTTGCTAACCATTACACTACCCGAGGCTGTCTGCTAGTGGCCAAAGGAAAAAGGGTCCGTCTATTATCAAAAGGTAAAGCTGAAGTGAGGGCGAATCTTTCTTTTTCCCGCGTATGCTTTGTCCCTACTCTACTTTCTGTCTGGGGCTTCTGAGAATTTCGGCATTTTTTGAATTTATTTCAATCTTATTTTAATTTTCTTTTTTTCTATCTATTGCAGGCTAAGGCCCCTTCTTTCCTCAAAACGGGAAATGACACTAAATCATCTGATGGTGAAGCTCCAGCTCTGGAGATCTGAGGAGTGTAGAGTACCCCTTCATTGCCATTACTTATGTTGTGTATTGACCTTCGACCCGGCCAGACATTCCATTCCAAAGACGCGGAAGTTGCATATTCCATTGACGTGGGCGGGCTTGACTGATAATATGGGACAAGGTAAAATCCCGCGGTACACTCACAGACTGATGCACTGGAAGAGAGTGACCTGTGAACTGCATGACAGTTATTTCCGCTTGATGACGGTCAAACATGCCATTCCAAGGACGGCGGAAGTGACACATCCCCATGGCCAGTCATGGGGAGATATTGAGAGGGCTATTGAACTATTATATAACTCGGTGAAGACAGGAAGTCAGTGAGAGTTTGGAGACCAGTTTGGAGACCAGACCCGTTGGTGATAAGATCTGGTAGAGAAAGCTAGCACCCAGCGGAGTGGGCCACCAGGCCTCCGGTTGAGTAGCCCTAGAGAACGAGAAAGACACAACACTGATGGCCATAAGAGTGGGGGTCAATATGTTGCAGTTCTGTTCGGTCTCCAACTCCCTCTCACAATAAAACCTTGAGTAACCCTTTTCGAACCCTTTCAAATAAAGTGGGAGGTATATTTTTCTGTGTCGCTCGTCATTATTATTGTGTCGTTATGATTCTGTATGCATATGTAGATGTATATGCATATGAGTATACAACACTTACAGGCCTGGATTTGTATTACCATGATCTAAGTTCTGCAACACCGATAAAAGACGCATGGGGCCCACAAGAGGGGGACTATATTGAAAAATCAACCTCATTTGGTCACATTCCATGTGTGTATCTCGGTTAGCCTACGAACTTTTCAGCCAACCCTCGTATATAGCACATAGTTACATCGCGTATTTGATTATATCAAAGAGGAATTTATTTTTACCCACAGTTTTGTATTGCACGATTTCGTATTTCTTTATGACATTAATATCATCATCATCATCATCGTGTCGTGCCGGTAGCACGGATATCCCTGACCCTCTCTCGCCACTCCTCCCTATCGTTCATCGCCTTAGGCAGGTCTTCTGGACAACATCCTGTATCCTCACATAGTTGCTGAATGTATGTTCGTGCTGGTCGTCCTGCTTTTGCACGGTCATGTGTGGGGGTCCATAAGAGTACATCACTTATGAGTTCGTCCCTGCTTCTCCAGCAGTGTCCTGCATGTCTGGCTCGTGTAACTTGAATAGTTTTCGATCTTAACGTTACTTAATATAGTGGATTATCTCAAATAGAAATTAGCATAGAAGTAAGATAGCAGTCTATTTTATGGTTTATAAGACACACCTCAATTTGGGCAAGCATTTAAAAAATACATAAATGGGTTTAAACTACGAATGCTTAATGAAGGGTTTTCGCCTGACAATTGTAGTTTTCTTCGCTATCGGGTCATTTTCAATATTTCATGTACTCTTTATTAAATTCCAATATTTTATATTTAAAAATTTTAGTAGGTTTGTTTAGGTTCATGCATGGTTAAGTGTTGTCACTCAATTTTCTTTCTGACAGGTGTTATTTTACATGAAATAACGTCACGGGTAATGTAATGGTTAGCAAGCTTGACTAACAAACCTGCAAGAGTGAGTTCGAGTCTCATTGGGTGACCCATTCATTCGCCCTTGAGTCCCATTTAAGCAAGATGCTTAGTAAATTACCACTGTTATACATAGTTACCTTAGAAAGGAGTGGCTGTTATTGGTGTAGAAGCGATCATCACTTTGTTTTATATTTGGGGAGATGTTTGTGTTGTAGGCCAATGCAGGACGAGAAATCCACTAGCCAGTAGTCCAAAGCTGCCCTTGACCTTTTCAGACACAGGGTGATTTTCTCGTAACTTTTTTTGGAAAAAAGTGCATCTTATAAGGCATTGAATACAGTTTATAATCGAAAATGGTAATAAATATTAGAAATGTAAAATAGAAAAATAAAACCAAAAAAATACACATTAAAAACAAAAAAAAAATCAGAGTCTTAAATAAAAATGACAAAGCAAAAAATAAAAATGAAAAACAAACACACTGGTATTTGTCGAACGCCTCACGTACGTGCAAGTTTGCCACAAGGCCTTTTTGTGAGTACCAGGCGCAGGGCCGTAGCCCACTCACGCCTGGAGGTTCAAAAATACCTCGAGCCTAGTCGGCATTACCCTAAAAAGGGGTGCCAGATGATAAACCTAGTCCCTCCGAGGAGGATTAGAGCTTGGGAGAGGGACGGACCTCTGAGGCTCAAGGAGTGCTGGTCTTGGCACGCGTGACATGAATGTAGGCTTTCCGGAATCCAAGTCAGACGGCCTCGACTGACAGCCACCGGAACCAAGACACACCCGACCTGATCCGTATACCAGAAAAATAAACACATTAGACAATGTAGTTTGTGTGGGAATTGTAGGTGTGGCCGTCATTTTGGTCTCCAGGAATACGGATTCATTTTTAAAATCTCTATGTGAATAAAATGCAAAATCTAACTAACAAATGAATAACTACTACTACTTCTACTATTTGTCTGCCTTGACGAGCTTCTGCAGTTTGCATACATTGTAAGTTTAACCTCATAAAAAGCATCTAAAAAAAGAAAAAAAAAAAAAAAATTTTAATAATTATTGCACGATGCTTGTATGATGCTTTTTTATTGAATGAATTTGTATATATGAACCTTGAAAAAGATAACTTGAAAGGAACATGAACGATGAACAAACAAGTGACATCATCGTCCTTCTTTTTAGAAGTACTTAAGTGTGTCAAAGTTTGAAGGCTATAAAAAAGGTTCGGTAATATCAATGCTTGTTGGACAATAAAAACGTTCGTTATGTATCAGTGAGAACCTGTCTATCACTCTTTAAAACCTTACTGATCCTCTTGCCGAAAAAGGGTTTCAGTTTCATAACATTAATGCACTCTCCCTTGGTATTCGTTACAAAAGGCAGATGTCTCTCTCTATCCTTAAGAGGGTAAGGGCGGGGGTTGAAAGGTCCATTGCCTGAATAATTCATGTGATATCATATCTGCAGTCGATGACTTTTTTGACGATATCATATCTGCAGTCGATGACTTTTTTGACGAATGGCAACACCGATGGAAATAGTGGGTGGATTCTTCAGCCCATCCTCGTATTTACACACACACACACACACGCACATATATATACGAAAATGGGCATATATATATAGAGAGAGAGAGAGTGAGAGTGAGTGAGTGAGAGAGAGAAAGAGAGAGAGAGAGATAAGACATGGCCTATATGAAGAAATTGTGCTAATAACTCGAAGGAAACGTTGAAAAAACATAATGTACTTACATCTAAAGTCGTTGGAATAGAAGCAACCAAAAATAAATGTTTTTGCAATATTTTGAGGAAATCGTTCCTCTCCGTCCGGTGATAAAAATAAAAACAACGATAGTGAGTTATCTTCAACAGGTTTCCGCGAAATATTGCAAAAACATTTATTTTTGGATGCGTCTATTTCAAAGGCTTCAGATGTTAGTACATTGCGTTTTTTAAAAAATATTTTCTTTGAGTTATTGCGTCATTTCTTTTTATAGGATATGTCATTTAAAGAAATCTACATAAGAAGCGTGGAATCCACACTTCAATATATATATATATATATATATATATATATAGTGCCAGCCAAAAAAATGTATTCATACTTCAGAAAAGGAAAAATCAGTATAAAATACATCTTCACCTTGAATGAGTACCTCTATAAATATAAATATCTCTTTTTATCGAATTGTGACGATACTATTTATTGTATGTAGTACGATATTTCCTCTGCAAATGTTTATTTGTTATTTAATTGCACATCAAGCTTCTCGGGTTATTTAATGCCAAATCCATCCTTTTAGAAGGACAGTAGTGGTACTATTTAACCCATAAATGGGAGGATAAGGGGGTTCATACGTTTCCCAAGGGTATCTGTCCGAAAGTGAACGTAATAGCGCGACTGGAATTCGAACTCGCGTACTACGATTCTGCAGTCCATCGCTTTAACCACTACACCGCGAGGACCCCCACTTCAACAGATGGCGTTACCCCAATCGCTGTAAGCATTAGCAAGGGACATCTACAATATAGCTGACATACAATTATCGTTTGAGGAATGTAAGCTTTTTAAAGTGATATTTCGAATTGGAGAATGTTGTTGAAGTTCAAAGACACTGGAATCGTGAGTTTGGAACACAACCTTCAACACATTTAAAAAGTTCATGGATTCGTAAGATCTTTGAAGAACATGGTACTGTGTGTATGATGTGCTTTAAAAAGAAAATTCAGCCGACCTCGTACGTGCTTCCTTGGTTATAGTATTGGAATACAGATTTTTTTTTCTCTCTTGAAGTGTGTATACATTTTTGTTAGGCTCTATATACGAGGATCATTAAATAAGTTTCCAGACTTTGTTTTCGTATGGGCACTTTTATTGATAGTATACATATGAAACTCAAGTCCCCTTCGAAGTAATCTCCTCCGGCTGCAACGCACTTGTTGTACTGTTCCAACAAGTTCTGGAAGGCCCCATCGAAGTCCTCTTGTGTGAGCGTGTCAATGACCTTCGTCTCAGCCTCTTTCATCTCCTCAATTGTCTCATAACGATAGCCTCTGAGCTTAGGGAATAACCAAAAGTCACAGGGATCAAGGTCTGGACTATAGGGAGGCTGAGGAATTGTCTTGATGTCCATCTTTGTCAAATAGTCTGTGACAAGGATAGAGTTGTGGACTGGTGCATGGTCCTGGTGAAAATGCCACTGACCAGATTTGAAGAGTGCTGGCCTTTTCCGACGGAATCTCTTGCTGAACTTCCTTAAAACCTCAACATAATAACCCTAACCTTAAGCCTAATCCTTTGGCCAATCAACTCTGGTGTTCTGACTTTCTTACTCCTCCCACACCTTTCATTATCCCTCACAGATTTCCTGCCTTCCTTGAATCTCTTATGCCACCCAAAAACTGATGCTCGATTCATTCAAGATAGTCGAAAAGCAGTCTGAAGCATTCCATACGTTTCTGTGGCATTTTTTCCAAGTTTAAAACAGAATTTTATTGCATATCACTCTTCTAAAGTGTGCTCACGTCCAGATTGCATTTTTGAAATTCACCAGCTGTGACAATCAGGTGTATTCCAATTCGTGTTGTAGCTGTTCATTTGAAGCTGAAATCATAAAAATTGGTCAGTCATCTCATAAGATGTATAGCAATAACATAATGAATTTTCAAGAGTCTACGACAATTTTAAATGCCTGTAGAAAAAAGTCTGGAAACTTATTGAATGCACCACGTATATAAAAGATTTTAAATGTCATGTTCCAAAGCAATGGTAACCACAAACATTTTCACAAAATGAAAATGAAGAAAAAGAATTAAAAAAAATCAAATCGACATATTTTCGCTGCAATTTGGCATCAATAAAATGCAAACAATTTTATTACCCACAACAAATCTACATTAAAGGGAGAGAGAGACATAATTTATGTAAAGTGTCTGATTGCTTGATTATAAAATGTAACTATTTCGATACAAAATTTCTGTCTCACAGCGTTTTATATGACCTTTTATGAATATAGATTTCATTCAATTGTACTTCTATTATGCTTTAATACGTAAGTTCCAAAACAATGGCATCACACACACACACACACACACACACACACACACACACACACACACACACACATTTTCGGTCGAAAATATAAGGTTGGTAATAAATATTACTTCCTCTTTTTGGAGGGAAAGTTCGCTACAGCTTCTTATAATAACCCCAATGAATTGCTCAATCAGAGATCTAAAATATCAAATGTTTTTCAGGCATAAAAAAAAGGCCGGCTCCTCGGCAGATAGAATGTGTTCTTTCTACGCTCATTTTTTATTCTACTTGGTGGCCACTTTAATCATAAAATGTCGTTGGGGGTCAAACCTCTCTAGTCAGAATTATCCTGAAGATCATTTCCGTGAAACCTGGGTATGAAGTTCCTAGCCCTTTCAGGCATTCTCGTTTTGCTCTCCTTAGTGTACTGAGCACTTTTACGTATTAGCTTAGGTAACTGTCCGTGTTTTTGCTTTTGGCTAGACATTGCGGTACTGGTTGATTATTTTCAACCAGTACGGTTGTTTTTCGTCTTTCCTTTTTTTTTTTAATTAATTTTTTCCGGATATCAGTTAGTAACATTTGTAAAAATCTACGAATTGCATTATGTTTTTTTTCCGTCGCCAGAGTCATATAAAATAATTATATATATATATATATATAATGAATATTAATTAATGAATATTAATTTAACTTTCTATAGCAATACAGATAGATTTTATAAAAGGTTCGTTCAATAAAAAGTTGTCGATCTTAGTCGAGGGTGACCCAAAGGCTCCCTTTTCAATAGCTACCACATCGAGGAGTAGGGGAGGGCGCTACTCCATTCTCTGGATCGCTCCACTTTAACCTTGATCCTTACATTATAATACTGAGTGTTAGGCAAGGCGGCATCAAGAACCATTTTTGGATTCTTTGGTATGACTCTACCTGGGCATGAACCTCGGTCTGTAAAGAAGGTCATGCTAACAATGTTCTGGCACATGAAAGACCTATCATTATTGATTTCGTTGAAAAAGGACCAATTCCTTAGGCAATATTTCACCTTATTTATTGGATAACCCACGTAATTAAGCATTCAGATGCTTTACAGAAATTACACCTATTCCCTTCGTAGAGAAATTGAGTCGGTATATGAAAACTATGATCAAGAAGTTTTATTCTTTCGTCGGGAAGTTGAGCTCAGTTCAAACGTATAGGTCATCACCCATATAGAAATCTGTGTAGTTTGATATTTTCCAAATACAAATGAAATGCAAGAACAATTCATCACGAATTAACAACAATATATTTTATTGGCTGAGCAAAAAAATATGTCTTCATATGTATTCTCAAAAATACGAGTCGATCATACGGTTAAAAAAAAAAAAAAAAAAAAAAAAAGCAAGTCACTTTTCGGCTAAGGTTTGCGAAGATTAGGAAAATCAATACGGGCTCCATTTAAGGCGGAATTTTGTTCATTTTTATTCACGAATAAGAATAAAACAATGATAAAATTATTTGGATGGTGAATGTATGTATTTATCAACCGCTCCAGAGTTTTCCTTCTCCTAGACTGGTTGTCATACCAAGGTTAAAGAGGCCAATCTGCCCTATTATTTTACCCCTCGCTAGAGGAAGAAGTAGTTGGATCCATATCATCCCCAACAGTATTAGCAGTATGTGAAATGCAAACAGTCTCGTCCAGGATTTGAATTCATGTCGCCGGGTCCATTTCCTACGAAGACAGTCAATGGTGAACGTAAAGACATGCCTAAACTGTGTATATTTTGGGGGCACTGGTGGAGTAATAGTTATTGTTGCAGGAAATGACTTGGTCACGTGATTTCAAGTCCTGGACGTGATAGTTTCATATATCGAGGGAAAAATAGTAGGGCAGACTGACTTTAGCCTCGATATAGCAACTCTGTCTTGCTGAAGAAAAACTTCGCATTTAAACCATTTGTATGCCACAAAAAGAAAAATAATTTCCTAAATAGTATTCAAAAATGTTGGCTAATTTGATCGGTTGGTTGTGTTTATGGCATATCAACCATTCTGGGTTATTTAATGCCAAATCATATATATAGATATGTGTGTGTGACTTGTAAGTGAATAGTTTGTAAGTAACATTTTTTTAAAAAGGCGCCAGAACTCACTTGTTTGCACTTAAGTAAATGATTTCAAGTATTGTTATCCAATACTGATAATTGTTTGTACACAGCTAAATGGTTTCGAGTAGGACTAACTAACAATAACAGTTCTGATTTAGTATTTCAAATCTTAAATTCAACATCCAAGCTTAATTATTGCATTTATTTTTGCTTTCTGTCCGAAGAGTTTATTTGTTAGGAAAGAATAATTATTCATTGTTTGCTTGTTAAGAAGATAAGAGAAATTTCCTGAAAACAAAACATGGACAATAATAGTTGATTGTAGAGGAAAAATGAGCCCAAATGAGGCAGTTTGTATTTTCCTTCCGGCTAGTGCTGACTTGGGGTGGGGGGCTGTAGAATACTTACTGCACCTTTGCAGAGGGATAAGACACTCCACCAAGTGTCCTAGATATGATATTAAACAATCTGATGGTGAGGTTCTAGTCGTGGAGCTCTGAGGAATGTGGAGTATCTCTTCATTGTCATTTCCCCCAGCTTCACTCGGACCTAAAGTGGTGGTACCAATTAGGGTCCCATCTGTGCATCAAATAAAACTATTTAATCATTTACCTTCCCTGAAAAAATTTCAGTGTGCAAACAAAATTATCAGTATTAGCAATACCTGAAACCATTTAACTGTGCGCAAACAAATAAGCTCTGGCTCATTTACAAAATGATATTCACTTAAAAATCATATGTATAAACAGGATTTGGCATTTGATAGTCTATTAAACCATTGACAGCTATCGATCATATGCAAATCAGACCTGACCAATAAAATGAAACGCAGTTACTTCCAGGCAGCGGTCGTATCGATACTGCTGTATGGATGCACTACTTGGAAGCAAACAAAATGGCTGGAGAAGAAGCTTGACGGCAATTACACAGTGTTCCGAGCAATATTAAACAAGTCCTGGCGGCAACACCCCACAAGGCACAAACTATACGGCCACCTGCCTCCCATCATGAAAACTATCCAAGTTAGACGAACCAGACATGCAGGACACTGCTGGAGAAGCAGGGACGAGCTCATAAGTGATGTACTCCTATGGACCCCCACATATGCCCGAGCAAAAGCAGGACGACTAGCGCGAACATACAGCAGCTATGTGAGGATACGGGATGGAGTCTTGAAGACCTGCCCGAGGCGATGAACGATCGGGAGAAGTGGCGAGAGAGGACCAGGGATATCCGTGCTAGCGGCACGACATGATGATGATGTCTCTGCTATGATCAAGATGTGACAAAGTCAATTTTTAAGGGGGGGAGGGGGGGTTGAAGTTAGTTTAAATTGAAATTCAGAATTTTCTTCTTCCTCGACTGATTACTTAACCAAGACTTAAAGACCCAGCCTAGCTAATTATTTACCCATAGATGGGGTTGAAGAAGAGAGAGATTCATACCTTTGAGTGAAATGAAATGCAAATAGCTTCATCCAGGATTTGAACTTGGGCCATCAATTCTATTTCCTACGATGATGACTATCACGTCAAGTGTGCCTTTACTTCCCTGCTATGGGTAAAATACTAAGCTAGTCTGAGTTCTCAAACCTTGGTGGAATAACTAGTCAAGAAGAATTCAAATCCTGTACCAATATGTCAGAGTAAAGCTCATTACTCTCCATCTTCTGCAGTGGATGGAAAAAAGAAGTTAATTGGATGGATTGGTTTCTTTATTTTTAATAGCATATCAACTTTCATGGGTTATTTCATGCCAAAGCCATTCTTGTAGAAGAACAGCAGTAGTACTATTTAATCCATAGTTAAAGGAATAAGGCAGTTCATGCCTTTCTCAAAGTTATTAGTCCAAAAGATAATGTAATAGTGAACTGGAGTTCAAACTCAATTACTTTGAAGGCACAATCCAGTACATAAGCCATTACGAGACAGAAACTCACCCCACATGGGATTGTGACATCACACATTGTCTTTGAGCACCTCTGTTGGTGAAATGGTTAGCAAGCTAGACTAGCAAGCCTACAAGAGTGAGTTTGATTCCCATTGGAAGCCTCATTCATTGGCCTTATGCCACATTGAAGAAAAGTGCTTCGTAAATTACTACACGCACTGTCTTTTCTTGGCAAACTATAATTACATACGAGGGTTGGCTGAAAAGTTAATAGGCTGACTAAGATACTCTCATAGAATGTGACCAAATGAAGTTTATTTTTCAATATAGTCCTCCTTGTGTTTTATACATATCTTCAATCAGTGTTGCAGGACTTGGATGTCATTGGACAAAAATCAACAATAACAGATATGACATTAACTGAGTTTTTTCAGCCCTGCCTCGTATATACAACTTATCTCGAATATCTCTCGGGGGTGGGAAAAAAAAGGTAGTGATAATATCTTTAAAAAAATATGATATAAAAATGTAGTACTTTTTGTACATTATCATTCCAGATTAAAATAAGTTTAAATTACTGTCTTTATTCGTGAACTTTTATGAACTAAAAAAAAAAAAAAAAATAAATAAATAAATAAATAAATGAAATAAACATCAAATTTTAAAAGGTGGCCATATTGATTTTTTTTAAAGAGACAAGACACATGAGTGTATGTGATTACAGAACTGAACGGTATTCAAGTTAAACATTGATCGTCTTTGGGCTCGTTCAATTCCAAAGTGTCCAGAAATATTTCTATATCAGATGTAAGTTTATATTTGACAGAAATATTTTTAGACACTTAAGGATTAGAGAAGACTGTAGGCAATTAACATTTGACTCAAATACTGTTTTGTACGTGAGTGTGTGTATATATATATATATATATATATATATATATATATATATATATATATATATACACACACTATGTTTATACCATCAATAAGATATATAGTCTTGTCAAATTGATAACATAACTGAACAATTCAACAGTTGTCACAATCACCCACAAAAAGCATAGTA
Source organism: Sepioteuthis lessoniana (assembly GCA_963585895.1). NCBI lineage: Eukaryota > Metazoa > Mollusca > Cephalopoda > Myopsida > Loliginidae > Sepioteuthis > Sepioteuthis lessoniana. The sequence continues at coordinate 8,829,167 of OY757926.1, forward strand.
TATGAAGAGGAAATGTGACCATCATACAGTATTGGAACAAAAAAAAAGGTGTGGGGGGGACATAAAAGAATTATTGTAACAAATACTCCAGTTAAGAGCGAACTATGTATAAGGCTCCTATCACTCTTGGGATTTGTACACAACTGGCCAACTAGTAGATGGTCTGCAACAAAAAAAGAAAACCGGTTTTCATTAAACGGAAATGGAATCATGTCTTTTCTAGGACGATAATTTTATCGTTCCATCCTGTAAAAGGCTTTTCTTGGAAGTGACTAAGGCGAGATTAGAATACTGAGGTGTTGTGTTAATGCAGAGATTGATGCGTATATATGGGGGATACAGAAACGTCCTTGGTTCAATCAAGAAGAACCATAAAACAAACATACTATCGTTTTCTCAAGTTTCTGCAATTAATATTCAATCCTTTAAAAAAACATATATTTATATCATTTTTAGCTGGCCTGATACTTTTCAGGGCCCCTCTGATAGATATGAACATTAATAGATAGGTAGGTAGGTAGGTAATAAACACTGTGATGAATCATTGTTATTGCCATCTGCCAGCCTCAGGACATGGATCTACTGTCGGATCTTGACATAGACCTAAATAATGTTATGTGAGACCAGCAATTTTAGTGAAACTTTGATGGCCTAGAGAGATCATCAGGTTATGCTGATAGAAAGAGTCAGGGAACGCCGTACAATCATCCATCGTTCTTGGTAGGTCTTCTAGATTGCACCTAGTGTCCGCACACAGTTAATGCATACATCCATAAGAAAATGACGTTTACGAGTTCATTCTTACCTCTCCAGTAGTGCTCAGTATATCTTGTTCAAAAATATTTATTTTCCTCAGACAACTATTTATAAGACTTTCTTGGTTAAAATCTGAGCTGTAGAGTTTGGTAATAAATAATGCAAAATAACATCCATTTTCATTGTATATAAAATGATGATAGGATGTATTCATTTGCGGGTGACTGTCTCTTGAATTCATGCTATTAATATATACTGTATATACTCGTTTAATAGACAACCCCTAATTTTTTGCCACAAAAAAAAGGTGTTTTTATGTATTATGTTTAATGAACAACATCTAACTTTCGGCTGTCCAAGTTTACAAAAATATTCATTTAACATCCAATGATATAAAGAAAAGACATTCAAATACTTATCTATACTTTCAAAACTACTGTAATACAATGAAAATAAAAGCAATGCTGTAAATAAAACAATGTAGTCTAGACCTTGATGTAGCTTATCGTGTTTACTTGGATATTCCAAACATACTAAAACCAAACCACTGATACACAATAGCATTGATAACATAAGAATCATTTATGTAATTGATTAAGTTAGCTTGGGAGGCATTATTTACTTTTTTTTTTGATGAACAAAACTAGTCTAGAAAGTTCTGAAAGTTCAGGAAATTGCATGCCACCTATCAACAACAAAAAAGTAACCTATCTACTCTGTAGAACATTGCTTTTTTTTTTTTTTTAAATTCACTTAACCGATTTTTTTTGACAGGATAAACTATTTGTATAGCCTATATCTAAACTTTATTATCTTAACTAATAACCTTTAAATAGAGGCTACGAGAGAGTTAAGCCTTGGAACAAGATAAGCTTTGACACTTCAAAAAACGTTTTTTTTAGATGAAAAATTGGTTTTAAAAAGTTGTTCATTACATGAGTATATATATATATATATATATATATATAGTATACAAGAATTGAACAAGTACTTCAGATGTATATATAAAAGGAAAATATCTCCAAGCTGTAGATAATGTCAATAAAGTCATTTTTTGTACAAAAATTCATAAAAAAATAGAATTCAACTAATAAACACCAATATTTACTCACATCTCTCAGACAAAACATACAGCGACTCATACCAGAATATATCACCTTAGGTTTGAGCAGAATATATAGATATATAACAACTCAAAAAAATCTCCCAAAGAACTTTTAATTCCTTAATGCTGATATCTGTGATAACATGTCAACAATAATAGTCTATGATGCAGTTATTTTTTTGATGCAGGCATCATTGGGGAACAAGAAAATTTTTGGTAAAAAAAGTAGCTTTTCTCATTCCCCAATGATACCTGCACCAGAAAAATAAAGTTTAAAAAAAGAAAAGTTTGAGTGTAATTTTAGCTGGTATTTTCAAGGTATGTGTTTGATACACAAACAGTGTTTAAAATGAAGACATTAATTTTTGGTAGGCATGTGTGTGTGTGTGTGTGTGTGTGTGTGTGTGTGTGTGTGTGTGTGTGTGTCTGCTTTAAATCAGTTCTACCCCCCTAAAAAATGGTCAATAAAGCAATTTAGAGGATTAAAAAAAAAAAAAAAAGAAAAAATCACTGAGATCTAAATCATTAATTCAGACCAAAATCATTTTCCCATCATTGCATGTTTTGGTAGACTTTCAACAGTTGACTGTGATATTGCAATAGTTTAGGGTTTCCTAGGAAATTCCTTGAAGTACATAAAGTTGACAGGCAAGACTTGTCTCGTTTTAAAAGGACTGAATAAACACTAAAAAGTTCCTCACTTGTTTTAAAATGGAAGTAAACAGGTTCGTCTTGGTTTATGGTACATATATTTTTTGCTTTGAAATTTTAAAACTGATTTGTGCTTTGTGTGGTTAGTTCATTTGATTTATTTATTAGGTTTAGCATGAAACTCAATTATGGCTCGTTGCAGATCCTAAAAGGACAATATTCATTTGAACATTTTAAGCTTGGATATGGATATACACCTTCGCTTGCAAATGAAGCCTGCGTGTCTCCTATTTGAAAGTGTATTTAAGTAATAATGCTAAGAAACCTACTAAGATGGGGGAGTCCCCAGGGTATCGTGGCTAATGTGCTGGATTACAACATTGAAATTTGAACTCACTTAATACAGTCATGCTATTACATTCATTTTTGGACTTATACCCTTGGGAAAGGCATAAACCCGATTATCCCTTTCCAAGCTATGGGTTGAATAGTATCATGACTGATCTTGTACAAGGATGGCTTTTGCATTAAATAACCCACAAAGGTTGATATGCTATTAAACAAAGAAACCAATCCTAACCAATCCCATAAAGTTTAAAAAAAAAAATCTCCAAAAAATTCAACCTGATAAGAAAAGATAAAGATTTTATTTTATTTTTATGAAAGCACCTGCTTTGGTTGATAATGGTTAAAGGTAGCTTAAAAGATTTCTCACAGTAGAACAAACAATGAATAAGGAAAATCAATATGCTATGATAAAAGATATAATACTGTCCATTAAATTGATCGAAACTAACAAAAAAAAAAAAAAAAAGACTGGTCTTATTTTAAAGTTCTTATCTTTAAGTGTAAATATGATGCAAAGATGTATTTGATTAGGTAGTTGAAGATATGGAAAAAAACCTAAAAAAACTTCAGCATTGAAAGTTTTCCATTAAACTTAATGAATCAACTTTTGGTAGTTCAAATATTCTCCTGGCTTATTGATGATTTTTATTTGTAAGTTATCTTAAATACAATGTATGAAAAGTGACAGTTTTTTTAATGCTTAGAGGGTTATTTAAACACGTACAATAATCCACTGTGGCAGTCACTTCATCTATCTCCATCTATTTATATTAACTTTATTCATGTGTCTTTCTGTTTCTTTTATTAAATCAATCCTACTGTAATCCCTGTTATTTAATCAATAATAAAGAGCATACAGACACATCTAAGATTTCTCTAAGTTAGCTATTACAGAATATTTTACCTTTCTAAAGGAAAAATTTTCAGATGTGTAGATTATTCACTGTGAATAAGAGACACTACCTTAGGGCTAAAACAAAAAAAAAAAACAAAGCACAAAAACAGTGACGAGTTGCATGACAATCCACAGGTAGGTATCAAATGGAAGCACAACTACTTGATTTTCATCTATTTGTGAAGCTGTATGGAAAAATAAATGATGAAATGGTAAACCAATTCTTGTTAGATACTGAAGTAAGGTAATTGTCAAGAGGAGTCAGCTTACTAAGACTTGTCAAATTCTCCAACTATTGAGTTTTTTACAGGAGTTAATTATGTTCTGTGTGATGATTTGAAAAATAAGAACTGTCTTTTCTATTTGTAGACCCGTTTGTTTGGTAAAAATGTAACAATTATTCAAGTCCAAACAATCTTGTTCTGCTCTAAGGTAAAAAAATAGGCTCTTCATATTTTTTTTTTTTTCAAATAGTCATTGAGAAGAAATTTTTCGGTACATTTCCAACTTATGGTAACTGGAAAATGAAAACCAAATTATTTCTAATAATGGCACAAAGTATCTTGAGAAATTGAATGAAGATTTTGAAGTACATTCTAAAAAATAATTGGAGAAAATACAATGCATGGCTGACTCAACTGGGATGCCATTTAAATCAGAATTGGTAAATGAATCTACCCTATTTGATGAACTATATCTGTTTAAACATATGACCCTCAGTAACTGTTGGAGAAATGTAAACATTTTTAATAAGTATACCAGACTTGATGTAAAGGTGAACTTTTTTTTTTTTTACTTTCAATTTTAAGTTCCTGTAGAGCTGAAGACCGGTTTTAGCCATGTAAATTCAATTGTTACAAAATAGAAACAGTCTCAACATAAAAATTGTGAATTGAGATTAAAACTCACTCTAATTAAATATTGTTGCTTTTCTCACCCCGCCTCCCGAAAAAAGCAAACCCAACCACATCCCTTTCATTAACAATGTTAGATGGTCATTTAAAAAAAAGTAAAAAGTTTATAGTAAGATACAATTATGTTTTTATATTAAACTTAATTATATCTCATAGCTTATATTAAACCCTAATTATATTTAATATATTAAACTTAATAGTAAGATATATTCATATCTTTCTATTATCATATTTACCAACCCCTCCGCTCGGGCAGGATATGACACAAGGTCAATTTTTAAGCGGAGTTTAACAGGTTTGAATTCAGAGTTTTCCTTCTCTTAGACTAGTTGCCTCACTAAGGCTGAAGAACCTAATCTGTCCTACTATTTACCCATAGCTGGAGGGTGAATAATTGGATTCATACCTTTCCCAAGGGTATTAGTGCTATGTGAAATGCAATCAGTCTCGTCCAGGATTTGAACTCGTATCATCGTTTCCAATTCCTATGACGATAACCATTACCCCACTTTCTATTATTGTACAAAGGTGAGTAAAAAGTTTTGCAATATTTTGGTACATGGTACTTTGTGGCACATTATATATATATATATATATATATATATATATATATATATATATATATATATATATAATGTGACCAAAAGAGTTAAGTTGTAGAATGTACCCATTGTGGTTAATGGTATTTTGGTAGTTGGTGCACTGATGTGTATATTGCTTCACTACGTGTGATTTAATAGCCACACAGATGAATATGAATAATTTAATTTGGGAATTTATGTTTCACAAGTTTGAACTGTGTCACAGTACTGTGGAAGCAACCAAAAATGTTTGTTGTGTAAAAGGTGAAGGTGTAATTAATCACAGTATCGTAACCAGATGGTTCAAGAAATTTTGCTTGGGTTGTAAGAACCTTGATGATCAGGCAAGGTCAGGTAGGCCTAAAACTGGATTCCAAGGCTGAGCTCTAAGGCATAGAGGCAAATTCAATGAGTAACACCCTGAGAGTATTAGGTGAGCTTGGCAAATCATAGTCCAGTATAGTCCGTCATTTATACGACTTTGGTAAAAGCATTTGGAGTTGTTAAATTGTGACTCATGTTACCAAAATATTGAAAAACTTAACTCACCCAAGTAGATATGCTTATTTAGTTAGTCTACTCTTAAGTATAATTTGATTTTTTTTTTATTAATAAAAAAAAAAAAATGAAAAAAAATTAAGGGATCAATCAAAGGTCTCTGAAGTCAAAAAAGTTTGTGGAACCTTGATTTATACTGGCAAACTTGAATCTTTTTCTTCTGACTTTCCATTGGATGTTACATCATTCTCAGTCAAGTTCTTGGGACGGTTAATCACGGGGTTTCTTGTATAGAGAACTGTTGCAAGTGTAACTATGACAATGGAGACAATTGTGTAGCTGTCAATAGGAATTCCAAAAATAATCCAACAAAGAATGGCAGTGAACATTAGTTCCAGAGCACTGGCAAATGTCTTCAAGATCGAGTTGAGGTAGTGCAAGAAGAGGCTGACAATTATGCCGATGCTGGCATTGTTCAGCATAATTAGGATGACTTTGAGCTGGAATATAGACAAGAGGCTGGACTTTGTGAATGTTTCCACAATCTGTCCCTTGAATATAAGCAATGCTGCATTGCACAATATTGATTGCACATACATGAAGATATTTTGTACCATTATGTGTACATTGCAAGCTTTGTCTTTAAGTAAATATTCATTATAGACACCTGCAAAACAAGACGAGAACACTTGAATGAAAATGAAAAACAATGGAAAACCAAAGAGATTGGCAGGGCTGTTGCTGACAGAGGTAAGACTTTGATTGGTTACAGTGATAGAGTTTGTGATGCTGCCATGGGACACTTTTGTGTGTTTGATGTGACCTAACTCTTTGATTATACACCCACAGGTGAGCATACAAATAGAGGCCCATTGAATAAAACTGAGTTTTCTCTTGAAGAGGATCTGGAAAAAAAAAAAAGAAAAGAAAAAGTTATTAGTAACATGAATGCCATCTATACGCACATGTCATACTTTTCTATCTCATTAGCCTCTGTCAAAATTAACCTTTAACTGTAAATACTTCCATAATTATAAAAAACAAAAAGCCTACATCTCTTGAAATATCATTTAGCATCAGAACTAATGAAATATATCTAAAAACTAACATAAATTAGAACATCTTTAATAGTTTTTTAAACCCTTTAACTGCTTGCTATCGGTCCTGTCTCTCTCTTTCTTTCTCTCTTACTTGCTGCATCAATACACTAGTTCATTCAGTCCTACTGTGAGGCAAAAAATGCAATAACAACAATGCTGAGACTATTCCTTTTATATCAGTTCTGGTGGGCCAAAATTTGCATATGTTACAAACCCCGTCCCACCAGAGATGAGACATGTGACCAACAAATTGAACTCCCAAGGACGCTCATGCTTCCGTTTTTTTTCTATACTTCCAGAACTCCACACAAGACACATTTGCACTCGTTTTGAACTTTGAGGTAGGCCATTTCGCTCATCAATTTGCTTCCTTCCTTCCTTCCTTCATCCGGTGTTGCTATGAAAGGAATTCAATCCACACAGCTTCATTGTCACATTTCATTTCTCTTGTTCGTTCGGCTTACCACCTGCTTTTTATCCAGCCGAGGACAGTTGCTGGATTTATGTAAATGTCTGCTGTTCCGTCTGCATATACAGTATGCTACTCGTTGTCTCTCTGAACAACAAACCCCAGTTGGCTCATCGGAGGCAGCAGTCTGTGGGTTCTGCTTTCAATTTCATTACAATTTTCCTACTATCAGCGGGTCTGAAAATATGCAGACTATATCTCATATAGAGGTTTGATTGATTTTATTTTATGGTATATCAAACATTGTAGGTTTTAAATGCCAAATCCATTTTATACATATAAACAGTTCTATTTTAAACAATTCAGTTTAACATAAGTACACAATTTAGTTCTATTTGACCATAGACAGGACCCTATCAGGTGCTACCACTCCAGGTCAGAGACTGGGAGTGATGGCAATAAAGGGGTACTCCACATTCCCTAAAGCTCCAGCAACACTGGAGCCTCACCATCAGATTGTTTAATGTCATATCCAGGACACTCGTTGAGGAGTCTTACCACTCTGCAGAGATGTATTCTTTAGTCCCAGTTGACTGGGCCCCTCATATAGAGGGTAAGACTACTTTAAAAAAAAAAAAAAAAAAAAAAAGAAAAGAAAAAAAAAAGGTGTGTGTGTCTTGGGTATGACACTAAACTGCATCTGATTGTGAGGCTCCAGTTTTCGGACAGTGTGGAGTAACTTTATTCCTAGTACTCTGAATGAGACTGGTATTACCATTTCAGGTCTTATTTAAGAGTCAAATTTTGAAGATTATTTTTATTTGATAGGAAAATAAATTTAAACCTCCAGGCATAAAATCATTCTAGATGGGTCAACATGCCATTAAAATTAATCAATTTATAAATTTTTATATTTTAATCCAAACACTTCAGGTCTTTATTTTTCATGAAACATAATACAATTTAAATGGATTTGAAATTTTGACCAAAAATAAGAATTAGAAAAACTACAGGCATACAACATTCATAATCCAGATAAGAATAAAAAAATAAATTTAAAATCAAACTCAAAAAATAAACCTCTAATCTTAAAAGACGGCCATATTAATTTTTTTTTTTTCAAGTGACAAGACAACCCCTCAGCTGAAAAGTGGTGCTTAATAACAAAATTAAAGAAAACACAGCAGTTCTTTCTGTTTAAATGCAACTCTGACAGCAATCCAATAAAAATGATTATAAGCGTACTTATATTTGGACAGACATTCATTTTTTGGTTAGGTTTGGTTAATTGTATATCAACCTCGTGGGTTATTTAATGAAAGGGCCTGGCCTTTTGTTGGCTAGAGCTGCCAAATATGTTACCTGCATTTCAGATTGTTTAGTGTCATATCCAGGGCACTCAGTGGGGGGCGGTCTTAGCCCTCAGCAGAGAACCTGTTGGTGTATTCTACAGCTCCAGCCGACTGGACAATAGGATTTAGGGTATGGATTTTTCTTATGTTTTTATTATATTTGATCTGACTTTGATTAAGAGGTTGGTTTCTTTTAGAAAGCTCAAGATTTCCACTGGTGAGTTTTTTTTTGTTTTTTTTGATGAGGTCCTTTAAGTTGCTTGTCTGGTAGTATTTTTGGCAAATTTGTCTCAACCTGCCGCAGAAAAAAATTAGAATCACGGCAATGAAGTGGGTACTATAGGATGCAGTTTAGAGTTATGCTCATGACCCCTGTTTTTTTTTTTTAGGGGCTCTTATCCTTCAGCAGGGAAATAGTTGGTGTATTCTAAGCCTTGCTGAAAGAGTAGGTGAAAACATTATATACACACACTCAATCTGTGCAAAGAATTAAATTTTAGAAATTTCTCATTCTATCAAATATGATTTATTGATATCATCATCATCATTAGGATGTGGTAACAATACAGATTCCTTTGACTCTCTTGCTGGCTGTCCCTATTGGGCTATTGCTCATACTAAGTCCTTTAGAAGACATCAAGTATTTGCACAGAGCTGAAGAATCTAATTGTGGGATTCCTCACATATGTCTTATCAGTACGAAGGCTGAAATATGTTTTGATACTAGTCCATAAATTGCTCCTCAAACATTTCGTTTTTGAGTGGCCGATCTCTTGCTACTAATGTGCAAGTCTATAAATACTTGCTAGCAATTTGTAGACGGCTTGTACTTATAAGACCCTCCCCCAAACAATCTAACAGCAAGTTTTTGCTAGTCAGTCAACACTGGTGTGTCCATATACAGAGTGGAATGATAAAATTATCGGCCTAGAAAAGACGACATGATTCCATTTCTGTTTAATGAAAACTGGTTTTCTTTTTTTGTTGCAGACCATCTACTAGTTGGCCAGTTGTGTAAAAATCCCAAGAGCGATAAGAGCCTTCTATCATGTCTGAAAGTGACACAATGTTCAACGAGCAAGATCGGAGATGCACCGCTGTACAACTCATGCTCTCTACCGATCCAACTTATGACAACAGGATCATTACCAGCACCCTCAAAATGCAAATCCGGATGGTTCAATGCTTAAGGGCACAACTCAACGCATCGGACGACCCTTTGGAGATGGTGGAGCAGAAACCCAAGCTTGAGGATACTGCCAGGAAGACCCAGACCCAAGGAGTTCATCAAAAAGGTCCAGGCAATCCTTGATGAAACTCCCAAGCGGTGTGGTGATCCCCTGGTGCAATCAGGTGGCCGGTGGCAGACCCTGGGTGTGGCAGCATGACTTGGCGCCGGCCCACAAGTCCAAAGAGACCCAGGCTTGGCTTCAGAACGAGTGCTACGACTTTGTACCCTTCTCTCACTATCCCCCTTCCTCTCCCGACCTGAACCCGCTGGACTACTTCGTTTGGTCATATGTCGAGAACATCACCAACATGACCTCCCACAGCACCAAAGCCAGCCTGATCGCCACCATCTGCTGAGTATTCGCTGAGCTCCCGCTGGCGCTTGTAGAAAAGGCATGCTCCCAGTTCCGGATCCATATTGAGGTGGTGATTGAGGCTGAAGGCGGCTACATTGAATAGATGTCAGCTCTACTACATAATCAAGTTACCTGAATTGATTTTTTCAATAAATGCTTTAAAATAAAGCTGTAGTGTTGTTTTCTTTAGGACGACAATCTCATCGTTCCACCCAGTAATATTTTATAAATTACAAAATGAACTCGGCAATAATGGGTTCCCTAACCACATTGTTGATGTATAGAAGTTGATTGGAGAATAATGATTATGAGTTTGTCCTTCTCTAACAACCATATGGAAATGGGATCTCTCTTATAAAACAAAATAGTGATTCTTCCAAGTTGTAGGTGTGTCAGTACTACTGTATGGTTGAAAAACTTAGATGGTTTGGTTTGGTTGTTTGGATTTTATGGCATATCAACCTTTGAAGGTTTTTTAACGCCAAATCCATTTTTATACAAATAATCAGTTCTATTTCAAACAATTCAGTTAAGCATGATCACACAGTTTAATTGTCAAAAACATTTCTATTTCAAACTATTCAGTTTATTCAAACAGAGCTAATTCAGTTTAGTATAAGTATAGATTTTGTTTACACACAGTTAAATGTCAAAACAGTTCTATATTAAACAATTCAGTTGAGCGTAAATACAGCTTCAATGTCAAAAACAGTTCCATTTCAATCAATTTAGTTTAGCATAAGTACACAGTTTAATAGTCAAAAACATTTCTATTTAAAGCTATTCAGTTTAGTCAAACAGTTCTAATTCAAACAATTCACTTCAGCATAAGTATGTAGTTCAGTTCTATTTAACCCATAGATAGGGCTGGGAGTGATGGCAATGAAGAGGTACTCCATATTGTTTAGTACCATATCCAGGAAACTTGTTAGGGGGGAGGGGTCCTACCCCTCTTCAGAGAAGCATTCAGTGTATTTTACAGCCCCAGCCGACTGAGCAAGAAAAAGTTACACAAGTATGCTGTACATTGTTTGAACAATTTTTATCATTAAGGGTTTTCGGACTATTTTCTCCATCTTTATTGTTATTTCCTCAATGTTTTGACCGATATGTCCTCTGGCCTTCTTCAGGTGTTTGTCAAACTCAGGAACCTACACTGAACATTGAACTACGTCCTTTATTGAATCCACGGGGGGAGGTCACCTGCTCTGATTCCGTTAGCCATAACCGGGTACAAGTGTATTGTTACTCGCCTGCAGTTAGGATTGAACCTACCACTCCCAGATGATTGTCTCCTTTGAAGCTTAGGGAACCAATGCCTATAACTGTTATGCTATGTGTCCTGCTGTTGTTTGAACAAATCTCAGAAGAAGCACCCTAGAAAACAGCAGTCGTATGGCTAGTTACCATCATGTAAGGAATAAGATGAGCAAGCCATGCCATCTATATTTGATTACAATTTATTTAAAGAAATGGTTACATACCTGGAAAATGATGCCAGTAACAACCACTCTAAACTGCAGCAAAACATAATATGTTGTTGGGTCATATGTTGCCAAATTGACAAACTGTAAATTATTGTAGAGACTATAAAGGGCAGCTGGGACAATGTACATGACAAACACTGTTAAAGATAAAAGAAAAGAGAAACAGTTTTAATAAGAATGAATTTAAATAAGAAATCCTTTTAGAAAAAGTAAAAAAGAGAAATAAAAAAAAAAAAAGTTACATTTTTATACAAAGTGCTAGCAAATTGATAAAGAAACTAATTTCAATAGATATAGATCTTTATCATTAAGGGTTTTTGGACTTGTCTTCATCTTTGTTATTTCCACAACGTTTCAGCCGATATGTCCTCCAGCCTTTAGGTGTTTGTCGAACTCAGGAACCTTCACGGAACTTTGAACTATAGATCTGTTCAACATGAATGACTATAAATGGTTTCAACTCTAGTAAATTATTAAACAGTTCTATTTGACCCCCATAGATGGGACCCAAACAGGTACTACCACTCCGGATCAGAAGGGACCAGGGAGCATTGGTAATGAAGGGGTACTGACCATTGTCCAAAATTCTAGAACTTGAGCCTCACCATCAGATGTAGTTTAGTGTCATATCCAGGACATTTGTTGGGGAAGAGAGGTCTTACTTCTTTGCAAAGGTGCCGTCAGTGTATTCAACAGTCCCATATGACTGGGCTGAAACATTAAATTGGCCAAAATCTTATGTGTTAGAAGGTATTATGAGCATTTGTTTGAATTCATTACCCCCTACCCCCGCCAACAAAGCTGATGCAATTTTATTTTTCAATTGATTGATTTTAACGGCATGTCAATTTTTTTTAGAGTTACTTTATGCTAAGAGATTTACTTTTGTGTAATTGTTTATGGTTTTTTTTTTTGGCACACTGTCCTATTATATAAAAATTTTTAACAGATCTATTTAACCCATAGATAGTGCCCCAACAGGTACTACAACCCTGGATCTGAATGGATCTGGAAGTAATGGTAACGAAGGAGTACTCCGTAATCCCTGAACTGGAGCCTCACCATCAGATGTTTAGTGTCATATCCAGGACACCCATTTCAAGAGGAGAGAGGGTCTTCTCTGCAGGGGATATAGTCAGTATATTCTAAGCTCTGTCATATTCAGGACAGACCTTTTCGTCAGGGGTTTTAACCCTCTTGCAGAAAATGTAGTTGGAATATTCTACCCCCCCCCTGACAGGGTGACTGGAAAATAGAAAGGTTGAATTCCCAAATAATGGAGGAGGAGATCACATTTCTGATGTAAAACAAATATTAAATAAAAATATTAAATCTTTTAAAGAGTTAACTCAAGCCTTTGGCAACTGTCCAAATTAGGTTTGTGTTTTTCTGCAATGCACTAATTACAGTCGTATTTAATTACAAATTAAGATTAGAGAAAAAGAGAAGTATCCTATTTGACATTTAATGAGGTTAATCAGTGAATACTTTGTGTGATAATTTTGCAAACCAATTGAGTTACTCAGAAAGTTAAAGAAAAAAAAAATCTTACCATGTTTATTCCGGACAATTTCCTTGTACAAATTAGAGAAAGTGTTGCTGGAAAAAAAAAAAAAAAGATATTAAATTTTTAACAGAAGCATGTATGGGATTCACACTCTTTTAGTCAAATAATTCATTTTTTTTGTGCTCATTCCAAAAAAAAAAAAAAAAAAAAAAATCCCAGTGCCATACAATATATATGTTACAGAGATAGACGAGTAGACATTTACTGAGCTTAATAATTTACAAAGCTCTTTGCTTCGATGTGGCACAAGGCCGAATGAATGGGGGGTCCAATGAGACTCGAACTCACTCGAGTAGGTCTGCTAGTCCAGCTTGCTAACCGTTACACCACCAGAGGTGCCCCATTTACTGAGCTTAAGATACAAGTAGAAAGCCAGTGAGAAATACTTCCATCGATAGCATTCACAATGGTTGGGTGAGTAAAATAATCGGCATAGATTCAGAGGGTCTTCCCACCTGCAGTCAGCACCTGCCTTCTCATCTAAAAGAATTAAGGCTAGGTTTATTGCCTGGCACCTGAACAGAGATAACTAAGCAATTATTGTTGCCATCCTGTAGAAGTCTAGATTATTGTGCTATACCCCCCCCTCACTAAATTGACTGTAAAGAATATAAAAACTGAACTCAGCTGAGATTTGACATAAGGGCACAAGAATGTATTCACTCAACTTTTCTCACATGTGCAGGATGCGACATGGTCAATTTTTAAGTAGAGTAAAGCTGGCTTGAATTTAGAGATTCCTTCTTCTTGACTGCCCTACTATTTACTAATAGCTGGAGGAAGAACGGATGGATTCATGCCTTTCCTAAAGGCATTTGTGCAAAGCAAAATGCAAACAGCTTCATCTAGGATTTGAACTCAGGTAGTCTCAACTCTGTTTTCTCTGATGATAACCAATGCACTAGGCATGCCAAAAGTATGGGCCACCTAGTGAGGATCAAGCTCATTATTCTGTAGTAACTGATCTGTAAGACTACTTTGTTAATCATTACACCTTGTGGTATATAGTGAACAAATAGAGCTGAATTTGATATGCAGATTTTTTTTGTATTATGAAGACAAATGATTGCTGTCAGATGGCTGTGGTCAATTTTTAGGTGGAGTACAGCTGGTTTGAATTTAGAGTTTTCCTTCTTAGCAAGGATGAAAAAAAAAGGAAAAAAAAAAGCCATCCTGCTCTACTATCTACTAAGAGATGGATCTTTCATGTGGGTATGAGTGCAGATAACTGCTATGCTAAATACACCAACTTGCTAGAGAGAAGTATGTGGTGCATTCAATAAGTTTCCAGACTTTTTTGTACAGGGATTTAAAATTGTTGTAGACTCTTGAAAATTCAGTATGTTATTGCTATACATCTTATGAGATGACTGACCAGTTTTTATGATTTCAGCTTCAAATGAACAGCTACAGCAGGAATTGGAATACACCCTACTAAAGCCTGATTGTCACAGCTGGTGAATTTCAAAAAATGCAATCTGGACATGAGGACACTTTAGAAGAATGATATGCAATAAAATTCTGTTTTAAACTTGGTCCAAAAGCAGTCTGAAGCATTCCATATGTTTTTGTGACATTTTTTCCATCAGTTTTTGAGTGGCATAAGAGATTCAAGAAAGGCAAGGAGTCTGTGAGGGATGATGAGAGGTGTGGAAGAAGTAAGGAAGTCAATGCACATGAGTTGATTGGCCAAAAGGTTAGAGTTAGGGTCACTATGTTGAGGTTTTAAGGGAGTTTAGGAAGAGATTCCGTCGGAAGAGGCCAGCACTCTTCAAATCGGGTCAGTGGCATTTCTACCAGGACAATGCACCCGTCCACAACTCCATCCTTGCTCCCTGTGACTTTTGCTTATTCCCTAAGCTCAGAGGCTGTCGTTATGAGACAATTGAGGAGATAAAAGAGGCTGTGATGAAGGTCATTGACATACTCACACAAGAGGACTTTGATGGGGCCTTCCAGAAGTTGTTGGAACAGTACAACAAGTGCGTTGCAGCCGGAGGAGATTACTTCAAAGGGGACTAAAGTTTCATGTGTGTGCTATGAATAAAAGTGCCCATACGAAAAAAAGTCTGGAAACTTATTTAATGATCCTTGTACATAGATCATTAAGAAATAAAATACTTACTCTTTTAGGTAGATGACAAGTGCAGCAATCAACTTAAGGAACTCCGTGAACATAACAACTGTAACAATATTGTAAGTGAAAGAGTTTGATGAAGTTTTTGTAGATGTAACCAAGATACCTGTTAAATAAATATAGAAAAAAAAAGGGTTAAATTTAAAAAAAAAAAAAAAAAAAAATCAGCTAATGAACAATTATAAGTTTGATAGATACATAATACCATTGATGAAAAAATACACACTGACCAGGTTTAGCTTCTTTGTTTAATGGCATATCAACTTTCATGGGTTATTAAATGTAGAATAGCAGAAGTAGTACTATTTAAGCCATAGCTGTGGGGATAAGGGGGTTCACACCTTTCCTAAGGGGCATTAGTCCAAAAGTGAATGTAATAGCATGATTGGAGTTTGAACTTGCTTACTTCAAAGCTGCAGTCCAGCACTTTAGCCATTATGCCACAGGAACTAATTAAAAAATTATTACTAATTTAAAAAATATATATATATATATATATGTGAATAAAACGTTAAATTTCTTCAAAACCAAAAGATCAAGATATATTGACAACAGTTTCTTTTGGCTTTCTCGTCATTTGTGCATATCTTTCTTGATAAGTCCTCTAGATGGCATCTAGTGTCCGCACAAATCAGACAAATCTAAGTTTTTGCTGGTTGGTAAACACTGATGTATTCATGTGTTACAATATCTCATTTACTGAAAGTAATGTCAACATGTGTATAAATAAAGCATATAAGCTGTAGCCATGTTAAACAAATTCTGGAAGCAGCACCCTACAAAACAGCAGCTTCAATGCCCCTTACCTTCAATCCCACAAATCCTCCAAGCAAAACCAAAAATACTTGGATTTTATAATTTCTTATCATCACGTCGTGCCATCAGCACAGATATCCCTGAACTTCTCTCGTCACCCCTCCATATCGTCGATTGCTTCCGGCAGGTCTTCAGGGCTACATCCCGTATCGGCACAGAGCTGCTGTTTGTAGGTTCTAGCTGGTCGTCCTGCCTTTGCTCGTCCATGTGAAGGGGTCCACAGGAGTACATCACTTATAAGTTCGTCCCTACTTCTCCAGTAGTGTCCCACATGTCTGGTTCGTCTAACTTTGATAGATTTCGTGATGGGTGGTAGGTGGCCGTACAGCTGCTGCTTTGTGGGGTGCTGACTCCATGACTTGTTCAATATTGCTCGCAGCAAAACGGATATTATTAGATACATCATTTTTTAAAAAATTTAACCAGAGTGTATGGTATTGAAAGTAACTAAGAAAAAAGTTCGATTTGAAAATAAACTTATTATATAGAATTCTGTATAGAAGTGTATTTATTTTGAGACTGCTACATATGAATATTTTCATTACAATTTCAACTGGTTATATCTTCATCCCTTTTTAACTTAAACTTAGATGGCCATACAAAGAGAATCTTAATGCATAATTCACTAGTGATTTACTAATATACTTAATATCTTTACACATATTTCACGAACATCACAACACCGAAGAGCTCATTAGGTGCCCCTTTCATATGGCCTTGTGCCACATCTAAGCAAAAAGCTTAGTAAATTTCCACAACACCGAAGAGGCGCAGTTAGTGTAGCAATTATTGTCGTAAGAAATACAATCGGTGATCTTAGTTTTATTAATTAATGAAACTGTTTTACTTCCCACTAATGCCCCTGAGAAAGGCATGAATCCATTTCTCCCTTTAGCTAAGAGTAAATACTAGAGCAGACTAGGTTCTTTAGCCTTGATAAGGCAACCAGTCTAAAAAAAAAAAAAAAACAAAAAAAAAAACCGACTTTGAACCAGCTGCCCTCAGAATAAAATTGACCTGCCAGGATTTTGCAGTCGATGTCCTGCTCTTGCGGCAGTGAATATTGTTATCTAACGTGCGTGCAGAGAGCGCCGTTTGAAGGGCCTTGTATCAAAGCTGGGCAAGGTGTGTCCACAACACTACACCTGGGAACCAGCAAACCTTGAGCACAGGTGAAGAGAGGTCACTTGCATGCATATCTGAAGCACGTGACACACTAAGTAATGTCGAGGTGACATAATAGCCCGAAAGAAAAAAAAAAAAAACAAAAACAAAAAAAAAAACAAACAAACATCCTCTCTTGCTCCTCATGGCCGTTGAAAAAAACAAAAAAACAAACAAACTCTAAAAAAAACCCCGTATATCCTTCGTTCTTCTGGTTTTCACGCAAAACTCAAGATCGGAAGATAATCTGCGTAAAATAAATCAGAAAAGATTTTTTTTTCTAATATAAATATCGAGTTTTCTTTAACCAGATTGAGACGAATCGTCAAACGACTAACCATTAATATGACTGACTGATTTTAGGATTTCGAGGTTACTAAGTGTAGAAAATAGTGTCCTTGAAAGAAGTAATACTACTCAATAATACCGAATGGTAAAAAGGTTAAAACACAATGAAAGATATCAAGTTTATTAGTAAACTGAGTACGTCCTATAAATAGTTTACTTATGAAATTTCAAAGCCCCCCACCCACACACAAAGAAAGAAACTTAAAGGGTTAACAGCTATTTAATATATAAAAATTTCAAAGTTTTACAAACTGATTCAAGGATTTGCTTATAGATGGAAGAAAATACGAAATAAACCTACAAGTAAAACAACTGATTATAAAAAAATCATTTACAGTTGATAAGCATTTTTCTCTGTGAGAAGAAATGTGACCAAATTTCTCAAGTGTACACAAATCTACTCAGATTAATTACTTTACCAAGGCGAGAAGAAATATACAGGTATATTTCACCGTAAGTCGCCTCTCGTGGAACGAATTACCTAGTAAGTTGAAAAACGACTTTAGTCGAATTTACTTGTCACTAGGTTCAACTTACAAATAAACTTTAGTTTTTTTTTAATATAGTACAGAATAAAAAAAAAAACTAATCTAAATTTACAAATACATGTACGTAGATACATGTAAATGTAGATGTTTACAATTTGATGATCTTTACATCGCGGGCTCTTAATTTGTGAATGAGGTTTGCTCTAAGACATAAAAATGAGCTGTTAAAAACCGCTAAAGACGACAACACAGTCACAGATGTCTTCATAATTCGTTCTCTAGAATTTATGATTATTATATTAACATTTACTGTAAATAAGCGACTGGAGAGGAAACTAGACGGAAATTACACAAGAATGTTGAGAGCAGTATTAAACAAGTCCTGGCGACAACACCCCACGAGACTCCAACTATACGGACACTTGCCCCCTATCAAGAAAACTATACAAGTCAGACGAACCAGACACGCGGGACACTGCTGGAGAAGCAAGGACGAGCTCATAAGCGATGTACTCCTGTGGACACCCACATATGGATGCGCAAAAGTAGGACGACCAGCACGAACTTACATACAGCAACTATGTGAGGACACAGGATGTAACCCTGAAGACCTGCCGGAGGAGATGAATGATAGGGAGAAATGGCGAGAGAGGGTCAGGGATATCCGCGCTAGCGGCGCGACATGATGATGATGATGATGATGATTATACAGTAACATGATTTTATGAGCTTTTAACGTTTTTCTAGTGATATTACGACTTCAATATTTGTGGCGGACAGACGTAAAGAATAAAATGACTTAAAATGGATTTTTATTTTTCCATATATTTTTTGATAAACAAAGTATAATCGAGAACGACTTGAAACGATGGAACCCGAGGCATGCCTGTATATATAAGGTTCAGGTTTTAACTGTCTTATTAGTATGAGGGTCAGCTGAAAAGTTCATAGGCTAACCAAGATACTATCATGGAATGTGACCAAATGAGGTTTATTTTTCAACATAGCTCTTCCCTCTTGGTTGGTTTGTTGGGTTTTATGGCATATCAACCTTTCTAGGTTATTTAACGCCAAATCCATTTTTATGTAAATAATCAGTTCTATTTAAAACAATTCAGTTTAGCATGAATATTGTCAAAAACATTTCCATTTCAAACTATTCAAGCAGTTATATGTAACAATTCAGTTTAGTGTAAGTACAGTTTCAATGTCAAAAACAGTTCAATTTCAAACAATTCAGTTAAGCATAAGTATGCCGTTAGTTCTATTTAACCCATAGATAGGGCCCTATCAGGTACTACCACTCCGGGTCAGAGTGGACCTGGGAGCGATGGCAATAAAGGGGTGCTCCGCATTCTCCAAAGCTCCAATATTGCTGGATCCTCACCATCAGATTGTTTAGTGTCATATCTAGGACACTCGTTGAGGGGGGGTGTCTTACCTCTCTGCAGAGAAGCAATCGGTGTATTCTACAGCCCCGGCCGACTAGGCAATCTTCCCTCCTGGTCCACACACTTCTTTCGTCGATGTTCCAGTGTTTGGGTCCCATTGGTAAAAATAGTCATCAACAGCAGATATGACGTCATCTTATGAATTTTTCAGCATTTTATTCTATTATCGCCTCATTGGCATAATGTATAGAGTGTTCGCCAATGGACCGGGAGACTGGTATGACTCGACCTGGGATTGAACCCAAAGATTTAACAAACAAAAAAAAAAGAAAAAAAAAAGGTACTTGATGTCTCCTTTCTTAACATTCAGCATTATAAAAAGGTACGTATCACGGAAAGTGAAGCAGTCCGGAGAATGGAGCAGTGCCCTCCCTTACACCTCGGTGTAGTAGCTATTGAAAAGAGAGCCTTCGAGTCGTTCTTGACTATTGTCGGCCAACTTATATATATATATATATATATATATATATATATATATACACACCCAAGCTTAAGGATGTAGAGTCTTAGAAGTAGTAGTATTGATGAAAGGTTTAAATTCAGAGTTGGCCTAAATCATTTGCCACCACGAAGGTTATAGAGCCCAGCCTGCGCTAACATTTTCTCTATAGATTGAATCGAGGAAAGTAATAGATTTATGCTTTTCTCAAAAGTATGAAATGGAAGAGCAGGTAGTGGTTATTTTTGAAGATAATTAAGTTCAAATCCTGGCGATAATGCGTAAAATAGCAGGGCAAACTGTGCTATTTATTCACCATAAGGCAACTAGACGAGAAGAGGAAAAAGACTGAATTAAAAACCTGCAAAGTATTGTTCAAGGAATCAATGGTTTGAGCGGGTCATAATTCTTCTGTTATCAGCTCCTCCAAAAAGTGTGGCTGGCTTTAAGAACGCCAGCACCACAAGGTAGTTGGCTGAATTTGATTGTGAATCTCCACACAAGGAGCTTTGGGAAATGTGGAGTACCTCTTCACTGCCATAACACCCAGGTCCATTGACTCGGAGTGTTTGTACTTGTTAGGGTCTCATCTATGAGTCAAATAGAACTGTTTAACCATTTACTATGCTTGAAACCATTTAACTGTGTGCAAACAAATGACCTCTGGCTCGTTTAAAAAATATTACCCACAAATTATTAAATTAAAAATCACTTATATAACAGGATTTGGCATTAAATAACCATAAGGTTTGATATGTCATTAAATCAAATCAGATCACCTCACCTAACCATTAAAAAACTAGTGTTATTTTAGCAGAGAAAAACAACAACGATGATGTATGAAAATCAGCTTCTTTTATTTTCCTTTTATAACCCAAAATGTACGAATGATAGGGTCGAGTAAGAGAGTTGAATACGGCTAAGTTGCACACACAGGGGCTGAGGTCCGAATCTTCAGTGGACCCCTATTTTCTTTTTGTTTCGAGTCGAAATCTCCTTGGTTATAAACATCTCGGATGCCCACGAAATTCTCGTGGTCACACCTCCTTCAGCCTGCCCCCTACACAATGCACATGATCACGCTTCCTTCTAGCATGCCACCCACGCAATTTACGTGGCATTTCTGCCGGGAACACCTGCGTCCTGTTTACTTTACGTACTAGGCACATATCCAGTTATTTTTGTTCCCAATGTTCGACTTCCCCAACTGCATCGACATGTCAAAGGGGTCTTCAAGTTAATATCCGACACTAGCTGAGGGATTCATTTGCTAATTTTCAGATTAGTTGATGGTCGTCATCTATGCTGATAGAAAAAAAAATTCCTTTGGAATAAAGTGAAGGTTGGAATTTAAACTACATTTTCCTTGCTACCTGCACCTTATATAGGATTAAAATTTAACACTAAAAGTGCTTCAAATTCGTAAAATCTTTACAGTACTCAATACACAAAATGCAAAGAAACATCAAAATATATTTCATTCATAAAAAACTAAGATGAAAAATGTAAGGCAAGAAAAAAAAATCATGTTTTAGAGTTTCACTGCTAAGATTGTAGGGCGAATGAAACAGTCGGAATTTAAAAAAAATTTTTTATCTTGCCTTACATTTTACACAAACATGCATATGAGAGAGCTTAAGTATGGTGCCATTAGTGAGGATTGAACTCATTGTGAACCAATGGATTTGACTAATTTGTTAACCATTATACTACAATTACAAAAAGAGGAAAGAAGACTAAATATTTTGCACATTTTAATGAGCTTTAAATGACGATGAGAAACACGATCAGATTTGTGGACACTGGCAATCCATCCAAATATTGCTGAGAGTAAACCCCCCCACCTTTAATGATATATGCATATAAAAAAAAAACTCCGCAAAAACACCATGAAATACTTGTTTCCACACTCTCCAGGTAACTATGGTAGAAGGTAGACATCTTGTATATTCAAGGATATTAAAAATTCATCTCTTGAGAACAGTATTATTTTTTAAATTAAAAACCTTTTGGTAAGGGCAACCAGTCTAGAATGAAAGCTGATTTCAAACCAACTGTGCCCCGCTTAACAAATTGACTTTTTGTCACATCCTCTTTGTTGCAGGGGTGTTGATATATATAACATTTTTGTGTACATAGTTTTCCCCTGGAAACTGCTGTAAACGAACAAATTGATTTTTACTGCATGAAAGAGAAAAAAAAGTAAACTATATTATGACCCAATATTTTTAGGAAAGGTATCAGCGGTTTCTTTTCTCCTTTTAGCTATAGGTAAATAGTAGGACAGGCTGGGTTCTCTAACCTTGGTAAGTCAATCAGTTTAGAAGGAAAACTGACTTCAAACCAGCTCTACTCCGCCTGAAAATCAATTGACAGTAATTGTATTTTCTGTAAGTAAGTAAGTAAAATTGGCAACCATAGTCGAAGGTGACCAGAAGGCTCCCTTTTCAATAGCTACTACACCAAGGTGTATGGGAGGGCGCTACTCCATTCCCTGGATTGTTCCACTTTAACCTTGATCCTTACCTTATAATGCTGAGTGTTAAGCAAGGCGGCATCAAGTACTATTTTTTGAATTTTATACGCTGGGTATATTGTAACACCTTTAGATAAAGTCTCTTTCAACGTAATATTTTTCTTATCAAATAAATATCGCTCGTTCACTTATTTTTTCATGCGTTATTTCAGTCGAAAATTTGCACCTCGATGTTTTGGCCACATTGTTTCTAAAAACAAAAAAAAAATGACTTAGTTGATGTAATAAAGTAAGTAAAGTTAAGTTGGCGACCTTAGTCGAGGGCGATTAGAAGGCTCCCTTTTCAATAGCTACTACACCAAGGTGTAGGGGAGGGCGCTACTCCTTTCCCAGGATTGGTCCACTTTACCCTCGACAGGTACCTTATATTACCGAGTGTTAAGCAAGGAGGTATCAAGTACCATTTTTAAAGTCTTTGGTATAACGCAACCCGGGATTGAACCCAGGACTCCCGGTCCATTGGCGAACACTCTACCCACTAGGTCAATGAACCGGTATGCATGATGTAATAAAAAAATACATTTAATTATTAAATGTATTTTTTTTATTACATCATGCATACCGGCTCATTATATATACATCATATTAATCTATAGTTATGTAATATAATTAATATTTGTCTTGTTTTATATATACTAAAAAAGACAAATTATCGTCTTGATTTATCATCACCCAATAACCAACAACTTTATTTTTTTTATAGCTAACATTAATTCGGAATCTTAATGTGAATACTTTTTTTTTTTAATCAAAATGAAATAGAATAATCTATAAAAAGAAGACATAAATGTATGTGTCAAGATGTTACACTGTGTCATTACCTCAGATAAATAATAGACCATTCCGTTTTGATTTGAAGGAAGAAAGAAAAAAAACAGGTTAAAACTTTTTGTAAGTCCAGCCATACTTTTTGGATATGCTTAGAGTAGAAGAATTGTGCACCACAGAACAATATTGTTCAGGTATTTAATTCGGGATTTCTTTCTCCTGGATTGGTCGCCTCGTCAAGGCTAAAGAGTCAAATTGTCTTTAAGATTTTATTCTTAGCCGGATAGGAGTTGGGGAGAGAAAGAAATGAAAGGGGCAAAGTTTTTTTTAAATATTCATATTATTAACCTTTAATTAGATTTACAAAAGCGATAAAAAGGGGGGGGGGGTATTTCCACGGGTGCTACTAGTAGTTTATAAAATCTAATGAAATTATATAATACACGCATTCAATCAAATTATAGTTACATATTGTAATTCTATTTCAAGTTATTAAAGGTAATTTATTGTTTAAAATTAAGAGTTTTAATTTTTCATGTATTTTGGTAAAATACCAAAATTAATTAATTGTGTTTTGAAAAATAAACCAAACGTTACCTGAAGAGAATTAGCAAATTTATAAAACACAAACAAATTAGTCCACAACTATTGCACATATATTATCAATAATTACAAAATTCAGTTCTTAATTTTACACACGAACTTAAAAAAAATAAAAAATAAAAAAAAGCAGTGATTAGTTTTACCCATGAACTAAAAAAATAAAATCCTTTTCTAGATGTTCTGATTGAAACAATTTTACTATCTCTATATAGAAAAAAAACCCACTAATAACTCCTGTACCTCTTAACTTAAAAAGAGAATGTCCCTTCTGATATAAAAAAAAAAAAAATCAATCATTAATAACCTCATATCTTCCAAAATAATATTTTATAAAGAATTACAAAATGAACTCGGCAATAATGCCCTCCTAACTACATTGTTGATGAACAAATTAAATGTTCCATTAAAAATCTCAGCCAACAAAATAAACACTGCAACACTCCACCCAATAAACAAACATTTATCAAACTTTTTTTTGCTACAACCAAACGCACTATAATTATAAATTAGATGAAAATACTTAAAAAAAAAAGTTAATTAAAAAAAAACAAACAAACAAAACATCCTCCCCACTGATCCTAATAATAAAACTTATATCCTATAATAAATTAAAAAACCTCTAATTTGGTTATTAACTATAATTCCTCCCCTTGGAGTTTTGCAAAAAGCAAACGTTATATATTAATTTAAATGTCCTTTATGAAATTTTATCAATAAAAACAATATATACGTTGGTTTAACTTCATCTACTTTGCCGAGCGACTCACCATGCATCTTTCGACACCAGCTCAATAGCCCAACATCTACAAAACATTCCTGCCCTACAAGTGAATTTCGGAAAATTCTAATGTGATAGTAACAAAATAGCAAACACAGATTACAGATTCTTGAAGCTTTACACATTAGAAATAAAATACCTACCCCCACCCCCCAAAATTAATTTTGAATCCATTACTGATGTACTCAAATGTATTTTGCAATTGTAACAATATATATAACAAAATTTTAGAACAAACACTACAACATAACATCAGCATAAACACGTGGTGTAATAGTTATCGTCGTATGAAATGGACACGGCGACACGAGTTCAAATCTTGGACGAGACTGATTGCATTTCACATAGCACTAATACCCTTGGGAAAAGTATGAATCCAATTATTCTCCCTCCAGCTATGGGTAAATAGTAGGCCAGACTGGGTTCATCAGCCTTGGTGAGGCAACTAGTCTAAGAGAAGGAAATCTGAATTCAAACCTGTTAAACTGCGCTTGTGTCATATCCTGCCCGAGCGGAGGGGTTGGGTAAATAGGATCAGTATAAACACTAAACGCTTGATTATTCCAACGTTGAAATGTACGTGCAAAGTACCTGATGATGGCCCAAGATGGGTTCGAAAGTATTTGGGAATCAATTAATTACGAAAGGTTTATGAGCCCATTCCGGCCGGATATTATAACATCTATACGGAGACTTGAAAGTATCAAAACAAAAATATGTAGACAAAAGATGTGTGTACAGTTTAATCAAATATGTCCCAACGAAGAAATGCTGCCCAAATACACACACACACATTTTGTTAGTGCTTGTACAGCCAGGAAAATTCCTATCAATTTTACTGTTATGTTAAAAAACAAAACTGGAAATGTAATATCTACATTGAATATCTTAAAAGTTTCAACCACTTGACTCATTTTTTTTTGTGGTACAGAACAATTAATTCCCTAAATCACGTTTTCAATAAATTACAATTCGTTAGTCATATTTTTTAGTCTATCACTAACTCAGTGTATATATATATATATATATATATACACACACTGAGTTAGGGATAGACTAAAAAATATGACTGACGAATTGTAAGTTATTTCATTCCTTCACACACTCATATATATATATATATATACATATATATATATATATATATATATATATATGTGAGTGTGTGAAGGAATGAAATCAGACAGAACATATGCACAAAGAAAAAAAAAAAAAAAGGAAACAAACGAAAAATATGTATTGGTATAGTTTTGATGATTTGTGTTCTTTTATACGAATGCGTTTCGGCCTCAAAATTTTGAATATAAAAAAAACATTCTATTAAAATTATTTTAAGTGTGAGAAATAAAATTATCATAACGGATAAATCTTCATATCAGTTGGAAGTCATTATCCGGGCAAAAGAATGTTTCTTCGGAAAAACGAAGTAACTCAGGGTAATATGTTTGAAACTGGTTACATCAAGGTGGATTTTTTGAAAAAGGGTAACAGCGTTTTACGGTTTGAGAAATTTTTTTTAACAGTTTGTAATTTTAAAAGTCAAGAAAAAAAAGGTGGGGGCTGGTGTTTAAAATGGATTTTGAAATCTTTTAGCATTAATTTTGCTTGAGGTGATATTTTGTAAAAATCTTGTATAAATCTTCTATCTTATATAGAAGACGCTTCAATTATTCTGCGTTTATCTGTCTTTGATGAAGGCAAACATATTAGAGTTTTGGAAGTCAAATGTATGGTTGGTTGAGATTTTATGAGAAATTAAGCAATTTGTAGTGTTGCTTGTTTTAAAAATCTTTATGTTGATAAATTCTTTTGTTCAGATTTCTACAGGCTTCACCTATGTCTAATTTGTTACAATTTAGGCAATGGATTTTATAAACTCCTGTTTTTGGAGTTATCTTTTTAAACATCTGTTTTATTGTTTTCAACTAGCAATAACCACGCCTCGGAAAGTCCTCATTAGCTATGGTATCGCCTCTGCACAAAGCTTTTATTGTTTTTGTCGTGCAGGTTTTTATGCCTCAATTTTGAACATATTCTCTTGTTTTATTTCGTTTTTCATAAGAAACATTCTTTTGCTCTGATGATGACTTCCAACTGATGAATAATTACCTGTTATAATTATTTTATTTCACACACTTAAATTTTAATAGAATATTCAAAATTTCGAAGTCGAAACGAATTGGTATATAAAAAAAAAACCCCTAACCCTACGAATACTTAATAAATCATCAAAATTACACCAATATATATTTTTCGTTAGTTTCCTTAATATATGTTTTCTTTTTTTTTAAATTTTTCTCTACACGTGTTTCAGACATCATAGTCGTCTTCAGGTGGCTAATAATGGTTAGAGCAGTCTTTTTGGCTTTTATAGTGGCAATTGTTTTGATAGGGTTGTGATTCCTTTTAATTTCAGGATATATATATATATATATATATATATATATATATATATGCAAAATACATCTGTATGATCAGTAACGTTCTTTTTCAGGTTGGGGCTTTTCAACACCATACCTCTTCTCTAAAGGGAACCGGCCAATATTGATTATGCATCAAACACCCAGCGTAATCTCATGCTAGTGTTTAATGGCTTTTCGCCCTTTATATGTGATCAGCTTGTTATTTGACCAATAATTAACCGTTTCCGATCAGCAAGCTTTTATATACAGGTTAGTTGTATTTGAATTTCTAAGAGATGATTCTATCAGAAAATAAACTGCATTCTATAGATAGATAAAAAAAAATCCTCTTTTTTCCATGTCTTCCTCAATTAAGAGCGACTTCAAACGCCAAACATTTTTTTAATTCCTTCTCCATACATAACTTCACTATTACGTCTACACCTGATTTACTTCATGACTAAATTCAATGAATTTCTTTAACTCACTCAGTCTTTTTCACTGACTTCCTTTTCAAACTGGCAGTTTCTCTGATCCAATGTGAGTCTATTCTTCATTGTCATCCACCATTTAATAATAATAGATAATCAAATAGTAATTTTGATTAAATATTACTAATTCTTAAATGTTAAATTTTTATTATTAGACACGAGGTGCATACGATAAGTTTCCAGACATTTTTTCGTATGGGCACTTTTATTGATAGTACACACATGAAACTCTAGTCCCCTTCGAAGTAATCTCCCCCTGCAATGCACTTGTTGTACCGTTCTAATAACTTCCGGAAGGCCCCATGGAAGTCCTCTTGTGTGAGCGTGTCAATGACCTTCGTCACAGCCTCTTTCATCTCCTCAATTGTCTCACAACGGCAGCCTCTGAGCTTAAGGAATAAACAAAAGTCACAGGGAGCTAGGTCTCGATTATAGGGAGGGTGAGGAACTGTCTTGATGCCCATCTTGGTCAAATAGTCTGTGACAAGGATGGAGTTGTGGAAATGCTACTGACACGATTTGAAGAGTGCCGGCCTCTTCCGACGGAATCCCCTCCTGAACTCCCTTAAAACCTCGACATAGTAACCCTAACCCTTTGGCCAATCAACTCTAGTGTATTGACTCCCTTACTCTTCCCACACCTCTCATCATCCCGCACAGACTGCCTGCCTTCCTTGAATCTCTTACACCACTCAAAAACTGATGCTCGATTTATGCAAGATGGTCGAAAAGCAGTCTGAAGCAATCCATACGTTTCTGTGGCATCATTTTTTCCAAGTTTAAAACAGAATTTTATTGCATATCATTCTAAATGTCCCCATTGCATTTTTGAAATTCACCAGCTGTGACAATCAGACTTTAGTAGGGTGTATTCCAATTGCTGCTGTAGCTGTTCATTTGAACCAGAAATCATAAAAATTGGTCAGTCATCTCATAGATGTATAGCAATAACATAGTGAATTTTCAAGAGTCTACGACAATTTTAAATGCCCATACGAAAAAAAGTCAGGAAACTTATCGTAGGCACTTCGTATTATCAATAATAAGGTTAGTATCAATTATTATTGTTATTACGTCTGTTAATGCCTTCCACATGGACCAATCGAGTCTAACTTTTAGATTATGACAGGAGTCTGACCAAACAGACAATATACGATACATGGTAATTTATATAAGATTATCAACTGTTGGTTCAGTGTATGGACGCCTCTCGTAGGGTGATGGTTAGCGAGGTAATCAAGCTGATCATGGCTAGTGGGTTTGATTCTCACCGGGCACTCAGTGAGAATCAAACTCACTAACTGTTGTAACCTACCAAAAAGCTTATTGAATGAGAAATTACCAAAACAGAGGTAAGAAATGAAATGGAAATCTTTATAACATTAACAAAACACAATACTTGCCAGCGGCGTGAAGAAGGTAACTGCTGCTAGTGGTGACTACTTAGTATATTTCACCCCCCCCCAATCACAATAGTGTCCAACGTGTTTATGAGAGATGGAACATACCCATTAATGTTCGTAGGTTGGTTATATAATAATATCAAGTAAGCTTAAAAAAATATAACTTTGGTTCAAGGTATTTTTGTTGTTCAGTAGGCAAAATAGAGACGAGAGAGTTAGAAGTTGGCCAACATAAGCAGAGCTTCTACGTTACTCCCATTAAAAAAAATGACTAAGCCACAAAGCAGATAGAGAGCCAAACTGTATCTGTTTGGCCACTTGTAATTTTTTCATTGAAAGGATTTCAGAACAGGAAAAGAATTGTCCGTTTCAATTACGATAACAGCATACATGAAACAGACACTTATCTCAAGTGGCAGAGAAACTAAAAAAAAAAAAAAAAAAAAAAAAAAGTTAGTCAATAAGTAAGAGATTTTATTTATTTTTTTTTTTTGGAGGGTAGTGGTCAAGAGGATGTCTCACCGAAAACAAACACCCCGGACATTTCAGCACTGCTGTTTTTAAACACGACAAATGACTCACAAGATCAGAGGGAGGGGTATCTGCTTAATGACCTAACCCCTCTGGATGAACTGGATGCGACATAAGCAAAGTTTAACTGCTTTGAATTCAGAGTTTTCCTTCTAGACTGGTTGTCATACCACGGTTAAAGAGCCCAGTCTACCCTACAATTTATCCATAACTGGAGGGAGAATAGTTAGGTTCATACCTTTCCAAGAGTATTAGCGCTATGTGAAATGCAAAAGGAACCCCCGTCGTAAATTTTAAAAAAGTGGGGGATGAATGATAAAGCAAACAAGTTAAAAATATTTTGGTAAACAAATATGTACATAGTTATGTTTTTGTTTTTATTTTCTTCAAATTCCCGAATACAACACGTTTGGTTTGGTTGGGTTTTATGGCACATCAATCATTATAGGTTATTTAATGCTAAATCCATTTTTATACATATAAACAGTTCTATTTCAAACAGTTCAGTTTAGCATAAGTAAACAGTTTAGTTCTATTTGACCTATAGATAGGACCCTATCAGGTGCTACCACTCTAGACCAGAGTGGACCTAGGAGCGATGTCAATGAAGGAGTACTCCGCGTCCCCTAAAGCTCCAACATTACTGGAACCTCACCATCAGATGGTTATATCCAGGATACTCATTGGGGGAAGGTCTTACCCCTCAGCAGAGAAGCAATCGGTGAATTCAACAGCCACAGCCAACTGGGTTAAAAACACGTGCCCGATTTGATAATAGAGAATATGATTCATTTAAGTTTTACGTGGTAATTATTTAGAAAATCAGGCAGTACAATATCGTGCGAAGGAAAAATGGTCGGGGCAAAAAAAAAAAAAAAAAAAAAAACACAACCCAAAAAAACTACTGTTCAGGAAGGTTATTTCCCCAAAATAAGAATTTACAACTTTATAATTTTTGGTGGGAGGAGAAGAGGATCGGTCGTTCATAAACTAATATCTCTTTAAAGGCTCTAGCTAACCACATTCGCTAACCCTAGCACACAGTACAATAATTTCACCCATACATCCACAAACACGCGACATTTACCAAAATACCACATTTGCTTTGTGAGGACTAACTTAAAAACCCGAAAGGAATAATTTATTCATAATGACACTGAAACCGGGAATGAGAGGAAAACCCCCAAATAAACTAAACCCATTTTAAAAGAATGGTTATTAAAGTAGCCAGATTGCAGAATATATTCGACCAGGCTGCATGAAAAGTGAACCAGTGAAAATTCACCTTAAGGAAGATACTACGTCACGACACTTAGACGGATACCGTTTCCACTTCTACCAAAAGTAAAAACTAAACTGGAACGTCTAGAAAGCGAGAGTATAATAGAAAAAAAGTTACTCAACCGACAGACTTGAAAGAATCTAATGTTATTTTTGAAATGGCAACGTGTATTTATATGTTGACCTATAAAGACAACATTCTGGTCACACGTGAACGGTATATGTTACCCAACCTAGATACGTGGTGCATTCAATAAGTTTCTAGACGTTTTTGTACAGGTATTTAAAATTGTTCTAGACTCTTGAAAATTCAGTATGTTATTGCTATACATCTTATGAGATGACTGACCAGTTTTTATGATTTCAGGTTCAAATGAACAGCCACAGGTTTTAAGAGAGTTCAGGAAGAGATTCCGTCGGAAGAGGCCAGCACTCTTCAAATCGAGTCAGTGGCATTTCCACCCGGACAATGCACTAGTCTACAACTCCATCCTTGTCACACACTATTTGACCAAGATGGGCATCAAGACAGTTCCTCACCATCCCTATAGTGCAGACCTTGCTCCCTGTGACTTTTGCTTATTCCCTAAGCTCAGAGGCTGTCGTTATGAGACAATTGAGGAGATGAAAGAGGCTGTGACGAAGGTCATTGACACGCTTACACAAGAGGACTTTCACGGGGTCTTCCAGAAGTTGTTGGAACGGTACAAGTGCATTGTAGGG
Source organism: Sepioteuthis lessoniana (assembly GCA_963585895.1). Lineage (NCBI taxonomy): Eukaryota > Metazoa > Mollusca > Cephalopoda > Myopsida > Loliginidae > Sepioteuthis > Sepioteuthis lessoniana. The sequence goes on from OY757926.1 coordinate 8,860,775, forward strand.
GGAGGAGAATACTTTGAAGGGGACTAGAGTTTCACGTGTGTACTATCAATAAAAGTGCCCATACCAGAAAAGTCTGGAAACTTATTTAATGATCCTCGTAATATAAAACGAAAATTGAACGGACAAACTGTTTTTTCCAAGCTAGATGCGACAAGTGGTTGTCATCAAATCCTTATAGAGAAACACAGTTGTCTAGTAAGTTGACGACCATAATCGAGGGTGAACCGAAGACTCCCTTTTCAATAGCTACTACCCCGAGGTGTAGGAGAGGGCACTACTTCAATCCCTGGATTGCTCCACTTTACCCTTGATCCTTACCTTATAACGCTGAGTGTTAAGCAAGGTGGCACCAAGTACTATTTTTTTAGGTTTTGGTATGACTCGACCTGGAATTGAACCCCAGTCTTCCAGACCATTGGCGAACACTCTACTCATTAGGCCAATGGACAGTTGTCTACTAACATTTTCGCACGCCGATGGGACGTTATTGCATCAAACGGTTACTTTTTGGGGATATCATTGGGACCCAAGAGATACAAGCGACGTAAGTCAGAGGTATAAATGTACAGCCACGTGGTGAACGGGTTGATACGTGTATCGTTACGTCTTAAGTGATAGTTGGACCTCGTTGTAACCTCGCCGTGGAAAAAAATGACGAACACACATAACTGTCTTAGTGAACTAACACAAAAGTTTATTCGCTACAACGCTAAGAAAGAAAAAAAAACAACAGTATGAAAACCGAGTCGTCCGCATCTGCTGGGCAAAGAGAAACAACACTATCATGCGGAAAGAGAGGGCAGACATAAACCTTGAATTTTCTTTCTGGTTTTCTGTTGTAGTTCTAACGTGGTTGTTCACTGGTTTCGTCTCCACAGTAGCGCTTCTGGTGAGAGACTCCTTTTCAGAGCTCATACCAAAATGGAGGCCGCAACTCTCGGCCGTATCTAGTCTTCAACTAACTCTTTACCTTATCGCGCCCGGCTGCTAACTATCAGACCCAAGTCGTCCTCTTACTTTCGCCTGGCGTCGAAAGGAGGAAAATATCTGTTTCCGATGGTTCCACACTTGCGCAGAAGATTTGAGACCTCCGTTTTTTTTCAAGTAATTTTTAATTACCGTCGTCATTCATCCGTTACTGGTTGACCTACAACGAGTGCTTTGCCCTTATTCCTTAGAGGTCAGCTGGCCGTTCCGTAGACCGTCTGCTTTTTCTTATTTTTGTATTCTCTTTCTCCTTCCCCAGAAATTAGGCTCCCATTTTCTTTATAACTTGGACCTACCGTAAGCCGCTCAATCACGTTGCATAGAGATATTTAGAAGGAGTAGAAACTATAATAGACAAAATTCCTGTTTATTGAAAAACCAATTCGGAACACGATGAACAACCGAAGAAAACTTACAAATGAATAAAAGTGGCTAGTATAAAACTCAATAAGGAAAACATGCGAATAGCATCGAGTACTTCGGACACATAATAACGAAGGACGGAGTACAACCCAAGAAGGAATAAGAGCGATATTGGAATTCTCTAACCTCTATTTGTGTATCCGAACTCTGACGTGTTATTGGAATGATTCGGTACCTTGAACGATTCTAGCTCAATGTAGCAGATATCATACAGCTAAGGTCGGACTTACTCAAAAAAGAAGTAGCATCGAATTGAGACGAATGACAGAAAGGCATTTTTGGATGTAAAACCACTACTTACTGTCCAGTCTTCACATTTTATGGTCCCACCAAAACAATTGCAGTAGCACCGGACGCTAGCAATTATGGACTGGGAGCGAAATTATATCAAGAAGGCGGAGAGGAAAGAAAGCCTATAGCTTTCACGTATTGAAACCTTACCACTGTTGAAAAAAGATTATGCCCAAATAGGAAAAAAATAATGTCACGCAGCAGCTTGGGCTTATGAGAAATTTGACCGGTACAAAACAGGACTGGATAAATTTCACCTGCTTACTGAGCCATGAGTACCTCTAAGACACTCAAGACCTTAATACTACCCTTTTAAGGTACCAGAGGTTACTTATGAGACAATGCAATCGCGGAAGATGTCCCTAGAAAACTTATAGTACTAGACACTTTCTTCAAGTGAATGGAGCAGCAGAAAGCAGAGTTAAAATCGCAAGACTCCTACAATAACTGAATATTTTTCTGGCTCTCATGGCTACAAAAGCAAGTCTTGTCATAAGTAGGAAAATAAAGACAATACTAACAAGCCACCCAAACAGACTAAGCCTGATAGCCTGACTTGGAACGAGTCAGGGAGGTAAATTATTTCAGTGCAAAGTCCGTTGAAAAAGAATTACGATAGAAAACACGGTACTAAGGCACTCAAAATAGGCGATCGTGTGAGTCTAAAAACCGATCATGAAATATATTAAAACACTAGAGAGATCATCATCAGAACAGCAAATTACCAGAATAGGAGATACATAATCGAAACAAGTTCCGGAATTATCCATCATAAGCGGCGACATATTTGCGATGTTGATGATGAACAACGGATCGAAATGGAAAGGATATTCCGAACGACAGAATTTCAAAATAGTCATGAAAGAAACAAATGAGAATTCTAACAAACCATTCCATTGCAGATGACCTAAATAGTCTTAGAATACGCCAGACCAGCAGAGGTCACGTCGTCCATAAACCAAAGCACCTAAGTGGCTACGTCTTTTTTTTTTAGATTAAAAACTTAAGTTTTATGGGTAAGTGCCTTTTCCAACCATGAGCACAGAAATAAAGTGAACTACTACTAATATATATAACAAATACACACACACACACACACACACACACACACACACAGTGAAGATATTTTTTTTAAAAGGAAAAACAAATATTCCCAGTAATAAGTCCATGACAGATTCTTGTTAACATTCAGGTGTCACGAGTTGTGTGTCTTCGTTTTTATTGTTGATTCTTACACATGGCCTAGCGGATAGTGTTCGCCAATGGGCCGGTAGATCTGGGTTCAATCCCAGGTCACGTCAAACCAAAGACTCAAAAAAAAAATGTACTTGGTGCCACCTTGCTTAACACTCAGCAATATAAGATACGTATCAAGGCTAAAGTGGAGCAATCCAGGGAAAGGAGTAGCGCCCTCCCCTACACCTCGGTGTAGTAGCTATTGAAAAGGGAGCCTTCTGGTCGTCCTCGACTACGGTCGCCAACTTTACTTACACATAGAAATAAATGGTTAAAACCTCACAGACAGATTCTCATCTCGTAAGAGACAAAGCCTTAAATGAACAACCCAAATAAAAAGATAATAGCAAGAATAATTGTAAATTTTACATTGGATTGTATTTCATTTTAAATTACATATAATAATCCATTTTTGTCTTTAAAAGAAAAAGTTAAGAATCATTAACTTTCACAAAAAAAAAAAAAAAAAAAAGAAAAAAAAAACCGAACCAGAGTTCGCGTCTCACGAAAGAACGGTATTATTGTGCCGTTCTCTCGTTGTTGTAATGACGATCCAAGTAAATTGTGTGAATAGATAAATGAAAGAAAATAAGTTAAAAATTAATGACGAAACGATCTGCAAGCCATTCGGTTTTCATTGCAGTAATGGTATTAAGTTTTCATAGTTATCTCCGTTATTTGGATTAGTTTATCTAATGGCATATTAACTCTCGAGGGTTATTTAATGCCAAAGTCATCCTTATAGAAAGGATGGTCTTGTGTCAACACTCCCAAGCATTTAACATTCGACGAGAAAAAGATAGGAGAGCAGGTAACATTAATATTTATTTTGAACCGACCGAGGTACAAGAATGAGCTCAGGGTGTGTCTTTGAAGTGCACAGCTTGAGTGGTGGGTGCGGGTTTCGATAAGTTCAAGAGAGGGAGAGTTCGTCCACCTTATGTGTAGTTCCTATGTTGCTACGGGTGATTCGTCTGCTTTCAAATGTTAGCCTATATTTGTCACTGCCTCCCACCAGATACGACTTAACACAACGTCAATGACCCGAAGGTCGATTTTAGAGTGGGTTTAAGGGAAGGTCGGGTTCGAGCATTGCTTGACTATGATGCAGCTCCCCCACTAAAATCCGGGGGCCTTACGGCCTCAAGTCTGCCATTGTTGGACAATGCCCGTTAGCGTACCAACGAGCGAGCCTACTTACAACTTCTGATCAAACTAGCATTCTAGATTGCTGGAAATCACTTGTTTACTTGAAGTTGATTGTCTGCAGTGAAGAAAAGGTCCCTGGAGTTTGAGTTGAAAACTGTCGTAGACAGTAGGGCTCTCGGCTGTTGAGTGTCGAATCTCGACATGATTTATCCGCTGCTGCCTGTATTTATACAATTAAGTCGAGGAATGGATCTGCCTAAGACCGGCTACTGCAAAGCGACGCAGTGAAAAAGGTAACCGTGAACCTGATTAGTCGGAAAACTAGTTAGAACATCACGTGACGTTCTGGCAACTATGTCGACGCGTTCTTTTGCATTTTGACCAATGAGATTATTTTATTTAGTCACTACAGAACAATTTAAGAGGCGTGTTCATACCTTTCCCAAGGGTATTAAAATGAAAGTGAACGTAATAATGCGACTGGAGCTCGAACTAGCTTACTATGATGTTGCAGTTCAGCACGTTAACCATTACACCAAGGAGACTACCCCGGTATTTGGAGGATTAAAAAAATTCCGTTAGGTACGAACTCTACAAAATTATCATTTACGTGCAAATTTGACAGGAAATGTTTGATTCTCTAAGTTGAAGTAATAAAAATCTCGCTATGAAGCGCCGTTTTTGTTTGGTTATAATTTATCACTCAAATATAAATCTTTACAAATTAATTAAAAAAAAGTTATTGAATGTGCAAATCTTTACAAACGTGATATTTCAAAAAAAAATAAAAAAATAAAAATAATAGGTCTTAGTTTGTAGCAGAAAGAAACTTGAATTTTTGTTTGGCGCGTAATTTAATTTGACCGTTAGAGTCGCCGAACATTTTCACCCAATCAGGACGACTCGTCCGATTCAGTCCGATTCAGTCCGAACCATATTTCCTAGCAGCATCAAAAATGGAAGAAACCCCGCGAATCTCTCTCTCCCTCCCTCAGAAATCCTCAAAGGGAACGGACGTCTATTCGTCTGCTCCTGAATTGCAGTAGCAGCATCATACACTATGAGGAGAGCCATCGAATTTATGGACCCCTTGGGTCTATTCTTCTAGACCAAGGGATCCTAGTTAAAAGCAAATTAGATGATACACTCTAATAACTTCCTACCTTCTTTCCTCCCTACGAGACTCGCAGCATACCAGCGTAAACCCCTTTACTTCATGCTGCCATTAAAACCTTGGTACAAAAAACTAACGACGTTTTCGTTCTTCTCCACAACCTTTATTTTCCATCAACATTTAGCGAGGGGATAACAACCAACTAAATACCAACGCTACCAACGAATTACCAAAAAAACCAACTTAAAACTTAAACCAGAAACCCAATAACAACAACAATATCCCCATCGCTATAAGTTGTACTAAATAAATACTTAAACAATTCCCACGAATCGTATATAGCGTGTCTGGTTAGACTCTTGTCGTAACCTAAACGTTACAACTGATTGGTCCACGTGAAAGACGTTAAAAGATGTAATAACAACCCCCCCAACAAATAACTACTATTATTACGACTACTACTAATAATACTAGGGCAAGTCAGAAATTTTGTAATATTTTGGTACGTGCCAATTTGCAGCACCTATATCATGTGACCCAAGCTGTTGGAAGGTACCTACTGTGGTCGATAGTATCATGATAGTTGGTGCGCTGACACATTACGCAGTGCTTCACTTCGTGTGTGATTTAAAAGCCACACAGATGAACGTGAAACGTAGTCTAATTCAGAAATTTATGCTTTATCAGTTCGAACGCTGACGAAGCAACCAAAAACATTTGTTGTGTGAAAGGTGAAGGCGCAGTTGATCACAATACAGTAACCAGATGGTTCAAGAAACTTCTCTTGGGTTGCAAGAACGTCGACGATCAGGCAAAGTCAGGTAGGCTTAAAACCGTGGCTTCCGAGGCCGTGCTCCAAGCGATAGAGGCAAATCCAGCACTTGCATCGACGAAAAGGATTCAAAATTGTCAATTTCACTCTCGTGTTATTAGAATATTGCAAAACTTAATAACTAAAAATAAACATTATAATTTAATAATTATTTATAATTAATAAGAGATGAAAGGGTGGACAGCTGAAGAGTTGACTAAAATTGCGTCACAGAAATACCCACAATGAGAAATTTATTGAAATGATTCACAATGCTTTAGCAAAAAATTAATAAAATAAATAAAGTAATAAATAAATTAATAAAAAACGTATATGAAAAATAAAATAAAAAAGAATAGAATTAAAAAAAAAAAAATCAATTGAAAAAGGTTAAAATCGAGTTAAATGAACCACTTTATTTTTTCAGATGGAGATTTATTCATTTATCAGTACATATATATAAATAGATGAATAAATAAAGGAAAAAAAGTAATTAGAAGAAATTTTAACGAAAAGTATAATTAATTACTATTTTCAATAAAATTACCGAAATTATTCGGGTATAATACGCACATTTTTCCAGATGTTTAAACAAAGCTAGGGGTGAGAGACTTTCTTTTCCTCTCCCCAGCCACCCGCGTCACTATATTCAGAACGGTGCGACCGAAAGTTAAATCTCTGATCCAAAGTAACTAATGTGTAAACAAACACTGTTTTATACCGCTACAGAGAAATAACCATTGGAATGCGTGTTTGTTTATAATTTGTTTCGTTTCTTCTATAGTGAAAATTCGTAACATTTTCGATTTAACCTCTCCTTGCCTTTCCTCTAAATACTGTGTAATTTTTGTGCTTCGAAACAAACTATACAAATTTTTATTTTAGTCGATACAAACCGGATAAAAAGTTAAAGAAATGTTAACTTTAACTGCAACCAACTCCAAAAAGTCAATGCCTATTATACACGAAAGAGGTTTTTTCCCTCCCAAAATTTCGTAGCCGAAAGTTAGCAGGTGCGAGGAGTCTCCGTGGCACAGTAGATAACTTGCTAGATGGTTACATCTTAGTAAGCGTATTCAAAATCCAGTCACGCTATTAGGTTCCCTTTTGGACTAATGTCCCTGGGAAAAAGTATAAACCTCCTTATCCCTCAAGTTATGGGTTAAATAGTACCACTACTGTTCTTCTATAAGGATGGATTTGGCATTGAATACTCCACTAAGGTTGAAATACCATTAAACAAAGAAACCAAACCCGCAAGTTAAGAGTGTATATTATACACGATTAATTACGGCTAAATCCTTTAGCAAGCTAGACTAGCAAACCTACACGAGTGAGTTCGATTCTCATTGGGTGCCCAATTCATTCGGCCTTGTGCCACATTGAAGCAAAGAGCTTTGTAAATTACTAATTACGGCTAAATCCATGTGTATGTTAAACATAATTATATTTGTATTAAAAGCAGTTAAATAACGTGCAGCGAGGGGAAAGTGTGTGTGTGGGGGGATGGATTAAAAAAAGATGTGCTAACTGTTGAACAAAATTGATAGATAAGTCGTTTATTTTACAAGCTGAATGAAAGCTAGACAAAGAAATATTTTTTAAAACAGGAGAAAAGATGAAAGTATACCATTTCTACGACATAGATACCTCATAACTTGTATTTGTAGACTCATTTAAAGCATTGCTAAAATAACTAATGCTTTCTGTGTAGAGTTTTGTTAATGTATTTTAACATATCTAATCTAATTAAAAAATGTCTTAACTGTCATCTCGAATTCAAGGTTAGAGTCATGGCTCCCAATGTTTTTTTGTAGTCGCAAATGGGTTTGGTTTGGTTTGGTTTGGTGGTTTTATGGCATATCAACTTTTGTAGGTTATTTAACGCCAAATCCATTTTTACGTAAATAATCAGTTCTATTTCAAACAATTCAGTTTAGCATGAGTACACAGTTTAATTGTCAAAAACATTTCTATTTCAAACTATTCAAGCAGTTATATATAATAATTCAGTTAAGTGTAAGTACAGTTTCAATGTCAAAAAACAGTTCTATTTCAAATAATGCAGAATAGCATAAGCACGCAGTTTAAATGTAAGTACGGTTTAATTGTGAAAAACATTTCAAATTTCAAGCTATTCAGTTTAGCATAAGTATGCCGTTAGTTTTATTTACCCCTTATATGGGGCCCTATCAGGTGCTACCACGCCGGGCCAGAGTGGACCTGGGAGCAATGGCAATGAAGGGGTGCTCCGCATTCCCCAAGGCTACAGCGTTACTGGGACCTCACCATCAGATTGTTTAGAGTCATATCAGGACACTCATTGGGGGGGGGTCTTACCCCTCTGCAGAGGTGCAGTCAGTGTATTCTACAGCCCCAGCATACTGAGCAATTGGTTTGGTTTCTTTGACAGCATATCAACCTTTGTGGATTATTTAATGCCAAAGCTATCTTAGAAGAACGGTTGTGGCACTATTAAACTCACGGAAGGCACCGCAGTTGGTGTAATGGTTAATAAGCTAAACTAGCAAACCTTCACGAGCGAGTTCGAGTCTCATTGGTTACCCCCATTCTTACGGCCTTGTGCCACATCTAAAACGAAAATCTTAGTAAATTATTATCTAATCCATGGCTGAAAAAATAAAAGGGTTTATCATATTTACCCAACCCCTCCACAAGGTCAATTTTTTTAAAGCGGAGTTTAACAGGTTTGAATTCAAAGTTTTCCTTCTCCTAGACTAGTTGCCTCACCAAGGCTGAAGAACCTAGTCTGCCCTACTATTTACCCATAGCTGGAGGGAGAATAATTGGATTCATACCTTTCCTATGTCAAATGCAATCAGTCCAGGATTTGAACTCGTGTCGCCGTGTCCAATTCCTGCAACGATAACCATTACACCACGGGCACCTCCATAAAATAAAAGGGTTTATACCCTTCCCAAGAGGAATAGGCTGAATGTAATGGAGCAACTTGATTTAGAACGAGCTTACGACAATGTTGCAGTTCAGCACGTTATCCATTACACCACGTAGACTAGCCACACCACCGCTTATGGAACACCGGAGCATATATCTTTTTAAGAGTTTCTGTTTAATGGCATATCAACCTTCTTAGGTTATCTAATGCCAGCGCCATCCTTACAGAAGAACAAATGTGATAGTTTGGGAATGACAAACAGTTTTTTTTTTAATTTTAAAATTTTTAGTGAGTGGGCTCAATTTACTATGTAAGTATAATGCAGAATTGAACCCTTACTTTATATCCTTCAAGATAGCTAAACTATTTTTTTAGTTTTACGTACAAAACACATCTATTCGAAATGTTCCGAGACAGAAAGCAAAAGTTCTACCCCGACCGATGACTTTTTCAGTCATCCAGGGAGAAAAAGCATTTATATCTAAGAATATTGATTTGTGGTGATGTCGCCTGCGGCGGCTCGATACAAACTATGCAGTAGTATGTGCTATAATCAAACAGGCGACATGACCACACTAGATGGAACCCCTCTTAAACTAGTAGACAATTTCCCCTACCTAGGAAGCAGCGTATCATCAACAGAAAAGGACATCGACATGCGGCTAACGAAGGCATGGACAGCTATCGATAGGCTATCGATCATATGGAAATCAGACCTGACCGATAAAATGAAACGCAGTTTCTTCCAGGCAGCGGTCGTATCGATACTGCTATATGGATGCACTACTTGGACGCTAACTAAACGGATGGAGAAGAAGCTAGACGGCAATTACACAAGAATGCTGCGAGTAATATTGAATAAGTCCTGGAGGCAACACCCCACAAGGCACCAACTATACGGCCACCTGCCTCCAATCACAAAAACTATCCAAGTTAGACGAACCAGACATGTAGGTCACTGCTGGAGAAGCAGGGACGAGCTCATACGGACCCCTACATATGGCCGGGCAAAAGCAGGACGACCAGCACGAACATACATCGAGCAGATATGTGAGGATACGGGATGCCAGAGGCGATGAACGATAGGGAGCAGTGGCGAGAGAGGGTCAGGGATATCCGTGCCTACGGCACGACATGATGATATTGATTTGGATTCCTATGAGGCTAAAATAGGACAAAAAAAATCAGTTGACTGTGGTTATAACCCGTAGGAATCGAGACTCCTGCAGAACGCGAACAAAATTTACTTTGTCCCTTCAACATTCCCCTTCACAGGAGCCCCAAGCGAAAATCCCACCTCTTCTCCTTTTAGCAGAGGGGGCAGCTGCTGTCTGCAGGTAGGGGACGCCTCTGGTACTAGCTGATAACTTTAACTTATCATCCAGCGTGAACACCAAGCCAGTGTTTACAGGGGTCGACTAAAAAGTTCATAGGCTGATCAAGATACTCTTATGGAATGTGACCAGATGAGATTTATTTTTCAACTTAGTTCCCTTTGAGGTTTCCACACAACACTTCTTCCATCGGTGGTGCAATGTTTGGATCCAATTGGTAAACAAAGTCATCAACAGTAGATATGTCATATGGACTTTTCAGTCCACTTACGTGTATTTAAAAGTAATGTCTGTCAAAGAGTGATATATATTAAAACTCTTTGACTTTCTTTTAAATTGTGTTACAAAACAAAACAGAAAAGAAAAGAAGAGAGAAAGAGAAAAAATAGTGTGAAGTTGGGGATGCAGTTAGTATGTGTAACTTTCTGGAGCTGAATCTTACGACTATTTCTAAACAGAAGTTACCCTTTAATTTGGGGAACACCAGACATGAACATCAAAGATTTTTTTAATAAAAAAAAACAACAACAAAAAAACAACAAAACAAACAAACAATGATAATATCATCATAGGTGTAGAGGTCTTCATTTTTTTTTAAACAAGCGTCGGAAGTACTGTCGTCTCGCTTACATAACAATCCACACAAACCATATATGTTTTTTTTAATCATACACCGTTCAGCCGTCAAGTAGAGGATATTGGAGATTTTATATTTTTGTCTTCCGGTGGTATTTACTAGCATAATTTCTCGGTCAGTTTCGGAATGGGATTATTTACTTCAGGAGAAGAACTTTTCTACATCGTTATAGTAAACGGAAGGCAAGAAGAAAAAAAAAAAGGGTGATATGCGGAAAGGGGTTGGCTGGGTTTTATGGTATAATCAACCATTGCATGTTAAGTTTGAGTTTTGTTTAACGGCATATTAACCTCTGTGGGTCATTTAATGCCAAGAAAGGTTAGGTTGGTTTTGTCTTCTAGGTGGGTTTTAGGGCATGGGTTTTTTATGATAGTTTTTGATTCTATTTGGCCAGATATTGGTGAAAAGGTTGATTTGGTCAGATTTCAGTGTTAAGGTGAGATTTTTTTGAAAACTCAATGTTCTCTAGTTTAGTTTGGTTAGTTTTATGGCACAAGAACCCCTGCAGGCCACTTAATGCCAAACTTCGTTTATACACATTAAACCTAAGATTTACAAACGGATACTTAGATGATATTCCAAACGAGCCATAGCTCACCCGCTAATTCCAGGTTACGAGGTGCATACGATAATCTTCCAGACTTTTTTCGTATGGGCATTTAAAATTGGTGTAGACTCTTGAAAATTCAGTATGTTATTGCTATACATCTATGAGATGACTGACCAATTTTTATGATTTCAGCTTTAAATGAACAGCTACAGAAGGAGTTGGAATACACCCTACTAAAGCCTGATTGTCACAGCTGGTGAATTTCAAAAATGCAATCTGACACTTTAGAAGAACGATATGCAATAAGATTCTGTTTTAAACTTGGAAAAAATGATGCCACAGAAACGTATAGAATGCTTCAGATAGCTTTTCGACCATCTTGCATGAATCGAGCATCAGTTGTTGAGTGGCATAAGAGACTCAAGGAAGGCAGGGAGTTTGTGAGGGATGATGAGAGATGTGGGAGGAGTAAGGAAGTCAATACACCAGAGTTGATTGGCCAAACGGTTAGGGTTACTATGTTGAGGTTTTAAGGGAGTTCAGGAAGAGATTCCGTTTAAAGAGGTCAGCACTCTTCAAATCAGGTCAGTGGCATTTCCACCAGGACAATACACTAGTACACAACTCCATCCTTGTTACAGACTATTTGACCAAGATGGGCATCAAGACAGTTCCTCAGCCTCCCTATAGTGCAGACCTTGCTCCCTGTGACTTTTGGTTATTCCCTAAGCTCAGAGGCTGTCGTTATGAGACAATTGAGGAGATGAAAGAGGCTGTGACGAAGGTCATTGACACGCTCACACAAGAGGACTTCCATGGGGCCTTCCAGAAGTTGCTAGAACGGTACAAGTGCATTGCAACTGGAGGAGATTACTTCGAAGGGGACTAGAGTTTCATGTGTGTACTATCAATAAAAGTGCCCATACGAAAAAAGTCTGGAAACTTATCGTATGCACCTCGTATTTAATGCCATTGCAAATATGATTTGTAAACGAATGAATAGTTTGTAGATAACTTTTAAAACGAGCCAAAGATCATTTGTTTACACACAGTTAAATGGTTTCAACTATTTCTAACACTTTTTAATTAATAGTAATTTCTTTAATAGTAATCCTTTGTTTTCGGCGTAGGAAATGGTCATGGCGACACGAGTTCAAATCCTGGCCGAGACTGATTGCATTTCACATAGCACTAATACCCCTGGGAAAGGTATGAATCCAATTATTCTCCCTCCAGCTATGAGTAAATAGTAGGGCAGACTGAGTTCTTCAGCCTTGGTGAGGCAACTAGTCTAGGAAAAGGAAAACTCTGAATTCAAACCTGTTAAACTCTGCTTAAAAATTGACCTTGTGTCATAACCTGCCCGAGCGGAGGGGTTGAGTGTCATATCCTGCCCGAGCGGAGGGCTTGGTAAATAGGGTAATCGTTTGTTTTCACAGTTAAATGGTTTCAAGTATTGCTTTTCAACATCAGTCATTTGTTTGCACACAGTTAAATGGTAAAACAGTTCTACTCGACCCATAGATGAGACCCTATTAAGTACTACCACTCTGGGTCAGAGTGGACTAGGGAGTAATGGTAATAAAGGGGTACCTTACATTCACTAAAGATCCAGGACTCGAGCCGCACCATCAGCTAATTTAATGTCATATCAAGGATACTCGTTGGTAGGGGGGTCTTACTACTTTGTGGAGATACAGTCAACCTATTCTACATCACCAGCCGACTGGGCTGACAGAAAAGAAAGACATTTGTAGCATAGAAAGTTAGGGGAAACAAAAGGTTTAATTTCTTTGTTTAATGGCATATCAATCTTTGTAGGAAAATCAATTCTTATAGAAGAACTGTAGGGGTACTAATTAACGCATAGCTTGGTGGAGGATAAGAAAGTTCATGCCTTTTCTAAGGATATTAGCCCGAAAGTAAACTTCATAGAGCGACTGAAGTTTAAACTGATAAGTCATGTCCCATTTCTTCAAAAGTATGGATGATCAATTGCGTAATAATCAGTGGATTTTTGTTAAATTCTCTTCAGCATTTCCATAGAAAAAAAATCGTATAATGAGAGGCCACACAAAAACGAAAGTATTATTTATATAATTAAAAAAACATGTAAACCAAATTTATTCAGTATTTTTACATTAAAATCCCAGTCACCCGCAGTGAATAGAAAAGTTTAATCTTTGGATGCCAATTAAAAATAGATAAAAAGTTTAACCTGAAATTTTTTTGCTCTTATTAAGCACGCCTTTAGAAGATTAGGTGACAAGAACCAACAGAGAAAAAAATGCCAAGAAAAGCAATATTGTACCTTATTTTACCATTTTTTAACTAAAAAAAGGCATCCGTACGAACAAGTGAGAAGAGTTGTAAATTCTCGCCCCCAAAAGTGGTGCTTTGGGTATGTCATTAAAAGTCCTGGAAATCTTTGAAGTGTGGAATCACCTTTCTGATGCCATTACTTCAAGGTTCACTCTCATTCAGGGTCTCATTAATAAGTCAAATTGATCAGCTTGAAATAACGAATAATAAGTTTACCAGTTTAAAGTAATTGTGAAGATGCACTTTTGTACTGACAATAATTATTAAACCTGCTTCAGAACAAACAAAATAATGGTTGGCAAGCTGTAAAACCAACCAACCATCTTTTCATGGTTTTTGTGAACGGGTAGTTAATATTGAAAGTAATGCAGGGGTCAGAGCAATAAATCAACTTGTAGGTTTAAGTTTGTAATTCAATATATTCAGTTGAATACTGAAGCCCTGTCTCACAGACACACATACACAAAACAGCCAAATCTTAAATTTGGAGGTGCTCATAACGTTCATCGTCGTAGAAAATGGAACCAGTGACCCGAGTTCAAATCTTGGACAAGACAGTTTGCATTCCACATCGTGATAATACTCGGGAACGGTATGAATCCAATTATACTCTCCAACAGATATGGGTAAATAAGTCAGACTGGACTCTTTAACCTTGGTATGGCAACTAGTCTAGGAGAAGGAAAACTGAATTCAAATCAGTTGTACTCGACTTAAAAATTGATACTGTGTCACATCTTACCCATGCCGGAAGAAATTGGGTAAATTCATTAAACATTAAGTAACTGGGTACGATGCCATAATAGGCAGCGTTCATTTTTCAAGATAAAAATCATTTACTCGATAGAATTTAAAATGTCCCATAAACTGGTCCGATAGGATAATGATATATTCTATTATATTAATACGTATAAAACTCAGTCAAAGTGAAATTAATTAGAGTTCAAAACTCGTTTTCTTTCCTTTTTCGTTTCATTATAATTACCGGCTCATTAGTCTAATGAGTAGAGGATTCGCCAATGGTCCGGGAGACCGGGGTTCAATCCCAGGTAGAGACATACCAAAGACTAAAAAAAAAAAAAAAATTGGTACTTGATGCCGCCTTAACACTCAGCATTATAAGGTACGTATCCAGGGTAAAGTGGAGTAATCCTGGGAAAGGAGTAGCGGTCTCCCCTACACCTGGGTGTGGTAGCTATTGAAAAGGGAGCCTTCGGGTCACCCTTGACTAACATCGCCGACTTTATAATTTATTATACTTTTCTTGACATTCCCTCAAAAAGACAAATTCCAAAAAGTACTCAATACATTGTTTATAAATCGACTTCATTTATAAGCTGCTTTATGATTTATAGTCATAAAATCATTCATAGAATTAATCTTTGAAGCCAATGGTTGCTCCTAGTCAATTACGTTTGAATATAAAACTTTCAAAATTATTTTTTGTGTATAGATTGATGCTAGAAATTAAGTATTTTAAAATTTGAAAAGCATCTGATGGTGAGATTCCAGTTCTGAGGATTGTGGTGTACCTTTTCATTGCCATTACTCCCAGGTCTACTCTTACCTAGAGTTGTCGAACCCGTTAAGGTTCCATCCACCGATCAAATAGATCTGAAAATTATTTGTATTCAATTGGATAGTGTACAAAAAACCGCTTTTAAAAACAATTGCGCGCGCCCACAGTAAATATTAAAGTAATTCCCTTGAGGGATAAAATAACACTAGACAGGTTGAGATGCTGTTAGAATCAATCAAAATTTTTAAATAATTGGCAAAGAAAAAAAAAAGGACAGTGAAAAACTGATTTTTTATTATTGCCACAAATTTTAATGAAACTTTAATTGCTTAGAAAGACATAGGAGGTGATGATTTTCTTTGATTATTATTATTATTATCATCATCATCAAAGTTTAGCTGTAGCGAAAAGTCAGTTTTCCAAAAGAAAATTCTTTGAAAAAAAAAAAAAAAAAAAAAAATATATATATAACACTACGATCAATCAGATAAACGAATGCAATAAATTCGCGCAAAAAGAGAATAAGACTAGACATGACTGGGTGGGAAAGGTGATCCACTGGGAATAGTGTAAGAAGCTTAAATTTAACCATATGAACAAATGGTATATGCCTAAGCCAGAATACGTCCTAGAAAATGAGACACACAAAATTCTTAGGGATTTTGAGATACAAACGGATCATCTAAATTTCAGCCAGACGACCAGGCTTAGTTAACAACAACAAAAAGCAAAAAAAAAGAGAACCTGCCTAATAGTGGACTTAGCTTTCTTTTCGCGGTCAGCTGGAACGGCAAAGTATCGAGACCTTGCTAGAGAACCGAAAAACCTATGAAACATGAAAGTAACGGTGATACCATTTGTAATTGGTGCGCTCTGTACAATCACTAAAAGATTGATAAAGAGTCTGGTTGACATGGAAATAAGAGGACGGGTGAAAATGATCCAAACTACAGCATTGTTGAAATCGGCCAGAATACTGAGAAGAGTCCTGGAGACTGTCACTCAAACTCTAGTGAGAAACCAATGGCTAACGCTAGTGTGAAAAAACTCAGTAAAATTTAACAAAAAAAAAAAAAAAAAAAAAAAAAAATTTAAAAATTTTCTGTATATCCTAATTTGTGACAAGTCCTTTACTGATAACTAGTTTTCCTTCCGACACACCTCTTTGCGGTTTCGGTTTCTTTGTTTAATGGCATATCAACCTTCATGGGTTATTCAATGCCAAAGCCATCATTGTAGAACAGCAATGATACTATTTAACTCATAGCTGCAGAGATAAGAGGGTTCATGCCTTTCTCAAGGGTATTAGTCCGAAAGTAAACGTGATAGTGCGACTGGAGTTCGAACCCACTCACTACAATGATGCAATCCAGCGTGTTAGCCACTACACCACGGAGAATCCCCCATCTCTTTTTTTTTCTTCTTGCTTTGCTTTTTATCTATCTACTATTTACTCAAATGATTTGAAAGGATTTTAGATTAACCATGTTCCAGCGTTGTCTACTTTCTAACAAATGTCGGCATTTAAAATTATAGACCAACACAAGTGCCTATCCACACGTTAACGTTTATAAATTACATTTATTATACTAACGAAACCAACATCTTTTACTCTGATAAATTTCTTGATCGTTTCACTGGTTTCTAACCTACAGAAATACTTTTACATTACTGTGAAAAGCATTAGCACAACTAGGGTAACTAGCACATTTTATCAAGAGCAGAAAGATTTTGCAGTCGCATTACAAGAAAATGAATTCCAAACGAGATTGTCGAGAAGGAGTAACAATCTTTTCTCATGTTAGAGTTTACCTGTAAAAACTATTGCAACTCACCAGTACCGGCATTAAAAAGGCGAGAATGAGAGAGATGTATAAGTAGGAAGTGGGGAAAGGTTGGGAAGCTGGTAACATTGCTCATTGTTTAGGAAATATGTTGGCGACAAGGTTTTTTTTTTTACTAAGTAGCAGGAAGAGAGTCAAGTCCAAAGAACTGAATTAAAAAAAATGCATTTGAAGGTTACATTGCCTTTTTAGGAGTAGGAGGCAGGTGGGGAAAGAATTAGTCTTTTTTTTTTATCTGAATAAAAAGATTCCTTTGTTTGGTTGAATAGTAGCATCTTTTAAAACACAGAAATATAAAATACCTAAAAAAAATTCCCGTAGCCAACGTAGTCCGCTTGTGGCCGAGTGGTCTGAAGCTTAGTCTATCGTAAAGTTGGACGGGTTTCGATTGCGGCTTCGAGCGTCCTGCGTGAGAGAGAGACTGAAAAACAAAGTAAGCCAAAGTAAAGAATTTAATATGAAAATGTTAACGCTATAATGTTTCGGTTTTAATAAACCATCATCAGGACTTGTTATCGATGGATGTTTAGCGAAATTCTTCTTGATGGTTTCATTTGTTTTATATTGTTGCCTTACAGTGTCACATATTTAAAAAAGATATGTGATTCATTGATTAAACGGTTAATGCCTCATTTCTCTATAGATATAACCTCCTCCCTTGTTTTGTATTTCATTAAAACATCCATCGATGATCTAATGACACTCGATAACATCTTTTCTAAGCCCTGATGAGGGTTTATTAAAATGAAAACGTTAAAGCCTCGACTTTCTTTCATATTAAATTCTTCACTTTGGATCACTTTATTTTTCAATTTTCCTTCACATTGTCGGGTGGGGGTTGAGCACTTTGGCGAAGGAATTTACGGCTGCTGCACACACAATGTAAAGCTCTTCGAACGAATTGAACACTCTGGTATCCAGTAAGGTATAAAATGTAAACAAACGAACGCTACTACTTAATACTATATAATTCCCTGGCTGACGTGGTACGCTTGTTGGCCGAGCGGACTGATACTAAGTCTAACGTAAAGTAGAGCGGGTTTCGGTCCCAGCTTCAAGCGTCCTATGTGTCTAGCCACACTGAAGAGTTGTGATACAACAAAACAGTCTGTCTGTGGATGACTATATATATATATAACTAGCTTTATCATACACCTGTCCCCTTGATATGGGCCTTACCTGCACGGAAATTATGACAGAAATCCGAATTAGTTCAAGTTTAAATAGAAATAGGAGTGTGTTGCCATGACAAAAATATTCAGGTATGGCTTTTCTTTCTAAGTGAGGCTTAAAATTCTCCCCCCTCCCCGAACACTCGTGTATGGAACTAAAATTCTTGTCCATGTATTTTCCAACTCCTTCACTACAGCAGGATGTGACACAAAGTCAATTTTTAATCGGAGTAAAACTAGCTTAAAGTATTTCCCTTTTAGACTCGTTGCCTTGCTCAGCCTGCCCTACTAATTATAGCTTGGGGTGGGGAAGTACAGATAGATTCATAATAATCGTTTCTGGTTCCTGGTAGGGGGCACAGTAGTGCAAAGCAATGTGGGTTTCCAAAGAACCCGAAATTATGTTATGAGAATAGTATTTGAGATATGTTCTTTGAGTTAAAAGCTCCTTTAAAAGATTTTATTATAGAATGGATACATTAAAATTGAACAGGACCTGAAGTATCCTTTAAACATTGCGAAAGAAGAAAAAAGTATCGTTTTCTTTCATATCTATTTGTGCAAAGTGTTTAATATAGTATTTATAGTTAACAGTTGCCAGAACAAGATCGAAGATATAACAAATTTAACAAGATTTAAGTTACGGTATATTTGGTTGTTTGGGTTTTATGGCATATCAACCATCATAGGTTATTTAATGCCAAATCTATTTTTCATATAAATAAACAGTTCTATTTCAAGTAATTCAGTTTAGGATAAATACGCATTTTAGTCCTATTTGATCAATAAATAGGACTATCCGGTGCTACCACTCCAGGCCAGAGTAGACCTGGGAGCAATGGCAATAAAAGAGTACTCCACATTCCCCAAAGCTCCAGCATTACTTGGATTGTTTAGTGTCATATCAGGACCTTTCCCTTCAGCATATATATATATATATATATATATATATATATATACACACACACAGACAGACAGACAGACACTCGTAAAAATGGATTTTTGCCAGGAGAATTTTCATAAAGAAAAAAAAATTCCAACTATTCTACAGACCTTTATTACAAATACTTACTTCTCTCCCATTGTAGGACCAACAACCCTTTCCACACACATACAAGTTGGTGACTTTAGTCGAGGGTGACCTGAAGACTCCCTTTTCAATAGCTACTACACAGAGGTGTAAGGGAAGGTGCTACCCCATTCCCTGGATTGCTCCACTTTACCCTTGATCCTTACCTTATAATGCCAAGTGTTAAGTAAGGTGGCATCAAGTACCATTTTTTTGAGTCTTTGGTATGACTTAACCTGGGATTGAACTCTGGTCTCCAGGACCATTGACAAACACTACTCATTAGGCCAATGTACGCACACAGAAAAATTCCTTTTCAGAGAAAAAAGTAAGCACAATTTTCATACTTATGATTTATAAGTTTTTATCCAACTGTTGATTGAAGATTGCATACTTTGTGTTAAATTGTTTGGGATTCATCCCTTCTGCCCACTTAACGTTCACTTTTGAGGTCATGATAGCTTTAGAGATAACTATATATCTGTAGCTAAAGTTATCATGACCTCAGAAGTGAATCTTGAGGGTGGGTGGTGGAGAGAGAGAGAGAGCAGACAAATTCAAACAATTTAACTAAGTATGGCATCACATCAACAAGTCAGAGTTATTGATTAACATGCAAAAAAAAAAAAAAAATAAATAAATAAAAAAAAATAAAAAATAAAGAGAAACATAAAAAAAACAAACAATAAAATAAAAAGAAAATGAACAAATAAGCTTAGTTTTGAAGGATTAGGTTCATTATGAATGCTGGAATGAGTTATTTGCCCTTGAACTTACAAGCTATAAAAATCCTCAAGGCTTCCATTTTTGTTGGGGCCCCAATAAAATGAAACAACAAAAACCCATGTTTTTATCCTAAGTGTTGCACTGATAAAAATGCTTATCGCCACTTCATAAAAAAAAAATAAAAAAAAATAAATAAATAAAAAAAATAAAAAGACAGAAAAGATAAAAATGCAACACCTGGAATATGTTTGAACATACATTTTACTCGTGTCAATATCAAAAGCACAAATAATGAAATACAGTTTTATAAAAGATCCCTATATGCAATGATTCCAAAATAACGAGCTTGTGGTTCAGCTGCAGATTTGGAAAATGAAAACTAAGATATTGAGATTAACAGTTTATGACATAAGCAATTCCTGTAGTGATGAAACATAACATACAAAATTGATAAAAAAAAAAGAAAAAAAAAAAAAAAAGGGTTGATATGCCATTAAAATTGTAAACTTATCACTTTCCCTCAAGCCAACAAATCCAACACCTTAGCGATAACACCACAGGGACTTCCCCATGTTGTGTGTGTGTGTGTAGATAGACTGTATATCAAGAAAAAAAAAAAGTAAAACAGTTACAGGGAGAAATTAGGATTACCTGCTTTACTAGAATGAAGACAGGTGGTTGAATTGAAACTTTCAAAATACGAGGATCATCAAATAAGTTTCCATATTTTTTTCATAGGGCCACTTTTATTGATAGTACACACATGAAACTAGTCTCTTTCAAAGTCATCTCCTCTGGCTGCAACGCACTTGTACCATTCCAACAACTTCTGGAAGGCCCCATGGAAGTCCTTTTGTGTAAGCGTGTCAATGACCTTCGTCACAGCCTCTTTCATCTCTTCAATTGTCTCATAACGAGAGCCTCTAAGGTTAGGGAATAACCAAAAGTCACTGGGAGCAAGGTCTGGACTATAGGGAGGGTGAGCAACTGTCTTGATGCCCATCTTGGACAAATAGTCTATGACAAGGATGGAGTTGTGGACTAGTGCATTATCCTGGTGGAAATGCACTGAGCTGATTTGAAGAGTGGTGGCCTCTTCCCAAGGAATGTCTTCCTGAACTCCCTTAAATCCTCAACATAGTAACCCTAACCCTATTGGCCAATCAACTCTGGTGTATTGACTTCCTTACTCCTCCCACACCTCTCATCATCCCTCACAAACTCCCTGCCTTCCTTGAATCTCTTTTGCTACTTAAAAACTGATGCTCGATTCATGCAAGATGGTTGAAAAGCAGTCTGAAGCATTCCATACGTTTCCGTGGCGGCATTTTTTCCAAGTTTAAAACAGAATTTTATTGCATATTGTTCTTGTAAAGTGTCCTCATGTCCAGATTGCATTTTTAAAATTCACCAGCGGTGATAATCGATCTTTAGTAGGGTGTATTCCAATTGCTGCTGTAGCTGTTGATTTGAAGCTGAAATCATAAAAATTGGTCAGTCATCTCATAAGATGTATAGCAATAACATATTGAATTTCAAGAGTCTACGATAATCTTAAATGCCTTTACAAAAAAAGTCTGGAAACTTATTGAATGCACCACTTAGAATATCTATTGAAAAGTACTTCTTGAATTGGAAATTTACTGTCAAGACAGATTTTCAAAAACTAAGTCTATCACCCAGTTGGATTTTCTTTACTAATAGGGAATATATTTTAGAACAAATTGTTTAATAAGATAAAAAACATAGAAATTTTTTAAATTGAATGGGGTGAATTCCAAAATAATGGCAAGAAAAAGAAATTAAGAGGGTATCTTTATGAATTATTGGATGAATTACTTAAAATTAAATCTGCATATAGATATCATATATTATATTTGGTACAGAGATTTTTTCTTTTCAAAGGTTGACATAGGTGGTGGTAAAAAAGAAAAAAAAAAGCTCAAGGAGGCATAAGTGAATAAACACAAGTAACCATTTTTTTTAAATATGTTATGGCAGAAATATGTCCCACATTTTAAACAGTCACCCGTGAAAAAAAAAAAAAAAAGAAAAAAAATAGAGTAATCCAATAGTGACGTATTTATTATAATTTAGTAAACCTTCATCAGGACTTTAAGATGGTGAATGAAAGATGTTTTAATAAAATAAGAGAAAAGAAAAAATGTACCTCCTTCTCAGGTATATTAGTTCTGAATAGCTACAACATATAAAACTTTAATCAATTATCTTTCCATATAATATATATATTTCCTTCAGCCCCCAGGAACTAGACATATTCCAAATTTTATCCCCTTGTATATTCTTTATAATCACTTTGTTTATACATCTTATGGCTTGTTTTTAATCTATCCCCTTTCTTTGTAATAACTACATTATTTTAAATGTTCATCTCTCCAAATTTTTACTTTCTTTAGCCCCAGCATATAACTTATAAATAATGACAGTATATAAATGGTTATACCAAGTTATCAAATAAAATTTATCCCTATTTATTTACATATGATGTTTATTTCTTTTCTTCTCCATGGAATATTTTGGCATATTTTTGCTTTGATTATCTTTCAATCCGTTCTATCTCCTAGAAATTCTACACATTTAAACATGATTGCCTGTGCCAATCATGTAATAGTTTTTCAAGTAGAAAGCTGAACAGTTATATGATCTTTCTTTGTGTGTGCGTGTGTTTTATATAAAATATATAAGTAAGTAAAGTTGACGACCTTAGTTGAGGATGACCCAAAGGTTCCCTTTTCAATAGCTACTACACTGAGGTGTAGGGGAGGGCACTACTCCATTCCCTGGATTGCTCCACTTTACCCTGGATTTCTACCTTATAATGCTGAGTGTTAAGCAAGGCGATATCAAGTACTATTTTTTTAGTCTTTGGTATGGACTTGACCTGGGATTGAACCCCCCAAAAATAATATATATATATATATAAATAAATATGATATAATATTATACACACACACAAAACCTTTTTTTTCTTTTCTCCTGTTATTTTATTAAAACATCGATCGTTGTTCTAGCAACATTTTTCACCATCTTAAAGTCCTGATGAAGGTTTGTTAACACCGAAACGTTTTAATGCTGACTTTCCATCTTAAAGTTCTCTTTTTTGATTATTTTGTTTTTCTATTTTTTTTTCATAATGTCGGATTTATCTCCATTATTTACTTCCAGTGTCACTTGTGAGATACATGTAGCAATGGTCGCACTATCTGGCTAATGTCAGATTTCTCTTTTCAGATAGGATCAGTTCGATTATGGCTTGGATCCATGCATACCACGCATTTACTGATGAAATGGTTTTTTTTTTTTAAAGAATGGTGAACCTGTAATTGCTACACAGAAAGCTATTTGTTTGGTTTGGTTTCTTTGTTTAATGGCATATCAAACTTTGAGGTTTATTTAATGCCAAAGCTATTCTCCTAGAAGAACAGTAGTGGTACTATTTAACCCATAGCTGGGAGGATAAGGGGGTTCATACCTTTCCCAAGGGTAATTGCCCGAAAGTGAACATAATAGCGCAACTGGAATACGAACTCGCTTACTACGATTCTGCAGTCCATCGCTTTAACCATTACGCCACGAGGACACCCCCTCAAGCTATTTGTGTTCATTTCACTTTACATTGAAATGATGCTGTTCCAGATAGAAAATCTACACTACTATGGGTTGAAAGTTCTATCCAGGACAGCATCATTCTGAATGAGCACAACCCCCCGCCCCCCCAAAAAAAACTAACAGTTTATGCATGGAAACCATGATCATAACTGATCATTTAAAAAGGAAAGAAAAAACAATTTTAAGACCTTAGCAAGTGGGAGCTACATTTGCCACTTGCCTAAGTCCACTTGCGCCACACAGGTGACAATTTAAAATATGGGAAGGATTTCTTTCAGTTGCCTCCTCTATATTGGTCAAAGTATAGATTTCTTCTGGTTATGTTTGGCAGTTGACAAGTACCAAACAAGTCAGCCAAGTATAGTATCTTCAATCAACAATCTCAGCAAGAAAAAAACTGGTATAAATCATAAGTATAGTCTTTACTTTTTTAGTTAGTAACTTCTTAGTTGACCCGAATAATTTTACTAATTAAGATCTTTCATTGAGACCGCAGAGAGACAATAACTACATAAATTCACTGTGCGTTGCACAAACAGGTATTTATTGAGTTACTATTTACCAACCCCTCCGCTCGGGCAGGATATGACACAAGGTCAATTTTTAAGCGGAGTTTAACAGGTCTGAATTCAGAGTTTTCCTTCTCCTAGACTAGTTGCCTCAACAAGGCTGAAGAAACTAGTCCGTCCTACTATTTACCCATAGCTGGAGGGAGAATAAGAGGGTTCATACCTTTCCCAAGGGTATTAGTGCTATGTGATCTGTACTAGCTGAAGTACCAGTCTATGCTAGGTAATTGATTTTAATGGTATGTTAACCCATTTAGAGTTATTTGATGCATAGAGTTTAGGGAATTGCATTCATTGTTTATATTTATATTTTTGTGTTGCTTCTTATCTAATTTTTAAACAGATCTATTTGAGCCATAGGTGGGACCCTAACAGGTACTACAACTCCGTGTCACAGTGGACCTGGGGGTAATGGCAATGAAGAGATACTTCACACTCCCTAGATCATCAGAAATGAAGCCTCACCAGATGCAATTAAGTGTCATACCCAGGACACCCAATTTGATGGGGGGGGGGCGGGGAAGGAGTTTCTCACCCTTTTTGTAGAGGAATGCAGTTAGTATATTCTTCGCCCTGTTGACAGTGCGGACTATGCTAGGTAAGAAGTTAAGACTTGGATCAAAGACAACAGACAAACATAAAAAAAAATCCCTTCTACTTATTTCGTTCCTTTTTTAACCAGTGTTTTCAAATGGAGTCTTTACTGCTCTTTATGAGGTATTTACAAGATTTGAGGGAGCAGGGATTAAAGTTATTTTATAGGCTGGAAGGAGAGGTGAGCAAATTTGTATGTATTTAACCAAACCCCTTGTGATTTTGATAAATGTTTGGGCTAGTTAATGTTTTTAGAATTAAAAAAAAAAAAAAAAATTTTATATATTGCGTAACATGCACAAAGAAATACAGTAGTTAGATAAACAGAGACAGTAGAGTGTGCATATATGCGCACATACACGCAGGTCATTAAAAAGTTCTAAGCTGCACTTATATTTTAGCTTTGTCACAAACCTTACACCTTTGTATGGGTGTCACCTGTACATAAAACTAGAATTAAGATTTCTTTTGTAATTTACTTAAAGTGGTTGAGTGTTGCAACAAAAATATGCAGGTGTGGCTCTTTCTGAATGTGGCAAAGAACTTTTTCAACAACCTTTGTGTGTGTGTGTGTGTGTGTGTGTGTATCTCACACAAACAAGTAAAAAAAAAAAAAAAAAAAAAAAATAAAGTTAGCAACCATAGCTACTACACCGAGGTGCAGGAGAGGGTGCAACTCCTTTCCCTAGATTGCTCCACTTTACCCTTGATATGTACCTTATAAAACTTAAGCAAGGAGACCTCAAGTACTAATTTTTTTGAGTCTTTGGTATGACTTGACCTGGGACTGAATCCCAGTCTCCTGGATCATTGGTGAACACTCAACCCACTAGACAATGGGAGTGTGTGTGTATGCTAATATATTTTAAACCACTGTTCAGCTCACCATATTTCTGTGTTTCTTGACTCAATATTCTGACGAGAACTGCCCGAAAAAAAAGCAAATAAAAAAAAACAAAAAAAACAGTACTTTTTTAGAACTTATGATGTAAGCTTTATTTAAAGCCCATCTGATATTTTGTATGTACCACAGAATATATATATATATATATATATATATATATATATATATATATATATATATATATGAGGCAGAATCATGAAATGCATAATCTTATTTGGGGGTCACAGAAACTAGGAGAGGGATCTTTGAAATCCAAATAAGATAGAGTTTGTGATTTCAGTCTTGGGTGGGTGACACTGTAACTAGTGACAGGGTCCGTGCAGACAAGACATTGCCAATGACTTCAGCAAGATCTGGTACAGGGTGCTTGAACAAGCCTATAGTGTAACATCAAGTCCATGGGTAGAAATGTTGAGCTTCGTTAGTTTTTTTTTCCGGTCGCTGTCTTTTTTAAATAACTTATCTATTAGTATTCTGGTACCAGTTGCTTACAATGTAACAAAATGTTAACCTTTGACATTAACCTATTAATTGTGCCCATAGAAATTCCATGGAATCTTCAAAGTGTAGCAACATTGACTCACTATCTGTCACTATCAGTCATAACTCTTAGCTTATCCTCTAGACAGCATCCAGTGTCCACACAGAGCTGATGAATGTAAGTTTTTGTTTCCATATGTAGGAGTCCAAGCATGTCTTACTCATTTTATTTGGACAGTTTATGAGGTAAGTGGCCGTACAACTGCTGTTTTGTAGGGTGCTGCTTCCAGGATTTAAAGAATTCTTGTGTAGCTCCCATTGAGCTTCTTTTCCAAGCATTTCATTTAAAGTCTAAGTGAAAGAATTGCTGTTTCATTCATTCATTCAATCTATAAATAATATTCTAAGATAAATCATTGTCAATTCTTATTTAGAAATTTGATGAAAAGAAAAAAAAAGGGAGGAGATAAAGGAGTGGGAATAGTTATAATTGCTAAAGGATTGTGTTCTTTTTGTACAAGGGTCATTCAATAAATGATATGTATTGTTGGATTTTTTCTACCAACTGGTTGGAGGGGAGGAGATGTTCAGACTATTAGCAATGTAGTAATGTTGGAACTATTGACTCGATATGCAAAGGAGAAAATTGTCGGTTAATCTCTCACCTGGTTCTTATCAAAGTCCTGTGTAATAAAGTAGTAGGTTGCTATGAATTACCTTTTAAGTTGTTGCATAAAAGCAGTGCACTTCCATCCTTATAAAATCCAGGGTTCAACTTGAGTAACCAAAGAGTTAACAGCTAGTGAAGTAACCACTCCAAGTATTTATTCTGTACCTCATAAGTACCAAAATGTGGCAGAAGGCTTTTTTAATGAGGGAGCTGGGCACAGGGTTGTAGCCCAGACATGCCATAGGTTCCAGAATAAAAAAAATAAAAATAAAAGGGGGGCGCCTCGGGTGCCAAGTGATAAGCCAAGTCCTGCTTGAGTAAGAGAGAGCCTGGTGGGGACAGCCCAAGGAAAATTGGTCTCAACCACATGATATGAATACTGGGCTTCCCTGGGCAGGTGACCAGGTTTAGTGCCAAGACACAGTGACCTACACCAGCTGATGTGTTGAGGCCCTGTGGTAGGACTGGAGTCCCTCATGTGAAGTAACCACTATGAGGTTAAAGGCTTTCTTTTTATTCCTTTTCACACTATCTTATGCAAATGTAGTCTCACCCAATCAAATGTGACCTACAACAATAAAAAGTGGTGTCGAGGAGAAATTAAATTCCCCAGATCTTGGTTTGATGACTGCCACACAAGAGTATAGATTCCATTACCTTCCCTCTCATATTGAGCACTCATCTTGGAAAGTGTAAAATTATTTTGTAAATGTATTTTGTGCAAGGAGTTGACAATAGGAAGCACTGTTTACAGTTGTACCTTTTTCAGGGAAATTAATCCTTTCATGTCCTACAAGACTATCAGTATCACTTTCATTACTGACCGCTGCGCCCGAAACTTTTTCTTTACCGGAAAGTCAGTGTTTCCACTATTTTTTCAACTCAGACTCATAGTTGCAAACCCATTTAAAAAAAAAAAAAAATTTAACTACTAAAACATTTTTACTAAAACCATACACATCAATGTTTGCTTTTCAGAGGCACCAAAATTTGATGACAGGCTGTTCAAGCCAGAAGGACTTCGATTTGAAGCTATTTAAAATGGGGTCTAAACAAATATTTTCGTCATAATCCAATTCTAAACAATGCAACGTTTACATTTAAGGAGAAAAATTCTATCGCTGATGTTCTACAAGGATGGATTTTAACATTAAATAACCCATGAAGGTTGATAAGCCATTAAACAAAGAAACCATGAATGAAAGGAAATATTTTGCTTTTTGCTCCTCTCAAAATTACCCTTATTTATTGAATGACACTCGTATAATTGGAAGGCGCGCTTTTTCTAAAAAGCACCCAGGAGCCTGTTCTGGACTTCGGTCTGGAGCGTGGCTCTGCAAAAGGAACAATGGCAGACTTGGGGCCTTTTAGGCACCTAGATTTGACTAGGCTACCCTCGGGTGGGCGAGCTGCACTTTTGTCTCTTTTGTAACCCATGTATGGCACTAGACCTCGCATCTAGTTTAAGCCGTAAACTGGCATACGTGCCCGGACCCACATTTGGGTTCGTGAAACTGCTTGCCTCATCAGGCTCACATTGCATCAAGTGAGCCGATGAGCAGCATAGACCAGCAGGGTTCGAGTCTCGGCTCGTTCCCGAGCCCCTCTCCCCTTTATCCCTCGTATAATTGGAAGTACATATACATGAACGGCCTGAATTATGCATGTATCATTTTGGTGATTCTCCTCGGTTCAGGAGAAGGAGGGGTGGGAGAGGTGCATGGGAGGTGTTGGAGAGGGAGGGGTATGGGCATTCACTTGATGCGAGTTAAACCGGCTTCACACACTGAATTGTCGCGCTCGATCGCATAAGCTCTTGTGATGCCCAGCCATTCATAGTTCAGCCGAGGGATACCCTTAAGATATGGGTCGGACATGAGCTCCAAGGTTGATCGTCTCTTAAATAACGTTGGTGACATGGAGAGAAAGAACTTGTGACACGTTTAACTGCTCGGTCTTCACTTCAGATGTAGCACTATAAGCATTTAGCTACCAGTGCATGAACAGAATCTCTTCCTCTGCGATAGCGGTCATCTAGCACCGGTTTTGCAGAAGTCACCATTCAAAAGTGTCACTCACCCAAGGCGGAAGTGTGTATGAGGGTGTTCTGTGAACCCCAGTATATATATCACGGGATTTCGTTATTCATTCTTTTTTGGTGGCTAGGGTATGAACGTCGAATAAAGCAAAAATGTGAGGAGATGATATTCTCTCGAATAACGAAGAAACTCCATTCTTGCTTCCACCACCTCAGTGAATGAACGCATAGATTAAAATAACGAAAGGTTCTAACATTAAAAAACTGGGTTTTGTTTTTCTAACCGATCGTCAAATAGCCTCACTAACAAAGCAGCCGTCACTGATCACGCCACAAACATTCATTTGGATCCCGTGACCATGTTACAGACATCCAAATCGAGCGATAACGCTACACAGACTTTCGGATTCAAAAAAATATCAGCAACATTCATGCATTGTTATATAAAATAAAGCTATTTATTTTGAATTCTCAGTTCATCTACAGACTGTTTCATAATTGATAAAACAAAGCAGCTGCCTATCATCATTTTTGTGAACTTTACTCTCTCTTTTCAGATTATTGCAGAGAAATTCTGCCTTGGACGATGGAGAAGATCTTTTATGTGAAGACATTAAGAAACCAAGTCTTTTAAGATTTTTTAAGCAAGATACAGAAAGAAGTTCAATTTCAACATTTTCAAATAGTCATTATTTTCAAGTCGGTCAAAATCTTTGAAACTTATGGCCCTTTTACAGATCGTAGGAGAACGGGTCCTTCACTATTTGGGCCTCCAATCCCCCAGGAGAAACGTGTACATGTTAACAACTTTGCACGCCGCTTTAACAGTGCCTTTAATTGAACGATCGACATCTGGAGCATATATTCGAGGGCTACTCTTGACATTTTTGGTTCATATTTAATACTAAATAGATACAGATCCTAAAATGTCATCCTTTTTATCTTTCAATAAATGTAATTTCATTACTCTGACATTTGTGGTTCTTGATTTGTATCCGATCATTTTGTTTCAAAAAATTGTGAAACACCCTGTACTTGACACTAACCTTCAAAATGGATCACATGAGGAAAGGGAGTAATTCTTTTGGATCGAGAGGAGCGTAGCAGACAACCCTACCGAGCTATATGAAACTTCTAATTGGCAGTTTCTTAGAATATGGAAGAGAGGGGAAAAAAAGGAAAGATGTCAATTTGAATAATATTCAACAGTCCAAGAAAATTACTGGGTGGGTTGCTTGTAGTGAACAAATTAGAGTCAGTTTAAAATTCTCAATTTCATCAAAACAAAGACAAAGTTATTACAAAAGTTCAACGACTTATGCAAAACCTTTTCTAAAAAAAGGTGACAAGACACAGCAAAATATTAGTTCTAAATTTTCCGAGTCCGTTCTCGCCTCCCCTCCATTAAACTGGGGTATAAAACATAATGTAATTTATTTAATAGCTTTTCCATTGCTTTTAATAGCAATGTGCATATTTACCTAACTCTTTCGCTATGGGCAGGATATGATACAAGGTCAATTTTTTAAGAGGAATACAGCTGGTTCAAATTTAGTTTTCCTTCTCCTAGACTGGGTTCTTTTAGCCTTGGTTAGGCAACTAGTCTAAGTATTTACCCATAGTTGCAGGTTGGAGAAAGAAGAGATGGATTCATGTCTTCCCCAAAGGCACTTAAGTGAAACGCAAACAGTCACGTTCAGGGTTTGAACTCTAGTCAATGATTCTATTTCCTAAGGTGATAACCATTACGCTAAGTGAGCCACCCTTAAAATATTTTTAAGTACGAACATTTGAAAACTTACATTTTAAGAATTCTTTTTTAGGTATGTTAAATGAATACAATCAAGGGGGTTAAAATTTATGCAACAATATCCAATGATAAACATAAACAAGACTTTTTTTTTTAAAGATGCTTTTCCAGTGACAAAAATCCTTTGTAAATCAAAGTAATGGTCAAGTTCAACATCTTATATTGTAAAGACCCCCCACCGCTGTCATTAGATACTTAATTTTTATCTAATAATCTGATTTGGTCGTGCGGGTGCAACCCACGTAGCGCATCTTGGGCATGATGAGCCCGTTGCAGCTCATCCCTCTCCAGATCTGTTTTGAATTCAGAATTTTTATTTTTCCAGACCTATTGCCATACCAAGATAAAAGAGCAAGTCTGTCCTACTATCTACCAATAGCAGGAGGTAGCATGATTAGATTCATACTTTTCTCGAGAGTATTAGCGCTTTGAGACGTTCAAACAGCCCCATCCAGATTTAAATTCAGTTCACCGTGTCAATTTCCTGCGATGATAACCGTTACGCCACAAGTATCTCGCATTAAAAAAATCACAATCGACAAAAAACCTGTTTTGAGGTCCTGTTGATAATTACAAAAAACTGGATGAGCATCAAGCTAGGGGTATTTTATACGTAGAGGTTAAGGAATCGCATTCATTGTATATTGACATTTACAGTTTTTGTGTCGCTGTTAAGAGTTTTCTTTGCACACAGCCCGGTAAATCTTTCGACAGATTGATTTAATCCATATATGAGTACTTAACAGGTACTAACAATCCCTGTCAGGGTGGATCTGGGAGTAATGGCAGTGAAGAAATGCTCCAAACTACCCATATATCCAGAACTGGAGTCTCAGATGCAGTTTAGCGTTATACCAAGGACCCCCTTTTTGAGGGCAACATCTTACATTTCTACCGGGGCGGGGTACAGCCTGCGTATTCAAAACCCCACCGACGGATCTATCCATATCCACACGTCACCATTCTTTACAACACAGATGTAATTAGATATACAATTAGACACTCATTTTTGTAAATGTCTGACACGGAAGAGACCTACCTGTGTAACTCCCGCCCCAGCTAAGTGGGGCTCTGCCATTACAACTTGTCTTTCTACAGCCTTGACCAAAAAGTTAAAACTTGAAAAAAAAAAAAAAAATTGACTCAACATCTCACACGACTTTATGAGAAGGTCACATGTTTAATTAAAGACCAAAACTAATATAATTGACCTTTTATTCAGGAGTGAGAATAGCAACAAGAAAAAAATGTTTTTCAAGAAGGAGTGTGTATATATATATATATATATATATATATATATATATATATATATATATATATATATATATATATATATATATATAGGCAGCATTTCTTCGTTAATGCAAATTTCATTAAACATAATAGACATTTTATGCCTACATATTCTCTTTTGGATCCGTTTGAATTCCCGTATTACTTTTATCGTATTCGGGGGGAATTGATTTAGGTATTGTCCATAGTTGTATGTATCCCTAGTACTTTCTGCCCGACTTTGGGCCATCATCAGGGGAGAATCTGTTACAAAAGTGATGTAACTTTTGTCTTAGCAAATTACTACTGTGTAAGGACGTCTTTGCTGTTGGAGATTATGGCGCTTGCTTTTAAATGTAATTCTGTAAATAGTGCCAGTAGCTAAAGACATTTAAGTACGTTAGCACTGGTTTGAAAATTAACAGATTGTAATAGATTCTCCCCTGATGATGGCCCAAAGTCGGGCAGAAAGTACTAGGGATACATACAACTATGGACAATACCTAAATCAATTCCCCCCGAATACGATAAAAGTAATACGGGAATTCGAACGGATCCAAAAGAGAATATGTAGGCATAAAATGCCCATTATGTTTAATGAAATTTGCATATATATATATATATATATATATATATAAATAAAGCAGTTTTCATTGCTTTAGTAATTAATAGTACATTAGCAACAGCCTGTGTAAAAGAATCATAAACCATGACCCTAAACACATTTAACAATAATTAAGCCCGGAGAGCCAACATATTTACATAATTTTTTTCTCAGGCTTTCAAAACATTTAACATTCATTAAAATACTGATAAAAAAAAACAAACAAACAATAGGGAATGTTAAAGCCACAGACAATTTAACGTGAAATATAAAAAAAAACTAGGAAATCTTTAAGTCTCAAGATCAAAACTAACATATTTTATGTTTATCTCGAAATAAAGACATAGAAAACAGGTTAACAGATGTTATATAATATAATATAATATGATAATCTATCCACTGACCAACAAAGCCCTAATCAGAGAATAAATCTGTGGCCAAAGTCTTACTATCAATAACTAAGAGCGCTTCAGGAGAATCTTTCAATACTATCTGTTGTTGGTGACTCACCTATGACCAGAATAATGGACTTACCCAAAGAGAATATTAATCAAGAAATAAGCTGGTAGAGCAGAGGAGAGCAGCAGAGTCCCACCTAGGGCAGGTCCGGCTTGTTTTCGGTTTTTTCGTCCCGGAAAACAGTCGGCCTCCAATTTTAGAGACGGGGGTATGGGAGGGCAACCAAACGGAGAATTTTTCCTTGTTTTTCGTCTGTATATATTTCGGGGTTTTTCTCCCATTCGCATCATATCCACTGTAAATAAATCATATATTGTAAATAAAATCATCCATCACTTTCGGGTTTTAAGTAGGTCTTCTTCATAGAGCAAATGTGGTATTTCGGTGGCTGCTGCGCGCATGGCGATGGATGAATGGTTATATATTGTACTGTTGAATGGGTCGGCGAATGTGGCTAGCTAGGTCCCCCTTAGAACATATAGAACAGCATGACCGCTCCCTTCCCCTCCCCAAAAACTTCAAGGCCTTGTGCCTTCGTTGTAAATTTTAACAACGAAATAAAGCAGAGGAGAGCAGTAGCAACAGCCGTAGTAAGCACCTTGCCTGTCTTCATGTACGTTGAATCAAGAAAACCCTCCTCAGAGATTAGGATACATTTGCCTGGCACCTCATATCTCTGTGTTGAGTTATTCATTTATTAACCCTTAATAATCGGTCATAACACTATCAGATTTTATTGATTTTACATCACATAGTAATTTAGAAGTTGGTTGACTGTTGTTGAGGGCAGTCCTAAGGGTCCCTTTTTAATAGCTACTACACCGAGGTGTAAGGAAGGGCACTACTCCTTTCCCTGGATTGCTCCACTTACTCTTGATCCGTACTTATAATGCTGAAAGTTAAGCAAGAAGGCATCAAATACAATTTTTTTTAGTCTTTGGTATGACAATACCTGGGATTGAACCCAGGTCTCGCAGACCTTTGGTGAACACACTATTATGCCAATGGGCCGGAGTGTGTGTGTGTCCTAAACTAGCAAAGGTAGCACATTACAGAATTCTTTGAGAAATTCAATTAAGTTGCTCTTAATAAAACAATTCCTAACTGAATAAAAGTTTTGTGGGGTCTACCTGCTGATCGTCATTTGTTAAATCATTCACGTCCTTGATGAAATGCTAATTTGAACTTCTTGTTGCTTTCGAAATAAAAGCAGCACTATTAGTACGGATTGTTACAATGGGTTTATTGCTTGTCTCGTATAAAAGGCCAATATAACACCAAAATAATGTTTTGAATGATGAATCAAATAAAAGCACTTGTCTACAATATCCTTCTAAGGAAATGGCTGTGATTATACATAAATAAGTAAAAGTAAAGTTGTCTCCCTTTAGTCGAGGGTGATCCGAAGGCTCCTTTTTCAATAGCTACTACACCGAGGTGTAGGGAAGGGTGCTACTCCTTTCCCTGAATTGCTCCACTTTACCCTTGATACGTACCTTATAATGCTGAGTGTTATGCAAGGAGGCATTAAGTACTATTTTTTAAAGTCTTTTTTATGACTCGATCTTGGATTGAACCCCAGTCGCCCGGACAATTGGCGAACACTCTCCTCATTAAATACTTACAGGGAAAGACAAAAGAAATATAATAGGTGAGTGAATTGTAGAACGTTGAAGATTTGAATGAAACTTAATTTACCACCCACATAAGAGTAAATATTACATTCCGATACATGGACACAACAGTGTTAGCTGACCAGCAAAAACTTAAATTCCTCAGCTCTGGGCTGACACTGGGTGCCGTCTAGAGGAGTTAATAAGTGTGATCTATTGGAATAGAGAGAAAGTGAGAGAGACAAAAGAATCCATACCGTCGGCTCACCTTGATATTTCTCCTTAGTTCAATATTCTGGGACAACCAGCCATTCCGCAAATGGCTTTCAAATAAAAACATTTTTTAGAGGAAAATAACTAGCTGAAGCGAAAGTGTCTTCATACTAGGAAAAAAAAAACAAACTCAAATCATAAAAAAAAGAAAAGATATTAATATTAAAAAAAAAAAAACTAAACAAAAAACAAACTCCTGTTCTTCCTGTATTTTCTTTTTTGGTGCACCTCTGACAGATTTTCCCTTGACCATGACCTCTAAGTTCAATACAAAGAGCGCGCACCCTGAAGCACTCCAATTGAGTATTAAATTTTTAGTAGTGATATAGCAGATTCTTTATATAATGATAAATACTGTCATTTTCAAATATATATCTCCAATATTAATTCTTACAGTAATAAAACTTAAAAGATAAGCTTTTAAAAATTGTATTGGTTAATCTCTTTATTGTAAGGATAACAGTGTAACCAGGATCAGAGGAATTAGGGTTTACAAATACAAAATTAAAATTATCCTGAACCCGGCGATTTCGGATTATCAAACGTAAACGAGACCAAAGCCTGCAGAGGAGTGAGTGCATGTGTAATTGTAATAGTTAAAGATTAAAAACTTATAGAGAGAGAGAGAGAGAGAGAGAGAGAGAGAGAGAGAGAGAGAGAGAGACAGACAGACAGACAGACAGACAGACAGAGATGCAGAGAGAGAGACAGACAGACAGACAGACAGACAGAGATGCAGAGAGAGAGAGAGAGAGAGAGATTAGGAAAGACGGCGGAGAGTGCTGGCTAATCTGCTGGACTACTACATTGTAGTAAGCTAGACGTTCACTTTCGGATGAATACCCTTGGGAATGGCATGAACCCACTATCCCCTCTAACTATGGGCTAAATAGTACCACTAGTGTTCTTCTAGAAGGATGGCTTTGGTAGTATTATGAAAGTGTACCATTACACACAAAATAGACGGTTGTAACATTACACGTCACAAATAGATGCTTGTACCACCACAGTCCTAACGTGTCTATGGGTGTAGTGTTACGTCTTAAGTGTCAGTCGGACTTCGTGATAACCTCCACATTAGAAAAAGTGACGAACATACAAAAAACCCGTTTTGGTTCGCTAATACAAAAGTTTATTCGCTAATACACATTTTAGTAATCGCCGGAGGGAGAGAACAGAGTATGAAAACTGAGTCGAGTGCAAAAATGTTATGAGAAGAGGGAGGGCAGACAGGGACTTTAAATTATCTTTCGGGTCTTCATTTGTACTTCTAATGTGATTGTTGGCTGGTTTCGTTTTCACGGCTGTACATCTTGTGAAACCCCTTTTCGGGGCTCACCCAAAATGGGGCTCATAATTTTCGTCTCGCTTTACATCATCGTGGCTGGTGTTCAACTCATCTTCACCTCGTTACATCTCCCCGCTAACCAACTCTTTTTTGTCTCTTGTCCCGCACCCACTGCCTTATGGAGTTTTCATTTGAATTCCCTCTAGCCAATCAGAACTTGAGGTCGATTCTCTACAGATAAGTTTCAATTTATAGCCCGGGTGTCCCTAATTATTTTATGGAAGTTGATATGTCATTACAAAGAAACCAGACAGATATTTGTATGTATATCTCGTATACTCAACGAGGGTGAGTCAAAAGTTATGCAATATTTTGAGCAGTTTAACCGGAGATTGGCCTAGCGGTTAGTGTTCACCAATGGCCCGAGAGACCTGGGTTCAATCCCAGGTCGAGTCATACCAAAGACTCAAAAATGGTACTTGATGCCTCCTTGCTTAACACTCAGCATTATAAGGTACAGATCAAAGGTAAAGGAAAAGGAGTAGCACCCTCCCCTTGGTGTAGTAGCTATCGAAAAGGGAGCCTTCGGGTCACCCTCGACTATGGTCGCCAACTTTACTTTACTTGAGCAGTTTAATCCCTGTAGTCTGTAGTATGTTGATAGTTGGTGCGCTGACACATTGTGCATTGCTTCACCCCGAGTGTCATTTGAAAGCTGCACAGATAAACGTGCTGTGTAGTCTTCACGATCTTGTCAAAAGTATCCGGAACAGCTGAACTGAGTATCATGCTATTAAAATATTGCAAAACTTTTGACTCAGCCCAGTTGGCTCAGGCGGTAGAATACGCCGATTGCATCTCTGAAGAGAGATAAGACCTCTCTCTCTCCCAACGAGTGTCCTGGACACGACACTAAACCATGTGATGGTGAGTTTACCATATATAATAAGATTTTTTATCATAATTACCAACCCCTCCGCTCAGGCAGGATATGACACAAGGTCAATTTTTTAAGCGGAGTTTAACAGGTTTGAATTCAGAGTTTTCCTTCTCCTAGACTAGTTGCCTTACCAAGTCTGAAGAAACTAGTCTGTCTTACTATTTACCCATAGCTGGAGGGAGAATAATAGGATTCATACCTTTCCCAAGGGTATTAGTGCTATGTGAAAATGCAATCAATCTCGTCCAGGATTTGAACTCGTGACGTCGTGTCCATTTCCTGCGACGATAACCATTACACCATAGATTTTTTATTGATTTTAACGGCATGTCAACCAATCTAGGGTTGAGTAATGCCAAAAGTTAGGGAATCAAGCTCATTGTATATTTATATCTACTTTTTTTTTTACGTAGTTCTTTAAGAGTTCTTTTCGTCCACCATCAGGTGGCGCCGATAGGACGGAGTTCCCTGACACTCTCGCCATCCATCCCTATCAACCATCGCTTCAGGCAAGTCTTCTTAAATGCGTCCAGTTTCCATACAGAGCTGAGATAAATAAGTCTTTGTTGGTTGGCCAAAACCGGCACGTGTATGGACAGGAGATCATCAGAGAACGTCGCTTCTGAGTTCGTCCTGGCATCTCCAGCAATGTTCTGCATTCTTATTTAATAAAAATACGTTGCACATTGCAGTATGGTTTCAAGTATTCTCATCTAATTGTAATAATTATTAGGTTTGGTTTCTTTGTTTAATGGCATAAATTTTGTGGGTTATTTAATGCCAAAATCATCCTTGTAGAAGGACATCACTGATACTATTTAACACATAAGTGGGTTCATGACTTTCTCCAAAGGAATTAGTCCGAAAGTGAACGTAATAGCGTGACTGGAGTTCGAACTCACGTACTTCAAGGCCATAGTCCAACACTTTACGCATTATGCTACGGGAACTCCCTTGTAATAATTTTATTGCTTCAAGTAATTACGTCTATCAAATAATAGTCATTTGTTTGTACACAGTTATATGGTTTAAAGTAACTAATGATAATCCTTAGTAAACAATTCTAGCTTCAAGTAACTATTCTTAATAAAAATAATTTAGTTATTTATCGTATCAAGCGGCCCTATCAAATACGAATAACATTTAAACAGATCTATTTGATGGGACTCTATTACTAGAATTTGAAACCGGTAACCAGAGTTCAAATCCAGAACGAAGTTGTTTGCGTTTCACTTCACGCAAATATCCTTTGGAAAGGCATGAATCTGTTCTCCCCTAGTTACGAGCAAATAGATTGCAATAATAAGTTAGCGACCGTAGTCGAGGGCGACCAGAAGGCTCTCTTTTCAATAGTTACAACACCAAGGTGTAGGAGAGAGCACTACTCTGGATTGCTCCACTTTACCCTTGATGCGTACCTTATATTGCTGAGTGTTAAGCAAGGAGGTATCAAGTACCATTTTAAAAGTCTTTGGTATGACGCGACCTGCGATTGAACCCAGGTCTCCCGGACCTTTAGCAAACAATCTAAAAATATTCCAATGCACATGATTTCTTTGCACAGTTATACGATACCAAGTATTCCTATCTAACACTTATAATTAATACATACTGATGTGGTTTAAAATAACTAAACCTATTTAATAATAATTTACTTAGTTATACAGTATCAAATGGGTGTAATGGTTATCGTCATAGGAAATGGACACGGCGATACGAGTTCAAATCCTGGACGATACTGATTGCATTTCACATAGCACTAATACCCTTGGGAAAGGTATGAATCCAATTATTCTCCCTCCAGCTATGGGTTCTTCAGCCTTGGTGAGGCAACTAGTCTAGGAGAAGGAAAACTCTGAATTCAAACCTGTTAAACTCCGCTTAAAAATTGACCTTGTGTCATATCCTATCCGAGCGGAGGGGTTGGTAAATATGGTTATATGGTATCAAGTGTTTAATACAAATAACTTATTTACAGAGCAATTATACAAGCAATTAATACAAATAATTCGCATAGTTATATGGTATCAAGAATTCTTTCCAAACAGATCTACTTGACCTATAAAAGTGACCCTAAAATGTCATTACTTTCAGGTCCACCCTGACCTGGAGTGATAGTACTTGTTAGAGGCTCATCAATAAGTCAAATAGATCTGTTGAAAAATCATTCGTATTTGATAGGCCCGTGTGCAAAAAAAAAAAAAAAAAGTAAATATGAACGTACATAGAACGTGATTCCCTAACCTCTAAAGATAAATTAACTCTAGACAGTTTGACATGCCGTTAAAATCAATGATAGAAGTGGTCCAAGCAGGTCTGCGTGATTGTTGGAAAAACATGCATCCAGGTTTCTGAAATTTTGCTTATGGTGCTTTGGTGCCCTTTGGTTTACTTACAACGTCAACAAGTATTTTTTGCCAAAGTTTATTTATACATATTAGTCATATCCAGTTATATGGAGTGCATAAGTCGGATTGTAGTCAGAATACTTGGGGTGTAATATTCCAAGTGTGTGAGAATAAAGTTTTACGAAGAGATGAATTTATTCATGGGCTGGGAAGTTTCAATCAAACGTTTCAAAAAGAGTTTCCTTTCACTAAAAGAATCAGGCCACTCTGCTATTCCTTGAAACGCGAGACGCATCGTCTTGTTCTCCTGGGGATTTCGCTACAACTATGAAAATATCAGAGGTAAATTGTAATATATAATGCAATTGACGAAGCACTGAGTGAATATTGGTTAGATGGTGAGTATGTATTTATCCAACTCCTCTGCCGGAAGTGGGAGCAGGAGACGACACAAGATCAATTTTTTGAAGCGGGATACACAGTTTGAATTCAGTTTCCTTTCTCTTTGCTATACCAAAGTTAAAGAGCTCAGTCTGACCTACTATTTACCCATGCTGAACGAGAAGAGAAGAGATGAATTTATGCTTTTTCTAGGGGTATTTAGAGCGAAGTGGAACGCAAGCAGCTTCGTCCAGAATTTGAACTCGGGTCGCAGAGTCCATTTCCTAAAACAATACCCGTTAGGTTATTAAAAAAGAACAAGGCTGCTAGTATGAGGTACCCAAAGAGGATTAAACTCAATATAGGGTAGCGAGATTAGTTTGCTAATCAGAACACCACGACGAAACGTCAATAAAACACTATCATTATATATCACTAGATAGTTGGTGGCATATCAACCCTTGTAGATTAGATTATGTCAAATCTCCAATCCCTCAACACGAGGAAGATGCAACACAAAGTTTCAAGTGGAGTTTAACAGGTTTTAATTCAGCGGTTTCCTTCATGATCGATTGCCGTATCAAAGTTGAAAATCTCAGTCTGCCCTACTGTTAACCTATAGCTGGAGAGAGAATAATTGGATTCATACCTTGGGTAAGTGTATAAGCACTAAGTGAAATACAAAGAGTCTCGTACAGGATTTGAATTCTGGTCACAGTGTCCATTTACAATGAGCACACCCATACAAAATATATAATTTGTCAACAATTCGTAATCGAGCCAGAGCGCATTTGTTTTCATGGCATATCAAACTTTGTAGGATATTTAATGCCAAATCCATTTTTAAACAAATAATCAGTTCTATTTTAAACAATCCAGTTTAGCATGAGGACAGTTCTATCGTCAAAAACATTTCTATTTCAAGCTATTCAGTTTAGTCCAACAGTTCTAATTCAGCAAAATATTGATTTTGTTTACACACAGTTAAATGTCAAAATAGTTCTATATTAAACAATTCAGTTTAGCGTAAGTACAGTTTCAATGTCAAAAGCAGTTCCATTTCAAACAATTCAGTTTAGCATAAGAACGCAGTTTAAATGCAAGTACACAGTTTAATTGTCAAAAACATTTCTGATGGGGGGCCCTTGTAGTGTAATGGTTAAAGCGATGCGGTGCAGAATCGTTCACTTTCGGACAAATACCATTGGGAAAGGTATGGACCACCTTATCCTCCCAACTATGGATTAAATAGCACCACCACTGTTTTTCTCGAAAGATAGCTTTGGCATTAAATAACCTACAAAAGGTAGATATGCCATTAAACAAAGAAACCAAACCAAAACATTTCTATTTCAAGCTATTCAGTGTACTCAAACAGTTCTAATTCAAACAA
Source organism: Sepioteuthis lessoniana (assembly GCA_963585895.1). Taxonomy (NCBI): domain Eukaryota; kingdom Metazoa; phylum Mollusca; class Cephalopoda; order Myopsida; family Loliginidae; genus Sepioteuthis; species Sepioteuthis lessoniana. The sequence continues at coordinate 8,902,142 of OY757926.1, forward strand.
TTCAGTTTAGCAATAAATATGCAGTTTAGTTCTATTTAACCCATAGGTGCTATAACCTATTCTATAACCTATCAGGTGCTACCATTCCAGAGTGGACCTGGGAGTAATGGCGGGGTGCTTACCCCTCTGCAGAGGTGCTGTGGGTGTATTCACATTGGGCTATTCACATTGTCAAATGGTTTCAATTATTGCTGTTTAGAACCAATAAGTCTATTTAACATCTGTCATAAGTTTGAACATAGTTAAACGGTTACAAGTATCGTAAATAATTAAGTATACCTATTAGACCCAAAGATAGGACCCTAACAGTTCGGGTCTGAGTGGACGAGAGAGCATTGAGAGTGAAGAAGAACTTCACATTCCCTAAAGCTCAAGGACTGTAGCCTCACCATCAGATGTAGTTTAGTGTCATATCTAGGACACTCGTTGGTTTGGTTTCTTTGTTTAATGGCATATCAACCTTTGTAGGTTATTTAATGCCAGAGCCATTCTCCTAAAAGAACAGTAGTTGTACTATTTAACCCATAGCTGGGAGGATAAGGGGGTTCATACCTTTCCCAACGGTATCTGTTCGAAAGTGAACGTAATAGAGCGACTGGAGTTCGAACTCGCGTACTACGATTCCGCAGTCCATCGCTTTAACCATTACACCCAACACTCATTGGGTAAAGAATCTTACCGCTTTGCAGAGCTCCAGTCGATTGGACAGGGAATAATTCAGTGAAATGCAATAAGGGCTTCAAATGTTCATTCTTGTCCTTACTTGCTATAAGGACAAAAATAAAGGGTAGACATCTGAAAACCGCGTCAATATAAGCTGGGAGGGATTATACAACATAACGATAATCGAACCCCATTCTGGTAAATTCGAAATTTGCAGATAGGTTTGTCATTGCCACTTTTAGTTTAGCTTCTTTCTTTAACGGCATATCAACCTTCGTGGGTTATTTAATGCCAAAGCCGTCCTTGTAGAAGAACAGTAGTGGTACTATTTAACCACTAGCTCGGGGGTGGGTGGGAATAAAAGGGTTCATACTTTTTTTCGAGGGTATTAGTCCGAAAGTTAAAGTCATAGCGCGACTGGGGTTCGATCTTGCATACTACAACGTCGGTGTCAACCACTTTCGTCACTACGTTTCCACCACCTGCCGTTTTGTGAGCGTCTTTCTTCACAATAGATATTTGATAGTAAGTTGATACAACCTTCAGCTAGGAAAAAGAAAGTCATTATAAGCTTGCAGTGAACTGATGGATTTTAACGGCATATCAATCCGTCTAGGGTTATTTTATGTCGAGAGGTTAGAGAATCACGTTCATTGTACGTTTTTGTAGTTGTTTAAGAGTTTTTTTTGTACAATGTTCTGTCAAATACAAATAATTTTTAATCAGATCTATTTGACCCATCGATGTGGGACCCTAAAAGTAACTACCACACCGAACCATTGTAATGCCAATGAAAGAGTAATTCCACACAAACCATAGTTATAAAATTAGAGCCTTACCATCAGATGAAGTTTAGTGTTATACCCTAGACACTTCTGATTTTTGGGATGGGAGTAGAGGAACACAGTCTACTCTAAGTCCCACCGACGGGGCGATCTTGCAGTGAATACACGAACATAAGGAAGGGGGTATCGTCGAAGGAAATGGAATCAACGACTAGACTTCGAATCCTAAACGAGTTTGTTTGTTTCACTTCGCTCTAATGCTTTTGGGAAAGGCATGAATCCATCTCTTCTACTCCTAACAATGAATAAATAGTAGGTCAGACAGACTCTTTAGCCTTGGTACAGCGATTCGTCCAAAAGAAAAATCCCGAATCCAAACCATTTGTACTTTGATCTTGTGTTGCATTCTATTTATAGTGAAGGGATTGCATAAATACCAGAATCTAAGAACATTAGGTTTGCTTTTATGGTATATCAAACATTGTAGATTATTTCATGCCATATATATGAGTTCTGATAGAACGAAAAAGATCTGTCTGTGGATGACTATAGAGATATATATTATTCCCTACCCCCGTGGGGTTGAGTTCTCTGGAGAAGAAGTAATCGTGTTGCCATTAGCATCCATTGCAAGCCTCTTCGTAGTTGAATTGAGGTCTCGGCTACCGTTGAACGGATGTATGTAAACAGTAGTAATTGTGATTCATAACATTTTAAAATTTACTTCGTAGCTAATATCTCCTCGTGGCTGAATGGTTAGAAGCTTTGGTTTGACGTTTGAGTCAACCGGGTTTCGATCCCAGCTACGGGAAGATACTGTCTAGCCACACTGATGAGTTCTGATAGAACGAAACAGATCTGTCTGTGGATGACTCTCTCTCTCTCTATATATGTTCAAACAGGTTTGGTTAAATAAAATGTAATCATTTTGAATTTTTTTTTCTTTTAAGCGACCTAATAATTCTTTTGATGTTACGATCTTGAAAGGCATTAATGATTTCTTCGAAAGCGCCATCTATGGTAAGCAGAGTATTTTCGGTTCGTATCCAAACCATTATCAAGATAGAATTTATATTATTTCATAGTTAAAATGTTTAATATTTAAACCAAACTATTTTGTTTTATCAAAAAAAATGAAGGTTTGTTTATATCACCAAGATGAATGGACATTAAGATCTTCGAATAGTTGTAAGACAATTTCGAATAGTGTAGGCTTAACTTGTCTTATCTTTAATACACAAGCACAATGGATAAATAAACATTACATGTTATATATGTACATAAGAAACATCAATGTTTAGGTAAAAATGAAGATTTTTAATCGTATGCAATTCAAACTTATGAAAGCAGACTTGGGATTCACGTTGCAGTCAAAAGTTTCAGGGCAACAACAAAATCTCTATTTTTCTTAGTAGCAAAACATTGTAGCTCAAGCACAAGGGTAAATATATCAGAAGTGATTTACTTAATTGTTACAGTGTAATCTGAACTAATGATCGACTCTCATACAACTTCGACAGCGCTGTCAGCGGAACTTTAAATACGCAGTCTGTATTCATGTAGAGAAGTTACTCCCCGCCACACAAAAAAAGGGGAAGAGTGTCCTGGGTTTGACAACTATACAGTATCTGTTATTCACCAGTTCTGGAGAGTTTGGAGTACTTGTTCACTGCCATTACTTCCAGGTTCAAACTAACCCGAAGTGGTAGTACCTGTTAGGGTCCCATCTATGGGTCAAATAGAACTGGGTTAAAAATTAGCATTTGATAGGAATGCGTGCAAGAAAAAAAACCAAAAAAAAAAAAAAACCAAGACTTAAACAATTACACAAAAAATGTTAACATCAACATACAATGAAGCTATCATTAATAATTATGACTCTTATAATCATCCATCTTCCTAATTCTGTCACTTAGAATATTCAGACTATTGTCTTCATCTTCATTGTTATTCTCACGTTTCGGCCGATACACCCTTCGGCCTTCAGGTCTGTTATATTAAACTCGGGAACCTACACAGAACTTAGAACTGAACTCTTTATTTAATCTAACGGGAGATTGTTCAAATTCTGTTAACCATGGTTTTACTCGGAAGCACTTTACTACTCACTACTATGTATGATTTTTTTTTACCTTAGCTTATATAGCAATTTTTTTTTATCAAAACATTTTGATTAATAGTTCCCCAAACGTATTTATCGGTCAGGTCTGACTTCCATACGACCGATAGCTTATCGATAGCTGTTCATGTCTTCGTTAGCCGCGTGTCGATGTCTTTTTCGGTTGATGAGACACTGCTTTTTAGGTATGTGAACTTGTCTACCAGTTTCAGAGAGGTTCCGTCTAGTGTGGAAATGTCGCCTGTTGCAGACAATAGGTTTATAAGTCCTAAAATTTCACATGGTTCAGTGGATAATGTGTTGGTCTGTAAGGGCTTCTGAATGAAATTATCTGGATGCCTAGGTTCAATCCCACCTAAAAGATAACAACAAATAATACTTACTATAGCTTAACATTTGTACCCGGTCATGGTTAACGGAAATAGAACAAATACTTCTGTACATTTAATAAAGGGTTCAGTTCGGAGTTCGACTCAACACCTGAAGAAGGCCGAAGGGCGTATCGGTCGAAACAGTGTGAAAGCAATAGTCCAAATATTCTAAGTGATAAAAATTATCAGGCTCCATTTAAAAAAAAAAACAACTTTTGGTAAATATTATCCTAATTTTAGTTTATTTACTGGATAATGTCTGTAAGTCTGAAGCCAACGGATTCTCAAACCGTTGCATATACAAAGCTGTAATTTGGGACGAAAGACTATTTTTTCAATCGATATTACTATTTTTATCGAATCAGGGATTTATAGTGAAGCCATAATTGACCCAATAAAATTATTCTGAATTACAGTTTTTCATGTTACAGTCTTCCGCTTCCAAGAGTTTTTTTCAGAAGCCAAAAACGACGAAGGTTTTTTGCTTGCAATCAAATAAAACATTGAATGAAACTTGATCTTATAAAGATGATTAAAGTTTATTATTACAGTTCTGTACAATCTTTTAAAACTTTTTGATTCAAAACAATTTTCTAATATACACATTATTTCCATATAAAACAAACTTACGTAACAAAAAACAAAAAACAAAAAAACAAAACACACACACACACAAAAATTATTAAAAAAAATGTTATTAAAAAAATTGAATTAAAGTTTTATACAAGTGTAAAACTATAAATACGATAGATTTTGGGGGCTGTAGAATGCACCCACAGCATCTCTGCAGAAGGGTAAGACCCTCCTCCCAAATGAGTGTCCTAGATATGACACAAAACAATCTGATGGTGAGGTTCCAGTAATGCTGGAGCTTTGGGGAATGCGGAGTACCCCTTCAATGCCATCGCTCCTAGGTCCACTTTGTCCCGGAGTAATAGCACCTGATAAGGGTCCTATTTATGGTTTGAATAGAACTAAACCGTAGTTTCTTGAATTTAGTGATTCTTAGATTTAAACAGCGTATTTATGCTAAACTGAATTGTTCAAAATAGAACTGTTTTGACATTTAAACTGCGTATTTATGCTAAACTGAATTATTTGAAATAAAACAGCTTTGACATTAACTGTGTATTGCCCAGTCGGCTGTGGCTGTAGAATACACCGACTGCACCTCTGCAGAGGGGCAAGACTCCCCCCATTGAGTGTCCTGTATATGACACGAAACAATTTGATGGCGAGGTTTCAGTGATGCGGGAGCTTTGGGGAATGCAGAGCACCCCTTCATTGCCATTGCTCCCAGGTCCACGCGGGCCCTATCTATGGGTTAAATAGAACTAACTGCATTCTTGTGCTAAACTGAATAGTTTGAAATGGAAATGTTTTTGACAAACTGTGTACTTAGGTTTAACCTGCGTACTTATGCTAAACTGAATTGTTTGAAATGTAACTGTTTTTGACATTGAAACTACTTACACTAAACTGAATTAGAAATGTTTGAATAAATTGAATATTTTGAAATAGAAATGTTTTTGACAAACTGTTTACTCATGCTAAACTGAATTATTTGAAATAGAACTGATTATTCACATAAAAATGGATTTGGCGTTAAATAACCTACAAAGGCTGATATGCCATAAACACAAACAACCAACTATAGATTTTACAAGGTAGCAAAACCTATAATTGGTTACAACGAGATAAACTGGCCTTAGCAGAGAATGGGATTACTCTCTCTCTCACATAAAATGGGATTACTCACAAGCACACGCATATCAAAGAAAGAAAATTTAGATTAAGTCAAAAACAATGACAATTTAAACTTTCTATCCTTCTTTGACACTATCCACCTGCTGGTTGTTTTAGTTTTAATGGTATATCAAACCTCTTAGATTATTTAATGCCAAATCCATTTTTATATAAATAATCAGTTTTATTTCAAACAAATCAGTTTAGCATGAATACAGTTAAATTGTCAAAACATTTCTATTTCAAGCTATTCAGTTTAGTCAAACCGTTCTAATTCAAACAATTCAGTTTAGTGTAAGTACAGTTTCAATGTCAAAAACAGTCCTATTTCAAACATTTCAGTTTAGCATGAGTACGCAGTTTAAATATCAAAACAGTTGTGTTTCAAGTAATTCAGTTTAACATAAGTACGCAGATTAGTTCTACTTAACCCATAGGTAGGACCCTATCAGCTGCTACCATTCCGGGCCAGAGTGGAGCTGGGAGCGAAAGCAATGAATGGATGCTACACAACTTTTAAAGTCCAGCATCACTGGAACCTCACCACCAGATTGTTTAGTGTCCTATCCAGGACACTCGCTGAGTGGGGGATTACCCCTCTGCAGAGGTGCAGTCGGTGTATTCTACAGTCCCAGCCGACTGGGCAACTATTTACTGGTGCTGTTAAGAGGTTTATGGTTCTTACAAGTTCGCTTGGTGAGTTAATGGAGGACCAAATGTTACAGTATTATCAAATAGTGCTCAATATCAATGATTGAGTATATATATATATATATATATATATATATATATATATATATATATATATATATACACACACACACATACATACACCTGAAATTATATGGCTTTCACAATATTAATAGATTCAGTACATGCCCGTATTCAGAAAAAGAAAAGCGGCAGTGAAACTACGAGGATCATTAAATAAGTTTCCAGACTTTTTTCGTATGGCCACTTTTATTGATAGTACACACATGAAACTCTAGTCCCCTTCGAAGTAATCTCCTCCGGATGAAACGCACTTGTTGCACCGTTTCAACAACTTCTCAAAGGCCCCATGGAAGTCCTTTTGCGTGAGAGTGTCAATGACCTTCGACACAGCCTCTTTCATCTCCTCAATTGTCTCATAACGACAGCCTCTGAGCTTAGGGAATAACCAAAAGTCGCAGGGAGCAAGGTCTAGACTATAGGAAGGCTGAGGAACTGTCTTGATGCCCATCTTGTTCAAATAGTCTGTGACAAGGATGGAGTTGTCGACTGGTGCATTGTCCTGCTGGAAATGTCACAGACCCGATTTGAAGAGTGCTGGCCTCTTCCCAAGGAATCTCTTCCTGAACTCCCTTAAAAACTCAACATAGTAGCCCTAACCCTTTGGCCAATCAACTCCATACTCTTCCCACACCTCTCATCATCCCTCACAGACTCCCCGCCTTTCTTGAATCTCTTATGCCACTTAAAAACTGATGCTCGATTCATGCAAGATGGTCGAAAAGCAGTCTGAAGCATTCCATACTTTTCTGTGGCATCATTTTTTCCAAGTTTAAAACACAATTTTATTGCATATCGTTCTTCTAAAGTCCAGATTGCATTTTTGAAATTCACCAGCTGTGACAATCAGGCTTTAGTAGGGTGTATTCCACTTCCTGCTGTAGCTGTTCATTTGAAGCTGAAATCATAAAAATTGGGCAGTCATCTCATAAGATGTATAGCTATAAGATACTGAATTTTCAAGAGTCTACGACAATTTTAAATGCCTATACAAAAAAGTCTGGAAACTTATTGAATGCACCACGTACATATCAAGTTATCTTTGTTGGGGAAAGGGATTATGCATGAATAAGCATGAAGAAGATAATAGGAATTAAAGGAATTATGAGCACTGCAAATGCCGTGACACAAACTCAAGCGATACATTTTATCGAACAAAATTAACTCAAAAACTTTATTGGAATATTCTTGCATATTGATAGATTTAGTTGCAGTATCTGAAAAACATTCATATAGTATCGGTTGGTATCACAGACACACGATGTGCGTCCTACATGTTACTCGGCAGACATCGATGTAATATGTTGGGATTGAATAATAAATAGAAAAGACAGTATAATAAAAATAAAATAAATAAATGCAAAAGTAACAGTCCTCCCCGAAGAAGCATGACAAGAAGCAAAATTGATGCATACCTAAAAAGGGCTTCCTGGCGTCAAAGAGAAACTTTCTCAGAAGCCGTTACCACCTCGACTAAGACAGACGCACTTTTTTCTTTCGGTTGTCAATAGTCCAGGGACTTGGCAACGCATTATGTCTCCTGCTAGTAGCAGCCTCTGTTGAACATACTCACTGAACAGACAGATAGACACACATGCAGTTCTGCTGGTTCAGGAAAACATTCTCACCACGAAGCAATCGTAAATTCCGAAAATAAAAATGGAGTCTAAAGGTATCGCTGTCTTTTTCCTTTTCCGTCCTGAATTCCTTTACAGCTACGACGAATAGGATAACAAGTGAATGGGGTAAGAAGAAAAAGGAATCACATACTAACCTCAGAAAATCCCAACAATAACAATTCACGACAACCCTTCACGAGCCCCATGAATATAAATAAACATATTCCAATAAATTTTCATCTTTTGTGTTCATTTGGTATGATACAGAGATGATGTTTAGACAACTAGACTACAGTCTGAACTTTATCTAGAGTCAGTGTCAATTCTCAGTACTTTTTCAAAGAGAAGTCCCCGTGGCTTAATGGTTAAAGTGCCGGATTGCGTTCTCGGAGTAAGAGAGTTCCAACTCTAGTCGCACTATAACCTTCACCTTGGGAAGAGTATGAGCACTATAACCTTCACCTTGGGAAGATTATGAGCCCCCTTACCCCAGGTTAAACAGTATCACTGCGTTCTAAAAGGATGGCTTTGGCATTAAATATTCCACGGAGGTTGATATGCCATCAAAAACAAAGAAACCAAACCAGTACTTTTTTTGATTGGCAGTTTTTGACAAAACATAAGATGGATTTTGCTTAATGAATGTGTCGATATTTTTTCTTACAAAATAAGTTGAATTGAAATTATAATTTCACAAGTTATATGATATTTGGGTTCGTAGTATGTATGAATAGTTAAAACCTTATTAAATTAACATCATAGCATCACGCCCGACTGACAAAAATAAGTAGTAGCATTCCTTAAGAATTTATGTTAGACTCAAGACAGGAAGAGAAGAGAAAGAAATTAGTGCACACTAGACTTATTTACAAGCAAACCCAGTTGAGTTTATGTACCAGACGAAATATTTGGTCTTGTGTGGGTGGAGAGGTAGAAAGAATGAAAGCCATGAACAGATTTGGTGAATAAATACTATAGTCGAGAACTGTACGAGTCGAATTATCGCTGGGTGCATCATTCTGTTGGCCTTGTTCCAAACCAAGCTAAACTTAGGAAGGCATGAAATTGATGGTCTTGTGTGGCCAGAGGGGTAGATAGAATAAAGGCCATAGTGAATAAATCATATAAAGGCTATCAGTATTTTATTCCTAGTGGAACATTATAACCCCCCCCCCTGGATATTATTAACTATTATCTAACTATACATTGATACTAATAAAAAAAAAATGAATATATAAGTAAGTAAAAGTTGGCGACCGTAGTCGAGGGCGACTGGAAAGCTCCCTTTTAATTAGCTACTACACCGAGATGTAGGGAAGGGCACAACTTTCCCTGGATTGCTCCACTTTACCCTTGATTCATACTTTATAATGGTGAGTGTTAAGCAAGGAGGCATCAAATACCATTTTTTAAGTCTTTGGTATGACTCGACCTGGGATTGAACTCCGAGCTCATGAACATGTAGTGGTCTAAAAATTAGTACACCTTATGCAGTTTTAATTTAGCAAAGAAATGATTGAATTTAATAGCATGTCAATCCATTTAGGGTTATTTTATGTTTAGAGGTGAGAGAATCGCATTCATTGTACATACATTTTTTTGTCTAGTTGTTTCTTAAGAGTTTTTTTTTTCATGGTCTTCTCGAAACGAAATAATTTTCAAATAGATCTATTTGACCCACAGATAAAAAAAAAAGATCCTAGACAAAGTGAACCTGGAAGTAATGGCAACGAAAGGGCACACCAAAATCCCCAGATGCAGTTTACTGTTATACTCTGGACACTTTGGTTAAAAAAAAGAGTTGCAATTTTATTTTTGCTCAGTTTCAACATTGTAAAGTTTGGTAATAAATAATACCTAATATCCGTTTTTACTGTATAATGGTCAAAAATAAAAATCTTAATATTTGGTTTAGAAGAAAATTAATATTTCTCATATATAAACAAAAAAAAAAAAAAAAAAATAGTGCGAGGGAGTGTATTCATGAGCGATATGTATAATGTACCGTTAATAGATGGAAGTAGATCACAGACCCATTTAAAAAAAAAAAAAAAAAATGTAGGGTGGAAATTAAGAGACAAAAAGATTAATTCAATACTTGTATATTCCGTGATACCAAAGTCATTGGCAAGATCTTAAATGGTTGTAGGACGTTTCAGCCACAGATATTTCTACCCCAAATGTTTTGCCCATGTTTTGATTTTTAAGACGAAAATTATTTATTAGATTACTTTAAAATAAAAAATAAAAATACTATCACGATATATAAGGGCACCTCGGGTGGTGTAATGGTTAGCAAGTTAGACTAGCAAACCTGCACGAGTGAGTTCGATTCTCATTGGGGGCCCCATTCATGCGGCCTTGTGCCACATCTAAGCAAAAAAAAGCTTTGTAAATTACCATCACGATATATAAATCTAATGTATACTAATCTATAATCACTTAATATAATTTGTTCTTTTATATTTAAAAACGTTTTCCAATTCTTATTTTTTAAGACATTAAAATGGGCTAACAATCGCTTAAGTATACTTAAAAAAATCTAATGAGGAAAAATGAAAATGAATTTTACTCTATGACTAATGTAATATGAAATGATGGCTTGGTTTCATTGTTTTAATGACATCAACCTTTGGGGGTTATTTAATGCCAAAGACATCGTTGAAGAATAACAGCAGTAATACTGTCTAACACATAGCCAGGGGGAAAAAAGAGGGTTCATATCTTTCCCAAGAGTATTAGTTCGAAATTGAAGTCAATAGCACAAATGAAGTTCGAACTCGCTTCCTGAGAGTATGCAGTCCTACACTTTAACCCTTACGCCACAGAGATGGGACCCTAACAAGCATTACCACGCAGCGTCAAGGTGGACCTGGGAGAAATAGCAATAAAGAGGTACTCCACATTCCTCAAAGCTTCAGGACTGGAGCCTCACCATCAGATGCATTTTAGTGTCATACCTAGGACACCTGCAGAGATGTAATCGGCGTATTCTACAGTCCCAGCCGACTGGGTTACACGAATCTTCCAAGTGATAATAATTACCAAATATACTCGAATAATGAACGACTTCGTGTAATGAACGACCACTATTTTTTTTTTTTTTTTTTTTTTTTTTTACAAATCACAAACAGGTTTTTCATCGGTAAGGTTAAACAACCTAAGTTTTGACGTTTAAGAATATCCTATTTAATTGGCTTGGTTGGGTTTTATTATATATCAATTTTTGCAGTTTATTTAATGCCAAATCCTGTTTATACATATATATTAAATATCTATGATTTGTAAAAATATTGTAGATAATATTTTAAAACAAGTCAGATATTTTTTGCACACAATTAAATGGTTTTAAGTATTGCTATATAAGTCATCATCATCATGTCGTGCTGGTAACATGGATATCCCTGACCCTCTCTCGCCACTTTTCCCTATCGTTCATCGCCTCAGGCAGGTTTTCTGGACAACATCCCGTATCCTCACAGTTACTGAATGTATGTTCGTGCTGGTCGTCCTACTTTTGCACGGCCATGTGTGGGGGTCCATAAGATTACATCACTTATGAGCTCGTCCCTGCTTCTCCAGCAGTATCCTGCATGTCTGGTTCGTCTAACTTGGATAGTTTTCGTGATAGGAGGCAGGTGGCCGTACAGTTGGTGTCTTGTGGGTTGTTACCGCCAGGACTTGTTTAAGATTCCTCGCAGTATTCTTGTGTAATTGCCGTCTAGCTTCTCCAGCCGTTTTGTTAGAGTCCATGTAGTGCATCCATATAGCAGTATCGATGCGACCGCTGCCTGGAAGAAACTACGTTTCATTTTATCGGTTAAGTCTGATTTCCATATAATCGATAGCCTATTGATAGCTGTCCATGCTTTCGTTAACCTCGTGTCGATGTCCTTTTCTAGAGTGGAGATGTCACCCGTTTGATTATAACACATATTCCGTTTTGTGTGCATTGACATAGAGGCCCATGCCTGCGGCTGCTCGTTCCAAACTATGCAGTAGTGTTTCGGCTTGGTTGGGTGTATTTGCCAGTATCGCTATGTTATCGGCGTAGTCGGCGTCGGTAATTGTTTTTGCAGGGTACCTTCAGCTTCTTTTCTTTGTCAGCTCGAAGCCGTTCTCTCTGATTTTGTCAATCGATGTTCTAAGTACGTAGTTTAGACAAATGATAAAGAGGTATGGAGCTAGCGTGTCCCCTTGTAGTACTCCTGCTACAATGTCGAAGTATTCTATGTCTCCATCTGGTGATCGTACTTTTACTTTGGTGTTTCTATATAAGTCATAATTCAACACTAATCATTTGTTTGCACACTGTCGGTAATTTTTTTTTCTAAAAGGAGTTAAAATTAATTTGTACACCAGTACTGCTATTATTCCTATAGTTAAAGAGGTTCAATTATTACTAACACTAATAATTCTATTCAATATTAATCATTTGTTTGAACATTAAAGTGGTTACAAGTATTGCTATTTAATACTAATTATTCAATTCAATATTACTCGTTCGTATGCACAGTTAAATGTTTCCAAGTATAGTCATGTATCACTAACAATTCAATTAAAACATCAGTCATTTGTTTACACACAGTTAAGTGGTCAGTTTTATTTCTAACAATTCAATTCAGCGAAAGTTATTTGCACACAGTTTAAATGTCAAACCCGTAGATAGGACCCCATCAGATACTACCATTCTGAATCAGAGAGGACCTGGAAGCAATGGCAATGAAAGGGTACTCCACATTCCCCAGAGCTCTAAGACTGAAGCCTCACCATCAGATAGTTGTGTCTCATCTCCAAGACACTCGTTGAAATAGAGAGTCTAACCCTTCTGCAGAGATGTAGTCGGTGTGTTCTACATCTCCAGCCGACTAGGCTGTATATCCTAATTGACTAAGAGGGTATGTAAAAAGTTGGCAATCGTAGTCGAGGGCGACCAGAAGGCCCCCTTTTCAATAGCTACAACACCGAGGTGTAGGGGAGGGCGCTACTCCTTTCTCTGGATTGCTCCACTTTACTCTTGATACATACCTTATATTACCGAGTGTTAAGCAAGGAGGTATCAAGTACAATTTTTAAAGTTTTTGGTATGACGCGACCTTGGATTGAACCTAGGTCTCCCGGACCATTGGCGAACACTCTACCCACTAGACTAATGAGCCGGACTAAAGAGGGTATGTAGATGAGCTTAACAAATAAACGAACGGACAAGTAGTATTTTGATATAGATTTGGTTTTTATAAAAAAAATTTTTATTTCATTTTTCTTAAAAAATGTTATTGCTTAAAAAGTTTTCATTTTGCAGTTATTTTGTTAATTTTTACATTTCTTTCATAAATAAACAGAAATCGGCTGTAAAAGGTTTTTAAAATAATTTATGAAACAAATAGTATTCACGTTACATAACAAGAGATAAAGTTCAATTACACAAAGATTTGTTTTGCATTTTTATGTAAATACTGAACTGATTACAACATTTACTCATGTATAACACGTACCCCTAACTTTGGACGACAAAATTCTGGAAAAATAAAATTTTAGAATTTACTGCAGCTGAATTTAACCTAAATTTTGCATTCAGTCAACATTTTATCAGGTCATACGGACTAATAATAAGGACTTATGTAATATACATTACGTTTTCAAACTGAAAATTTACGCAACATTCAAAGTAAACAAACAAATAAGGTTACACAAAAATAAGTTAACATTAAAATAAGCTAACATTAGAAGAAACAAAATTATAAACACTCCAGTGGATATTTTTTTTAAGGGCGTAAAAACATTTTGAACTTTAGATATAACTTTTAGTTATTCCATCCAGAATGTGGGGAGGCATATAACCAAAGAAAAAAAATCATCATATAGTTCTCGTGTATAATATGCAGCCCAAACATTTAGGCGGAGAAAAAAAGTGTCTTATACACAAATAACTACAGGATTTTTTTTCACTCGTAATAGTGCATCAAAACACACACACACACATAAGGAATAAATGGAGGTGCTTGTGGTGTAATGGTTATCGTGGTAGGAAATGGACACGGCGACACGAGTTCAAATCCTGGACGAGACTGATTGCATTTCACATAGTACTAATACTCATGAGAAATGTATGAATCCAATTATTCTCCCTCCAGCTATGGGTAAATAGTAGGACAGACTAGGTTCTTCAGCCTTGGTGAGGCAACTAGTCGAGGAGAAGGAAAACTCTGAATTCAAACCTGTTAAACTCCGCTTAAAAATTGACCTTGTGTCATATCCTGCCCGAGCGGAGGGGTTGGCTAATATGTATAAGGAATAGACATTTATTTAAAAATAAAGAGTATAAAATAGATATTTATTTACTAACCTCAGGTTAGTTGTAGTATAAAGTCAGGGTGAGAATCGAACTTACAAGTAATATTATACTAGCCCAGCTCGCAAAAAATTACATCACACGAAGCACCTGATAAATCTTTGATAGCAATATTTTGAAATTTAAAAAATCCTTCAAAGCCATGAAGGTTCCGACTCATTAGATCCTGAGGGAAATGGTTCATTGATTACTGAAATGTTTGTTAGTCAATTTTATTTTTACAGTTAGTTTGCCGTATAACTTGAATATTTTTTCATGGGGATGAAAGTCGCATTTTTTTCCGCTTTATTTTTCAATTAGCCGTCATCAGAAATTTGGTAATGATTTGATTTATACCAGATTGAAGTAAAGAGACTTTAGAAAGAGTCTTATTCTACAGGCCGTTGAAATTAATCAATCGGCCATACTTTGATTTTAAAACCGAGAATGATTTCGTAAAGGCAATTTAGAATAAAAGAATAGTCTATTTGTTGATTCGTTTTAAATAGTTAAAAGGTATTCCTTGCATTCCTACCCCTCCTACCGTGGCATTGACAGAGTTTTTCCATGCTGATACAGTTGCTAGCGTCCATCCATTGCCAGTATCGTGATATTTGATGTCTTCGGTGTGCGTGTATTATGTCTATCTTATGCTCGACGGCCGATGCAGTCAGAGGCATTGGCTTCCATGTCAATGCACACAAAACTGAATATATGTGCTTTAATCAAGCAGGCGACATTTCCACACTAGACGGAACTTCTCTGAAACTAGTTGACAAATTCACCTACCTAAAAAGCAGTGTCTCATCAACCGAAAAGGACATCGACACGCAGCTAACGAAGGTATGGACAGCTATCGATAAGCTATCTGTCATATGAAAGTCAGACCAGACCGATAAAATGAAAGGCCGTTTCTTCCAAGCAGCGGTCGGGTCGATACTGCTGTATGGATGCACCACTTGAACGCTAACAAAACGGCTGGAGAAGAAATTAGACGGCAACTACACAAGAATGTTGCGAGCAATATTAAACAAGTCCAGGCGGCAACACCCCACAAGGCACCAACTACACGGCCACCTGCCTCCCATCACGAAAACTATCCAAGTTAGACGAACCAGGCACGCAGGACACTGCTGGAGGAACAGGGACGAGCTCATAAGTGATGTACTCCTATGGACCCCCACATATGACCGAGCTAAAGCAGAACGACCAGCAAGAACATACATACAGCAGCTATGTGAAGATACGGAATGTAGCCCAGAAGATCTGCCAGAGGCGATGAACGATAGGGAAAAATGGCGAGAGAGGGTCAGGGATATCCGTGTTAGCGGCACGACATGATGATGATGAGGTATTTCGGTGAAAAAAAAAATGCTAACCAATTTATATCATAACAAAAACCCAACCCAGTTGTAATTTAAAATATAATCATGATATATAAATCTAATGTAATGTACGTTAATCTATATGACCGATTTTAATGGCATATGAAACCATTTAGGGATATTTTATACCTAGGAGACGAGGAAATTGCGTATGCTTTTATTTACGTTTTTTGTATAGTTTAAGAGTTTTTGCACACATACACAGTTATGGTATCAAGTATTCCTATCTAATACAAACAATTTGATCTATAGATGGGACCCTAACAGGTACTCCCACTCAAGGTCAAAGTGGACTTGAGAGTAATGGCAATAAGAGGGGGTACTCTACACTCTCCAGATCTTCAGAAGTGTTGACCAAATACAGTTTAGTGTCATGCCCAGGACACCCCTTTCAGGGGGCGACCTTACCCCTCTTTCGGGGATACCATCGACGTACTCTAAATAAATAAGGAGGCAGTAATCTATAGAGATTAATGTAATTAATGTGATTTTGTGTTTTATGCTTTTTGTACACTTTTACTGCTAATATTTGTTTATTTCTTTTTTTTAAAAGACAATTAAAATGGGTTAACGTTTGTTTTTTTAATTGAAATAACGATGTAATCTAAAAAGGAAATAGTCATCATATAAATCTTATGTAACTTATAGTAATAAATATATAATGTGTGTGCGTGTGTGCATGCATATAAAATTAGCCACTCGAAGGCTCCTTTTTCAATAGCTACTACACAAAGGTATAGGGGAGAGCGCTACTCCTTTCCCTTGATACGTACCTTATAATGCTGAGTGCTAAGCAAGGTGGCATCAAGTACCATTTTTTTTTTTTAGTCTCTGGTATAACTCGACCTGAGATTGAACCCCGATCTCTGGGGCCATTGGCGAACACACTACCCATTAGACCAATGGACCGGTATGATATAGATAGGTTCATTACTCAAAAGCAATAGCATGAAAGAGAAATCACAAACAGCCTCATACGGGATTAAATCCTGCGTCGTTAGGACTATTTTCAACAACAATAACCGTCATAACATTACATTACATATAAAGTTATATCTGCTGTTGATGACTTTTTTTTATCAATAGAATCCAAGTACTGCAACATCGACGGAAGAAATGTATGAACAGCAAGAGGGATTCTTTTGAACAATGAATCTCGTTTGGTTATATTTCATGAGAGTATCTTGGTTAGCCAAGGAACTTTTCAGCCGACTCTCGTATGACTTTTAAATTCATACCTATATGAATAACTATTTCAGTATTTCATTATATTCTAGATAAAATAAAATAAAGTTGCAATTCTTGTTAAAAACGAATGTTAACCATTTGTCTTAAAAGGTTAGTTATACAAGAGTAATAACTAACACAAAATTGTAAACATGAATTATACTACATTAGGTATCAAAGTCATATATTCCGTATATATGTACCCCAGTGCTGTAGGAAGCGATAAAATCGAAAAGGTAAATAGTAGGGTAGACTAGGTTCTTCAGCCTTGGTGAGGCAACTAGTCTAGGAGAAGGAAAACTTTGAATTCAAACCTGTTAAACTCCACTTTAAAAAAAAAATTGACCTTGTGTCATATCCTGCCCGAGCGGAGGGGTTGGGTAAATATGATAAAATCGAAAAGGTGAACGAGTATGTCTATCTAGAACGGGCGGTGAATGTGTGCGAGACACGGAGGTGGAAATATCGTGGAGAATAAAATTAGGTTAGAAAGTATTTATCACGATAAAAGATGTGTTTAAGGTAAAGCGGGACAAGGCCCCACGTGTCAATCTCTTCAATATTTTGCCTGCGAAGGTATACGCAAACAGAACGTGGGCTACTGAAAAGGAAAAACAGACTCGTTACAGCACAGCGGGCAATGGAAAGATCCAAGCTGAGAATATCATTGGGTGAGCATATCTAAAGCGAGGAAATCCGAGAGCGGAACGGAGTGAAGGATGTGATTGTGGAGTGGTGAAAACAGAAGTTCCTTGGACGGATATGTTGCAAGGTTCACGGACAACAAGTGGATCCGTGCAGTTGTCAAACGATATCCAAGAATCGCGAAATGACCACTGGGAAGACGAAATTGTCAAGAAGGTTGAGATCAAGAACGAAATGGAAGTGTATTGTGGTCAGCAATGTGGAAAACATTGGATAACCTGGACAATAAGAGAATTATACTAAATTGAATTTTTAGTTTATGAAGTTTTCTTTCGACCAAGCAATCAAAATCATTTGATCGTTATCTACAGCCCCACTTTTTTTTCTGGAACAAACTGTTTACGGCTGGTTTGTTTGTATTTCTTTGGCAGATTTCCAGAGTTTACAGACAAGAGAATAAGAAAAGTCTAGACAGTACATCTATTAGATCTATATATCATGATCGTATTTTTTTTTTTTTTTTTGTAATTACACTGAATAATTCGTTTTCGTCTTTAAAAAAATAAATAAAATAAACACGGCCGAAACATCATTATTTTGAGCCAGTTTGCAGCAGAGAGTAGTTATTCGTTTTATTTGGCCTTTTTTCTAGTGTCTAAAAAGCACATTTCGTGATTTTTGCAACGGGTGATTAAAAAAAAAATGTGTTAAGTTTTTCTTTTTTCGTGCGCGGTGGAGGTGCTGTTGAAACTTTTGTAAAATCTTCAAGGATCTGCAAAAAGAAACTTCAGTGCACTCGTGATATTCGCCTTTCAAAGGTAGTGAAGCTTTAATTCAAGACCAACTGCGATTTGACCAACCTTTAACGAGCCGAAGTGACGAAAACCTTCAAAAGTTCGCCATGTAATCAATGAAGGTTGTTGCTCGACTTTTGATAAGATATCAAAGGTGGCCGGTTCGTCTTGTTGTTAACGATCGACAGCCAAGATTTTAAAATGAAACTTAAATTTGCGCTTCGTTTGATCAGAGAATTTAATCACCTTATCAGCCGGACTTAAAATACGGCCGAAAAGAGGCCGAACCTCTTAAAAAGTGTGACCTGCATATGTTATTAAACTGCATCTGATAATGAGGCTCCAATTCTGGAGATTCATATTCGATGAGATTTAAAAAAAAAAAAAAAAAAAAAAAAAAAAAAAAAGAAACAACTGCAAAAAATAAAAATGTAAATATGAATGAGATTCCCTAACCTCTAGGCATAGAACAACTGAAGACTACGTGACATACTGTTAAAAATCAATTAAAATTGTGACCTGGAATGAGAAATTGAATTTCTTTCTTTGGAACACATCCCAACAATTATTTGAAAGTAATCATTTACTAAGCTAAGCACAAAGCTAGATATAGGACATTCAGTGAGGATTGAACTCACTAACCAAGGTCTGCCAGCCTAATCATGCAAGACACCCACACTTTGAAAGTAGCTTAATCAATATCAAACAATCATAATATAAGCTTGTGATATATACTGACCTAGTTTTCATTCTCGGGTTGAGGACAAAGTCTCTAGTCAATACGCTTTTATTAATAAGTCGTCTCTTGTCCTATAATCTCAAAACATGATTTGATTTGATTTTTAATTACTTATTCAGAATATTTCTTTTCTGACTCGAAAATATTCAGTTGCTAAAATTTTTGTAACGAACAGCGACAGTAACGTATAAAATGTTCCAGCTGGATTAAGATAACGTTCTTGTTCAGTAAAAAGTAATTTTTCATCTAAACGGTTAAAAATAGTTATTATAAAGTTGTTTCTTCTATTGTGTAATTGCACACATTAATAATGTCTACAATAGGCATGGACAACCCCTTTCGAAAAGCGGGTCGCGTGTGATATGGTTCAGCGTCAGAAGACCATACGCGTAAACACCTGCTTTAGAGAAAAGTTGATTTTTTTTTCTCTTTGGTAAAAGGTTATTTTATATAAAAGAATTGAAATCTTGGTATAATATGACTGATATCAATGAGAGAGATATCGTGTATCGATGCAAAGAAAAAAAAAATTTTCATAAAACGTGAATTAATATTAAAACTATTTTCTTTGAATTACGGGAGCATATTTAACAATCTGTCAATTAAATTTCATTGGTCATTTTGAAATTGGAAGGTAACATCAATATAAAAATACATAATAAAAAATGTACATAAAAAAGAGTAAGATTGGTTTCTCATTGATTCATTTGACTTTACGAAAAAGCGAACAAGTGAGAATGAAACGAGACAAACAAATTTTTAATAAAGGTTTTTTTCTTCGTAAAATTCGGCGGGTCATTCAGTTCGCCCAAATTTCTTGGGAGTGTGACAACACTTTTAAGGTTTCGGTAGATGGGATTTAACTACAGATTGGAAGGTTTAAATCATAGGATTCAATGAAACTAAAAATGTATGTATTTACCCAACCCCTCCGTCACGAGCAGGATGTGACAAGGTCAATTTTTAAGCGAAGTTAACAGGTTTGAATTCAGAGTTTTCCTTCAATTAAATTGGTTGCCATACGAAGGTTGAAGAGCCCAGTCTGCCCTATTATTTACCCATAGCTAGAAGGGGAACAATTAGAATCATACCTTTCTCAAAATGTATTAGCACTATGTGAAATGTAAACAGCCTCGTTCAGGATCGAATTAGTGTCGCCGTGTCTATTTCCTACGACGATGACCATTACGTCATGAGCGTCTTCATTAAGCTTTAAAAATTTCATTATATATATTCTCATTAAATGACAAACCTCTGAAGTTAGAATTGTTCACATACAAAATTAGTAATATCTCACCGACTGAGAACGATAAAGCGTAGATTATTTTTGACAAATTATCGACCCTATGGAAATCTGATTTCAAAAATAAAACGGGTATTCTTACAAGTTATAACTATGTCAGTACTACTGTATCATGACACCAATTGTACTCTAACGAGACGCTTGGGGAAAAAAAGTTAGATGGGAACTACACAAGGATGCTGCATGCTGTTTTAAACACATGCTCGAAGCAGCACCCCACAAAACAGCTATTTAACTCTAATCTTGAAAACCATCCAAGAAAGGCGAGAAAGATTTGGTCACAATTGGGACAGACTCATAAGCAACGTTGTATGGACTCCTACAAGTGGACACACCAGTGTTGGCAGATCAGGAAAAACTTACATTCATCAACTCTGAAGATTTAAGTGCAATGGCAATCATGGATGTGAGGCAAGAAAGAGTGGATTGGGTTGGGTTGGTTGACTTTTATGGCATATCAACCCTTGTAGGTTATTTAATACCAAATACTGTTTATACATTAAATATATGATTTGTAAACGAATAGATTGTTGGTGACATTTTTAAACGAGCCAGAGCTCATTTGTTTGCACACAGTTAAATGGTTTCAAGTTTTGCTATTTAACATGAACGATTCAATTTAAGTCTTTTTTTACACAGTTAAATGGTTAAACAGTTCTATTCGACCCATAGACCCTAACAGGTATTACCGCACAGGGTTAGAGGGGACCCGAGAGTAATGGCAATGACGGTATACTCCACACTGTCCAGAGCTCCAAAACTAGAACCTCTCCATTAAATTTTTATGTCATACCCAAAGAACTCTTGTATGTGTGTGTGTGGGGGTGTGTGTGATGAGGGGACTTACCACTCCGCAGAAATGCAGTCGACTACAGCTCCAACCGACAGGGCTAAGGCAAGAAAGAGTAAAAGTACTTCGTGCTATCGGCACGCCTTGATGATAATATTCGTTAAGGAATTGAAAAAAATGTACGCAATAAATTATCACTTCATACAGAGTTGAGTACAATATTTTAATTCGAAAGAAAAAACGGCAAATTACTGCTCAAGTTAACAAACTCAATCTAAAAAACAAAAAAAACAACAAAAAAAAACGGATTTTGTGGGTCAGTTGTTTGGATTTTATGGCATATCAACCTTCGTAAGTTATTTAATGCCAAGTCCATTTTTATACAAATAATCAGTTCTATTTCAAACAAATCAGTTTAGCATGAGTACACAGTTTAATTGTCAAAAACTTGTTTTTTTATTTCAAGCTATTCAGTTTAGTCAAACAGTTCTATTTCCAACAATTCAGTTTAGTGTAAGTACCCAGTTTAAATATCAAAACCGTTTTATTTCAAGTAATTTAGTTTAGCATAAGTACGCAGATTAGTTCTATTTAACCCATAGATAGGGTCCTATCAGATGCTACCACTCCGGGCCAGAGTGGACCTGGGAGTGATAGCAATGAAGGGGTGCTACATATTCCCCAAAGCTCCAGTATCACCGGAACTTCACCATCAGATTGTTTAGTGTCGTATCCAGGACACTCGTAAGGGCATTAAAAAAGTTATACTAAATAATAAAAAAACAACTAATTCTTCGTGTACACTTAACATACTTTATGGTGGGAATTTCTTTGCATTCCTGAAAACTAAGATTTCTCAACACTATTCTTTTTTTACCTTTGTTGCGGAACTTAAAAAAATTTGCCATTGTTTCGAAAACACTATTCATCTATTTCAATTTGACCTGTTTTAGTTTTGGTTTGTTAGTGGGTTATTATGTCAAAACTTTCCTTTTAGGGAGGAGGACAGTAGTGATACTATTCAACTACGAGCTAGGGGAGGGTAAGAGAAGATAAAGGAGTTCTTATCTTTCCAAAGATTATTAGTCCGAAGATCGATTTTGGTATCTATGATATAGCTCAAGACTACTTAAGACTTCAATGAAAAAGACTCATTAAAAATTGTAATGCAATGAACCGATTGATTCTAGCGGCATGCCAAACTACTTAGGATTATTTTATACTTAGAGGTTAGAGAATTGCCTTCATTGTACCCTCATATTTATATTTTTGGAGTCGTTTCTTAAGTCTTTTTTTTTTT
Organism: Sepioteuthis lessoniana; assembly: GCA_963585895.1. Lineage (NCBI taxonomy): Eukaryota > Metazoa > Mollusca > Cephalopoda > Myopsida > Loliginidae > Sepioteuthis > Sepioteuthis lessoniana. The sequence continues at coordinate 8,924,730 of OY757926.1, forward strand.
GCACACGGTATAATAGAATTTGAATAATTTTTAAACATTTGGCCCGAGAGATAAAGACCTAACGGGTACAAACACTCCGGGTCAAAGTGGGCCAGGGAGTAATGGCAATGAAGGGACATTCTACACTCCACAGATCTATGGAAGTGAAGATTTACTATCAGATGCAGTTTAGTATCTTTTAATTATCTATCAATTCATATTCATAATGAATAGTATTTGTACAATGGGCAGAAATTTTATTCTAAAAAGCTTTTAGTAAACTTGACAAATTCTTTTCTGATTGGAAAAGACCACGCCCCCCCCCCCAAAAAAAAACTTAGCAACTGGGTAAATTAGTAACTATACAAGCTTACTATTTTTACATTTAGGTCAAATAGATATAGTAATAATTTGTATTTTAACCAATTCCTCCACGCGAGTAGGATGCGTCACGAAATCAATTTTTAAAAGGATTTGAACAGGTTTGAATGCAGAGTTTTTTTTTTCTTCTAGACCGGTTGCCATACCAAGGTTAAGGTACCTAATCTGCTCAACTATAGTGGGAAGGTGAATAGTTCGAATCATACTTTTCCCAAAGGTATTCGCGCTAAGTGGAAATGCAAACAGCCTCGTCCAGGATTTGAACTCTGGTTGCCGTGTCCCTTTCCTACAACGATAACCACAACAATACAAACGTCTCTTCTTGTAAATCCCATGCAATATACATTCTATTGTATAGGTCACTTTTATATTGGCATGTACTTCAGTATGATTGATATTGGGAACATCTTGAAATATCTTAAATTTATCTAGGGTATTACAAATATAAAAATACATGTTTTATTATATCTATTCTATGTAAAGCTTTCGAAGTTCTTAAAAATAAATTTTGCAAGTACAAAGATCACAAACAAAAAAAAAAAAAAAGTACGTCTCAACAATTGACTTTTCAATAACGGAAATTAAAAACGAATGAATATATAAATAAAGTTCAACAATGCGGCTCACTATGTGATGACATCAGTTAATCAGGTCATACCACAAATGATATCAACAAAGATACGTTCGCATGTACTTGAAGGAGAACATTCTTTTTCAAAATTCACAGGGTAAGCACAAAAACACTGTTGTAGGGTGAATACCATCTTGGATATCGCTGTCCTCTAGCGGTGAGAAGGGTTAGACAGATTCTGTTACTGAAAAATATTTTTCAATTAATGTATGTAAAGTCACCATATTTATAAATATATTCCAAAAGGTTTTGATGGTATGACTATTATAAATAGGATTGTGTTTTTGCGCTCATCCTGTCAAATAAACGAAATTTATTTTTAAAGTTTAAATACTTAATACATTTATTCTTGAAGTATTGACCGATAGATAGAACCCAATCAGGAACTACCACTCCGGGCCAGAGTGGACCCGGGAGCGATGGCAATTAAGGGGTACTCTGCATTCCCCAGAACTCCAGTATTACTGAAGCCTGACCATTAGATTGTTTAATGTCATATCCAAGACACTCATTAGGGGAGTCTTACTCCTCTGCAGAGATGCAGTCGGTGTATTCTGGAGCCCCAGCCAACTGGGCCATAATGTAAGTCCCCATACTTATAAACACAATCTGATAAGTTTTGATGGTATGACTATTATAAATAGGATTGTGTTTTTGCGCTCGTCCTGTCAAATAAACGAAATTTATTTTTAAAGTTTAAATACTTAATACATTTATTCTTGGAGTGAATGGCGAGCTAGTAAAACAATTTCTCTACACGGGGGTGCCAAATAGTTATACATTAAGCACCTTGCCCTTTTTTTGGACAACATAGCTATCGGGAAAAGTCGAGGGATATCTTCAGCATGGGCAACTACCAATCTGCCATACAACCTTGCTCAGAACTGTGCAGAGAGTAAAGCTCAGATCCATGGGGTCTCATGATCACCGACAGATGCTGGAATAGTTCTTGAATAAGAATCTTGAAGTGGAGATCTAAATTTTTATAGATTGATTTAAATGGTATATCAACCAGTCTAGGGTCATTTTAAGCCTAGAGGTTAGGAAATCGCCTTCCTTGTACGTTCATATTGACATTTTTTTATGTAGATGTTGAAGAGTTTTTTTTGCACACAGTCCTTTCGACTAAGAATAATTTTAATCATCTTTTTGACCATTATCACTCTAGTTCAGAGTGGACATTAGAATCATGGCAATGAAGGAGTATTCCATACTCTCCAGAAGGAGAGATTTCATGTGGAGTAGTGGCAAACGTGTTGGACTACGACATTGTAGTACGCAAGTTCAAACTCCAGTCGTGCTGTTACGTTCACTATAAGCTTTACGAACACAGGGAAAGGCATGAACCTCATTATCCTCTTTAGTTTTGGGTTAAATTGTACCATTACAATTCTACAAAGATAGCTTTGGCATTAAATAAACTACGAACGTTGATATGCCATTAAAACAAAGAAACTTAACCAATAGTCTAGAAATGGAGCCTCACCATTAGATGCAGTTCAGTGTCATACCCAGGAGACCCACTTTTGGAAATTTTTACCCATCTGTAGAGGATACAGTTAGTATATTTGAAACCCTGTGGACAGGGCAGATTTTAAAAGAATATTCGACTCGCTAGTTTTTATAACTTACTGTGAAAATGTTTACATTTCTAAGATTTGGTTATTTATCATTGGGTGCTCCATTCATTCGGCCTTGTGCCACATCGATGCAAAGAGCTTTGTTAATTATTACCTATTAAGGGCACCTTTGGTGGTGTAATGGTTAGCAACCTTGATTAGGAAACCTACATGAGCGAGTTCGAGTCTCATTGGGTACTCCATTCATTCGGCCTTGTGCCACATCGAAGCAAAGAGCTTCGTAAATTACAATATGGGCACCTCTGGTGGTTTAACGGTTAGCAAGCTGGACTAGCAAACCTACACGAGTGAGTTCGAGTCTCATTGGGTGCCCCATTCATTCGGCCTTGTGCCTCATCGAAGCAAAGAGCTTCGTAAATTACAATATGGGCACCTCTGGTGGTTTAACGGTTAGCAAGCTGGACTAGCAAACCTACACGAGTGAGTTCGAGTCTCATTGGGTGCCCCATTCATTCGGCCTTGTGCCTCATCGAAGCAAAGAGCTTCGTTAATTACAATATGGGCACCTCTGGTGGTTTAACGGTTAGCAAGCTGGACTAGCAAACCTACACGAGTGAGTTCGAGTCTCATTGGGTGCCCCATTCATTCGGCCTTGTGCCTCATCGAAGCAAAGAGCTTCGTTAATTACAATATGGGCACCTCTGGTGGTTTAACGGTTAGCAAGCTGGACTAGCAAACCTACACGAGTGAGTTCGAGTCTCATTGGGTGCCCCATTCATTCGGCCTTGTGCCTCATCGAAGCAAAAGAGCTTCGTAAATTTCTAAGATTTGGTTATTTAGAAAACCAACGTGTCATTCCAGATGAACACACTTATATTAAAGAGGTAAAAATTTACAGATTAGAGTTAAAGAATCTAAGTTTAATCTTTTTTTTTCACATTACAGCAGTGCTTATTAACCAGGGTTGTGTTCAGTATTTAAATTTAGAAAAAACAAATGACAAAATACTGCCTAAGTTAATAGACTCAACCCCCAAATAATACTTGCATCTGTAATAGACTTTTTCCTAGAAAGGCCAGTCGGCTGAAGATGTAGAATACGCCGATTGCATATTTGCAGAGGGGTAAGACCCCCTAACGAATGTCCCGATGTGACTCTAAATCATCTAATGATGTGACCACGATACTGGAATTTTGGAGAACTTGGAGTACCTCTTCATTGCTATTACTCCTAGGTTCACTGACTCGGAGTGGTAGTTCCTGAGAGGGAAACAATTCATGGGTCAAACAAAACTATTTAATTTACTATACTTAAAACCATTTAAGTGTGTGCAAACAAATGATTAGTATTAAATTGAATTATAAGAATTAAATAGTTGAATAGTTTCAAGCATTGTTGTGTGGAAATGAATAATTCTGACAAGAATTATTAGAGTTACATAGCAATACTTTAAACCATTAGGAATACTTGATAAATAGAATTAGCAATGTTAAATAGCAATACTTTAAACCATTCAACTATGTGCAAATAAATGAGCTCTGGATAGTTTAGAAATAATGTTTACAAATTATATAAAGATAACAGGATTTGGCATTAAATAACCTATAAGAGTTGATATGCCATAAAACACAACCAAACCAAACTTTTCTAAGGGTACACACACTTTGTGTAAAAGTATTAGAATTCCGGAACAAAATTAAGATTCCTGGACATTATTCTTAAGCATCGTTTTCACTTTTATTGTAGAACTTATATTAAAAAAAATTCCTTTCTTCTAGAGAAGAAAAACAAAAATAATCAATTTCGATATGATTCATTTGGTATCAAGATTTGGTCATCAACTATATCTGTTTTAAATAAAGTTACTGAAACTGTAAAAACAAAAGTATTTCAAGTATCAATAATAGTTTGTTAATAATTTCAATAATAGTTTTTTTAGTTCCCTTAAGAGTTCTTAATAGTACTCTAAAGTACAATAGGTCAGTAGGCTTTAAAGGTCCAGCAGGTAAAATTTGACCACAGATTGGAAGACTCAAATAACTGGAATATTAATATTTCTATATGAATCTAATTCAACTGTAAAATAAAAATAAAAAAGAAACTTCAAGTAAGAATAACTTAAATATAAGGATTATAAATTACGTTCTTGGTACAAACTGATTTCAGAGGTCCCGTATGAAATTGGCCTTCCCAGATATACGTTTAAAATTTGAATAATTCTCAGCTAAGAGTCGAACGAAAAACAGTCTTAAATATGTTCCAAAGATTGATTGATTGATTCTAACGGCATGTCAACGCGTCTAGGGTTACTTTATGTCAAGAGGTTACGGAATTGCTTACATCGCACGCTTGATATTACATCTTTCTGTAATTGTTGCTTGAGAATATATATATATATATATATATATATATATATATATATATATATATATATATATATATATATATATATATATATTTTGCTTACGATTACTATTTCTGGCATTTCTAAGATTTTTAAACATATCTACGAGACCCTAACAGGTACTACCACTCAATATCAGAGCGGATATTCAGTAAATAATGGCAATGAAGGGGTACTCTAGTTCCCAGAGCTCCAGAATAGAAGCCTTACAGTTTAGTCTCATACCCAAAACACCTTTTTTGTAGGAAAGGGGGTCACGAATTGTTTTATCTTTCGTAGAAATAGCAATAATTCGATGTCTCGTATGAATAGCATATTTCAAGAATTTCTTTTTAGTTTCATATTAGTAATGGAAATAATCTGTGCTAAAAGCATAAATTTTATCTTAAAGCATAAATATGAGAGAGAGAGAGAGAGAGAGAGAGAGAGAGAGAGAGAGAGAGAGAGAGAAATATATATGAGCGGAAAATACCCAATTGCGTAGGTGTTTTTAGGATAACTTAGCAACTAAAAACTTTTGCTGTTTTCACACTTAGTTGGTTTGGTTTGTTGGGTTTTATGGCATATCAACCTTTGTAGCTTATTTAACGCCAAATTCATTTTTATGTAAATAATCAGTTCTATTTCAAACAATTCAGTTTAGCATAAGTACACAGTTTAATTGCCAAAAACATTTCTATTTCAAACTATTCAAGCAGTTATATATAACAATTCAGTTTAGTGTAAGTACAGTTTCAATGTCAAAAACAGTTCAATTTCAAATAATTCAGTTTAGCATAAGCACAGTTTAAGTGTAAGTATGATTTAATTGTGAAAAACATTTCTATTTCGAGCTATTCAGTTTAGTCAAGCAGTTCTAATTCAGCTAATTCAGTTTAGTATAAGTACAGATTTTGTTTACACACAATTAAATGTCAAACAATTCAGTTTAGTGTAAATACAGTTTCAATGTCAAAAAACAGTTCTATTTGAAATAATTGAATCTAGCATAAGCACGCAGTTTAAATGTAAGTACGGTTTAATTGTCAAAAACATTTCTATTTCAAGTTATTCAGTTTAATCAAACAATTCAGTTTGGCATAAGTATGCTGTTAGTTCTATTTAACCCATAGATAAGGCCCTTATCAGGTGCTACCACGCCGGGCCAGAGTGGACCTGGGAGCAATGGCAATGAAGGGGTACTCCGTATTCCCCAAAGCCCCAACATTACTGGGACCTCACCATCAGACTGTTTAGTGTCATATCCAGGACACTCGTTGGAGGTGGGGGTCTTACCCCCTATGCAGAGGTGCAATCAGTGTATTCTACAGCCCCAGCCGACTGGGCAAATTCACACTTAGGTCAAATAAAAAGAAATAGTCATATCGAGTATGACTAATATTAGCAATTTGTAAACAGATATATGGGACCCTAACTGGTATTAGGACTCAGGGTAATGAAGGGGTACTCCACACTTTTCGGATTTCCAGAACTATTGTCTCAACATCAGATGCAGTTTGTCTTACTCAGGAATCCCCCTTTTTTGGAGGGGGGGTCTTAACCCCTTTGCAGGGGGATACAGTCAGTCTATGGTAAGCTTCTTCAACAGGGCGAAAGAATAGATTAAGATGATGAGGTTGTAACTTGATTTCATTGACAAAAGAACAAACCCGTTGTTACAAAAACCCACTCGGGTTTATTTTGGATGTTACGAGTTCTTTTTGGACTGGTTTCGTAAACAGGAAGATAGGTGGTTTTGGTTCAGTCAATCCTATTTACCAACCCCTCCGCTCGGGCAGGATATGACACAAGGTCAAATTTTAAGCGGAGTTTAACTGAATTCAGAGTTTTCTTCTCCTAGACTAGTTGCCTTACCAAGGCTGAAGAACCTAGTCTGCCCTACTATTTACCCATAGCTGGAGGGAGAATAATTGGATTCATACCTTTCCCAATGGTATTAGTGCTATGTGAAATACAATCGGTCTCGTCCTGGATTTGAACTCAATAGAGAACAGATTAATTCTTCCATAAATCCTAGCCCACAGCAATTTCACTTAAGGCCCTAAACATACGCCCGTTTTTCTTTGCCCTTAAAATTTAACTCCTTTTTATTTCAGCTAAATCTTAATTTACACGTTTTGTCTACAGCCAACTACAAAGACTGACGACTTTCGCACTGATCACATATCATGGCCGAAATTGAACCTTGACCCACCATCGGTCATTCACTCTTACGAACCGGTAGTTAGGTAGGGAAGCCATTACATAACTATATAAGAAATATAACACCTACATTAACTATCCTGATAGTTTCAGTAATTGGTACAGTTAAGTCACAAAGTTACGTCTTCAACTAGTTACAATTCGGTCATCAGCCATATTCCAATAATATTTCTCTTCAACCACTAATGTGTCGGTATGTGGCCTGCAAGCGATGATCAATGACCAATTTGCAACTTCAAATAAGAAAGAAATGAAGAAAATTACTGAACCTTATTCTGATTTGGTTAGTGAATGTGTGTATCATTTCTATATGGATATTCGAAACATATTCAACTTTCACAACCATGTAAAAGTGTATATATATATATATATATATATATATATATATATATATATATATATATGAATGTTCGTCGGGAGACCAGAGCTCAATCCCATGTCGAGTCATACCAAAGACTAAAAAAAAAAAGAAAGAAAAAAAAAAGTACTTGATATCTCCTTCTTTAACACTCAGCATTATAAGATACGGATCAAGGGTAAAGTGGAGCAATCCAGGCAAAAGAGTAGCACCCTCCCCTACACCTTGGTGTAGTAGCTATTAAAAAGGGAGCCTTCGGTTCGCTCTCAAGTACGGTTGGCCAACTTAAACACACGTCATTCAATGAATAAAGTTAATATTGCTTAAAAAGTTAGCAATGAAAAGCACTATATACAGTCGCACCTTTACTAACCGCTGCGCCCGAAACTTTTTCTTTACCGAAGAGTGAGTAATTCCACTATGTACTGTCTTTTCGACTCAGTGGCAAACCCATTCGTAAACATTTCTTTGACTAAAACATGTTTCTCCGTACACATCACTTTTGAACATTTCACATGCTGTGGACTTCTCACCGACCAAAAATTTCATAAAATATGTTCAGTTGGGAAGCTGAGCGTGTCAGGGCTACGGCCCACCTTATAAAAGCCTTGTACCGCACTCGTTACTGCTGTTTATGAAGAATGCTGCGAGCTGTATTGGACAAGACCTAAAGCAACACCCAACAAAACAGCAGCTGTACGGCCACCGACCATCACGAAAACTATCCAAGTTAGACGATCCAGACATGCGGGATACTGCTGGAAAAGCAAGAACGAACTCATAAGCGATATACTCCTGTGGACTCCTTCACATGGACGAGCAAAGGTAGGAAGACCAGCTAGAACCTATATTCAACAGCTCTGAGCCGATACAGGATGTAGCCTGGAAGACCTCTCGAGAGCGATGGACAATAGGGACGGTTGGTAAGGGAGGGTCAGGGAGATCCATGCTAGCAGCACGACATGATATTACAACTGCAGCCTTTTTTTTTTTAATAGAAAATACAAATCGGGCAACTAGAACTCGACGTAAACGCAGAAAAATAAAATAAATCAATAAAAGACCGTTTCAAAGTAACCATAAATAACATAATTATTTCCTATGACTACAACTATTTCACAGCATTTTGGGGGGCTTTTTTTATCATCTAAAAAGCTTGATTATAAATTTACGTTATGTTAATTTGTATGCGCGTCCCAATTTATCTCAAACAAAACAGTCGACATTTTAAATACGTAATGACACTTCTAGACATTTGATCAACCCTGGGTTGATAAGAGACAAGATCGGTTTAAAGTGCGGTACCACGGTTTTTAATAGACTAGTTTCTGTGGTATTCCCATTCAGGGACGTCGAGCAATGAGTCCATTGCATTTATTTTCGATGAGAAATCAGGTACTACTCGAGGTGGTGGGAAGGTTTTCTGGATGAAAGCTGGTTGGTTGGGTTTTTATGACATTAATCTTTGTAGGTTATTTAACGCCAAATACATTTTAATACATAGAGTCAGTTCTATTTCAAACAATTCAGTTTAGCTCGAGTACTTAATTTAATTGTCAAAAACATTTCTATTTCAAGCTATTCACTTTAGTCAAACAGTTCTAATTCAAACAATTCAGCTTAGTATAAGTACGCAGTTTAGTTCGATTTAACCCATAGATAGGGCCCTATCAGGTGCTACCACTCCGGGCCAGAGTGGACCTGGGAGCGATGGCAATGAAAGGATACTCTGTATTCCCCAAAGCTCCAGCATCACTGGAACCATCAGACTGTTTAGTGTCATATTCAGGATATTCGTTGCGAGGGTATATTTTACAGCCCCCTCCAGCTAACTGGGCAAGAAGAGAGCTGGGTAATTTTTTTAACCATCCAGGTGATCCAAGAGAAGTAATGATACTTCTATAGTTATTTACAAGGCTTAGCAGTGACACAAAGCCAGAAATATGAGGTACCAAGCGAGAATCGAATCCAATAAAAAGGAGTCAGAGAATCGCTTGGTATCTATTACACATCATAGAAGGGGTCCAATGGTACTTCCTGTACGATTTATTTGCTTTTCAATGTGCATTTTGTTTCCCAACAGCGTTTATCAGAATAATGGTGATATATAATTAATTTGCATAAAAGTAAGTTCTAATAAATAATTGTACTATTTCATTTATTTTTAATTTGATCTTTTTATATTGATGACATTTTGACGTGTATAACTTTTATAATAAAATTCATCGTGATGCAACCACAAAAAGAAATAATCGTAATTTCTTAATTTTGTTTATTTAGCTTTAAACTTAGCAACTGAAAACTCTTGTGTTTACACGTATCGTAACATTGAAACAAAAATGGAAAATTCAATCTTTGAATAGTTACTGTTTATATTTCTGTACAGAATTTTTTTTTGCTTTTATTCAAATGTATCAAACTATTTTCAGATTCAGAGATTCAAGTAGACTTAGCATAATGTCAAAGAAATATAGAAAATATTGTACGTACAGAAATCTTGTAAATGTAAAGGGAACTTTTGTTATAATTTTCTGTCTGTAGGATGGGTATTCGGCTAGTGTGTAAAATATTTCATGTTATTTCAGGCATCAACATTGTGTGTGAGTGAGTGAGTGAGTGAGTGAGTGAGTGAGTGAGAGAGAGAGAGAGAGAGAGAGAGAGATTTCAGGTTATCCTAGACGATCCGTGAATCCGTTGTAACAGCTGTCCATGATGATATTGATACTTCTATTTAGGAAAGAATGAAGGGTTCTAATTAACATTTCACATTCATTCACATATCAATCATTTGAATGATTGGCAAAAAAAAAAAAAAACAACAAAAAAACTTCCAGGCAAATGTCGCCGCCACCCGCCAAATATAAAAACTTCCATTCAGTTCCTATTTGGTTTGGAAATTGCTTTATTGAAAGTGCATTTTGATTGTATTACCCTAATAAAAATTACGTTATAATGAGTCGTTTTTGCTTGGTTACGGTTATAATAAAGTAACAACCTAATAGCTTATATCAATTAAGTTTAATTATGATAAAAGGGTAATAACTAATGATCGCTTCTTAGAGTGAAACTTGTGTATTTACCCAATCCCTCTGTCACAGGTGGGATGTGATATAAGGTTAATTTTTAAGCGGAGTAAAGCTGGTTTGAATTCAGTTTTCCTTCCCCTAGACTGGTTGTTTTACCAACATGAACAAAGTCTATCCAACTATTTACTTTACAAGAGATATTTTCATGCATTCCCCAAGGATATTAGCGCGAAATAAAACGCAATCAGCTTTGTCCAGGATTTGAACTCTGGTTGCAGATTGCATTTCGTTCGACACTAAGATCACCTTCACTTATACTCGTAATTATTGTTTTTACACACACACACACACACACACACACACACACACACACACACACACACACACACACACAATAAGTTAGCGACCCTAATCAAGAGGGACCCGAAGGCTCACTTTTCAATAGCTGCTACACCGAGGCGTTGGAAGAGGGCGCTAATCCTTTCCCTGGATTGCTCCATTTTATCCCCGATCCTTACCTTATAATGCTGAGTATTATGCAAGGAGGCATCAAGTACTTTTTTAAGTCATTGGTACGACTCGATCTGGGATTGAATCTCGATTTCCCGGGCTATTAGCGAACACTAACCACTAGTCCTACGAGTATATAACAGTATTGGTTAAGACGTCATGAAACCTGTAGTCACAGACAAGCAGGGGATTAAAAGTTAAAGGGTTAACCCCGGAAATACAATGGTCCATATTGAAAAGATCTAGTATCCCAAAATCTTTCGATAGTAGGTGCAACCTGTGTCTTGAAGAAAAAATCCACATTTTGCTTTTTCCTGAGCCAAAAAAATTATTAAATAAGAGAAATGAACTAATAGCTAGGTGTAGACATAGGGCTAAATTTAAACTATAAATAATTAACAAAATTTTTCTATAACAACATAGAGCTAATTTTGAGAATAAATAAAATAAACTGTTAGATAGAAAATTGTGAAAAAGAATATAATACATACGTACTACGCATAAAAAGTGGAACGAATTAATGTTTTCTAAATAATTTTGAAATGTTAAAATATAGTAAATAAATTAAATATTTGCTTTAATTTTAATATATCTAATACTGTACCTTTACTTGAATTTTTTTATTTAAAATTTAAATCTTAGTCAATAAAAAATCTGTAAGTTAGGTCTAAATATAAATTTTTAAAAAACCTTTTAAGTAAACAATATTTACTACACTGCTAACCGAAAGTTAAATTTAAAGCGGAAGTGGGCTTAGTGAAGAGGTAAATCCTCACCCCTCTTCGACTCCCTCCCACCTCTTCGACTCCCTCATACTATCCCCTCCCACTACCGTGTGTCTATTCAATTTTTATCCAAAATGATCTGAAGAAGTCCTGTTACTTTTTTTCGTGTTTTTGAAAACTTCAAAAATGCGTAACAGGATTGAAATAAATTTATAATCCTATGTGACCGGTTTCGTTGTTTTTCTTAAAGAAAGTATATATATATATATATATATATATATATATATATATATATATATATATATAACCAACCTAAAAAGAGTGGGTGTAAAGCAAAACTAAGATAGTCATATATCGAGCTATTAGGCTTATCTATGGCTTAGAATCGCAGGTCCCTTTATAGACATATGAATCAGCTAGAAATTTGAAACCTTGTCTTTGTACTATATGCTGATATAAATGGCAAAATGCGATGTAGGAGTAATTAAATCCTTTTTGATGCAGTGGCTTGATCACATCATGACAATGATTGACATCAGAATCACCAAAGTACTTAGGTCAACTGTAAAAAAAAAAAAAAAAAAAAAAAAAAAAATAGGGGACTAAGCAGAGGCAAGTCTTTTCAAGCTGAAGGTTGTTGATGTCTCCTCTCTAATCACTTGAATCTATAGCACTTGAAGAGAAAGATAAAATACGGAAGTGGAGATACGTTTTTATAATGCCATTGCCCATCAAATATTAATAAATAAAAAATACAAAATTTAAAAAAAAATTTATGCAAAATCAAGAGCAATGTAAAGGTTAATTTTAACGACATGTCAATCAGTCTAGGTATAGTTTATGTCTAGACGTTAGAGAATCGCGTTCACTGTACGTTCATATTTACATATTTTGTGTAGATGCTTGTTAAGATCTATTTTTGCACACGATCCTATCGAATGCGAATCATTTTCTAAACAGATCGATAACGCAATTGCACGGGTTTGAGCACTTTTCTGCATGGTGATGTCCTTATATATTTTTCCTAAAATCAAAACCATTTGCCCTGAAGACGGTTTTATTATTCTTAATGTGAGTAAATTTAAAGTTGAAACGTGTCGGCATAAATAAATCTTCATCCACACCAAATATATATCTTTCTTCTGTTTATCTTTTCTAAATATTTTTCTGATTTTATTTCATTTCTCTTTTAATATAGTAGAAATTAAATGAAGTGAATCAGACGTGCGAGTCGACTGAAAAGTTGATAGGTTGACCAAGACACTATCATGGAATGGGACCAAATTGGGTTTATTTTTCTTCTATCGGTGTTGCAGTGCTCAGTGGTAATAAAATGTTATGAAACTTATGTCTTTCCTCGTAAAGTGCCAGACTATTTTTTTTAGAGAAATAATGTGTATCCATTGGCAATGGACGAAACTAATATTGATCAATAATCGACCCCTCAACAAAGTGATTCTCACAACGCCAGTCTACTACTCTTTAGAGATGGACAGGAGTTGATGTTCTTGCAATTTCTGTCGTTGAATTATTAATTCAAATGCCCGGCACGAGCTTCAATTGCTGACTCGAATTATTGATTGGGGGGGGGGATTCAAATAATCTGACTGAACACACAACACTGAAAGAAACCGGTTCTCGTGAAAGTGCATACTTGATAACATGAGTCACACAAGCGATGAATTGTATCTGAATAAGTAGAAACTAAGTACGTTAAGAATTTGTACTTGTCTGAAAAGATGGTCCCAAACAGAATGTGGTGACGTTTGTGCTAACATCACACTGCCGTATTCAATTCGTTTCACAACGACCGAAGGAGAATGCGTTCCCAATAAACTTTTTCCATTTTGCAATGCGAGCATAAACGATCCAGAGAAATTTTCGGAAAAAAGTAGGTCTAACCCTGCCCTCACAAAGGCGGCACTATTGATTTCAAAGGCATCTCAAACCGTATAGGGGTATTTTATATTTAGGTTACGTAACTGCATCTATTATACATTTATATTTACATTTTTGTATTGAGTTTTGACACATATACAAAACATGGTTTCAAGTATTCCTATCTAATACTAATAGATATTGTTTCAAGTAGTTATTTCTATTAACTGATAGTAATATGACATATCAAACCTTGAAGATTATTTAATGTCAATACAGTTTTTACAGATACGATTCGTAAATGAAAAGTTTGTAGTAACATTCGAAAATGAGCCGGAACTCATCTATTAAACATAGTTAAATGGTTTAAAAAAAAAAAACAAACAAAAAAGAAACTGGCCTACTGGGTAGAGTGTTCGCCAATGATCCGGGAGACCGGGGTTCAATCCCAGGTCGTGTCATACCAAAGACTTTTAAAATGGTACTTGATACCTTCTTGCTTAACACTCAGCAATATAAGGTACGTATCAAGGGTAAAGTAGAGCAATCCAGGGAAAGGAGTAGCGCCCTCTCTACACCTCAGTGTAGTAGCTACTGAAAAGGGAGCCTTCTGGTCGCCCTCGACTCCGGTCGCCAACTTTACTTACTTAAATGGTTTCAAGTATAATAAATGATTGAATAGTTCTATTAAACATTTCGGATAAGAGTAGACCTGAGATTAATGGCAATGGAGGGGTACTCCGCATTCCCCAGAGCTCCAGGACTGGAGCTTAATTATCACAAAGTTTAGTGTCATATCCAGGTGGGGGTCTTAATCATCTACAGAGAATAAGTCTGTGTATTCTACAGCTCTAACCGATTGGGTTGTAGCTTTATACTTTCAAGTAACTAATAACAGTACTTAAAAAACAGTTATAGCTTCAAGTAACGATTCTTAATACAAATAATTTACAGTTATATGGTTTCAGGTATTTCTATCGAAAACAAATAATTTTTAAACAAATCTATTCGACCCATAGACAGGAGATTAACAGGTACTACCACTCTGAGTGAGAATGAAACTGGGTGTAATGGCAATAAAGGCATGACCCCACACTATCCAGATCTTCAGAACTGGAGCCTCACCATCATATGCAGTTTTATGTCAAGCCCAGGACACCCCTTTCTTTGGAGGTAGGGTCTTAACCCTCTGCAAGGGATACAGCATATTCCAAGTCTCGTTGATAGAGCTGATATATGAAAGAGATGGGCCCGAAATAAAGTGTCGTCAGCCGCAGACGTGTACATCCGTGAAACTAACAGTATTGGTTTGGTTTGGTTTCTTTGTTTAATGGCATATCAACTCTTTTTAGGTTATTTAATGCCGAATCCATTCTCCTAGAAGAAGAACAGTAGTGGTACTATTTAACCCATAGCTGGGAGGATAAGGGGGTTCATACATTTCCCAAGGGTATTTGCCCGAAAGTGAACGTAATAGCGCGACTGGAGTACGAACTCGCGTACTACGATTCCGCAGTCCATCGCTTTAACCATTACATCACGACGACACCCCCCTAACAGTATTAAGGATTTAAAGAAAGAATATAATGACTCTTAGTTTACTTGATTTCAAAATATAGTTATTTAGTTTGGCATAACCATGAAATCTAATGAGAATCAAACGTATCGAATAGTCTGTATAAGAAATAGAAACTAATAGCAACTGTAATATATAATAATGTCAATGGTTCTAAAATAAATTTTGATACTTTTATATCTAAAAATATGAAAAATATAATACATGAAGTAAGCTAAGTAACATGTGGGACAATTTACTCGTTACTTATGCCGTTAATACAACGAGTAAGTATGTGATGGTGAACTATTTCGATAGAAGGAGTACTATTGAAGAAATTTTCCAGGATCCGAGGGTGAGAGTTCTCAGTCCAGGAGATCTTTAGTAATATGACCCTCGTGCATTTGATGAACATGGACAAACCAGCATAGATGTCACTGTTATGGTAAAAGAATGCATGCTGATCTGCTTTAAGATATCTGTATTTTTCCCTCTACCTTCCCAGAATATTCCAAGAATTCAGAGCAGCTATTGAGATGGGGTTCCTGGCATGCATAGGTTGTCTGGCACTTGCTATCCTGCGAACGGCATTTTGTGATATAAAACATAAAACGTTTTTTTTTGGGGTGGGGAGAAAGGGGACTGAATATCTTTTTTATTTTAGTAAGTACTAAAGATTTTACTGATGCATCAAGTTTTTACTTTTATACATGGAATAAAGTCTTTTTTCTTTAAGGACATATTCCAGAACGTGAGAGAAAAAAGGATAGACAAGAGAATAATTCACACATTTGCAAGAACATAAAGAGACTGGACAGATCCATTCCCACGCGAAACATGGTTTTTACCAAAAAGTATCTTATTTAAAGTGATATTTAGTTTGGTTCGTTGGTTGTTCACGGCGTATCAACCCTTTTTTCGGGCCATTTAATGCCGAATTAAGTTCTAAAGAGTTCAGTTTAGCATAAGTATAGTTTTTGTTTCCAAACAGTTAAATTTCAAACAATTCAGTTTAGCATAAGTACACAGTTTCAATGTCAAAAACAGTTATATTTCAAGCAATAAGTACTCAGCTGAGTTCTATTGGACCGATAGATAAAACCCTATCAGGATCTACCACTTCGGGCCAGAGTGGACCTGGGAGCGATGGCAATTAAGGGGTACTCTGCATTCCCCAGAACTCCAGTATTACTGAAGCCTGACCATTAGATTGTTTAATGTCATATCCAAGACACTCATTAGGGGAGTCTTACCCCTCTGCAGAGATGCAGTCGGTGTATTCTGGAGCCCCAGCCAACTGGGCCATAATGTAAGTCACCATACTTATAAACACAATCTGATAAGTTTTGATGGTATGACTATTATAAATAGGATTGTGTTTTTGCGCTCGTCCTGTCAAATAAACGAAATTTATTTTTTAAGTTTAAATACTTAATACATTTATTCTTTAAGTAAATGGCGAGCTAGCAAAACAATTTCTCTAGACGGGGGTGCCAAATAGTTATACATTAAGCACCTTGCCCCTTTTTTTGGACAACATAGCTATCGGGAAAAGTCGAGGGATATCTTAAGCATAGGCAATTGCCCATCATCCATACAACCTTGCTCAGGCTAGTGCAGAGAGTAAAGCTCAGATCCATGGGGTCTCATGATCACCGACAGATGCTGGAATAGTTTTTGAATAAGAATCTTGAAGTGAGAATTACATTTTTATAGATTGATTTAAATTGCATATCAACCAGTCTAGGGTCATTTTAAGCCTAGAGGTTAGGAAATCGCCTTCATTGTACGTTCATGTTTACATTTTTTATGTAGATGTTGAAGAGTTTTTTTTTGCACACAGTCCTTTCGACTAAGAATAATTTTAATCATCTTTTTGACCATTATCACTCTAGTTCAGAGTGGACATTAGAATCATGGCAATGAAGGAGTATTTCATACTCTCCATAGGGAGAGAGTTCATGCGGAGTAGTGGCTAACGTGTTGGACTACGACATTGTAGTACGCAAGTTCAAACTCCAGTCGTGCTGTTACGTTCACTATAAGCTTTACGAACACAGGGAAAGGCATGGACCTCATTATCCCCTTCAGCTATGGGTTAAATTGTACCATTACAATTCTACAAAGATAGCTTCGGCATTAAATAAACTACGAACGTTGATATGCCATTAAAACAAAGAAACTTAACCAATAGTCTAGAAATGGAGCCTCATCATTAGATGCAGCTAGTGTCATATCTAGGAGACCCACTTTTGCAAAGTTTTACCCATCTGTAGAGGATACAGTTAGTATATTTGAAACCCTGTGGACAGGGCAGATTTTAAAAGAATATTCGACTCGCTAGTTTTTATAACTTACTGTGAAAATGTTTACATTTCTAAGATTTGGTTATTTATCATTGGGTGCCCCATTCATTCGGCCTTGTGCCACATCGATGCAAAGAGCTTTGTTAATTATTACCTATTAAGGGCACCTTTGGTGGTGTAATGGTTAGCAACCTTGATTAGGAAACCTACATGAGTGAGTTCGAGTCTCATTGGGTACTCCATTCATTCGGCCTTGTGCCACATCGAAGCAAAGAGCTTCGTAAATTACAATATGGGCACCTCTGGTGGTTCAACGGTTAGCAAGCTGGACTAGCAAACCTACACGAGTGAGTTCGAGTCTCATTGGGTGCCCCATTCATTCGGCCTTGTGCCTCATCGACGCAAAGAGCTTCGTAAATTACAATATGGGCACCTCTGGTGGTTTAACGGTTAGCAAGCTGGACTAGCAAACCTACACGAGTGAGTTCGAGTCTCATTGGGTGCCCCATTCATTCGGCCTTGTGCCTCATCGAAGCAAAGAGCTTTGTAAATTACAATATGGGCACCTCTGGTGGTTTAACGGTTAGCAAGCTGGACTAGCAAACCTACACGAGTGAGTTCGAGTCTCATTGGGTGCCCCATTCATTCGGCCTTGTGCCTCATCGAAGCAAAAGAGCTTTGTAAATTTCTAAGATTTGGTTATTTAGAAAACCAACGTGTCATACCAGATTAACACACTTATATTAAAGAGGTAAAAATTTACAGATTAGAGTTGAAGAATCTAAGTTTAATCTTTTTTTTTTTACATTAGAGCAGTGCTTATTAACCAGGGTTGTATACAGTATTTAAATTTAGAAAAAACAAAAAAAACAACAAACAAATGACAAAATACCAAACCAACACTCTAGGCAAAAGTGATATTTAAAAAAATTCTGCTTCAAAGATTTTTAGTGTTATATTGTTTTAAAAAAATTTAGTACTGAAAACTGCAAAAATATTTTTCAAGACAAATCATAAACTCACCATATCTTTGTAAAATGAATTTTGTGAAGAGAGTATGTGGTTAACGTGCTTGGCTGCAACATCGTCGTAAGCGAGTTCGAACTCCAACCGCGCTATTACGTTCACTTTCGGATTAAAACACTTAAGGCATGAACATCCTTATCTCCAGGCAATGGCTTTTAATAGTACTACTACTGTTCCACAAGGATGGGTTTGGCATAAAATAAGCTAAGAAGGTTGACCCGTCATTAAAACTAAAGAAAAGAATTACATCTAAGCAATAATGTTATGCAATTATCTCGTATATCCACCAGGAAGAATTGCCTATAAATCACACAAGTAATGTTTAAATATGAATAATTATTTTACTAGAATAATTTACCACTATAGGTAAATAGTTGGTTCATACCTTCCCCAAGGGGCATTAGTCCGAATGTGAATGTGATAACGCGACTGGAGTTCGAACTCGGTTACTACGATGTCGCAGTGAAGTACATTAGCCTCTATACCATGTGGACTCCTCTGCAAATAATTTTTTAAATAGTTATTTTTTCATGAACAATATTAACTTCGTAATAGAAAAAAAATATAATTGATATAAATCTTTTGTTATGGGAAATTGTCTTTTATAGTAAAAATTCACGTTTGTAGCCGTTAATTGGTGTTTTATGGCATATCAATACTCATGCCAAATCATATATATAAGTTGGCGACCCGAAAGCTCCCTTTTTATAGGCTACTAAACAGAAGGTGTAGGGAGTGCGCTGCTTCTTTACCTGGATTGCTCCACTATCCTTGATGCGATAGATGATAGAGAAGGGTAAGGGAGAGGGTCGGGGAGGCGCGAGATGATGATAGTACCTTATAATACTGAGCGTTAAGTAAGGCAGCTTCAAGAACCATTTTTGAGCCTTTGGTACGACTCGACCTAGGATTGAACCCCGGTCTCCCGGGCCATTGGCGAACACTCTACCCACTAAGTCAACAGGCTCTAGGACAGCAACCTCACCATTAGATGCAGTTTGATGTCATATTTTGTCATATCTAAAACACTTGTTCAGAGTGGCGAGTCTTACTCTTTTACAGAGATGTAGTAGACATTTTCTACAGTCCCAACAGACAGAGTGATGTAGCAGTTGAGTACTAAAGATTCCAGAAGAAAAGAGTCTAAAGTGCTCGACTGCAACCCCAAAGAAAACGAGTTCAAACTTCAGTCGTGTTATTACTTTCACTTTTGAACTAATCCCCCTGGGAAAGATATGAACCCCTGATCCCCTTCACCTGGCATAAATAGTATCATTGATCTTCTACAAGGATGACTTTGGCATTAAATAATCCATAAAAGGTTGATATGCCATTAAACAAAGAAACCAAACCTAACTTCGGAATCGTTTTACAGTAATTTATTTATATTTCCTATGATACAAGATCCGCAGTTTGTTACATACCCTCATCCAATGATGTTTAATGGCCGATTTTAAATGTTGGGATTCCAATTTACATCATTGAGGCATATTCTGTGTTTTATTCAGTAAGTTTTTACCGATAATTTAAACTAACGATTAATTCTCATTGAAAACTTTCTTTTGCACATAATGAAATTATAGTTTATTCTATTTAAAAAAAAAAAAAAAAAAAAAAAAAAAAAAAAAAAAAAAAAATGAATAAATGCCAATACATCGAGATTTATAGCTTTGCAGTTATTTTTCTATTTTATTTCATCTTTTTAGTTTCTTTGGTACAAAACAAAAAAAAAAAAACAAATTCCACTATAACGATGCTATTCCAAAACACAAAAGCAATGATTCACTCACTCGATGGTGACACTGACTTCTTTGATCCTGTTGCTGGAGTCTTGGAAGGAGATATATTAGCACTAAATCTATTTAAAATCTGCCAGGATAATGGATTACGAACGTCAAGAAAATAGTCTCACACTTTTCGCAAATAAACCTGTAATATAATGGCCGAGGGATTTCGTTTTATATATCTTGCCTTTGGGTTTAGTTAGGCTGAGAACCTTTCGGCTCAGTGCAGGGGTTAGTTAGGTGGAAACTTGAGCGCAGGTGTTGACGCGCGCGCGGGGAGGATGTGTCAAAATAAAAATCCCAGGACCAGGGAATGTGAATGACGTCATGCACCGGAAGCGTGCGCGGAGGATTTGGGGAGATTTGAGAAAAGTCAGTTAGTTGAGTTCTGCCTCGGAGGAAGAAGGTTGACTTTTGCTCGCTCGCCGAAGCCTTGTGGCAGGTGTCGCACGTGGTTTGGGGGAGATGGAAAAGTCAGTATAGAAAGATGGTATCTCTCTCCTTATGTCGAAAAACCTTTTAACTCAAAAAGGTAATAAAAAGTTTCGTACCTGAACTAAGAAGTCGTAAGTGTTTTTCGTGTTTCGGGATTCCTATGTATATATGTTATAAACATTCTATGTACATTTCACATATTCATGTATGGCTATGTTACAAACCTGCCCAAGCCAAATCCCTGCTGCATAGCCTGGAGCAGGCAGCAAGAGGCGTTGGTCTATGAGTACTCAGATAAAACAGAGCTCATGTGTTTTAAACAAGATGGAGTCACCTTTACATTAAATGGTAAATTTCTGAAGTTTTTACACCAGTTCACACACCACGGTAACTATCTCATCTACTAAAAACGATGTTAGGATACAGATAAGGAAGGTATAGACAACAGTGGAGAGGTTAACGATCACAGAAATCTGATCTCTCCGCTAAAATAAAACGAGAATTCTTCCAGGCTGTAACCATTTTTGTACTACTGTATGGTTACACCACCTAGACTCTAACGAAACGCATGGAGAAAAAGCTCGACGAGAACAAGAATGCTGCATGCTGTGTTGAAAAAACCTGTATGCAGTACTCTACAAAACAGCAGTTAAACGGCCACTCACCTCCCATTTCAAAAACCAACCAAGTAAGACTAACACAGCATGCGAGGCACCGCTGGAGAAACGAGTAAGAACTCAACTCATAAATGATGTTTTCTCATGGTTGTTTGGATTTTATGGCATATCTACCTTTTGATGTTAATGCCAAACCCATTTTATACAAATAAACAGTTCTATTTCAAGCAATTCAGTTTAGTATAAGTACAGATCCTGTTTACACACAGTTAAATGTCAAAACAGTTCTAATTCAAACAATTCAGTTTAGCATACAAAAATAGTTCCATTTCAAACAAATTAGTTTAGCATAAGTATGCAGTTTAAATGTAAGTACACACAGTTTAATTGTCAAAAACATTTCTATTTCAAGCTATTCAGTTTAGTCAAACATTTCTAATTAAAACAATTTGGGATAGCATAAGTACGCAGTTTAGTTCTATTTGACCCATAAATAGGACCCTTATCAGGTGCTACCACTCCGAGCCAGAGTGGACTTGGGAGCGTTGGCAATAAAGGGGTACTCTGCATTCCAGCATTACTGGAACTTCACCATCAGACTGGTCAGTGTCATATCCAGGACACTCATTTGGAGGTGGGAGTCCTACCCCTCAACAGAGAAGCAGTCGGTGTATTCGACAGCATCTCCCAGACTCTTACATATAATCACGCAAGTGTTAACCGTCATCAGATTTGTGTGGACACTGTATGCAATTTAAAAGATCTACTCAGAACGATGACCAATAACGACGGATGGCGAAAGTAAAGTTACTTTGTGCGATCAGCACGACTTTGGAGATATATATATATATATATATATATATATATATATATATATATATATATATATATATGTGTGTGTGTGTGTGTGTGTGTGTGTGTGTGAAGAACGTATGAATTTTTAAATGACAGTTTTCAAAGATAAATTTATAAGTAGCCAGTTCACAAATTCTTTAAACGGTTTAAGATATTGGAAATTAATCCTGTTTAAATTCAATAAAAAACAAACTGTACCATTGTTGAAAATGGCTGGAGACACAACTGAAAGCGCTCGAAACTGAATCTTTCGTGAGATTTCTATATTCATGAGAACCCGATTCCCTTGTTCGTCAACTAGAGAAAAATTATACATTTTTTTAAGCAAACATTCAGAAACGAAAAACTTGTCTAAATTTATAGACGATTGATTTTAACAACATGTCAACTCGTCTAGGGTTATTTAATGCCTATAGTTAATTGGTTATGTTTTATAGCATATCAACCATTGTGGGTTATTTAATGACAAATCCTGTTCATACACGAATTTTTAAGTGAATAGTTTGTCGGTAACATGGTTTTAAACGGGCCAGATCTAATTAAATGGTTACATTATTGGTATGTAATACTAATAATTTTACTTAACAATAACAATTTGTTTGCACATACTTAAATGGTTTCAAATAAAGTAAATGGTTTAATAGTTCTATTTGACTCTTAGATCGGACGATAACAGGTACTTTCACACTGGGTCAGAGTGACCTGGAAGTAATGGCAACGAGGAGGTACTCCAGATTCCCCAGGACTAGAGACTTACCATTAGATGGTTCAGAGTCATAACTAGAACACTCGTTTGCGGGGGTGGGGGGTGGTCTTACCCATCTACAGAGATGCAGTCAGCGTATTCTACCGCTTCAGCCAACTGAGCTATTTATACTATTTATGTTAGAAAATTGAGCTCATTTTCACTTCATATTTAATATTTTTTGTGGTTTTTTTTCTTCTTTTTTACTTTACACGTTCCTACCAAATGTAAGCAATTTCCACACAGCTCTATTTGACCGATAGATGGGACCCTAACAAGTACTACAACTATGGGTCAGAGTGGACCTGAGAGTAATGGCAATGAAGGGAGACTCCACACTCGCCAGAACTAGAGCTTCATCGTCTTATGCAATTCCATATCTAATTTCAGATACCATTTGTAGCGAATGCGTTTTTATATTTTGGGCTGTTAAGTAAAAAAATTAATTTATAAGAGGTCAAAATAATCCCCAATACTAAAATGATTTAATTTTATCTTAAAAAAAAAAAAAAAAAAAAAAAATCACTCCTTGTTAGTTTTTTCTCATAAGCGTTATCTTGTGGTCTTTCACTAGAGTTTAAGTGACAGCAAGTCTCCAGGACTCTTCTGAGTATTCTAGCTTATTTCAACAATGCTGTGGTCTAGATGGTTCATGCTTCCTGTGATTTCCAATTCTTGTCTTTTCTTTCCCCAAGCCTTTAGAAACAGTTCCAAGTGTACTAAATACAATTGGTATCACCGTTATTCATGTTCCATAATATTCTCCTTTTTTAGTTCTTTGGTAAGGTCCGAGGATTTGCTCATTTTTTCGCTTTCTTTTATTTTCACTGTGGGGTCTGCCAGTCAGGCAAGCAAGCGTACCCAAAAGGATGAAGGGGAAAAATACCCTGATTAAGAAAGACCTCAAAAAGGGACCATCCCTTGCAATTATAGATCGATAACATGTTTAAGGAAAAAAAAAAGGAAAAGAACTGAAGACCCTGATACAAACAATAAGAATGTACAGCCAGAATATAGGTGTGGAATTTGACAGAAAAATGAACCATGCACATAATGAAAAATGGGAAAAGAAAAGCAATAGAAGGAATAGAACTACAAATCAAGAGAGGATTAGAATGGTTGGAGAGAAGAAAAACTACAACTGGGTAGGAAAGGTGATCCTTTAGTAACTTTACAAAAAGGTTGAATTTTCATCATACTACCAAATGGTATATGTACACACCAGAATCCGTCCTAGAAAATCAGACACATAAAATTCTCTCTAATTTTGAGGTACTAACAGATAACCTAATTCCCACAAGACAAAGTGACGCAGAAGAAGCAGCACGTTTAGTGGATTTTGCCGTCACGACGAACCAAAGAGTGAAAAAGAAAACGAAAATTGAGATAAATTTTTGGACATTGCTAGAGAACAAAAAAGCTGTCGAACATCAGGGTGACGGTGATACCGATGGTTGTTGGTGGTCTTGGAACAAGAAGAACTGGAAATCAGAGGAAGAATCAAGACCATCCTAACTACAGCACTGTTAAGAACGACCAGGACACTGAGACGAGTTCGTTAGATCATAGGACACGTATTGTCACTCAGACTGCAGTGAAAGACTACGAACCAACGCTGGTGTGAAAGATTCGCGAACAATGAAATAATCATTACGAATTTTAATCAACTTTGAGAGACTATATATATATATATATATATATATATATAAGCAGCGATCCAAGTCTTAACCTGACATAATGTAGACAGATTCTTCTGCTAATAAATTTTGATATTTCTTCTGTTGATTGAAAAAAGAAAACACCGAAACAAAAAACAAAACAAAAACAAAACAAACAAAAAACCCCAGAAAGACACAACTTCATGCAAATGTATCACCTGTGTGTATATCAGTCAATCAAAATAGCAATACGGGAAGTAAGAAATGCTACTGTGATGGCGTCAAGATCCAGCTGCCTTGGTAAACAAGAATTACACAAAAGGCTGAAATAAGACATTTTCATATCGATGTTTAATTATTCACAGCTATTTTCACGTTTCACTTACGCTAAATGTTTGGCACGACGTAATTTTATAGGGTTGGATTGATTTTAACAACTTGTCTACTCATCAACAATTTTGTTACAAGTTATTTCCTATCTGTAACTACAGTAAATATCTGTATATGATTCGATAAGACTGCGCATTTTGGGTTAAAAACTATTTGAATAACTATATATAAAAGAACTTTATAGCTTCTTCGAAACAAATTCCTCACGTTCATCAATAAAGTTTGAACAATACAATTTTTCTTCGTTATTCAACTCTTTTTAAGCTTTTCACACCAGCAGTAACAGATGGGTTGTGACAGTAAGTCTCTCTAGGTGTCTAAGACACTTTTAAGTATCCTAGCCGATTTTAGATGTCAACTTGTCTAGGATTGAAGTCTAGAGATTAGGGAATCGCGTTTATATTTACATGTTTTTAGTTTCATATCATAATATAGTAAAGTAAAGTTAGCGACCATAGTCGAGGGTGACCCGAAGGCTCCCTTTTCGATAGCTACTACACCGAGGTGTAGGGGAGGGCGCTACTCCATTCCCAGGATTGCTCCACTTTACCCTTGAACCGTACCTTATAATGCTGAGTGTTAAGCAAGGTGGTATCAAGTTCCATTTTTAAAGTCTTTGGTATGACTCGACCTGGGATTGAACCCAGGTCTCCCGGGCCATTGGCGAACACTCTAACCGCTGGGCCAATGTCCCGGTATATCATAATATAGTTATAGGTAAATTAAATAGAAAACCCTTACATAGCGGACGCTATTTTGGATTTTTCGTTTAATGTTATATAAACCTTCTGGGGTGGGGGGTAATACCAAAACCATTCTTGTAGAAGAACAGTAAGAGTACTATTTAACCCATAGCTGAGGGGATAAGGGAAGTTTATACCTTTCCAAAGCGTATTAGTCTGAAAGTGAACACAAGAGCGCAAATGGGGTTCGAAACAACTTACTACGATGTCGCAGCCCAGCACGTTGACCACTATGCCACGGGAATTCCCCTTTCGCAATTGATCTATAATATTGGATGATAATAAGCCAGAGAGGATCTGTACAAACACCGTATATTTTTAAGACAAAGTACACCACACAATTTTGGTTTTATTGTCACGTCTGTAGCTTACAATTCGTTTGTTGAGGTTTAATCTGGCAAATCAGAGGTAGCCTTCACGAAAATGCCAGATTAAAAGCAGCGACACTTACCTTATTTTCAGATTTAGAAAATTATGCATTAAGAGACAAACGTGTTTGTAGCTTATTAGATAATCTTACTATAATACTAGTAGTAATCAGCTTAAATGATTGAAAAAAATAGAATTAAAATAAATATCGCCTTACTATTCATCAAGATTGATTTTGCGAACAATGACCGTTGAAAGAGCGATAAAGGCTTTGAAATATCGGCTACACACACACACATAATCCTTTGGATGGTTATCAGTAAAAACCAAAAGTATTCAGCGTCCTAGCAACTTAAAAGACAATCATATTCTTATTCAGGGCCACACTATTTTTCCTTGAATAACCTTGAACAAGCATTTTAATAAAACAAAAATAAATAAAACCGGCTTCAAATCTAAAACCATTTTGATATATGAAACACTTAATGACACACACACACACACACACACACACACACACACACACACACACACACACACACACGTGGCTTAAAGTATGGTGACTTCATCCCCCGCAGAAGTGTGACCCCTCTCTCTCAAAAAAAAGAAATAATAAAAAAGGTGTCCTGAGTATGAAACTAAATTTGATCTGGTAGTGAAGTTCTAGGCCTGGAAATCTGGGGGAATGTAGAGTACCCCTTCATTGTCATTAATCGCAGGTCCACCGACTCGAAATAGTAGTTCTTCTTAGGGTCCCATCTATGAGTTCAATTTACGTTGCAAGATTATTTATATTAGATAGGAATACTTGATATCATAACTGTATGCAAAATTCTTAAATCACACACAAAAAAATGCAAATACAAATGTACGCAATTACCTCCACGTATAAAATACCTCCACAGGCTTGAAATGCCATTAAAAACAACACATAATTAGGCAACCAGTGAAGCCATTAGATTTCTGTTGTAACTGATATCCATAATGATATTGATACTTCCGTTTGAGAAGGAATAAAGAATTTTAAGTTGCTTTTCATAGGATTTTTGCCAATGGTCCGGGAGACCCAGGTTGCCTCATACCAAAGACTTTAAAAATGGAACTCGATACCTCCTTGCTTAACATTCAGCAATATAACGTATGTAGCAGGGGTTAAGTGGAGCAATCCTGGGAAAGGAGTAGCGTCCTCCCCTACACCGAGGTGTAGTAGCTATTGAAAAAGGAGCCTTCGGGTTGCCTTCGACTACTGTCGCCAACTTACTTTACTACATAAAAAATTCAGCGCGAATGCAGACCCCAACAAAATTATCATTCAGTAGCAAATTGGACTGGAATTTGCTTTATTTTCTGAAAGCACTGCTTCAATAAAAAAAAAAATTTCGCGTTGATGTATGGTTTTTGCTGGGTTACCCCGCAAAAACAATTACCGACGCCAACTACGCCGATGACATAACGATTCTGGCAAATACACCCAACCAAACCGAAACACTACTGCATAGTTTGGAACGAGCCGCCGCAGGCATTGGCCTCTATGTCAATGCACACAAAACTGAATATATGTGCGATAATCAAACAGGTGACATTTCCACACTAGACGGATCCTCTCTGAAACTGGTAGACAAATTCACCTACGTAGGAAGCAGTGTCTCGTCAACAGAAAAAGACATCGACATGCGGCTAACGAAGGCATGGAGCGCTATCGATCACATGGAAATCAGACCTGACCGATAAAATGAAACACAGTTTCATCCAGGTAGAGGTCGTGTCGATACTGCTGTATGGATGCACTACTTAAACGCTAACAAAACGGCTGGAGAAAAAGCTAGACGGCAATTACACAAGAATATTGCGAGCAATATTGAACAAGTCCTGGCGGCAACGCCCCAAAAGACACCAACTATACGGCCACCTGCCTCCCATCATGAAAACTATCCAAGTTAGACGAACCAGACATGCAGGACACTGCTGGAGAAGTAGGGACGAGCTCATAAGTGATGTACTCTTATGGACCCCAATATATGGCTGAGCAAAAGCAGGACAACCAGCTCGAACATACATACAGCAGCTATGTGAGGATATGGGATGTAGCCCTGAAGACCTGCCAGAGGCGATGAACGTTAGGGATAAGTGGCAAGAGAGGGTCAGGGATATCCGTGATAGCGGCACGACATGATGATGAAGGTTATACAGACAATGTAAAAATTTTAGTAATAACATAAACTAGTTTAGTTTATTTGTTTAATCTATTCCTACCGGTAATTCAATACCGATATTTGATTGATTTTAAAATTGTTTGATTGTAATCATAAATATATTTTCAATATTACAATGCATTCTAATTAGAAATGCACATTTTTTATTTGTCTATAATCATTTGTATGCACAGTTATACGACTTCAAGTATTCCTATCTATCATCAACAATTTATAGTAAAGAAAGTAAAGTTGTCTCCCTTTAGTCGAGGGCAACCAGAAAGCTCCCTTTTCAATAGCTACTACACAAAGGTGTAGGGGAGGGCGCTACTCCTTTCCCTTGATTGCTTCACTTTACCCTCGATACGTACCTTATATTGCTGAGTGTTAAGCAAGGAGGTATCAAGTACCATTTTTAAAGTCTTTGGTATGACGCGACCTGGGATTGAACCCAGGTCTCCCGGACTATTGGCGAACACTCTACCTACAAGGCCAATGAGCCCTATTCAACAATTTATACACAATTATATCTGGGGTCAAGTATTCCTCATACAAATAATTTAAAAAAGTCTTTAACCCATAAACCCCCAACCATTCAGAGTAAGAGTGGTCTAGTTTTATGGCATACCAACCATTGTAGGTTATTTAATGCCAAAATCCTTTTATACATATATATTAAGTATACGATTTCGAAACATTTATTTAAACATTGAGAAAATTTTTAAACGAGCCTGAGCTCAATTTTTTTTTGTGCGGCGTAGGTGTTCGCCGGATTTTCTGGTCATGGTAATTTAATTCACAATATAATTCCTCTACCTAAATAAAATGTAGATCTATATCCTTGCCCTTGAGGTCGTAATAATTACGCAAATGCGTATTTCTAATCCTCTTGGGGAGACGTGGCCCTAGCGGTGACTGTGTCTTCTGTAAAGAGTACGGATGTAACTTGCAAGACAGAATCCAGGTTAATTAGCCGCGTAATTATCATAACTAGTTGATTTAGCGTCACTTGTGTGCGGTATGGTCTGGTGGCTCAGTTGTAGAGTTTCAGCTCTGCAATCTGTGGTCGCTGGTTCGATCTCCAGTTGTAGAGATCACGGTATGCACGGCTGATGAGACCTAATAAGGTCAAAACAGCTGTCCAGTGTTTCCGTGTGTCGTGCGTAGGTGTTCGGATTTTCTGATCATGGTAATTCAATTCACAATATAATTCCTTTACTTAAAAATGAAATGTAGATGTGTACTTATGCTAACCTAAATTGCTTGAAATAGAACAGTTTTTGACAGTTAAACTGTGACCTTATGTTAAACTGAATTGTTTAAAATAGAACTGTTTATATGTATAAAAATGGATTTGGCATTAATTAACCTACAGTGGTTGATATGCCATCAAACCAAACCAAACACGAAAAATTCTATTTATTATAAATCATTTGTTTGCACACAGTTTAATGTTTTCAAGTATTGCTATGTATCACTAACAATTGAATTAAACATCAATCATTCGTTTACACAGTTAAATCATCAAACAGTTCTATTTCAAACAATTCAGTTAAGCATAAGTACACAGTTTAAATGTCAAACAATTCTATTTAACCCATAGATAGGTTCCCATCAGGTGCTACTACTCCGGGCCAGAGTGGACCTGGGAGCAATGGCAATGACGAGGTACTCTGCATTCCCCAGAGCTCCAGCATTACTGGAGCCACACCATCAGATTGTTTAATGTCATCTCCAGGACACTTGTTGTGGAGATGCAGTCGGTGTATTTTGCAACCCTAGCCGATTGGGTCACGGTAAAAATGAGCCTGGAGATAATGGCAATGAAGGGACGACGACTATGTGCATTTCACGCTAATGCTCCCGATCCCCAGAACTGGAGATGCGGTTTACCCTCATACCCAGGATACTCCCCTTTTATGGGATTCTTAACCTCCTTCCCCAAGAGACATAGCGAATTCTAAGGCTCGCCAACAAGGCAATTGAACATACATTGATAAGCTGGGAAATTCTTCGAAACTACAGAATTAAATCTCTTTCTTCAAAAGGGTCAGAATTAAAACAATTTTCAGAGGTTTAAAAAAAAACAAACAAACATCTGGCATTCAGTTCTTATTTAAGAATCTTTAAGGTATAAATAGAAACTTATTGAAAGTTGTTGTTGCTTCCAGGATTTAGTAGATTTTATAGACTACCGGGCTGAAGTTTCATAGCTTTTAAATAATATGGTTGTTTTAAAGAATTTGTTCGCTATTTTGAAAGTTATCTGAGGATCCCGTTTACAAAGTCTGTTTAATGTGGTATTAAGCGAAGGTCTTGACTGAAAAAGGTCAGATCAAAGATATTTGATCCTTAAGGCCAGCTAGCTACTGATAGGAGCATTATCATGCCTTGTATTTACTGCTCTTATTTGGATAGCGTCTTCAACATTCTTTCTATCAAAACAGATACCAAATTACGATCTACAAGTAACAGGACCAACGTTAATTCTGAAGAATGAGCAGACGCACTTCATTTTCAAAAGTGCGTCAAAACATTGAAAAGAATTTCCTCTACGTTAAAAGCGTAATACAGTTTGTTATTTGTGCCAAAATAATTTCTGTTTTTATGAGAGCCGGAAAGTGACTTTGAAAATAATTCGCTTGTAGGTTTTAAAGTCCAACTAGGAAAACGAGTCTAAAGTATAACATGTTTTGATGAACAAGAAGTTCTTAAGAGAATAAAACTAAATAGTTCAGTTTTTCATTTTTTTTTTCCAGGAAAAAAAAAGTGTTTTTCAATGCATTAAGCTGATTAAAAGAAGAGGGTTTATTGAGAAGAATTTTTTTTTATGTCAATGGACATCAAAATTAAACATATCACTTAAAAAGACTCGCGTTTCACAAAGTCATTGTGAGAACTAAATTCTCGACCTGTAAAACTGGTTATTTTTAAAGAGTTTTATAGGTTGATTTATTAAGCTTTCAAATAAGTGTATTTCCAAACGCGAATTTGGTTTTCAATAAGTAAGTGAATAAAAAAATATAGAGAGTTAAATGGAGAGCAAGAACGTATTTACAAAACTTTGCTTAGTAGTGGCACAAGGCCGAGTGTATGGGAGTGCCCAGTTTGACATGAATTTACTAGTTAGGGTTTGCTAGTCTACATAACCATTACACCACATAAGGCGCCCGATATATATATATATAAGAAAAAAACCAAAGACCGGTTAATTTAGGATTATAAATGTATTTCCATCCTGTTTTTCAGTTCCTGGTGTAAACCAAAAACACGAAGAAAAATATAACAGGACTTCTTCAGATCCAATGGATAAATAAAACAGAATAGACACGTGGGGTGGAGGTGGAAGAGATTAAGGAGTTACCTCCTCGTTTTATTGAATTTCCGTATTTTTTTTTTATTTACCTATTTATTTTATTTTTGAATTTCTTCCGTCAGTTATAATTACGGTAATTTAACTTTTTTTAATTTATTTGTTTAATTTATTTTCTTTTCATGTTAAGTTCGATAATTAACTTTTAAGAGAAATATTAATGCTTATATTAATTTCGATACCATTTATTTAGCTATCTATTTTTTCCTAGTGTGTATATCGGTTTTACGCAAAGACTGTAAGATTCAGATTCGTCTTTGTTTACGGTATATATATTTTATGTTTTGAAATTCTGAAACAGCGATTTGTGCTTACAGTGGCTTGTTAACTTGATTCATTAATCAAGATTAGCTTGAAACGCAATCATTATGGCTAGCTGCTGATCCTAATTAAAAAAAAAAAAAGTCAGCTAGAGCTGAAGAATATGCAGACCGTATTTCTGCAGAAGTGGGTAAGACCACTCCCAACAAGGGTCCTAATATGACACTGCATCTCAACTCCTACACCTTTAGAGAATGTGGAGTACTTCTTCGTTGCCATTACTCCCGAGTCCACTCTGATCTGGAGTGGCAGTATTTGTTAGAGTCCCATCTATGTGTCAAATATGCGCTAAATAGCAATACTCGAAACCAATTTAACAAATGAGCTCTGGTGTGTTTAAAAGATATTGTTGCCGATAAACTGTTAGAAAAAAATTATATATATATATATATATATATATATATATATATATATGAATAGGGCCGCAAGTGAATTTGGTTTCAGGTTATTTACTTCTACAAGTGTTCCTAACGTTTAAAGTCGTCTTCAGGAAGTAAATGATTGATTTGAGCGGTCCCTTTAGTTTATATATGGCAACTGTTTTGATAGGGTTGTGGTTCTTTTTAATTCCCGGATTTATGCCTGTGAATGTCCAGTTAGAGTTAATTTCCGTGACAACCTTGGCATTAAAATAACCTACAAGGGTTGAAATGCCCTAAAACACAACTAACAAAACAAAACAATAACGTCTCAACAATATTCACTCAAACATTTGAAACTTTTGGGATTTATACTTTCGCTTGCAAATGAAAAAGTTTGTGTGTCTATGTGAAAGTATCAATTGGCGACAAGAGTTCAAACCCTAGATGAAGCTGTTAGCATTTCACATAGCACTAATATCATCGGGAAAGGATTAAATTCTTCCCGTAGCTAATAGTAAATAATAGGGCGAACTGGGCTCTTTAACCTTTACAGCAACAGGTTTAGGAGAAGGAAGACCGATTTCAAACGAGTTATACTCAGCTTAAAAATTCTATCACATTTTGTTCTTGAGGGAGGATTGGAGAAAATAAATACACACTGAAGTTGTTAGTTTATAAAACCTTGTCAAATCGTACAACTATTGAGTCGCCGGTTTAAATACAGTATGTGATGATTTGAGAGACAATAATAGTCTTTTCTGTTTCCCTGGATGATTTTAACAGAATGTTAACCCATCTATAGTTATTTCATACCTAGCGGTTAGGGAATCGCGTTCACTGTACATATTTACATTTTTTTTTTGTCAAGATGTTTAAGAGTCTTTTTTGCGTACAATGTACTATGGAATACAAGTTCGGGGACTGTAACAAGTACTATCACTTTGGATCAGAGTGGACCTGGCAGTAATGGCAGTGAAGTCTTTTCTATTTAACAGACACACAGATGCGTTTGTAAGGCAAAGATGTAACAATTATTCAAGGCCGAATAATCTTGTAATGCTCTGAAGTGTAAAATAGGTCTTTTTTTTAATTAGTCATAATGAAGATATTTTCCTACATTCCCAACTTATAGCAACTGGGGAAAAATATATTTCTGATAATGAATTGGCCATCTACACAAGGCATCTTGAGAAATTGAATGATTTTGAAGTGCACTTACAAAACTTAGAGAAAATACAACACACAACTGACTCGAATGTGACGCCATTTAATTTAGAACTGGTTAATGAATTTATTCTACAAGATGAACTAGCTGACTTGTTTGTGGATCTTGAAGTTCAATCACTGTTCAAAATATGCAACCCTCGGTAAGTCTTTGAGTAATATAAACAAAGTAAGTATATTTTCAAAGTGAACTCTTTTTACCAGCATTTCCAAATTCTTATAAAGTTGAGGGTTGGTAAATTCAGTTCTTTCTAAACAAAGAAACAACCTCAACGTAAATACTGGCGAATTGAGATTGAAAATAATTTACAGCCAAATATTAAAAGAAAACATCAACCACATCTCTCGCATTAAACGGACAAAGGAGCTCGATGTTTGTTTTTTTGTTTTTTTAATTTGGTATGTATATTTTTAGTCATTCTTAACTACGAATTTGAGTTTAATTTTTTTTTTCTTCTTCAAGATTCCTGTAGAGCACGTACGTATAAACATTTTTACCGCATTTCATATTAAAGATTTGCTTTTCGGGTGAACGTCAAGATGAATACTACTACTACTTTCATACTAAAAGAAAAAAAAAATTGTTTACAAGAAAAAGATAAACAGAAATTACAGGGCGTAATTGTACTACTACAGAGAGAGGTTCTTTCATCAGGTGACTGATTTGTCGTAATGAGTACTGTAGACAAAGAAAGTTTTCCAGACAAAGTATTTTGATTCTTGTATGCGTTTTATTTTCCTCGAATCGTACTGATTGACGATTAGGCATAGAGAACTTTTTTAAGGTTCCTTTAAGACTTCACAACAATAAAATATTTTGAAAAAGTGAGGTTGGCATTTTCTAACTCTAAATAAAACTGTTACCTAATATCTTACTCATCACTAAAGAGAAATTCCTAAAATAATGTTTTGAAGCTTAAGATAAAAAGAGAAAAAAAAACTTCCAATAGGTTCAGCTGTTTTTTAATTTTATAAAAGTTATTTCAGTAATTTATTTTATGGAGAAGTAAAAGTTATCTATTTTTTAAAATACAATAGTGAATGATGAAAGAAAGGGTCGTTTTTTTTTTTTCGTTTTCATTAAATTAGAAAAAAAGAAGAAAAAGAAACGGTTTGTCAAAGAAACCTATAGCTATCACTGGAATGAATCATACAAAAAAAAAAAAAAGGATGACTTACCTTGGTTGATGAAAAGGACCATATATGCAATAAATACTACACAACTCCATTTAGATGGGAAAAGTTCCGATGAGCAAAAGAAGGGCGATTCCATTAGAAATCAAATGAAAAATTATGCAACATGTGCTTTAAAATCGTTTTTTTTTCTTCTCTCTACATTAATACTCCACAGAAAAAAAAAAAGAAGAAAAAAGTCAAGTTATCGTCCAAACTTTTTAGACATTTTGAAAAACACTAAAACAAATCATTAAATTACAAATAAATATAGGTCGATATAAACAAAGTAATTTATCCTTTTTTTTTCCAACACAGTTACTAAGTTTCGTGAAAAAAAGAATGATTTAAAAAAGTTTTTAAATCACGTAAAACTTCGTAAAAGTAGTTATCCTTTCTTTAGTAGAAAGTGTTAAACTTAAAAATAGTTAAGTAGTGTTTTTTAAGCAGCTACTGAGGCGCGAATGTCTGTAAAATATTGTTTTTATGTGTGTGTGTGTATGTATGTCTGTCTATACACACACAATATCAACAGTAATCTAGAACGACTAAGCGAGGAAAACCATCTTGTTACCTCAGCTCACTTTATTGTTGGTGCGGTAATTCTGACTTCTATAAATTTATATAAGTATGGGTGCGGGCGCGCATCAACCGGTTACCGACGGAAACATGTGTCTATTAAATTGTCATCCGGGCGGATTTATTTTAACGCTCAGTGTCCGGGTATTGCTATTATGACAAGATAAGTGAAGAAAATAAATAAATATGGAGAAAGATATAGACATCTAGATTTCATCCTAGGTTCTTTGTATAACTTATCTTGATTTCAGCCAAACTTTTATTTTGGTAGTTGTCCAGAATATTTCGCTGTCTGCTGTAATGTATATATATATATATATATATATATATATATATATATATATATATATATATATATATGTGTGCGTGTGTGTGTGTGTGTGTGTGCGTGTGTGTGTGTGTGTGTGTGTGATACTTATATTTATCATCCAAATAAGAGTAAGTTTCAGTGATTTCCTTTGATGTTTTTTTTAACTGAAAAGTTGCATATTAGTCCCACTAAGCTAACATCTTCTTAGTGGTTTGAGGAAGAGGAAGTCTAAAGAAATACTGCGGGTGGGTAAATTTTTGTGAGTCGATTGATTGATTGATTTTAACGGCATGTCAAACCGTCTAGGGTTATTTTATACATTAATATTTACATTTTTGTGTGTGTGTGTAAGGGGGAAGGTTGAACACAGTCCTATCAAATGGAAATAATTTTCAAACAGATCTATTTGACCCATAGATGAGACCCAAACAGGTACTACCTCTCTGTGTCAGAGTGGGTCTGGAAGTAGTGGCAATGAAGGGGTACTCCACATCCCTCAGACCTACAGAATGGGAGCATCACCATTAGATTCAATTTAGTGTCATATCCTGGAGCCCCCCTTTTTTTAGAGAGGGGGGGTCTTACTCCTCCGCAGGAAATACAATCAGCATATTTGAAGCCCCACCGACTGGGCGGTAACTAGTCAATGTTTTTTTATGCAAACGTTCAGTAAACAAATAAGAAATTAAAAAAAAATGAGTGAAACTAACTCTTATCTGGACGGTGAATATTAGTGTTATTTCAAGGTATGTACAAAAACGCGTAACCGATTTTTTTAAAGCAAAATACTTTAAAAAGAATTTTTTTCAATTTTTTCCATAAATGTAAATTCTGTATTGTTTGCAATTGTTTTATGGCAAAAATTATTTTAATCGCTCTAAAATATTTACTTTGAGGCTATTTAAAATGGCGGTAAATCAAACAGCTTAAACAGAGGTCTGTCATCAAATATTTGGTGATCGAGAAGTACAAACCATGGGAAATTTACATAAGGATGTGTGATGTGTACGGAAAAGCATGTTTTATTAAAAAAATCTTAACAAATGGGCTAAACATGGGTGTGTCATGATGAACCTGTTCACAGAGTGGAAACACGATTTCTCAGGTAAAGGAAAAGTTCCAAGCACAGATCAAGAGGGCTGGACGGAAGTGGCCAGGAAGAGGAGGGGGTCCCCGAAGCAGGGGGAAAAAACCTCATCCCCTCCTCAAAAAAAGGCCCAAACAGCAGCAGCAGCAGTAGTAGCAGCAAAAGCAACACCAACATCAGAACCACCTATAACTCCGAAACCAGCCACACCAGCAACAGAGACTCCAGCAACGCCCGCACCAGTAACATCGGCACCATCAGCATCACCCCGACCTGCAGCAACAAAGACATCTCCGAAAAAACAAAAAAAGAAAAATAAACCAAACACCCCGGAAGAGATGGAAACCAACTTTAATTTGAAGAGGAGAAGGGACAGCGGGGAGGGGACCGCAAAAAAAATATGCCCCGAACAACCCAAGGCAGGTCCCTCCTCTCTACCACAAAAGCAACCAACTCCTCCACCTCTACCTCCACCACCCTTTCCACCCCCTCAAATCCTACAACCCACACAACCACCATATCAAATGTTCACCCTCTCACCCCAACAAGAACAGTGCCTAAAGAAATACCACAGACCCTACCAAATCCCACTCCCAAGGTCACAATCAGCAGACCGGTCCCAGCCCCTAAACTTAACCAGAACTCCATCTCTTCCCTCACTCAGTCCCACTAGCATATCCTCTCAAGAACTCTTCCCGTCAAAACGAAAACAAGACCCTCCTGCCAGTAAAAAAAAAGCAAATCGGCAGGAGGGCGAAAAAGAACTAACAATCACCCAAATACAGAAGGCAGCGGCTTTGTGCTCAGTAGAGCTGGAAGCAGTCAGCGACTTCCAGCTGCGAAAGGCACTAAAGCCGCTGCTGAGCCTTGAAAAAATACAAAACCTGAATGTTTCTAATCCTGTCAATTTTAGGAGTGCAGCCATGGTGACCACTTTTGTCCGGTCAGCTGGCGACCGTACCAAGGGCGTATGGAAGTTCTTGAGTACGGTCTGTCAGACTGATTCGGGCATAAAGCTGGCGGAGTTGGAGCACTCCTCATTGAAAAAATGTATCCCTTTTTGTTCGGGCAGGGTCCCAATTTTGGTTCACCCGTCCCTTTACAGGTCCCTAAAACTGCGGTTCCCCATAGATGTCGGCGGAATCACCAGAGACAACCGGGTGACAACTGAACTCGGTACCGGTTCCCTGCGTCAGGCTGTCGGCATCCTCACCCCGAAGGATTTCCGGCCCGTAGTCGACACTGAGTAAGGTAAGTGAGATTGATGGCTTTAAACGTTGCCAGTTTGAATGTGAGGGGACTGAGGGATTCAAGCAAGTGTGCGCGCTTGCTTGGTGAACTCAAGAACCTCGGAGTGGATGTTGCTGCAGTGCAGGAGACCCACTTCACTTGCGATGCCGACTGTCGGGTGCTGGAAAGCGACTTTAACGTTTTCTCAGCATACGGCAGCCGCATCAGCGCTGGGGTCTCTCTGCTAGTTGGACGCAGCCTTGATGCTGATGTTGACGTTGTTTTTGCAGGTGACGGGGGCCGGCTGGTTGTGGCCGATGTTGCCGTGAAAAGTTTCAAGTTTCGTCTGGTTGCGGTTTATGCGTCCAATATCGCTGCGGAGAGGGTTTCCTTTTTTCGTCGGTTGGCGCCGTTCCTGGACGATACGAAGCGGCTAGTCTTAATGGGTGATTGGAATGCGATCCTTGATCCCAAGATAGATAAGGTCGGGCGGGGAGCTAGGCGTGTGGGAAGGTGTGATAGCAGCCTTGTCGGCTTCGTGACTCGTCACGGTCTCGTCGACAGGTTTCGTCTTGATCACCCAGGGCGGGAGATGTGGACGTGGCTAGATAGCTCGCCCTCTGCCAAAGTAGGTTCCTACTTGGACAGAGTGTTAGTTAGACGAGCTGACATTGATTTTGTTAGTTGTCCCACGTTCCACTTGATAGCGTGGACTGACCATAAGCTTGTTAGGGTCAGTCTGCGGTTAGCCGATAGGCCTAGTCTAGCCGGCTACTGGAAGTTCAATACCTCCTTACTGGAGATACGGGACTTCCGGGACCGGCTGGAATCCCTAATTCAGCGGGCGTTAGTGGGGGCGGTTACCGGGAATAGGTGGTGGGTTTCTCTGAAATATAGGATTAGAGACTTCGCCACCAAATACGGTCAACAGCTCAGCCTAGATAAGACCAAGGAGGCGAAGTCTATAGAAGATAGACTTTCCCGGGCGGTGGCTGGGGGGGGGGACTCCCTAGGTGTAGAGCTAGCTAGGAGGGACCTTGAGCGTGAGAGTAGCGAGCGCTACAAGGGATTCGTAGTTAGATCTAGGCTAAATAGAGCTCTCAACGAAGCTGTGAAAACAAACGCGACTGCGCGTGAAGAAGAAGTGCGAAGGTTCCCCGATCGGTACATCGCGTCTCAAGACCGCGGACGGGCGACTGCTGCGATCAGGTCGTGAGATGCGTGATGCCTTTCGGGCGCACTTTCGGGATCGCTTTGCCCGCTGCCCTGATCTCCCGATCCGGGAGTTTCGTAGCTATCTTGCCGACTTCCCCCGCCTTGGGGTGGCTGAAGCGGCTAGCTGCGAGGGTTTGGTTACTGAATGCGAAGTCCGTGATGCGTTGAAGCAGGTCGGCCTGAACAAGTCGCCGGGACTAGATGGTTTGCCCTACGAAGTGTACTTGAGGATGTCGCACATGTTTGTGCCTATTCTGACGGATGTGTTCAACCATTGGTTCGCCCAGGGAGCCATCCCTGGTAGCGTTACCAAGGGCGTGATCACATTGCTGAAGAAAGGTGGCAGGCATGTTTGGGAGGGGCTAGACGACTACAGGCCCATAACTCTGCTTAACACAGAGTTAAAGATTTTGGCCCGGGTCTTAGCTAATCGTTTACAGCTTGTCATCAGTGATCTGATCGGCCCTGAACAGACCTTTGCTGTGAAGGGAAGATCGATCCAGGACAACCTGCACTTGATTCGCGAGGTCCTAGAGGGGATAGAAGACGACACAGAAGCCGCGCTGATCAGTTTAGATCAGTCCAAGGCCTTCGATAGGGTCGACCATCGGTTCTTGGCGTCTGTTTTGGAGACTGCCGGATTCAAACCGGAGTTCCGCAGATGGATTAGTATGATGTACCATAACCCTCAGGCAGTGGTGCAGGTGAACGGAAGGCGTTCGGAGGTATTCGCGGTCGAGCGGTCGGTCCGGCAGGGCTGCCCGCTGTCTCCTCTTCTCTATGTCCTCGCGTTGGAGCCCCTCCTGCGCAGGCTTAGGGATGAGAGGACAAGTCCGTCCCTGCGCGGTATACCTTTTGTTAGCAGCCTTGCTGCAAGGGTTTCCGCGTTCGCTGATGACGTCACAGTCTTTGTGTCCCGCCGTCTGGATATAAAGGCTGTGAAAGAGGCGGTTGTCGAGTACGAGCGGATCGCAGGAGCCAAGGTCAATTTTGACAAAAGCGAAGGTTTGCGGCTTGGTGCTTGGAGGGGTAGCAATACTCTTCCAGGGCCCTTCCGCTGGAGTGACGGACCCATCCGCATCCTCGGGGTGTGGTTCGGGCCCGACCTCCAACTGGAGCGAAATTGGTCGGAAGTACAAACCAAGGTGAATGCTCAGGTGGGAATCTGGCTTTCAAGGAGGTTGTCCTTAAAGGGCAGGGCGGAGGCGTGCGCCACGTACGTCTTCCCTCTGATCCTTTACCGATTGGCTGTACTTCCTCTGCCTAAGGCACGTCGGTTGGCACTGCAACAATCCCTCTCCAGATTGCTGTGGGGAGGTGCAAGGCCGATGGTCCGTAGGCAGGTCTGTATCCAACGTACACGCAACGGGGGTCTGGGTATGCCTGATCTGGAGAGCCACTGGCTTGCTGAAAGACTTGCATACCTGGGCCGGTCCTTGACGGGGGACGCAGTGTGGAGACGAAAGGCGAGTGGGACTTTTCCTCGCCTCCAGTCAGACCCAAAGGCTGAAGGTCGACGTAAGCCTTTGGGCGAAGCACTGTTTGTCCGCGAGTGCCGAAAGGCCCTTCGTAACCTTCTTGGGTCCAGTGACCTTTCACGGCCTCGGAAAGAGCTATATCGGGAATTAGTGGTGGGTTCCGCTTCTGATCCTCTTAGCGAGCGGCGAGGCTGGACGGCGGAGGAGATCCGCTCTCACTGGAATTGGGCGCCAGGATCGAGCTTCTTGAACAACTCCGAGTTCTCGCTCACCTGGCGACTTGCACGAAATGCGTTACCCCTTTTCGGCTTGAACTACAAAGCGGGCCTGGCAGACATGCCTGATTGCCCTCGCTGCAGCAGTGGCTTGGAAGAAACGGCTGAGCACGCCTTCTACTACTGCGAGCGAGTTCGCCCGTTTTGGGATCACGTCGGGGAGTGGACGGCTCGCATCGAACCCAAGCAGCTCGTGCTGCTCGACGTTGGTTACGTCGTGGACAACGTTCTTCCTCCTTTTCAGGGTGAGAAGCGTGTGGTGTTTCTCGCGATCCTGGCTGTAGCTCGAATGGTGATTTGGACTACGCGAAAGAAGGGATTGTATGACGATGCAAACTTTTCTCATCGTGATCTGGTATTGTACTTTAGGCATTCGCTTAGGGTCAAAATCAGATGCGATAGAAAACGCTTGGATCGCATAACATTCAGCAGAAGGTGGGTGAATGCAGCGAGCCTGGTCGTAAGAAAGGGGGCAACGTTGGAGTCATCCTTCCCTCCTCTGCCCGCTCATGGCGTCTACGGTACGGGTCCTTCGGGACCCCACCCCTGGTAAGTAGGCAAAGCTTTTTTCCCTTGCAACCTAGTTAGCAGTATGTTGTCAGTCATTGTCCCCGTCACCTAGTCATTAGATCTCAAGATCTTCCCCATCCCCATTATTTTTGTACCTTAACCCATATCCCAGCCCGCTTTTACTGAAGATCTTGAACATTCATATGTATAAAAAATCATATTACCTGCTTGAATCAACCCATACCGCGCCCGACCCCTTATTTCCTTTGACCCCTGTAGATTAGGATCCCTGCCCCACCTAGGGTAGGTCCGGCTTGTTTTCGGTTCTTTTCGCCCCGGAAAACAGTCGGCCTCCAATTTTATAGACGGGGGGATGGGAGGGCAACCAAACGGGGGATTTTTTCCTTTGTTGCTGTATATATTTCGGGGTTTTTTCTCCCATCCCCATCATATGAATTCATTTGTAAAAACCACAATTTGTAAATAAAATCATGCATCACTCTCGGGATTTTAAGTAGGTTCTTTCTTCATCGAGCAAATGTGGTATTTTGGTGACAGCAGCGCGCATGGCGACGGATGAATGACTATATATTGTATTGTTGAATGGGTCGGCGAATGTGGCTAGCTAAGTCCCACTAGTTAAAACATAGTTATTGCAAGACCGCACCCTTCCCCTTCCCCACAAAACTTAAGGCCTTGTGCCTTCCTGCATTTTTACAGGAAATAAAGAAAAGTTCCAAGCACAGTGGTCAGTAAATAAGGTTATGCTGTCAGTCTTCTGAGACATAAAAGGACCCATGACTATTGATTTCCTTGAAAAAGGTGCAATTGTAAACAGTACTTTCTATTGCTATACTCCTTAGGCAACATTTACTTCATTTATTGAATGATCATCGTAGATCAATTAGACTTTTTTTTTTCAGGATTACCATTTATGCTATTTCAACTAAAAGTCTTTAAAGTTATTTTCTTTGCTTTTCTATTATAGTGATACAAACATAATGAGTTTTATTAAGATGTATTGGGTTGAGTCGTAAATAATTTCCATTTTTAAAAGAAAGTTGTAAGAACGCATTTCAAACTCTCAATGTTTTAAACGCAAACCGAAATTACTTGATAAAAGGGTGCCTTCATTGGTCATTCTTATTTTAGTAAGGAAACAGTATGTATCATAATTTAATTTATAATTTCATGCCCTTAAAAATAGAGGAAATGACAGTGCATATTCGAGATGTGAGGGTTTAGAAATAACAAAAATGTTAGAAAAACAACAAAGAAAATTTGTAGTGTTTAGGCCATGGTGTCATTACTGGCCACCAAATCGAAACAGGTTTAAACACAAACCGAAATTACTTGATTAAAGAGTCTCTTCATTGGCCATTCTTATTTCAGTAGAGAAAAAAGTGTGCATCATAATTTAATCTCGCGTCCTTAAAATGGAGGAACTGCAAGTACAAATTCGTAATGTAATGTTGGTAGGTTAGATTTTATGGCATATCAATCCATGGAGGTTATCTAATGCCTAATTCTGCGTATACATCAATCAAATATAAATGATCTGGAAATGGAATGGTTTTCTGGTAATTTTTTTTAAAACGAGCCAGAGTTCATTTAATTTGTTTGCATATAAATAAGTTGTCTCCCTTTAGTCGAGGGCAACTAGAAGGCTCCTTTTTCAATAGCTCATTTAATTTGTTTGTACATAAATAAATAGTTTCAATTATAGCTATCTAACACTAGTAGTTTTATTTGGATACATTCAAGGGGTTACAGCATTGTCATGAAACACTAATCGTTTAATTCAACATTACAGTTAAATGGTTTCAATTATAGTAAATGATAAATATGACTTATAGATGAGGCCCTTAACAAGTACAACCGCTTTGGGTCAGAGTGGACCCGTGGGTAATTGCAATGAAGATGTATTCCACATTCCCCAAAGCTCTGAGACTGGAGACTTGCCATCAGACGCAGTTTAGTATCATATCCCTGACTTTTGTGTTTGGAGGGGGGTGTCTTACCGCTCTGATGAGGTGCAATCGGCGTATTCTGCTGCCCCATCAGACTAGGCTGACATGTAAGGTTGTGGGAGTTTAAGATTAACAAAAAACGTTCTAGAAACAGTGAAGAAAAATGTGCAGTGTTGATGGTCAAGGTGTCATTACTGACCGTCAAATCTGAAACTGGTTTTCAAAGTTTCGTTCTGTCAGCACACCATTGAGTGATGTACTCAAACCAGGACGCTCATCAAACTTCGATCAAGATGTTTTGTGAATTTATATTTCTTTATTTATTGCTTATTTACAGAAGTGTAACGAAATTAATCAAACGAAGTTAGGCAACAACACAGCAAGTAACTTGAGTTCTTCCTTCAAACCTCGAAACTTGGGTGGGATCTTCAAACGCTTCTTTCACAGTGAGAATAACAAAAACACACAGCCGCTACCCTATAAACCTGAATGGCCAAACAAGAAAAATATAAGGTAAACGACTACACACGTTTAAACCAGTACAGTACAAGAAAATTTGCGTTTTCAATTCAGCAGCTATTGCATCCTGAGGGTACCACGAAATCCTTCCTCGCCATATCTCTAGTCTTCCCCTCTTCACGTCTCGAACCAAAAAGGGAAAAAACCGCACCCCGAGAACACTCGTCACACATACGTCACCAGACTCTCGCATCGTTACGCTCCTCTGGCGAGACTCCCTTCGAACATAAACACAAAATGCTTTGAGAGAATTAGTAGAATGTGCAAAAGTACTCGAGATTTAGCACTTGGCCTCAACAAATTTCAATCCACAATCTGTCACCACTTGAAAAAGATCGGAAAAGTAAGCAAGCTGAGCATTTGGGTTCCTCATGCTTTTAGTGAGAAGAATAAGGAAAATTGCATATGCATAGCGTCTTCTTTCCAGACAGAGGAATGACCCGTTTCTCAAGAATATCATTATTGTTGATTTTTTAAAAAGATGTTCAACTCAAAAGGCAGTGGATTGACGACGATGAAGGCGGGCTTTCATAAAAGAAAAGTTATGCTGTGTGTATGGTGAGATCACTGAGGTATTATTCATTTTAAGTTTTTAAACCGAAATCAGACACTTAATGCAGACTTATACTCTCGACAGCTGCATCATACGCATAAAAATATTCTTAAAAAAAGCTCTTTATTCATCAATAAGAAAAACGTGCTTCTTATGATAATGCAAGACCACAATCTGCAAGAATCACGCAGGAAAAAATATTGA
The DNA here is from genome assembly GCA_963585895.1 of Sepioteuthis lessoniana. Lineage (NCBI taxonomy): Eukaryota > Metazoa > Mollusca > Cephalopoda > Myopsida > Loliginidae > Sepioteuthis > Sepioteuthis lessoniana. Next base: position 8,969,462 of record OY757926.1, read on the forward strand.
ATTTAGGCTGGTCTTCCCCATCCACCATATTCACCAGACCTTTCACCAAGTGATTTCCATCTTTTTCGTTCTCAACAAAATACTCTGAAGGACAAAAATTTCTCAAAAATATCTAGTGAAAACGTTTGTTGAAAACTTCTTGAAAACCAGTTGAATTTTACTTGAGAGGAATCAACAAGCTTGCTGATGAATGACAAGGGATGGTTCTAAATAATAGCGAATATTGTATTGATTGAAATTTGTTCATTGTTAAATTATTCACGAAAAAATTATGTTTCGCTAAAACGAAAATTATTCATGATTCAACCTAGGAGATAAATCTGTGTCGTGGTATGTTTTACGTCGCACGTGAAGAATATAAAGTGATACTACTAGATTAATGAGATGACACTAGTTTTGGAGAGAGAGAGAGAGAGAGAGAGAGCAACAACAACAAATAAAAACAAAGCATGATTCTTTGTAACATCACTGTGTGTTTAGTCGACCTGATCGGATTGATAAGTGAATAGTATTATTTACCACATTTTTCTTAAAACTTCCGAGAAGAATAATAGACAAAAGAAAAGTAGCTAGAATTACAGGGTGGAACGATAAAATTGTTGCCCTTGAAAAGACGACATGATTCCATTTCCGTTTAATGAAAACCGGTTTTCTTTTTTTGTTGCAGACCATCTACTAGTTGGCCAGTTTTGTACAAATCCCAAGAGCGATAGGAGCCTTCTATCATGTCTGAAAGTGACACAATGTTCAACGAGTGAGATCAGAGATGTGCCGCTGTACAACTCATGCTCTCTACCGATCCAAGTCATGATAACAGGACCATTGTAAACACCCTCAAAATGAAAATCTGGATTGCCACGAATAACAGGGACGTGCCCAGGGTGATGAAAACAAAGTTTCCGGCTACGGTTATGGTCTTTGGTGTGCTTTCAAGTGAGGGCCACATCATGCTACCTCACATCTTCGAAGTCGGCTTGAAAGTCAACACCAAAGTGTACGTGGATGTGCTGAAGAGTGTGGTGATCCCCTGGTGCAATCAGGTGGCCGGTGGTAGACCCTGGGTGCTGCAGCAGGACTCGGCGCCGGCCCACAAGTCCAAAAAGACCCAGGATTGGCTTCACAAGGAGTGCTACGACTTTGTACCCTTCTCTCACTGGCCTCCTCCTCTCCGACCTGAACCCGCTGGACTACTTCGTTTAGTCATACGTCGAGAACACCACCAACATGATCTCCCACAACACCAAAGCCCACCTGATCGCCGCCATTTGCCGAGTATTCACCGAGCTCCCGCCGGCACTTGTGGAAAAGGCACGCTCCCAGTTCCGGATCCGTATCGAGGCGGTGATTGAGGCTGAAGGCGGCTACATTGAATAGATGTCAGCTCTACTACATAATCAATTTACCTGAATTGTTTTTTTCAATAAAAGTTTTAAAATAAAGCTGTAGTGTTGTTTTCTTTAGGAGGACAATTTTATCGTTTCACCCTGTATTTTACTTTCATCAAATACAAACGAAATTATTATAGAATTATTACATATGTACAAAATATTTGTTTGGTTCGGTTTTATGGCATATTAACGATTGTAGGTTATTTAATGCCAAATCTGTTAATATATATATATATATATATATATATATATATATATATATATATGATTTCTAAATTTTGTAGATAACATTTTTAAACGACCCTGAGCCTTTTTTTTGCCCACAGTTAAATCGTTTCTCTTAGTTCTAATTTGAATAATTCTATTTACTATTAATCATTTGTTTGCACACAGTTTAATGTTTTCAAGTATTACTTTTTAACACTAACAGTTCAATTAAACATCAGTCATTTGTTAAATGATCAAACAGTTATATTCCTAACAATTCAGTTTTGCATAAGTCAACAAAGTTAAATGGTTTCAAGTATTGCTATGTATCACTAACAATTGAATTAAACATCAGTCATTTCTTTACACACAGTTAAATTATCAAACAGTTCTATTTAAAACAATACAATTTAGCATAGGTTATTTGTTTGCACACAGTCTAAATGTCAGACAGTTCTATTTGACCTATAGATAGGATCCTATCAAGCCAGAGTGAACCTGGGAGTGATGGTAATGAAGGGGTAGTCCACTGTCCCCAAATCTCCAAGGCTGGAGCCTCGTCATTTGATTGTTTAATGTCATATCCAGGACACTCGTTGGGGGAATCTTATCCCTCTGCAGGGATGCAGTCAGTGTATTCTACAACCCTAACCAACTGGGCCATGTACAAAAGAAATAGAAAAAGTTGATCAAAATACCCCCCTCCAAAGAAGGTCAATTTTTAAGCAGAGTTTAACAGGTTTGAATTCAGAGTATTCCTTGTCCTAGACTAGTTGCTTCACTAAGGCTGAAGAACCCAGTCTTTCCTACTATTTACCCATAGCTGAAGTGAGAATAATTGGATTCATACCTTTCCCAAGGGTATTAGTGCTATGTGAAATGCAATCAGTCTCGTCCAGGATTTGAACTCGTGTCGCCGTGTCCATTCTCTACGACGATAACCATTACACCAAATTAAGACACTGACACTCACCATGCATAGTTTTATAGAAAAAGTCTTGAAGCGACGGGGCTCAGAATACGCTGTCTGTATTCCTTGCAGCAGGGTAATGCCTCCACCTTCCAAAAGAAGAGGTGTTTAGGGTATGATTCTAAATTTCATCCAGACGTGAGGCTCCAATTGATTTTTCGGATACTTATAGTCCACCAGGACTTTTATCATTACATAAGCTTGCTGTTTTTTTTATAGATTTATTGTATACGTTTACCACAACCATTAATGCAGGACAAGGTCAGTTTTTTTTAGAGTTCAGTTTTCCTTCTCCTACATTGGTTGTGTAACCCAGTATATCCTACTATTTATCCATAGCTTGGAGAAGAACAGATGAGTTCATGCCTTTTTTCAAAAGCATTAGCGTGAACTGAAACATAATCAGTCTCATTCACGATTTGAACTTGTATGGCCGATTCCAAAATACCCCCCCTTTACAATTAAATAAACCCAGCAAAAAGTTCGCCAGCCACACACGAATTCAACTTGTCTGATCAGGTGACACGATGTCAATCTTTCAAGGTTCAGTGGGGATTTTCTCTGATCTAGATGGGGCCAAAAATAATAGTATAGCTTTTACAACGACTATTTGCCCAGTCGGTTGGGGGGGGGGGCTGTAGACTATACCGATTGCTTCTCTGCAGAGGGGTAAGGCCCCCCCCAACGAGTGTCCTGGATATGACACTAAACAATCTGATGGTGAGGTTCCAGCAGTGCTGAAGCTTTGGGGAATGCGGAGTACCCCTTCATTGCCATCGCTCCCAGGTCCACTCTGGCCCGGAGTGGTAGCATCTGATAAGGGTCCTATCTATGGGTTAAATAGAACTAAACCGTGCTTCTTTCACTATAATGATTTTTGCATTTAAACTGCGTATTTATGCTAAACTGAATTGTTTAAATTAAAACTGTTTTGACATTGGAACTGCGTACTAGTGCTGAACTGAATTATTTGAAATAGAACTGTTTTTCCACATCTAAACTGTGTACTTATGCTGAACTGAATTATCGGAAATAAAACTGTTTGACATTTAACTCTGTGTATTGCCCAGTCGGCTGGGGCTGTAGAATACACTGATTGCATCTCTGCAGAGGGGTAAAACCCCCACAAACGAGTGTCCTGGATATAACACTAAACAGTCTGATGGTGAGGTTCCAGCAGTGCTGGAGCTTTGAGGAATGCGGCGTACCCCTTCATTGCTATCGCTCCCAGGTCCACTCTGGCCCGGAGTGGTAGCACCTGATAGGGCCCTATTTATGGGTTAAATAGAACTAACAGCATATTTATGCTAAACTGAATTGTTTGAGTAAACTGAATAGCTTGAAATAGAAATGTTTGACAATTAAAACCTACTTACATTTAAACTGCGTGCTTATGCCTAACTGAATTATTTCAAATAGAACTGTTTTTCGACATCAAAACTTGTATTTACACTTAACTGAATTATTACATATAACTGCTTGAATAGTTTGAAATGGAAATGTTTTTGACAATTAAACTGTGTACTTATGCAAAAGTGAATTATTTTAAATAGAACAGATTATTTATGTAAAAATGGATTTGGCGTTAAATAACCTACAAAGTTTGATATGCCATAAAACCCCCCAAAAAAAAACAAACCAAATAACGACTATGAAAATCTATTTATATCTATCGCTGAAAAATAAAACGAAAAAAAAAAAAGGAAAAATTCATAGCATTCTATAATGTTGAACGCTATGAATCTTTGTGTCCGTACAGAGCTGTGTTGTAGATAAGTTGTTGAAAACAACTCTGTACGGACACAGGATGTACGCTAGAAAACCTGCCGGAAACGATGGATGAGAGGAGAGAAGGAAATCCGTGCTAGCAGTGCGACATGATGATGATGATGATGATGATGCAGTCCTAAAGATGTTTGAAAAAACAAAACAAAACAAAAATCTCGGAATGTTGGCATATATCAGATATGAAAAATATATCATCTCTGAATATTATGCTTTTTCATATTCTCTATCTACTTACCATCGGATGTATTTTACATTTTTCTTTAATATATATATATATATATATATATATATATATATATATATATAAATATATATATATATATATATATATATTCGATAGACTCCTGTTTATATCCATCTATCACATACTCCTGGTTGACACTCTAATTTCTGTACTTGGTCTTCTTAAAGTTGAAAATCCTAGAGTTATTGTCAACACGTTAATTGTATTCCGAATTTCTTGTCCCACTCGGCTGGGGGGTGGCTGTAGAATACACCGACTGCATATCTGCAGAGGAGTAAAACTCCCCCTCCCAACGAATGTCCTGGACATGACATAAAACAATCTAATGGTGAAGATCCAGTAATACTAGAGCTTTGGGGAATGAGGAATGCCTCTTCACTGCCATCACTCCCAGGTCCATTCTGACCTGTCGTGGTAGCACCTGATAGGGTCCTATCTATGGGTCAAATAGAAATGTTTGACATTTAACTGTACGTAAACAAATGACTGATGTTGAATTGAATTGTTAGTGATACATGCCATACTTGAAAACATTTAAATGTGCGCAAACAAATGATTAGTACTAAATAGAACTGTTCGTATTAAATAGAAATAAGTGAAACCCTTTAACTGTGTGCCAAAAAAATAACTCAGACTTGTTTAAAAATGTTATCAACAAAATGTGTTTGACACATTAAATAACTTACAATGGTTGATATGCCATAAAACCCAACCCAACCAAATCATATATATTTAATATGTATGTATAAAAAGGATTTGGCATTAAATAACCTACAATGGTTGATAGGCCATAAAACCCAACCAAACCAAACCAAACCAAATCTACCCGTGGTGTAATGGTTATCGTCGTAGGAATTGAACACGATACGAGTTCAAATCCTGGACGAGACTGATTGCATTTCACATAGCACTAATACACTTGGGAAAGGTATGAATCCAATTATTCTCCCTCCAGCCATGGGCAAAATAGTTGGACAGATTAGGTTCTTCAGCCTTGGTGAGGCAACTAGTCTAGGAGAAGGAAAACTCTGAATTCAAACCTGTTAAACTCCTCTTAAAAATTGACCTTGTGTCATATCCTGCCCGAGCGGAGGGGTTGGTAAATAGGCCATAAAACCCAACCCAACCAAACCAAATCTAACTTTCTGCTTGCTATAATCATTCTTCATTCAAACAGTGACATAGTTATATTGCAACAGCTTCACAACTTATTTATCTTTCACACCAAAAATGTATCTTTGGTTGGTTGATTGATTTGAACGACATGCTTACTCGACTAGGTTTTTTATGCCTAGAGGTAAGGGAATCATGTTCATTTACCTTTTATATTTGCATTTTTGTACACTTGCTTCTTAAGGCTTTTTATTTTGTACATGGTCCTATAGGATGCAAATGGTTTTAAATCGATCTATTTGATCCATAGATGTGATCCTGACAGTTACTTTTATTAGAAATTATTCACGGAGTCACTTTTTCGTGCTCCGTGATTGGCTGAATGGCAGATGTGCTGATATTTTTCAGCCAATCACAGGGCACGTAAAAAGTGACCCCGTAAATAATTTCCAATACTTTCACTTCGAGTCCAAGGATTTAATTGAATTTAAAAAATTAAAAAAAAGTTAAATTTGATTAACTCCTGAAATTAATTTGATATAAATTTTACTGTATCGTTACGTAAAGTTTTTGATTAAAGTTATTTTTCTAATTTAGTATTAAATCTGTAGTTTTAAGTTGAAAAATAATTAGAATTTAAAAAAATTTTTTTAAAAATTAATTTACTATAATTCTAACCGACAATAAATTAAAAAAACGGAAGTGGGCTTAATGAGGAGATAACTCTTCACCCGTCTTCTATCTCCTTCCACCTTTTTTCTTGTGTCTATTCTGATTTATTTTATCCATAAGATCTGATTTTTTTTTTCGTGTTTTTTGATTTTTCAAAAACACATAACTGGATGGAAATAAATTTATAATCCTAATGTGACCAGTTTGTTGTTTTTTTTCTTAATGAAATATATATATATATATATATATATATATATATATATATATATATATGTATGCATTCAATAAGTTTCCAGATTTTTTTGTACAGGCGTTTAAAAATGTCCTAGACTCTTGAAAATTCAGTATGTTATTGCTATACATCTTATGAGATGACTGACCAATTTTTATGATTTCAGGTTCAAATGAACAGCTACAGCAGCAATTGGAATGCACCCTACTAAAGCCTGATTGTCACAGCTGATGGATTTTAAAAATGCAATCTGGACGTGAGGACACTTTAGAAGAACGATATGCAATAAAATTCTGTTTTAAACTTGGAAGCAATGCCACAGAAACGTATGGAATACTTCAGATTGCTTTTGAATAAAGCATCAGTTTTTGAGTGGCAAAAAAGATTCAAGGAAAGCACGGAATCTGTGAGGGATGATCAGAGGTGTGGGAGGAGTAATATACCAGAGTTGATTAGCCAAAGGGTTATGGTTAGGGTTACTATGTTGAGGTTTTAAGGGAGTTCAGGAAGAGATTCCGTCGGAAGAGGCCAGCACTCTTCAAATCGGCTCAGTGGCATTTCCTGCTGGACAATGCATCAGTCCACAATTCCATCCTTATCATAGACTATTTGACTAAGATGGGCATCAAGATAGTTCCTCACCCTCCCTATAGTCCAGACCTTGCTCCCTGTCCCTTTTGCTTATTCCCTAAACTCAGAGGCTGCCGTTATGAGACAACGGAGGAGGTGAAAGAGGCTGTGACGAAGGTCATTGACACGCTCACACAAGAGGCCTTCCATGGGGCCTTCCAAAAGTTGTTGGAACTGTACAGCAAGTGCATTGCAGGGGGAGGAGATTACTTCGAAGGGGACTAGAGTTTCATGTGTGCACTATCAATAAAAGTGCCCATACGAAAAAAAAGTCTGGAAACTTATTTGATGATCCTCGTATATATATATATATATAAAGTAACCCCTCCCCTAAAAAAACAATTTTTCCTCAGTCAACATAAGTAGCTTCACATTTTCGTTGTGGATAATTTGGCGCCTGTATGTATTTATTTATCCAACCTCTCCTCTACGAGTTGATTGTGACACAAGGTCATTGTTTTTAGCGGACTACACCACGCGAGGCGCCAACAGTATGTCTTTATGTTTGTTTGTTGTTTAATGGCATATCAACCATTTTGGGTTATTTAATGCCAAATCTATCCTTCTAGAAGGACAATAGGGATACTATTTAACCCATAGATGGAAGGATAAGGAGATTCATACCTTTTCCAAGGGTATTAGTCCGAAAGTTAACGAAATAGTGCTATTGGTATTCTAACTCACTCACTACGATTCCGCAGTCCAGCTCTTTAACCATTACCCCACAAGGAAACCCCCAGTTTGCTTTTAAGCTGGTAAATTACCCAACCCCTCCACCACAGGCATTATATGACGTAAGGTCAATTTGTTTGCGGAGCTATAGGTGGTTTTAATACAAAGTTTTCTTTCTACTAGATTGGTTTTCTTATCAAAGCTAAATAACCGAATCTACCCTACTATCTACTCATAGCTAGGAGCCTGTATGAAGTTCTTGTGACAGGTTTGGTTACTTTAAAAGTAATGCCTCTAATTTAATTATGGTATTATAGATGGATATTGATTATATGGAAATAGAAGTTGAATTTTCCCATCAATAACCAATATTTATTTTTTTATGTTTTCCTTCCGATATCAGCAGAATCGCAATCGCATGTGTAGGGAACGAATGAATAAATAAAAAATTTTTTTAAATTGAATTAGAAAAAATAAATAAATAAAAAGAAAACTATTAAAGATGTAGAAACTCCCAGAGGGCTCAACAGGAAAAGAAGATGACGCATGCGTAAAAGAAAAAAGGCATTCCTCTTGACAAAGGAGACGACATTATCTTTCTCTTTCAGGCAGTGTCCGTCGAACCAACAACACCATTTTGCTGTCTGGTGTTTTGGGCACCAAGCATACGTCTTTGGACGTAGCGTCGGTTAGTTCCTTCACCCAGTAGCAGCCTTCTCTCTATCGGTCAGCATTATGCTGAAATATACGAGACCCACAACTGAACTATAAACTAACACTTACCGGACTTTGACAAACTTCCAAAAGAAAACTAACCCTTATGGAAACCCGGAATACCAAATGCGGACACCTACATACATGAAACGAATTAACGTATTTTTGACACCTTAACTGGGGGATTCAACCATTTCAATGTATTCAGGAAAAAGTCCCTCATTCATGGAATGTTTGTTGAACCCAGTAAATAAAGGAAAATATAAAAGAAACGTCTTCGTCTCTTATCTGTCCTGTCTTTTCTTTTGTATAATTCTTTTTGGGACTTCCTTGGGCAAGACATTACACCGACTAACTAACGTGGGGGTAACATAAAATAAAATAACCAAAATATGGAGTCAGATATCTAACGCCAACGCTACCAACGAAATACCAACGCAACCAACGTAATGCCAACGCTACCAACATAATACCAACGCTACCAACGAAATACCAACGCAACCAAAGTAATACCAACGTAACATAAGCCTAAAACCCCACACATAAAAGCTAAAATGTATCATTTAATTTCTTCATGCAGAAAAAAATTGCACTCATTGACATATGGATTTCCCGCCGTGACGAAAAGAAGAGCGTTTCGCATGAATAGGACTGATGAAAGATAAACTACACGAACAACATTTTCCTGACAACAGTATCATTGCTGTTCTGAAAAAGTAGCCAAGGTCCGCTGGTACAGTTTCTTTTTCACAAGCACAGCATTTAGTCTCATGTTCATCACTGTGGCCCAGCGGTTAGAGTGTTCGCCAATGGCCCGGGAGACCTGGGTTCAATCCCAGGTCGAGTCATACCAAAGACTTTAAAAATGGTACTTGATACCACCTTGCTTAACACTCAGCATTATAAGGTACGGTTCAAGGGTAAAGTGGAGCAATCCTGGGAATGGAGTAGCGCCCTCCCCTACACCTTGGTGTAGTAGCTATCGAAAAGGGAGCCTTCGGGTCACCCTCGACTATGGTCGCTAACTTTACTTACTCATCACTGATAGAAATGCATTTGTTTACCTAGCCCCTCTGCCACAGGCAGAATGAGACTGAAGATTATTTTTTGTGCGGAGTAAAACTTTTTTGAATTCAGAGTTTTCTTTCTAGGGCTGGTTGGATTCATGCCTTTCCCAAGGACATTAACGCGAAGTGAAACACCAGCAGCCGCGTCTAGGATTTGAATTTAGGTCACCGATTTTATTTCATACGACGATAACGGTTACGCTAAACACGTCTACTATTTTGTAGCTGAAAACTTGTTCTATTCAATAATGATATTGGGCTTTCAGTATCTGTTGTGGTTTCTGTGGAAATGAAGAGGAGGCATTAATTTCGGAGAGTCCAAGAGTGTCAAACTCTGTGAGTCTCTGATTGAAGTGTCACGTGATATCCCACTGAGACGATGGAAGTGGGATGGCTGCTATCCTCTCGTTGGAATGAACAGTAGCAAGCCGTCAGAAAATGACCGTTAAAGCATGATAGTAAATTAGTGCAAGCTATCTGTACTGAGTAACCTGACTTGGGTGACATCTAGTAGCCCTAACAAAATCGCCTGACCAGCGGGGGGGAAGGTAGAAGCCAAACGATTGGCTGGGACCCTAAAACGGAAGTGGGGGCTCCCTCCCGTCTGCGGAAATAGAAAAGAAAAAAGTTAGTTGTTTGGCAGGGTTCGTAGGAGGCAGAACCAAAAAGCCAAGTACTCCGGGTGAAGAAGACAAAAAAATATCTGCGGACACGAGGGACCCAAGTTCTTCAAGCCAGTGTTAAAAATAGCATAAAGTCTATTAGCCCGTGAAAGAAGAAAGATCCTCCAGTGGAACCCCGTCGAAAAAATAAGATAAGTAACTTTGGGGCTATTTCTCCTTTATACCCAAATTTTATATACCACCACCCCTCTCTCTCTCAATTTGAAGAAACGAAAGAACAGAAAAGAAGAAAGACATTTATGTCCATGGACTGTTCAATTCATTATACATATTTGACACTTTGAAAGTGTATCTCTTTGTATTGTAAAGGATTCATGTATTTTTATGTTACCACGTGATCTAAGTTGTTCTTTGCAGTTCTGCTACGAATTTGTTGTGTCACATTTCCTTTTCAGCTTCTATTCGCCGTATGTTATCTTGCTTAGAATTGTCCTATTAATTCCTTAAAAATATCACACGGGAAACCGGAGTTGCCGACTACTACAATATAATATTATTATGACTAAAACCTATAGGTCCATATCTTCTGTTGTCTAGGGGAGGAAGTTTAGTGGCCTTGGTGGGTGTGTGGATAGTGTGAAATTTGGAACCCCTTGCCAGCGGCGGTCAGTCTAGCCCTAAATTGGTCCCTCACATAATATGCCAGTTCTTATATGCCTGAGAGAAAAACTCTGAACGAGGACTTATTCTAGAAGGGATCAAGTGCCAACCTGCCCCGTCTTCACACGTGCGAAAATAAAACCCGGTTCTGGGATAAAAGTAAACCTTTCGTGTCACAGAAGCATAAAGTAGATTTCTTTCGTCGCACTCGGATAATTATTCCGAAAGATTCTATTCAGGGGATTAGCTAAGGTAAATTCAATTTGAAAAAAAAAAAAAAGATTGTTTAGTTTTTCCCACTAATCTATATATGCTCGTGGTGTAATGGTTACCGTCGTAGGAAATGGACATGGCGACACGAGTTCAAATCCTGTACGAGACTGGTTGCATTTCACATAGCAGTAATACTCTTGGGAAAGGTATGAATCCAATTATTCTCCCTCTAGCTATGGGTAAATAGTAGGGCAGACTAAATTCTTCAGCCTTGGTGAGGCAACTAGTCAAGGAGAAGGAAAACTCTGAATTCAAATCTGCTCAGCTCCGCTTAAAAATTGACCTTGTGTCATATCCTGCCTGAGCGGAGGGGTTGGTATATATATATATATATATATATAATCAACTTTATTCAGCAGAAATGAGCTCAGGTAAAAAAAAAGGAAAGAAAAAATCTATAAAATAATCTGTAGAATTAAAATTGACTTCCCTGAAAGCACTAAACAATCAATAACAAGAAAAAACAAGTTTAACTAGATTATGTGTTTCGCTTTTCTTTCATGACATCGTCACGTGACGTGAAAATGTATTTTTCAGCAACGTTTATGAATAAGTGTGATTGATAACAAACTCAGCAAGGAGAGAAGAGGGTAAGTTAAAAAGAATGTCAGGACTTTATTGGGCGAATCGTTTGCGTGAGTGTGGAATCGCCGTGGCTACATAGTGTTCGTGTAGTCTCAGCGGTGTTGTTGAAAGTGGGTGCCGTCGAAGTATGTGTAGATTCGTGAATCTAGAAGATCAGGATAGAGTGTTGGTGCTCGGTGCTGGTCATATGTGTTGCTGTGTGGTCTGGTATCTGGAGACGGTCAAAGATGTGGACGCATAGGTTGCAGAGGCTGATGATCGATGTTCCAGTTTATTCAGTCCTTGGTTAACCGAGGGTATGTCAATGTGGCCTATAAATTGTTCGAGTAGAATTGTTGCTCATGGACTGGAGCGCTTTAGGTCTGGTGACGCAGGATCTGGACTGCTGCAGGTCTGGTGATGCAGGAACCGGTCTGCTGTTGATCTGGTGATATAGAAACCGGTCCGTTGTCTGCCGCGTCATCGTTTCATGCTACCCCCAAAGACCCGAAAAAAGGATCGAAGTTGGGAAGCAAGACTATTAATCCAGAGAAGCACTGTTAGTTTGACTTTCAGTATGGTAGCCTTGACAAAGGCTGTGTATTTTTTACGTTCTATATTTTACTTCTGATAATGACTGTTTGAGAGTGCTGTTGTGATTAGTCGAATCCTGGTATCGGTTGTGCTAAGTCTGTGGCTGTGATTGGTTGGATCCTGTGTCAGCTGCTGGCTGGCAGAAGAGACATCTGGCACGAGAGTGCTGGACCAATAGAAGAGATTTCATGAAACTCCTCACCTCCGGCCACGAATACTCACCGCGGACGAAATTTATCAGATATCCCACTGTGTTAGAATATGGCACAAGGCCTTTAATGGTGGCGGCCGCGCACGAATCCAGACTCATGTACAGCAGGTGCAAAAATTCTTGACCGCGTCGGTATTCCCCCTTTGGAACGCCTCAGGCATCAAGTAATAAAGTTAGTCCTGCGAGCAGGTAAATACCGGGAGATCAAGGAGTCGTAATACGCAAACAACTGCATGGCACGAATGCCATGAAGTTTGGAGTCAATGACTGCTTTTTTATAGCAGAGGAAGGTGTATCGAATAGGCTACCACGTGCGTGAGTGGCGAAAATTCTGTGTAATCGAAACAAGAAGTCTCTTTTTAAGATATGAGTGATCATGAAATACATCTTTATACTGATGACAGAAGCTTACAAATTCAACCTGTTTTTGTACCATAGGACCAATGTTTTGTGCTGTAAAGAAAGAAGTCCGCAGAAAAAGAAATGCTCAAACTCTAAGGTAAGGGAAGAAAATATAGCAGTTGTTCATTATTCAGCTATGGTCGCTACAACTCGAAAAGTTCATTTTTGTTGTGTCCTTCTCCCTTCCTCTTGGTGGTGACGGGGTGTGGGTGAGAGCTGGCTGTTTGACATATGCCTGTCATAGCAGATAGGTCATAACAGACTGGGGTAGGACGGCTCGGGGCCTCCAGAACCTTTAACGCACCCGTTTTGACAACTGCCTTCAACTCTCCCAAAATCTCGTTACTTGTTTTCTTATATAGAGATTTTGGAGAACAAATCGAAGATCCCCAAATGTTCGATGTCACTAGTGAAACACGCGATAATACATCTGTGATTATTTTAAAATCACGTCTAACTTTGCAGGTCATTCTGCCCGCACGCGCTAGTCTCGTGACACCTTCACTGATTGACGACAGCGCCCGTCCGTAATATTACATTTTTTCCGATCCTCGAGACTATCCTCGAGATGATCTGCAGAATTAATTCATCTCGAAAAGAGTCCTCGTGTTGGTAAAAGAAAATTCCACCGGCCAATAAAACGGCGACGTTGTTGTTGATACCGGGTTCGTCGTTTTTTTCTAAGATACAAGGGTGAGTGAAAAGTTTTGCGATATTTTGATAGTATTGGAAGTACAATTCGGCAACTTCTGATGTTTTTGTGAAGGTCACGAGATGCCAATCTCACCTGATACTCTCCCAATACTACTCATTGAATTTGCCGCTATGACTCGAAGCACGGCTTGGAAAGCCACGGTTTTTGGCCTACCTGACCTTGCCTGATGATAATTAATATATAAATTTACAAATTTTATTCAGAAGAAATTCATATAATTGTAAGAAAACCTCAACAGACCGTGGTTTGGTTATTATACATTTATTTCAGCTTTCCTCTTCAGATGAGAAATCAACCTCTTCAGATAGCCATCACACATTGAAGAGAATGTTGTATCTGAAAGAAAGGAGTCCGCAGAAAAAGAAACACCCGAACTCGAAATTTAAGGGAGAAAAATAGTAGTCATTTTTATTCATTTGGACTACGGCGGGTTACAGCTAAAAAAGTTCGTTTCATAGCATTCTTCCTCCCTCTTCTTCTTGGTGGCGATGGCGGTGTCGTGGTCGCCGGCTTGTTGATACGTCCTGTCAATCGTATCGTGGCAGGCTGGGTATGCACGGATCGGGGTCTCCTGAACCTCTGACGCACCTGTTTAGAAACCTGCCTTGAACTCCCGAAAATCTCGTGACTTGATTTCTTGTATAGAGATATTTTTTGAACAATTCGAAGATTCCAGAATGTTCGGTGATACTTGTGAAAACGATAGTGAAACACGTGAAAGGTCATATTAAAATCACGCCTGAACTCAGCAGGTAATTCTGCCCGCACTGCTAGGTTCGTGACATTTTCACTGATTGATGACAGCGTCCGTCCGTAATATTACAAGAAGAAAATTATATAAAAATTCTTTTAATGAATTTTTACTCGTTTACACATTCCTTCAATGGGACAGTATTCTTTATTTCTATAATTACAAAGTAATTTATTTGTTCGCTGATTATCTATTAGCGATTTGCCTATCAAATCCTTATTATAATTATAAATTATTTTAAACATATTATTCGTGCAAGATTAATCAACGTAGCAAAAACTAAGATTTTCTTTGCAGGATTAAATTAACGGAAGGAGTTATGAGAGAGAGTTGACCAGTAGTTACGAGAACAGAGATTGTTTCTCGGGTGGGGAGGGCGTTTAGGTCAGATTTAAAAAATCTTGTATCGTCAATCTTTAATGATAATAAACTTCTGTCTTTTGATCCCAAAACATATTGATAGAAGATTTAAGAAAAGTGTAGCTGTAACTATTAACTTTCAAACAAGAAACTGATGCAATAAAAAATAATGGCGCCCCAGCAGTGTTTCCTAATAAGGCTGTACCACTTTCTAGGTTAGGTTATTTGGTTTTATGGCATATCATCCGTTAATAGTTATTCAATGCCAAACCCTGTTGTTACATATATATGATTTTTAAGTCAATAGCTTGTAGGTAACATTTTTAAACGAGCCAGAGCTCATTTGTTTGCACACAGATAAATGGTTGTAAACAACATTAATATATTGAGCCTTAAAACATTGATATTACAACCCAGTAGGAACTATTTACCTGTTTAAAAAAAGATTGTAAACGACATCTAATTGCTTGCAAATTATTAGTATTAGATAACAATACTTGAAACCATAAAACCTTATCGGCAAAGCTCAGAATACACTGAAGAGAGGTAAGAGCCCCTCAAAAAGGGTGTCCTGGTATGACACTAAACTGCATCCGATGATGAGGCTCAAGATCTGGAGATTTGGTGAGTGTAGAGAACCTCTTTATTGCCATTACCCACAGATCCACTCTGATAGTTTGGTTATTTGGTTTAATGGCATATCAACCCTTCAAGTCTATTTAATGCCAAATCCTGTTTATATGTATGATTTTTAAGTGAATAGTTTGTTGGTAACATTATTTTTAAAACAAAGCAGAGCTCATTTGTTTGCACATAGTTAAATGATTTCAAGTAAATGATTTAACAGTTCTATTTGACTCTTAGTTAGGATCCTGAACCACTCTCTAGAAGGGTTTTTGAGTTCTGATCGACTGATTTTTAACGGCATATCAACGCGTCTAGGTTATGCTTAGAAGCTTGGAAATCGCATTCATTGTACGTTCATATTTACATTTTTTGTGTTTTTATTTTTTTCTTGGGCCCTTTTTTCACGCTGCCCTATTAAATACGATAACAAAATTTTGAAAAACAGATCTATTTGACCCATAGATGAGACACTTATAGGTATAACCCCACCGAGTCAGAGTGGACCTGGGAGTAATGGCAATGAAATGGTACTCCACATTCCCGAAAGCTCCTGGCCTGGAGCCTCACCATCAGATGCAGTTTAGTGTCATTCACATGGCATCTCGTTCGGGATGGGAGCTCCTATCACTTTGCAGGGGATACAGTCAGGGTAGTTAGTATATATCCCACTGACGAGGCGAAAATGAATTATGGTATGTGTATGTGTATAATTTGACGACAGAAGAACGCATCTAAGTATCTCGAGTGAGGATTCGCTAAAAAAGGTTGAGAAACATCAGGCTAGATATTATTCGAAATATACTTCAATGCTCTATTTACTAACAAGCCTAACTTCCTTTGAGAAATCAGAAGGATTGAGTGAGGGCTTGGTAGCGAAGAGAGAGAGAGAGAGAGAGAGAGAGAGAGAGAGAGAGAGAGAGAGAGAGCGACCAAACCGCGCCATTGTACAGCTAAGGCGTCAGTCGAGTTTAATTTCAGTCTGTAATTGTAGGAGGCGAGTTGAGTCGTGGCCGTCGCTAATATATATGGTAACATATATCGCGGAGGCCACGGTTGAGTGGACGTAGGTGTCTACTAAATAGAGTAAACGACTCCTCGGGCATATATTGAGTTTTTGAAGGAGTATTACTAAAAAAAAAATGTTTAACGCATAGTATTTATGAATGTTATTTTTATATTTAAGCATATTATTCATTAACATAAAAAATACAATTTATATAAATAATACATTAATTAGGATAAAATAAGACCTGACCGATAAAATGAAACGCAGTTTCTTCCAGGCAGCTGTCGTATCGATACTGCTGTATGGATGCACTATATGGAAGCTAACAAAACGGCTGGAGAAGAAGCTAGACAGCAATTACACAAGAGTGCTGCGAGCAATCTTGAACAAGTCCTGGCGGCAACACCCTACAAGACATCAACTATACGGCCACTTCCCTCCCATCACGAAAACTATTCAAGTTAGACGAACCAGACATGCAGGACACTGCTGGAGAAGCAGGGACGAGCTCATAAGTGATGTACTCCTATGGACCCCCACATATGGCTGGGCAAACCAGGACGACCAGCACGAACATACAATCAGCAGCTATGTGAGGATATGGGATGTAGCCCTGAAGACCTTCCAGAGGCGATGAACGATAGGGAGAAGTGGCGAGAGAGGGTCAGGGATATCCGTGCTGGTGGCACGACATGATGATGATGAAATTTGAAATAATATTGATTAAAGTTAAATAAAAATATTGATTAAATATCAATAAAATAAAACTGCTGCTGCTACTACTACTACTACTGCTACTACTAAAATGATAATGATTATGATGATGATGATGATGCCTTCCTGGTCGAGTCATACCAAAGACTTTAAAAATCGTACTTGATACCTCCTTGCTTAACACTCAGTAATATAAGGTACTTATCAAGGGTAAAGTGGAGCAATCCAAGGAAAGGAGTAGTGCCCTCCCTTAGACCTCGGTGTAGTAGCTATTGAAAAGGGAGGCTTCTGGTCGCCCTCGACTAAAGGGAGACAACTTACCTTACCTTACTTATATCCAAGTAGAAATTGAAAATACACAATAGAATTGTGTTATATGACTGATAGAGATCTCTTAGGATTTATCGTACAAACAAAATAATGGCAATTCAAATTAACAGGACAGAGGAGCACTCAGCGGATGTTGCCGAAGCCGAATTTTTTCAAAATGAAAAAAGAATGCGTCTCTGCGCATAGGCTCTGCGCATGGTGAAATTTTGATGGAATTCATCACAAAAAATAAAATTAAAAGAAATTTTTCCACCAATCTATGACCTTCGTGTAAAACAATAAAGACCAAAGTTGATTCGATTTGGGGAAGGGAGGACTAGAAAAGACGAGATTCTTTCGATGTCTGGACCGAAGAAGATAAAGCCAGATGCTAGAATATCAACCGCCGGCACCTGCAACATTCAACATCACACGACACCCGTCTTAACCTTCCTACTACGGCTTTCATGGAAGGCGCGTGATCTGCGTCACCCCCACCTACATTTCACTTCTTTAACGACATAAATTGTTGTTGACTGCATAAGTCAGTGACTCACCCCTACCAACACAGATAATGAAACATTTTTATTTCTCGATTTTTACTGCCATTCAACACATATTAAATTTCCTAAAATTAATTAATTCCTTCTAATACAACTACCGAACATTTTACTTCTCAATTTCACATACAGTTTTATATTTACCAACAGAATTATTTGAACATTTTTTTTTGTTAGTACAGTTGTTAACTTTTTCACTTGTTTTCTTATCGTTAGATTTGCAACTCTGTATTTTGTCCTTTCCTTGCAACTATACGCTTGATATAACAATAACAAGTGTAGGTTATGTGACAACGGAAGAGACAGTTAATCACATAATAAGTGAATGCAGCAAAACGAGAAAAAAGGAATATATGAATGAGTAGTTTTATATCGCGGCATAATAATGAAAGAATGAATGACTAAAACACTTGCTTATAAAGATATAGCTCTCACAACTTTATTTCTCGAAAGGAGCTGAAGTTGACTAATTGCGAACGAGACACGGAGACGGAGACGGATGGAGGACTGCTATATTGACCCTTATCTTCTTCTGCTTCTTGGTTGGGATGCTTGGGATTGCAGCCCTTCCTCTCGTCACGGGTGGTGCCTAACGCGGCTGACTGTCGACTCTGTGACTGACGTGACTGTCCATTATTGCTGTGGGTGCCTGCATATATGATTTCACAACGCCCACGCATTCTAGTTGTTAACTCATGTATCCCACTTTCGCGTGAGCTGCATACACCCCGTCTGACATGCTGTCTTCTTGTTGAAACAGCTGGAACATGAGAGCTCTGTCAAAAGTCAATGTGTAACAGTAGGAAAGGTCATCCCCTCGTAATTGTGCAAGAGATTAAAATTTGACCATGCTGATATGGTATATGTACAACTCAGAATATGAACAAGAATATGACTCATAAGAATTATCTAGAATCCCAACTAGACGACCAGACCTTGTATATTAACTCTAAGAAAAAGAAAAGAAATTGTCAACAAGTGAATTTTGACACAGACGTCAGAATAAAAACGAAACAAAGGGGAAAAATACCTGGATCTTGCTAGAGAGCTGAAAAAAACGGTGATACCAATTGGAGTTAATGCACTTGGAATGGTCCCTAAAAGATTTGGAAAAGAGACTGGGTGAAATGAAGATCTGAGGTAGAATCGAAATCATTCAGACCACAGGACTGCAAAAATCAGCAAGAATACTAAGAGACATGAGGAGACTTGTTATCACTCAAACTCCGGTGAAAAACAACCAGATAAAATTAATGTGAAACACTCGCAAGTAATAAAATAATAATGCCCCTATTTTAAGAATATTTACCACTGCATAAGATAACAAAAATAAAGAATAGTATATATATATATATGTGTGTGTGTGTGTGTGTGTGTGTGTGCGTATAGATATATGAAAAAATGTCCGAAGAGTGAAAAAGGAAATATGAAAAACAATTTGAAGGAGTGTTTATATATTTGTTATTACGTATCTTACATAGCCATATACACGAATATGGCCATGTGCAAAATGGTTGAAATGGACATTGAATGTAGATTACGATAGAACATATAAATCTCGAAATTCGAAAACACGTAACGACTTTTTGTTCAGGTACGAAACCTTTTTATTAACTTTGAGTTAAAAGTTTCGACGTAAGGAGGAGAGACATTATCTTCTATGCTGTCTTATTCATTTGGCCCCCATCTCGTGGGGCCCTCATAGGGTGCAAGTTCACCTCGCATCTGCGAGCTCCAAAAGTCGACCGTCTTCGTCCAGTGTCTAATCTCGACTCCGTCTTTCTTCAAATTCTCACACAAACCTCCGCGCGCTTCCGGTGCGTGACGTCATCCGCACCCTGTTTCGTCTCGGACTATTATGTCATCTGAGTGACACCTCCATCCGCCCACGCGCGCCCGCGTTAACACCTGCCTCAATGTTGCACCTAACTCACCCATGTGCTGAGCCGAAAGGTTGTCAGCCTAACTAAACTCAAAGGCATGAACCGAAATCCCTCGTCTATTATATAACAAGTATTTACGAACCTGATTTATCTGACGAAGCTCTTTTTGGAGAAACTTGCTTAAACGCATAAACGCTTCCAAATATATTTTCATGTTTCATTTCCCTCCCCCAATATATATATATATATATATATAGTGTGTGTGTGTGTGTGTGTGTGTGTGTGTATGTGTGTGTGTTTCTTATCCAGCAGTGTCCCGCATACCCTGTTCGTCTTATTTGGATGGTTTTAGAGATAGGAGGTAGGTGGCCGTACAGCTGTTGTTTAGTGGGATGTTGCTTCCAGGATTTGTTCTGTATAGCTCGTAGCATTCTTGTGCAGTTCTCGTCTAGCTTTTTCTCAATAAGTTTCGTTAGCATCCATGTGGTGCATCCATACAGTAGAACTGCTGCTTAGAAGTAATTGCGTTTTATTTTATCAGATAGGTAAGCTTCCATAAGATCGATAACCTATCGATTGGAGTTCATGCCTACGCTAGGTGTATATTGATATCACTTTCAGTCGATGAGACGCTGCTACTGAGGTACGTGAACCACAAAATTCAGAGAACCACCATCTAGAGTGGAAATGTGTCCTTTTTCTCAATAAGTTTCGTTAGCATCCATGTGGTGCATCCATACAGTAGAACTGCTGCTTAGAAGTAATTGCGTTTTATTTTATCAGATAGGTAAGCTTCCATAAGATTGATAACCTATCGATTGGAGTTCATGCCTACGCTAGGTGTATATTGATATCACTTTCAGTCGATGAGACGCTGCTACTGAGGTACGTGAACCACAAAATTCAGAGAACCACCATCTAGAGTGGAAATGTGTCCTTTTTCTCAATAAGTTTCGTTAGCATCCATGTGGTGCATCCATACAGTAGAACTGCTGCTTAGAAGTAATTGCGTTTTATTTTATCAGATAGGTAAGCTTCCATAAGATCGATAACCTATCGATTGGAGTTCATGCCTACGCTAGGTGTATATTGATATCACTTTCAGTCGATGAGACGCTGCTACTGAGGTACGTGAACCACAAAATTCAGAGAACCACCATCTAGAGTGGAAATGTGTCCTTTTTCTCAATAAGTTTCGTTAGCATCCATGTGGTGCATCCATACAGTAGAACTGCTGCTTAGAAGTAATTGCGTTTTATTTTATCAGATAGGTAAGCTTCCATAAGATTGATAACCTATCGATTGGAGTTCATGCCTACGCTAGGTGTATATTGATATCACTTTCAGTCGATGAGACGCTGCTACTGAGGTACGTGAACCACAAAATTCAGAGAACCACCATCTAGAGTGGAAATGTGTCCTTTTTTATTAAAAACTTATATACTCCGTTTTGTCTGCATTCACATGGAGACCAATGTCACCTGCTGCCTATGCCAGATTATGCAGCAGGGGTTCGGTGTATTTGCAAGAAGCGCTATATCATCTGCATAGTCTGCGTCCGTTATAGTTTCTGCGGGGTATTGTCTGCTTCTTGCCTCTTTTAGTTTAAAGCCATTTTCTTTCATTAGATCTATCGATGTACGTAATCTAGACAGATTTTCTAACCAAGATTGCCTAACCAAGCCTAAAGAACCAAGTTTGCCTTTAAACTTGTACTGCTGAGTTTATTTCCTATGACAATAACCATTACACGATTAGCGCCTCCTCACATGTATATATATACAGGGTATCTCCAAAAAAAGATTGCATGTCCTGGAAGCTGATATGATAACAATTTAAAAAAAACATTGATTTGATGTCTCTAACTCAAAAAGATGCATTTTTTACAGGACGCGTTCTAAATGACCGTCATTGCGCTTGTCTCGGTTATAAATCATTATCATATTAGTGGGTTACATCTATTTTGAGACACCCTGTATATATGTACATGTGAGGAGGTTCTTGTGGTGTAATGGTAATCATCGAAGGAAATAGACAGTCGGTACTAGATTCCCTGATGAGCCAGTGAGGCGAAACTTTAGTAGGAAAGGCCTGACTCACGATTTAATTTTTGTAATTGGTTCTACTTTGTATTGAGCACTCTTTGTAATTGTAGCATTGCAGCATTGCAGCATTTACGGTGAGTTTTCTTTTTCTTTTGATCAACTGATTGCATATCTCTTAATTTTTTTCAACTGGTGTGACGAAGTTGGCCTTTTCTTGTGTTTTTTTTGTCCGATGATATATTTTTCTTTTTCCCCCGGGCGGTAATTCGAGACATTATTATCTCTAGATCCTGGCGTTTTTTTTTCTTTTTTCCTGGTAACCGTGAATGCTGGTAGATAGTAGGTTAGTATATATATATATATATATATATATATATATATATACAATTTGTAATCGAATAGTTAGAAGATAACATTATTTTTAAACGAGCCAGAACTTACTTGTTTGCACATTGTTAAATGATATCAGTTACTGCTACTAATAGTTTTATATGAACACATTTAGAGGTTACCAAGTATTATCATATAATACTAATAATTCAATTCATCTTCAGATATTTCTTTGCACACAGTAAAATGGTTTCAAGTCTAGAAAAGGATTAGACATTTGACCCATATATGGGATCCTAACTGGTACTACCATTCTGAGTCAGAGTTGACCTGGGAGTAATGGCAATGAAGTAGTAAAGCGACAAAGCTACAGAACAGAAGCCTCACCATTAGATGAGGTTTAGGACATTCGTTGTTGGTGGTAGAGAGACGCAGTCGGCTTATTCTACAGCCCCAGCCATAGGGTTTGCAGAGGGGTTGATAAATACAAATATATGTGTATGTGAATAGGAAACACTTCTTTTGAGGCTAGGTGACATCACTTGTATCATTTACATTGAAATATGCGAATCTTTGTCTTACTTAAAAGGCTCATGGTATTGCACAAAAACATTCTCCAAGAACCGAAACAAGTACATCTATAGCGATGGGGATAACATTATTATTATTATTGTTATTATTGTTGGGGTTTTAAGGTTTAAGTTGGTTTTGCGTTGTTATTTCGTTGGTAGCGTTGGTATTTCGTTGGTTGCGTTGGTATTTCGTTGGTAGTTATCCCCTCGCTAAATGTTGATGGAAAATAAAGGTGGTGGAGAAGAACGAATATGTCGTTAGGTTTTTGTATCAAGGTTTTAATGGCAGCATGAAGTACAGGGGTTTACGCTGGTATGCTGCGAGGTCTCGTAGGAAGGAAAGAAGGTAGGAAGTTGTTAGAGTGTATCATCTAATTTGTTTTTAACTAGAATCCCTTGGTCTTGAAGAATAGACCCAAGGGGTCCATAAACTAGATGGCTCTCCTCATAATGGTTGATGCTGCTATTGCTATTCAGGAACAGACGAATAGATGTCCGTTCCCTTTGAGGATTTCTGAGCGAGAGAGATTTTCGCGGGGTTTCTTCAATTTTTTTTGGTGCTGCCAGGAAATATGGTTCGGGCTGAATCGGACAAGTCATCCTGATTGGGTGAAAATGTTCGGTGATTCTAACGGTCAAATTAAATTACGCGCCAAACAAAAATTCAAGTTTCTTTCTGCTACACATCTATAGTCATCCCTCGGTTTGTCTGTCATCTCGGCTTCAAGGTATGAAATATTGTAGCAGCTTGTTTGAAAAGTCATCTGCAAAAACACAGACGAAGAGAAGGCGTCAGTCTAGATTAAGCTGATGGATCAATAGACGCCAATCATCTGTGAATAGAGAGAAATCATTATCTTACACACATACACACATTTATTTACTGGATGTTTGAAAAAATTAAAATTACAGAGACGTAGAGTGTTTAAGAAAAACTGATATTATTTTGTAATCTAATAACTTGATCAATTCTCGTTAGAATGAGTTCGAGTTTTAACAGTATGTGTAGAATCAATTCAATATTCTATCTTTCACGTTTAAATGACTTTTCTTTTTCAGTGACCCCCCCCACTTAAAACATTAAACATAGAAATTTCAGTTGTTTCTATGGACGCTGTAAAATTTGAGAAAATTTGAACGAGAATTTCTCTAGTTTTTAGGGGGGTGTCCTCGTGGTGTAATGGTTAAAGCGCTGGACAGCAGAATCGTAGTTAAGCGAGTTGGAACTCCAGTCGCGCTATTACGTTCACTTTCAGACAAATACCCTTGAGATAAGTATGAACCCCCTTATCCTCCCAGCTATGGGTTAAATAGTACTGCTACTGTCCTTCAGGAAGGATGGATTTGGCATTAAATAACCCATGAAATTTGTATGCCATTAAACAAAGAAACCAAATCAAACCAATTCATTAGATTACGAATTGATATCAATTTTCAGGAACACGCACATATTTTTATGAAGTCCCTATCCACTTAGCTATAGGTGAAATAATGCCCTACAAGGATGGCTTTGGCATTAAATAACCAAAGAAAGTTGATATACCATTAAACAAAACAAAACGTATATATATATATATATATATATATATATATTGAGTAATTTGGAAATATATTGTAATGATATCATTTGTCCACGTGTAAATATGTAGTTTAGTTTGTTTCTTTTCTAAAAACTATATTTGTTTCTTATTTAAATATGTTATGGTATTACACGAGTAGAGTGTTCGCCTATGGTCCGGGAGACCAGGGTTCAATCCCAGATCGAGTCATACCAAAAACTCAAAAAATGGTACTTGGTTCGGCCTTGCTTAACACTCGGGATTATAAAGTACGGATCAAGAGTAAAGTGGAGAAATCCAGGGAATGGAGTAGCGCCTTCCCCTACACCTTGGTGTAGTAGCTATTGAAAAGGGAGCCTCGACTTTTTACACTTGTGAATATCTAGTTTAGTTTGTTTTTCGAAAAATCAGAAATACATACAAAAAAAAAAAAAAAATGGAAATACAAACAAACAAAAAAAAAAAAAATGGAAATACAAACAAAAAAAAAAAAAAAATGGAAATACAAACAAAAAAAAAAAAAATGGAAATACAAACAAAAAAAAAAAATGGAAATACAAACAAAAAAAAAAAAAAAAAAATGGAAATACAAAAAAAAAAAAAAATGGAAATACAAACAAAAAAAAAAAAAAATGGAAATACAAACAAAAAAAAAAAATGGAAATACAAACAAAAAAAAAAAATGGAAATACAAACAAAAAAAAAAAAATGGAAATACAAACAAAAAAAACAAAAAAATGGAAATACAAAGAAAAAAAAAAATGGAAATACAAAGAAAAAAAAGATCAACATGGCGGCCAAGAGTGTTTAAGATTTTAAAGCGTAATGAAACGATGACAACTACAATTCAATAATTACTCGGAGGTGAGAAAGAATTGGTTGGGAAAGATTTTGATATGTAGAAATTATGTGAATTATACGTAAAATGCGTGAGGCGGATAAGAGTTCTTTGAAGATATGACGACATTCGACCGCAAGCCATTCACAACAACACAAATAATAATCATAGGCTGCAATAAAGACTGCTTAATAATCATATGATTTATAATAATGTGAGTCGATTAAACCTCGAGTAAATATGGCTTCCATGTTTAGCTATGTGAAGTCTTATAAGCATAAAAATATCGGACACATTAAACTGTTTTAGATTATTGAATACAAACTGAAAGGTTAACACTGTTATCAGTGAAAAATTACCAATGTTACGTTATCAGTATATATATATATATATAATTTTCATTTTTATACCCATTCTATAATTCTGACGGTGTAAAAAAAACAAACAGATGATACAATTCGTATTACACAAACTAAAATCTGCGAAAAAAATTCTTAAAAAAAGGGAAAGACAAAAAACATACGTACTGTTTAAAAATAATCAATCAATTACGCAATGCCTTGTCAAAAGTAAAACCACCGACAGAATACCTTAAGCTAAAACGTAAAAGTGCTCAATATACTAAGCAGAACGAAATACTAATACCTACAGGGCCAGAATCGGATTATCAAGATAATTCTGACCA
The DNA here is from genome assembly GCA_963585895.1 of Sepioteuthis lessoniana. NCBI lineage: Eukaryota > Metazoa > Mollusca > Cephalopoda > Myopsida > Loliginidae > Sepioteuthis > Sepioteuthis lessoniana. Next base: position 8,995,440 of record OY757926.1, read on the forward strand.
AAGAAGGTTGGAACAAACTACATTTTATTGATTAAGTAGCCGCCAGAGAGAATATAAAATTAGCGTAAAAACAAAATGAAAATAGATGTATTTTAACCACCGAATATCCAAACTTTTTTTGCCTCCAAACATTAAGTATCTCCAACTTATGGTTAAATAATTCATTCGGATTATTGTAAGAAACTATAGCTAATTTATTCCTTGCCTTATATTTACGGCATTTTTTTTAAATATCTACCGTTTTAATATAGGATTTATTCCTGGATTCTTTTTAATTTCCCACACGTTGTTAAATAACGTAGTTCTTAGTGGATATATTTCGTATGCGAAACTACTTCTATCATTTTTTAAAGGTCCTTGTGTAAAGTCAACACATACTTTTTTTAATCATTTCTAATAACGTTACAATTGTTGGGTTTGCAGTTATATACCTCCACCCTGTACACTATTCATTTATTTTGACATTTTCCCTTCAGAGGGCAGGCGGCTATATTAATGCAATTGCATTTAGGAGGTTCAGTACGTTGCTTATTCCTGAGTTTTTTTTTTATACATGGAAGAAAAACTAGCTTCCTACAATAATCCGAATGAACTAATCAACCAAAGGCCGGAGATACTTAATGCTTGTTGCTCCTCCCCCAAATGGTTATTCGGTGGGTAAAATATGTTTGTTGGCATGAAAAAGCTTGGTTACTCGGTTGGTAAAAAAAAAAAAAATCTTTTAGCTTTTTTCTTTCCTTTTGATTTTTTTTTTATTTGCTAATTTTTTAATTCTTTCTTGCGGTCACTTAATTAATAAAATGTAGTTTGTTCCAATCTTCTTTTGTCAGAATTATCCTGATAATCTGATTAGGTGAAACCTAGGTAGATTACTTATATATATATATATATATATATATATATATAAATGAATTTACCACAAATAACCTACGATGGTTGGTGTGCCATAAAGCCGAACCAAACCAAACCAAAGACAAACTTGTTTGCAAAATTGATCGACTAAAGTTTTGAGATCGAAAGCAATATTGGAAAATCTATGTAGAAGAGAGGACTTACTCCGGTGACAAAGCGAGCACGTTTATACCTGGCGTGCAAAATGAATGGTACGCTCGAGGGAGAGAGAGAGAGAGAGAAACATGGCCATCAAACTCCTCAATTTGATTGGTTAGTTGGTTTATTGGGTTTATGGCATATCAACCTTTGTAGGTTATTTAACGCCAAATCCATTTTTATGTAAATAATCTGTTCTTTTTTACAACGATTCAGTTTAGCATAATTACATAGTTTAATGGTCAAAAACATCTATTTCAAACTATTCAAATAGTTATATGTAATAATAAGTAAAGTAAAGTTGGCGACCATAGTCGAGGGTAACCCGAAGGCTCCCTTTTCGATAGCTACGACACCAATGTGTAGGGGAGGGCGCTACTCCTTTCCTGGATTGCTCTACTTTACCCTTGATCCGTACCTTATAATGCTGAGTGCTAAGCAAGGAAGCATCAAGTACCATTTTTTGAGTCTTTGGTATGACTCGACCTGGGATTGAACCCAGGTCTCCCAGGCCATTGGCGAACACTCTAACCCCTAGGCCAATGTCCGGTAGACTATGTAATAATAAAGTTAAGTGTAAATACAGTTTTAATGTCGAAAAACAGTTCTATTTGAAATAATTCAGTTAAACATAAGCACGTAGTATGAATGTAAGTACGGTTTAATTGTCAAAAACGTTTCTATTTCAAGCTATTCAGTTTATTCAAACAATTCAGTTTAGCATTAGTATGCTGTTAGTTGTATTTAACCCATTGATAGGGCCCTATCAACTGCTACCACGCCGGGCCAGAGTGGACCTGGGAGCAATGGCAATGAAGGGGTACTCTGCATTCCCCAAAGCTCAGCACTGCTGGAACCTCACCATCAGATTGTTTAGTGTCATATCAGGACACTCGTTGGGGGGGGTCTTACCCCTCTGCAGAGGTGCAGTTAGTGTATTCTACAGCCCCAGCCGACTGGGCAATCCTCAATTTGAGATAAACTACGGTTTCGACCGAGAAGAATTTGCACGAGTGGCGTATGCCAAGCATACCGGCCAAGCTTAAAGACATCAGTGGGAGAGAAACGGTTATTATGACCAAGTGAAGATACAATTTTAATTTGCGGAGAACCTGACTGAGTGAAGACATTAATTTTGCTAGCGAATATTGTACTAATCGATTACTTTGATCTATTTCACTCAGTTCGAAAACAATCAACTTAAAAGGTTCTATCAAAAGGCATCGAGAATGAATCTTTAAAAAAAAAATTTTAGATTTTACAATTCACAAGAAACCATGACTACATGTGCAACTTATTTGATAAAGAGATAGCCCATATTCTACTGCCTAGATGTTATCAGTAACAATTCTCAATGTTTTTTTTATCAGCTGTCTCAATACTTTTGCAGAAACACAGGATTGTACAAGTGTGACAAATGATCCACGACCAGTACAGTCTCACTGGATAACCGACCTTTTCAACCGGTTCATAAAAGAAAATAAGAAACCAACGAGGTCGATAATAAAACCCTATGGCCGTCTTTATTAATCTCAATTCTATTGGACTAATGTCGGGACAGCATATTAGATTTCAACCAAAATCAAAGAGACCTAACCATAGGGGATCAGCTTTCCCTTTGAGTCTAATTTTCAACTGCCTCAGTTGATATTTACCCCAAAACTTCTCACAAGCAATAAACAATACAAGGTCAATTTTTAAACAATTTAACAGGAATCTGTTAAAAGTTTCCTTTCTAATTAGCATTTTCTTTCTCCTTGACCGGTTGCCATTTTCTTTCTCCTTGACCGGTTGCCATTTTCTTTCTCCTTGACCAATTGGCATTTTCTTTCTCCTTGACCGATTGGCATTTTCTTATTAACAGATTGCTATGTTCTTCCTCCTTGACTGGTTGGCATTTTCTTTCTCCATGACCGATTGCCAGTTTCTTTGTCATTGACCGGTTGGCATTTTCTTTCTCCTTGACCGATCGCCAGTTTCTTCCTCCTTGCCTAATTGCCATGTTCTTCCTCCTTGACTGGTTTGCATTTTCTTTCTCCTTGACCGGTTGCCATGATCTTCCTCCTTGATTGGTTGGCATTTTCTTTTTTCCTTAAGCGATTGGCATGTTCTTTCTCCTTGACAGATTAGCATTTTATTTGTCCTTGACCGGTTGTCATTTTCTTTCTCCTTGCCCGATTGCCATGTTCTTCCTCCTTGACCAGTTGGCATTTTCTTTCTCCATGACCGATTGCCAGTTTCTTTGTCATTGACCGGTTGGCATTTTCTTTCTCCTTGACCGATCGCCAGTTTCTTTCTCCTTGCCCAATTGCCATGTTCTTCCTCCTTGACTGGTTTGCATTTTCTTTCTCCTTGACCGGTTGCCATGTTCTTCCTCCTTGACCGGTTGCCATTTTCCTTGTACTTGACCGGTTGGCATTTTCTTTCTCCTTGACCGATTGCCAATTTCTTTCTCCTTGCCTAATTGCCATGTTCTTCCTCCTTGGCCGGTTGGCATTTTCTTTCTCCTTGACCGATTGCCATTTTTCTTTCTCCTTGACCGATTGCCAGTTTCTTTCTCCTTGCCCGATTGCCATGTTCTTCCTCCTTGACAGATTAGCATTTTATTTGTCCTTGACCGGTTGCCATTTTCTTTCTCCTTGCCCGATTGCCATACCAAGGTTAAAGAGTCAGTCTGCCCCACTATTTAACCATTGATGTAGGAATTTTGTTAAATTAATACCTTCCCCAAAAGTATTAATTCTATGTGAAATGTAAGCAGCCTTGTTTAGGATTTAAACTCGACGATAACCGTTGCACCATGAACGCTTCCACTGCTTCTACCTGTCACTGGCTGGAAACTGAACTTGCTCCTAATAATTTTCTGATAATACAAACTTTCAGCTTCTGGCCAAAAGAAAGGGTTTTTCGATTTCAACAGCCCAAATGGCAAAAACATTTTAAAAATTAGATTATTGTTTATTAAACTATGACCCACTTGCGCTAATAGCTTTAGTTGATGATGGAAATTTTAAAAAATCCTTTAATTCTATTTTCATATAAATCCTCTCTAGACTTGTTCAGCCTGGATTTATATGTTTAGATATGGTTTGATAGCACTTTATATGTTTAGGTACTACTTAATATATTTAGATAGCACTTTATATGTTTAGGTACTACTTAATATATTTAGATAGCTCTTTAGATGTTTAGGTACTACTTAATATATTTAGATAGTATTTTATATATTTAGGTACTACCTAATATGTTTAGATAACACTTTATATGTTTAGGTACTACCTAATATGTTTAGATAGCACTTTATATATTTAGGTACTACCTAATATGTTTAGATAACACTTTATATGTTTAGGTACTACTTAATATATTTACATAACACCTTATACTATACACATGTACTATAAATACATCAACGTACATGCACATACATATATATTATGTTTATACCCCCCACACACATGTACGCTTGTATCTCCATGTGTATGTATTATTGTAACAATAACTGCACCGAGGAAACTGAAGAGCTTGTAGTATCAAGAAAATGCAGCTTTCTTCATATTCTCCATACGATTTTCCTAAAGTGAAAACTCATTAAAAGAAATACAATGGGGTAGCTTACCCACAGTATTAAAAAAAAAAGTTTTAGCGGTGCTTCGATCAGTTGCAAACTCACTTTAAATAAATGTTTTAAATACCAAGGAGACTATTTTGAGGAAAATTGATTTTTCAATCGTTGTTCATTTCTGTCTTAGTAAATACAGCTTCAGTCTCGCTATTTTATTTAAATACACCACGTATTGTCGGTAAATGTTATCAAAACATCCTTCATCGTGAATTGATATTTTTCACGAAACTTTTTATAGCTGTGAAAAATTCACGGATACATTTAAATTACTATGAGAAATTTTTGTTGACAAGAAAGAAAAAGAAAATATTTTCAAATACTATTCGCGTTTATATTCCATTTTGGTTGTTGGCTGGTTGGTTTTAGGGAATGCCAAACATTGTTATGCTGAAATAGTTTAACAACTATGCTCTCCAATTAGCAACTCTGTTCTCCAATTAGCAACTATTCTCTCCAATTAGCAACTACTCTCTCTAATTAGCAACTCTGCTCTCCAATTAACAAATATGCTCTCCAATTTCATGTAGAACAAAAAAGAGGCACGTAACTGTTATTGTGGGAGGATATAGAATTGGTGACCCGAGTTCAAACCCTGGACGAACCTGTTTGTGTTTTACTTCGTACCAACGCTCTTGGGAAAAGTATGAATCCATCTATTCTGGTATGAGCCCTCGTGGTGAAGTGGCTAAAGTGCTGCACTACGGCAATAAAGTAAGCGAGTTCGAACTTCAGTCGCAATGTTGCGCTCATTTTCAGACTGACACCCTTGGGGAAAGGTATGAACTTTTCATCCCCTGGCTATAGGCTAAATAGTATCATTGCTGTTCTTCTCCAAAGATGGCTCTGGCATTAAATAATCCATGAAGGTTTATATGCCATTAAACAAAGAAACCAAACGAAACCGAACCCTCTATTCTTCTCGCAACTATGGATAGGTTATTGGGGAGACTGGGTTATTCAACCCTGGATAGGAAACCAGTCTAGGAGAAGGAAAACTTTGAATTCAAGCTAGGTGTATTCCTCTTATAGTCTTCTTGTGGTCCAGGAGTTGGGTAAATACTTGCGTACACTACAAAAATGATCTTCACAATCATAGATAGAAAAAATAGACAAACACTTTAAACTTGCAATATCAGTTTCTTATGATGGGATTTGAAGTCATTTCAAATATCATCTAAAAGAAATCTATTCGACCAATAGACCCATGAGTAATGGTAATGAAGGTCTGACTCTACCCTTATTAGAGCTCTAGAACTGTTGCTTCACCAATGAATGTTGTATATTGTCATCTCTAGGCACCCTTTTTGGAGGCGAGGGCGGAATTTTCAATTTGGATATACATTTCCAAAACTATTAGGGTGAGTCAAAAGTTTTGCAATATTTCGATAACGTGAGCTCTGGGGGCTTTTGGTGAGGTCGTGAAGGTGACGAACTATACTGGACTGTGAGTTGCCCAGCTCGACTGATACTCTCCGATTTACCTCTATGGATTGGAGCACGGCCTCGTAAGACACTGTTTTTTTTAGAATTATTTATTATTCTTTTTGTATATATTTTCTATTTTTTTGTATACCTGAGCTTTGCAGATCGTTGAGGTTTTTGTGATTCAAGTGAGATTTCTTCAACCATCGGAGCCTTCGCTTTTCACTCAATAAATGTTTTCAGTTGCTGTTAAAGTCTCGTTCAAATTCGTAACGCCTAATTTCCCGAATTAAACTACGTTGCACGTTCATCTGTGAATCTTTCAAATAACACCCGGAGTAAAGCAATACACAACGTGTCAGCGCACCAACTACCACGATACTCCCAACCACAGCGGATGCCCTCACACGGCTAAAACTGATTTGGTCACGTGATATACATTCTGCAAGCTAGCCGGTTGCAAGATATTGCAAAATCTTTGACTCACCGAAGTAATCAACTTTACATTTTTTTTGTGATTTTCGCCGGGACTCGAACTTGTTTCATTTAATTCACTACTGCATTAACGTATTTATTAGTCGAACAAGTATATTCAATCAACGAGCTATATAACGAAGACATATAGATTTAACGTGTCACATATGCTCTGTTGTATCAATTGAGGCGTTTCCAGTCAGACGCAACAAAAACTAAGCACACCTGTGTTTTACGGTTTTTTTTTGTATTTATTCACATATATTTTGTTTCATTTATGACAACTTTATACCTTCGATTTCTTAGAGAAATCATTTTAACATTAAAGATGGATTAGAAAGGTTCGATTTTTGAATGACCTACTGCGTCTGTGGATGTTTTTATGTATTTACTTTTAAGTCAACAAATAGTGTTTTCTGTTTTAATCTATTTACAGGTAAACTCTCCTTCAATTTCTTTTTTTTTTCAGGGGAAGGAGGATAACATCTGTTGTGTATAGTGCTTTTCCATTATTAACAATGCCTAAGTAATGTGGGAGGGGATGATGGTAACGGTAAGCCGTGTTCAAAATCAGTTTGAAGTTGCTGCTTTCACTTTGAGCGAGCTGCGATTCCATTTCCCTAACAGAACTATTTGCAATTACTAGTGTGAGTAAAAAGTTTTGCAACATTTTGGTTGTATGTATAGACGGCTTTTTCTATAATACTAGGGTAAGTGGTTAATTTTGAAATATTTTGGTAGTATTTATCGATGGCTTTGGTATAGAAATAACCCACGAAGGTTGATAGGCCATAAAAGAAAGAAACTGAGACTTAAGCCAAAGAGTGCTGACATAGGTAAATCATTATTATCACTCGTCCGAAATGTTCATTTCTATTTTCTTAAAAATAAACAATTAATATTAATTAATTGATAAACAATTGATATTAATCAATTGATATTAATTAATTGATATTAATTTTGATTAGGGTTTTCTTTGAGATTTTTTTAATAAAATTATTTTAGTTGCCTTTTATCGCGAAAAAATGAAAAGAATAGTTAAAATTAGTAGTAACGAATTGACAATGCTTTATCTAAAAAATAAAAAAAATAAAAAAATTGCTCTAAAGTCAATTAATGGCTTGGCGGTTAATGTGCTGGACTGCGACATTGTAAGACACGAGTTCGAACTCCAGTCGTGCTACAACATTTACTTTCCAACTAATATTCTTGGGAAGGTTACGAAGCCCTTATCCCACAACAATGGGTTAAATTGTACCACAACCGATTTTTTTTTTTACAGGAATGACTTTGACATCAAATAACCCACGAAGATTGATATACTATGAAACGAAACCTTATTTTTGGAGTATTTAGGAGGTGGGGTTCAATTCGCTATGTAAATGTCTCGTAAAATGCACCCCGACCGATGCTTAGCCAATTGAGATTTGAATAAAAATAAAACCAAGAAGACTTGGACGTAAATAATTAAAGGAATTGAGAGGTCGGTGGGGACGTAGTTTCAGTTACGGACAGATTGACAATCTCTATTTCAATACATGTAAGTTGGGTCCCGTAGCGTAATGGCTAAGCTAGTTCGAACCCCGTTCGTGCTCTTACATTCACTTTTGGACTAATGCCCAGGGGAAAGTAATGAACCCTCTTATCTCTCAGTTATGGGTTAATTAGTACACTTATGTTCTTCTGGAAGGATAGGTTTGGCATCAGATAACTCATGAAGGTTGATATGCCATTAAACCAAGACCTCTAACCAAACCTCTCAGCGTGTTTGAACAAACACATGGCACCGAAAGGTCGTGAGAAAATCAGTTATTAGTGTGGTTTGGGTTTCTCCCATACCAATATCTTTTATAGCTTGGTAAATCGTTTGAGACGTAGAATTGGGCTTCCATGTACTAAAAAAGGAGATGTGAGTTCGAATCTCACGGGCAACTCATCATTGATTACTCTTTCCGATTCAAGCTGTCTCCCTTCGGTCATAGAAAAAAAAACATCTCACGATAAGTCAAGATAAAAAGCAAAAAACCCCCCAAACAAACAAACAAAAAAACAACAAAAAAAAAAAAACAAACAAACGATGAAAGAAAATACTCATGAAAATTATTATCATTAATAATAATAATAATAATAATAATAACCAACTATTTTAAATCAAACAGAATAGTAAGTGTCGGTTATGTGTTGATTGAGATGAAACGATCAATCACATAATAAGTGAATGTAGCAAATTAGCACAGAAAGAGTATAAGACATAGACACGATTGGGTGGAGAAAGTGATCCACTGGGAATTGTGCAAGAGATTGAATTTTGGCCAAATGGCATATGCACCAACCAGTTTCTAGCCCACCCACTGAATCTCTTCAGAGGGGTAAGACTCCCCCAACGAGTGTCCTAGATATGAAACTAAACCATCTGAGGATGAGGCTCCCGTAATGCTGAGTACCATTCCTTGCCATTACTCTTAGGTCCACTCTAGCCCAGAGTGGTTGCACCTGATAGGATCTTATCTATGGGTCAAATACGTACAACTGTTTGACATTTAAACTATGTACTTATGCTTAACTGAATTTTTAGAAATAGAACTGTTTTTAGATTTAATTTGTGTAAACAAATGACTGATGCTTAATTGAATTATTAGTGATATATAGCAATACTTAAAAACATTGAAATGTGTGCAAACGAAAGATTACTAGTAAATAGAATTATTTGTATGAGATAGAAATATGTGAAACCATTTAACAATGTGAAAAAAAAAACAAAATCTCAGGCACATTTAAAATGTTATCTACAAAATGTGTTAAGAAATCAGATATATTCAATATATATGAATAAAAAGAATTTGGCATTAAATTACCTACGAGGGTTGATATGGCGTAAAACCAACCCAAACCAATCAGAATCCGTCCTGAAGAATGAAACACAAAATTGTTTGGGATTTTGAGATACAAACAGACCATCTAATCCCGGCCAGAAGACCGGCCCTATTGATAATTAACAACAAAAAAAACCCCCCAAAGATTGGCATTAAATTACCTACAAGGGTTGATATGCCGTAAAACCAAATCAAACCAAACCAGATCAAAAGGAATCCGTCCTGAAGAATGAAACACAAAATTCTCTCGGATTTTGAGATACAAACAGATCATTTAATTCCGGTCAGAAGACAGACCCTATTGATAATTAACACCCCACCCCAAAAAAACAAACACCCCCACTTCAAAAAAAAAAAAAAAAAAAAAAAAAGAGAGAGAGAGAGAGAAAGAGAGAGAGAGAGAGAGAAAGAAGCTGCCGAATAGCGGATTGCAACGTCTGCAAATCACAAAGAGTTTGGGTGTTTCTTTATTTAATGGCATATCAACCTTTGTAGGTTATTTAATGCCAAAGCCATCCTTCTTGAAGAACAGTATTGGTATTGTTTAACCCATGGCTGGGAGGATAAGGGGGTTCATACCTTCCCCAAGGGTATTTGTTCGAAAGTGAACATAATAGCACGACTGGAATTCGAACTCGCTTCGAACTCACAGTCTGTCGCTTAACCATTACACCACGAGGCTTGGTAAAGAGTCTGGCAGAATTGGAAATCGGAGGACAAGCCGAGACTATCTAAACTACAGCATTGTTAAGATCGGCCAGAATGCTAAGGAGAGTCCTGGAGACTTGAGGAGACTTGCTATCACTCAGCCTCCAGTGAAAGATCATCAGCTAACGTTGATGTGAAAAACTCGCAAGGAGTAAAATAATAAAGCTACAGAATGGTGAACACAACTGAAGTTTGTGCCAGTCGAAGACTTACGGTACAAGTTTCAAAGGCAACTGTCTTGAAGGAGATAATTGTGTTTTGCAATTAAGTTGATATCAAAAATGTTTTACAGTCAGTTTCATTACTTAGTAGAAGAGAATTTATTCCTTTTTATTTGGACATTAGATAATGGTTCTTGGTCACTGGCATTTTGTAATGATCCCTTTGAGAGTTTGGAAAGTGATGAAGAGATTCCCAAAACTTGATGATGAATTGTTGTCAACGTTGGCTTTAATGGCAACCGGTTCTCTTGGAATTCTTTTTAATTATTATTGTAAGGGAAAATATAGCGTCAGTGAATTATTGTGATCAAACGGACCATTTAACACGATCCATAGCGTTGTTATTGGATTATATATTCAGTTATCTCATTTGGCTAATTGTACTGAAAAACTAATTGCCATTTTCAATAGGATATATATATATATATAGTCATCCACAGACAGACTGTTTCGTTCTATCAGAACTCTTCAGTGTGGCTAGACACACAGGACGCTCGAAGCCAGGATCGAAACCCGTCCAACTTTACGTTAGACTGTGTTTCAGACCACTCGTCCACCAAGCGGACCACGTTGGCTAAGGGAATTTTAAGGTATTTCTATTTTTAGAAACAGCTGCAGCAGCCTTTGTTTACATTTAAAAAAAAAATACCCTATCGGCTACCAGAGTGCTCAATTCTTTCGAAGAGCTTTGCATTACGTTAGCGGCGGCCGGCAAATCCTTCGTCAGAGAGCTCAACCCCCATGGGGGAGTATATATATGTATATATATATAAAGCCTACGCACCTGCAGGATGTGACACACGATCAATTTGTTCAGAGGAGTTTAACAGGTTTGAATTCAGAATTTTCCTTCTCCTAGACCGGTTGCTATACGAAGGTTAAAGAGTCAAGTCTGCCCAAATATTTATCCTTAGTGGTAGGGAGATAGTTGAATTCATAGCTTTACGAACGATATTAGGATTATATGAAATGTATACAGCTTTGGCCTGGATTCCATTTCCTACAACAGTAACCATTACACAACGACCGCCTCCAGGAATTATATATATATATATATATATATATATATATATATATATATATATATATATATATGTGTGTGTGTGTGTGTGTGTGTGTGTGAAAATAAGTGGAAAAGTGGATAAACCGAAGCACTGACAACGGATTAAAAAATTATATTTCGTCTTTATTTCAGAAAGACTTCATCAGAATGAAACATTCTGAAATAAAGACGAAATATCATTTTTGAATCCGTTGTCAGTGCTTCGGTTTATCCGCTTTTCCACTTATTTTTTCTCATCTTTACCAAAGCCACTATTTTTTCTGGGTAGAGTGTTCCCCAATGGTCCAGGAGACTTGGGTTCAATCCCCGGTGGTGTCATACCAAAGACTTTAAAAATGGTACATGTTACATCCTTGCTTAACACTCGGCAATATAAAGTATGCATCAAAAGTAAAGAGGAGCAATCCAGGTGTAGTAGCTATAGAAAAAGGAGCCTTCTGGTCTCCCTTGACTGCGGTCACAAACTTTACTATATATAATAGAGAATATTTGTTTTTAATATAAAATGATTTGTTGTTATTGATGTTGATTTTGAAAAAGCAATTGGTTCTGTCGATGATTACAATTATATTGTTTAGTTTGGTTTCTTTGTTTAATGGCATATCAACCTTCATGGGTTATTTAATGCCAAAGTCATTCTCGTAGAAGAACAATTGTGGTACTTTTTAACCTATAGCTAAAGAAAAAAAAAGTTCATGACTTTCCCCATGGTATTAGTCTAAAAGTGAACGTCAAAACGAAAGTGGAGATCGAACTCTCTAACTACACAGTCTTAGTCCAACACTTTTGTTTCTACGCCATGGGTACATCTCTCCGGATACTATTTACCAACCCCTCCGCTCGGGCAGGATATGACACAAGGTCAATTTTTAAGCGGAGTTTAACAGGTTTGAATTCAGAGTTTTCCTTCTCCTAGACTAGTTGCCTAACCAAGGCTGAAGAACCTAGTCTGTCGTACTATTTACCCATAGCTGGAGGGAGAATAATTGGATTCATACCTTTCCCAAGGGTATTAGTGCTATGTGAAATGCAATCAGTCTCGTCCAGGATTTGAACTCGTGTCGCCGTGTCCAATTCCTACGACGATAACGACTACACCACGGGCACCTCCCAAGTACATCCCTCCGGATCATCTGTTCAGGTTTCCATCTATGGCTCAAATATGTACTGTTCGATAGGACCATGTGCACAAAATCTGTTTCGAAGAAACACAAAAAATATCACTATGAATGTACAATGAATGTAATTCTTTAATATCATGAGGGGTTAAAATCAATTAATCAATCATTTCATTTTTCTAAATAATGTCTACCTCACAATCTTTATTATTAATAAAGAAAAATTATACCAAATGTTTATAAACTGTGTTTCTTACACTAAAAGATATGGGGGGGGTCCACGTGAATAGGCCGCTAACGTTCTGAACTAAGACATCGGAGTAAGCGAGTTCGAATTCCAGTCGTGTTATTGCGTTTACTTTTAGATTAATACACTCAAGAAAGCTATGAACCACTTTATCCCTTTAGCTATGGATTAAACAGTATCACTACTGTTCTTTTACAAGGATGGCTTTGGCTGTAATTAACCAAAGAAGGTTAATATGCACTGAAACAAAACAAAACTAAAAGATAAATCCACATAATGGAGAGATTTACCAAATCTGTTTTTTATTGTTTTAAATTGGATTCAAGTGTTTTTTTTTTTTTAATTTTGGAGAAGTGTTTTGTTTTCTTTTGTTTTGAGTGACACTTGAGAGTTTAATTCATTTAATATTTTTTCTTTGAGTCCGAATTTTTTGTACTAAGAAAGCAATAATTCAATTAAATTATTTTAATGATTTTACATCTCCAACTTAAATAGCTATCAAGCTAATTATCAATGTTTAATTAAATGTGAAATATTTTTTCATTTAGATAATTGGTTTTCTTTTTATCCCGTCATATCTTTTCTTTCTTTCTTTCTTTCTTTCTTTCTAACATATTTCTATTTGTCCGTTACGCGCATTGAATATAAATCAGAAAAACTAAATGACCGTCAGGTGACTGTTGTCAATTACTAAGCTTGACACAAATTTAGATATTTATATTCAACTCAAGTTGTATGTTTAGTCCTGCTCTCGATGAGAGGCAGTCTTTCTACATTTGTGTTGTATAGTGGCTCGTACCACGTGACTTCCGGTATCGTGGAAGTATAAAAGACGCCGTGTCTCTTAAGCACGGGAGAAGCAGAAGCAGAAAGAGAAGCAGAGAGACAGCTCTGAAAGGACGTCGGTCAGTAGTAAGACCAACTTCGGACGTAACACCAACAGCGCGAGACTTATAATACTCGTCATACTGTACCACTTGAGTTAATAAACTATCAACTCTATTTCACTGTGTGTCTTTTCCTTACCACGATACAACAAGGTGCATGTTTATAAAATTCAAATATAATTTAGTAAAGAGGCTAAGGTTGACAGTACAGCAAAAGCATTATGCTTTACGTAACAGAGAAAGAGAGAGAGAGAGAATGAGAGAGAGAGAGAGAGAATGAAAGTGAGAGTGAGAGAGTGAGATAGAAAGTGAGAGAGCATGACAGAGAGAGAGAGAGAGAGAGAGAGAGAGCCCTGATATTTCTCAGATATTTAATGGGTACTTAGATATTATTCATTTTCAGTTTACGAGCAGAATTGTTAGTTAATTTCTGAGGAAGGACCCAAATCTTCCTCTGAGTTCAATCCATTTTTTAAAGATCGAACCGTTTGGTTGTTTACTGAGTTCAGATAAACAAATCCTTTCTGATTATTAATCTTGATTGGCAAGTGAATTCTGGTCTGGTTTGAACGCCCGAATTGGATATTAAGAGGCAAATGATAAATCCTCTGAAAAAACTTTCTAGTGTTTGAACGATAGAGTCAAATTAACTTGGAAATATAAAGTTGTTCATGGTACTGCACTTGCCATAATAAAATGAAGGTGCTCGTGGTGTAATGGTTATCGTGGTAGGAAATGGACACGGCGACACGAGTTCAAATCCTGGACGAGACTGATTGCATTTCACATAGCACTAATACCCTTGGGAAAGGTATGAATCCAATTATTCCCCCTCCCGCTATGGGTAAATAGTAGGGCAGACTAGGTTCTTCAGCCTTGGTGAGGCAACTAGAAGGAAAACACTGAATTCAAACCTGTTAAACTCGGCTTAAAAATGACCTTGTGTCATATTCTGCCCGAGCGGAGGGGTTGGTTAAATAGGATAATAAAATGAATCCATTGGTTATCGCTGTAGGAACTAGAATCGGCGACCCGAATACAAATCCGGGACGAGGCTATTTGCATTTTTCCGAGTGCTAATACCCTTGGGAAAGGTATGAATCAAAAAATTCACTCCCCAGCTAGGTATAAAGAGTAAGGCAGACTAGGTTCTTTAAACTTGCTATGGCAATCGATCTAGGAGAAGGAAAACTCACAAGTGAAACCAGACGTAAAAGTATAGTAGGCGACCTTAGTCGAGAGTGACCCGAAGGCTCCCTTTTCAATAGCTACTACACCGAGTTGTAAAGAAGGGCGCTACTCTATTCCCTGGATTGCTCAACTCTACCCTTGATCTTTACCTTATGATGCTGAGAGTTATGCAAGGTGGCATCTTGTACCATTTTTTGAGGCTCTGGTATCACTTGACCTATAATTGAACCCCGGTCTCCCGGTCCGTTTAAAAATTGACCTTGTGTCATATCCAGTTTGTGGTGGAGGGGCGGTGTAAATGAACACACACGCTTGTTTTTCTTTCTACTTTACCAGATGCCCTGCCAAGGCTTGTCTGTCCTTCTCTTTTACCCATAGCTGGAGGGTGTCACAGGGAGAATAGTTGGATTCATGCCTTTACCAAAGGTATTAGCGCTTGGTGAAATGCAAACAGTCTCGTCCAGGATTTGAACTCGAGTCCCTTTTCTTCAACAATAACCATTACGCCACAGAAACCTTTTATGGGTATTATGCTTGCATCCTAAAAACAGATGACCAGTTGCAGTATGCAATCAACGGAAAATGATGTCATAATACACATTGATAAAACGGATTACTATTGTATGGTTTTCACCACTTTGACTTTAACGAGAAAAAGCGAAATTGGAACTACTACATAAGGACGCTGCGTGTTATTTTGGATAAATCCTTGATGCAGCACCCCCCCAAAAAAAACTGCAGCTGTACAGCCTCTTACCCCCCATCTCACAAACCATTCTGGTAAGACATACAAGACTTACTGGGCACTACTGGTGAAATAAGGATGAACTAATAAGCGAAATTTTTCTATGGATTCCTACACATGATCAGCAAAAGCTCAATGCGGACACTTGATGCCATTTAAAAGACTTGCCAAGAGCGAAAATTGATAGGGACTGATGTTAAGAGAGAATCAAGGGAATCCATGGTGTCGACACGCCTTCAAGATGATGATAATGTTTGATCTATATATCCGCTACAAATAAATCAATGAACGTTTAACATTCAATCAAAGCAAGTTTTAAAGTCACAGAAATGTATATTTATTCATAGTTTTTTTTTTTGCCTGGGAATAGGGTTGGCTAGTTCAAAAGGCTGCCATGTGTTTGACGGGAAATATTTTATCAAATAGTAATTTCACTTAAATAGACAACACCACTTGATCACGGAGATACTTGATAGATGTAAATCAATTTCGACTCTATAAGTTCTGTCCCTGGCTGAATAGAATTGGGCGCAATAATCCATATGCCGGTGTATGTGAGCAAGTCAATATGACTACATATATTTGCCTATGGGCGTAGCCTGTATGTATGTATATACCCGGCCTCTCAGCCATGAGACGTCCTGTCCGATGGGCTGTAGAATAGGCTGACTACACCTCTTTACTGCTGCTCATCTATAAGGGTGGCTTCTGTTGATGGGAATAAAAACAACCATCGAAAGATAACCATGACCCACACTCAAACCACGGGTAAAAAAAAGGGGTTCGTTCTACTGAGGTCGGAGCCCTGGCTTCAGTGTTCGAAAAATCAGCTACAGAGCTCAAACAAAAATTACTAAAATGCAAACGAACAATACACATAGTGACATTCAACGTTAGAACCTTGAATAAAATAGGACAACTACCAGAGCTGACAGCATCGGCCATAGGTCATAACATAGACATAATATCCATTCAAGAACACAGATACACACATAGCGAGGATATTAAATATCACGATTTCGGCAATGGATGGACGCTAGCCACCGCATCTGCATGGAAAATCTCTGTCAATGCCACGATAGGAGGTGTAAGTATGCTTATAGTATCACGAGCACTAAAATCACAAAATAGCATAGAGAAAATACAACCTAGGATGACGCTAGTTACTTTTAATGGCAACCACAGCGCAACAATCATCTCCTGCTACAGCCCTACCAATGTTAGTGAAAAAACTGAACTCATCGCCTTCTATGATGAGTTATCCTCTCTTGTTCGTAGCATCCCGAAACACAACGTTCTCGTCATTGGCGGAGACATGAAAGCCCATATTGGTAAAAATGTAAACCCCAAATAGAGCCTATACAACTCGTCAAACAGAAATGGACTCCATCAAACAGATTTCACGCTAGAAAATAGATAAACATGCCTCAATATAAACTTTCAAAAAAGGGAGGGAAAACAATGGACCTACACATACCCAAAAACTACTAAAGCACAGATAGACTACGTCTTTATAAACAAGAAATGGAATAATAGCGCATTGATTGCGAGGCTTACTCCTCATTCGAGGATGTGTCCTCCGATCACCGAATTGTCACGGCAGAAATACGACTGAAAGCAACCCGAACAAAGACCACCGTACACTATGACTGGGCCCTGCTTAATAATAGGGATATTAGAGATAAATATGCGTTAGCACTAAGAAACAAATATGATACACTATAGGAAAAGATAGAAACATACTCCAAATGAATATGAAGAATATGAGAATTTCAACGTCCACTTAGAAGCGGCTGCGTAATATATATCAACTAAACAAAGAACAAAATCTAGAGTCCCATGGCAGACATTAGCGGTTAGAGAAAAGCGTGCAGACGTGAAAACTGCCGCCAAATGCGATAGGAAGAATCCAACTAATACCAATGCCCTGAAACTTAAAAAGGCACAAAATAATTTAGCTAACATATACCTAAAAGAACAGACAGAATACATACAAAATCAAATCGATAAGATTAGAGACCCTGTTGAAGATAGACAATCTAGGATAGCATGGCAAACAATAAACGAAGTGAGCAGAAGGAAGAGCACTGCTAAAGCTAAACTGAAAGCTACCAGCCAGCAAGCTCGAATACTCCTGTGGAAATAGTATTTCGAGAATTTACTCGGAAACCCTCCAAAAGTTACACATGAATCAATCACGAGAATCATAAGTAAGCAATTAGACATCAAACTAGGACCGTTTACTCAAGAAGAACTCAGTACTGAGAAAAATTAAAAACAACAAAGTAGCAGGGCTCGATGAAGCGTGGAAGACCAGACAATTCGACGAAATACTGCTCCGACACTGTAATGCCGTATATAATCAAAATCCTATAGACAGATGGATGAAGGGATGCATCCTTCCCTTCCCTAAAAAGGGCGACCTCGAATTAGCCAAGAACTACCGAGGTATAACACTTACGTCCATAGTGGCCAAGATATACAATGCCCTACTACGCAACCTCATAGAACCCAAAATTGAGAACATACTTAGGAAGAACCAAAATGGCTTCCGGAGAAATAGATTCACGACGTCACAAATTTTGACTATCTGTCGAATTCTTGAAGGTATACGTGCAAAAAAACCTACAAGCAACAATATTATTTGTCGACTTTACAAAGGCCTTTGACTCTATTCACAGAGAAAAGATGGAGCAAATTCGACTCGCCTACGGTCTACCAAAAGAGACCGTCGTAACCATAATGATGCTCTATAGAAACACCAAAGTAAAAGTCCGTTCTACGGATGGAGACACGGACTACTTTGACATTGTAGCAGGTGTACTGCAAAGAGACACATTAGCCCCATACCTCTTTTTGATCTGTCTAGACTACGTACTTAGAAAATCTATCGATAAAATCAAAGAAAACGGATTCAGGCTAATAAACGAAAAAAGCAGAAGGTACCTCGCAAAAACAATTACCGACGCCGACTGCGCCGATGATATAGCACTTCTGACAAATGCACCCGCCCAAGCCGAAAACCTGCAACATAGTTTGGAATGTGCCGCTGCCAGCATCGGCCTCCATGTCAACGCACATAAAACGGAATGTATGTGCTTTAATCAAACAGGCGACATCTTCACACTAGACGGAACCTCTCTGAAACTAGTTGACAAGTTCACCTGCATAGGGAGCAGTGTCAGGAAGTCGGACCTGGGCTATAGAATACACCGACTGCCCCTCTGCAGAGGGGTAAGACCCCCTCCCCCAACGAGTGTCCTGAATATGACACTAAACAATTTGATGGTGAGGTTCCAGTGATGCTGGAGCTTTGGGGAATGCGGAGTATCCCTTTATTGCCATTGCTCCCAGGTCCACTCTGGTCCGGTGTAGTAGCACCTGATAGGGATCCTATTTATGGGTTAAATAGAACTAAACCGTGCTTCTTTCACTATACTGATTTTTGCATTTAAACTGCGTATTTATGCTAAACTGAATTGTTTAAAATAGAACTGTTTTGATATTGGGATTGTCTACAAGTGCTGAACTGAATTGCTCGAAATAGAACGGTTTTGACGTTTAAACTGTGTACTTGCGCTGAACTGAATTATCTGAAATAAAACTGTTTGACATTTAACTCTGTGTATTGGCCAGTCGGCTGGGGCTGTAGAATGCACCGACTGCACCTCTGCCGAGAGGTAAGACCCCCCCCTAACGAGTGTCCTGGATATAACACTAAACAATCTGATGATGAGGTCCCAGTAATGCTGAGGCTTTGGGGAATACGGAGCACCCATTCATTGCCATTGCTCCCAGGTTCACTCTGGTCCAGCGTGGTAGTACCTGATAGGGCCCTATCTATGGGTTAAATAGAACAAACGGCATACTTATGCTCAACTGAATTATAAGATTAAACTGAATAGCTTGAAATGAAAATGTTTTTGACAATTGAACCGTACTTACATTTAAACTGCGTGCTCATGATAAACTGAATTATTTGAAATAGAAGTGTTTTTGACATTGAAACTGTATTTACACTAAACTGAATTGTTTAACATACAACTGTTTTGACATGTAACTGTGTGTAAACAAAATGTACTTATACTAAACTGAATTGACTGAATTAGAACTGCTTGACTAAACTGAATAGCTCGAAATAGAAATGTTTTTGACAATTAAACTGTACTTACATTTAAACTGCGTGCTTATGCTTAACTGAATTATTTCAAATAGAACTGTTTTTCGACATTAAAACTGTATTAACACTTAACTGAATTGTTACATATAACTGCTTGAATAGTTTGAAATGGAAATGTTTTTGACAAATAAACTGTGCACTTATGCTAAACTGAATTGTTTTAAATAGAACAGATTATTTACATAAAATGGATTTGGTGTTAAATAACCTACAAAGGTTGATATGCCATAAAACCTAACAAACCAAACCAAACCAAACCTAACAAACCAAACCAAACCAAACCAGTGTTAAAGTAATAAAAATTACATTTATTGAGAAGTAAAAGAATAACATTTTAGGATTTGTAATCATTTCGTCATAAACATGAACGAAAAAGGCCAAGAGGAGCACTGAAGTACATGTTTCAGATGTCCGCTGTTGAGTTGAATGTGGTGATAACGGTTGATAACACGTACGCATTGCTTCTGGATGTTCACTCAACTTTTCTCAGTGATGGCTGCCTTCAATGCAGCAATGGTGTGATGGTTGCCTGGGTAGATGTTTTCTTTTAATAAGCCCAGAGTAAGAAATTTGGTGGAGTGAGTTCAAGTCAGTTTCCTAATATGTCTTCATATGAAAGCTCTGCTCCATCGTCTAAAGCATGATTTCACTATATTTGAAATTAAAATATCAATTATTTCTTTGGAATAATCTGAAAAGAGAAAGAGTCTAGTTTGATTTGGTTTGACTGGATTTTATAGTATATCAACAATTCTAGATTATCTAACACTAAATCCTGTTTATCATATTTACCAACCCCTCCGCTTGAGCAAGATATGACACAAGGTCAATTTTTAAGCCGAGTTTAACAGGTTTGAATTCAGTGTTTTCCTTCTCCTAGACTAGTTGTCTTACCAAGGCTGAAGAACACAGTCTGCCCTACTATTTATCCATAGCTGGATTTCTAACAATTCAATTTAGTATGGAGGGAGAACAATTGGATTCATACCTTTCTCAAGAGTATTAGTTAGCTATGTGAAATGCGATCAGTCTCGTCCAGGATTTGAACTCGTGTCGCCGTGTCCATTTCCTACGACGATAACCATTACACCACGGGCACCTGTTCATACATACATATCAAATATAAGATCTGTAAACTCATTTTGTTGATGACATTTTTAAACGACCCTGAGCTCATTTTTTTTGCACACAGTTAATTGGTTTCAAGTATTTCTATTTACTACCAATCATTTGCCAGTACACAGCTAAATGATCTCAAGTAATTTAATATCAGCCATTTGTTTTCTTACAGTTTGTAGGTAATTTCATTTTTGAAATGAATTAGAATTAATTTGTTTGCACAATAGTATTGCTATTGTTATTACAATTAAATGGTTTTAATCATTGCTATCTAATACTTCTATTCAGTATTAATTATATGCTTGCAGACTGAAGTGGTTACAAGTATTGCTATTTAGCACTAATCATTTTACTGAATACTATTCATTTATTTTTATGGTTCCAAGTATTGCGATTTATGGTTAGAGTGATAGTCTGCTAATCTTTTGATGGCTGTATTTTTTAGCTCATCAATAAACGTCCCTCTTAAAGATAATTATTAGCATCAGGCGAAGAGCGCCTTGACCCGTCGCTGGGTTCATCCACTTTGCTTCACATCCACCATGCTGCTTCCCGCGGCTTCTGAGGTTTGGCTTGTGGGTAAAAAAATCTCACCTTCGCATTGAATAACTTAGTATAAGTCCGTAGTTAATTTATTTTTAAACTACACTAGATTATGAAAAGTCCCAGCCTGTTTCCTGGCATTTCAGGGTCATGATATGGACTTGTGCTAATTAAGGCATAAAGTCAGCTGGAGCTACTTATTGCTGTGATTAATTCCCTAGAGAAGTAAGAACGAACCCATAAGCGACGTGCTCCTCTGCACCCCTCACACGGACGAGCAAGTGTTGGACGACTAGCTAGAACTTATCTTGAGCAACTCTGTGCGTACATAGGATGTAGCCTAGAAGACCCGGTCGAAAGCGATAGGCGATAGAGACGAATGGCAAGAGAGAGTCAGGGAAATCTGTGCTAGAAGCATGATGATGATGATGATGATTGCTATTTAACACTAATAATTCAATTCAATATTACTCATTCGTTGGAACACAGTTAAATGGTTCCAAATATTATTGTATATCACTGACAAGTCAATTAAGCATCTGTCATTTGTTTACACACAATTAAATGACCAAACAGTTCTATTTCTTACAATTCAATTTAGTATAAATCATTTGTTTGCACACAGTTTACTTGAACACAGTTCTATTTGACCCACAGATAGGACTCTATCAGGTGCTACCACTCTGGGTCAGAGTAGACCTGGGACCAATGGCAATGAAGGAGAATTCCATATTCCCCAAAGTTCCAATAATGGAGTCTCACCATCAGATTGTTTAGAGTCATATTCAAGACACTGGGTTGTGGGGAGTCTTACACCTCGGCAGAGATTCAGTCGGTGTATTCCACCGCCCCAGCCCACTAGGCACAAAGAAAGAGAATAATATCAACAGGTAAGATATGAGAGGCCGCCGCATTTTTTTTTCAATAGTTGTGAAACGTCCTAAACTTTAGTGAAAATGGTAATGATTACTATGTAGTTGTGAACATAAAACTCTTTTAGAATTTCATTGTAAGTCCCACTTTGTTTATTGCTGCAATAAGAAGTGAAGCGGAAAAATTTATGGCCAATTAAACGGCCAAAAATATATCATTGATTTTCACCCTCGAGGCTTCATTATACTATCAATCAATAACACGTACTTTGAATTGGTGTGTGTGTGTGTGTTATCTTGGGTCTTCCTCGGAAATTAACTAACAATTCTGCTCGTAAACTGAAAATGAATAATATCTACGTACCCATTCTCTCTTTCTCTCTGTTATGCTTTCTCACTTTCTCTCTCATTCTCTCACTCTCACTCTCATTCTCTCTCTCTCTCTATCTCTCTCTCTGTTACGTAAAGCATAATGTTTTTGCTGTACTGTCAACCTTAGCCTCTTTACTAAATTATATTTGAATTTTATAAACATGCACCTTGCTTGTAATTTTAAAATTATTTATCTATTGCTTTTTAGTTTTCAGTGAATACTTTCTAGAGGCGTTCATCTCGTTAAAATCGAGAGGTGCCCGTTGTGTAATGGTTATCGTCGTAGGAAATGGACACGGCGACTCGAGTTCAAATCCTGGACGAGACTGATTGCATTTCACATAGCACTAATACCGTTGGAAAAGGTATGAATCCAATTATTCTCCCACTAGCTATGGATAAATAGCAGGACAGACTGGGTTCTTCAGCCTTGATGAGGCAACTAGTTTAGGAGAAGGAAAACTCTGAATTCAAACCTGTTAAACTCGGCTTAAAAATTGACCTTGTGTCATATCCTGCCCGAGCTGAGGGGTTGGTAAATAGGATCCCGTTAAAATCGTAAGAAGTGAACTCCGACAGCCGAGTCCAAATTTTGAACGAGGCTGTTTGTATTTCACATAACGTTGATACCATTGGAAAAGTTATGTATTTACTTAACCCCTTCCGTTTCGGGCAGGATGCAACATAAGAACAATTTTTAAGCAGTTTAACTGGTTTGAAATCAGAATTTTTGCTTCTCCTAGACCGGTCGCCTACCAAGGCTATATAGCCCAGTTTGCCCTACTATTTATCCATAACGGGAGGGAGAATAGTTGGATGCATAAGAGTATTAGTATAGTGCTATGTGAAACGCAAACAGCCTCGTTCAGGATTCGAAATCGGTTAGTCAAGTCAGTTTCCTACGACGATAACCGTTACTCTTCGAGCGTCTTAAGAAAGCTCTGAATTCGACTATACTTTCTCTTGCAATTAGTAATTAGGACAGATTGGTTTCCTCAACTTTTTAAAGAGTAACACCCAGTAACAAAAAATTTTTTATCCACCCTTATCAATTTTAATTTATTTTTATAAGAAGAGAAAAAAAATTTCTGAAAATATTTGGAATCAAGTTTTCTTAGCTATCAGTATCTGGAAATTGAAGCCATTTTTTGAAGGGAGAAATCTGTCAAATCTATCACTCGTAGATTAAAGGGTTAATAAAATATCTCCATAGAATAATGCAGCCCCTTTAATTGGTGGATCACTGTGAGGAAACCAGTTTTATTGATTGTGTTTTACAGCATATCAACTTTTATAGGTTATTTAATGCGAAATTCTGTTTATACATATATATTAAATAAATGATTTATAAACGAATGGTAACAATTTTTACACGAGCCATGACTCATTTGTTTCCACTCTGTTAAAGTGTTTCAAGTATTGCTATCTAACACTATTCTATTTGCTGCTGATAAATGGTTTCCAGTATTGTAAATAATTAAACCATTCTATACGATCCATAGATAGGACCCTAACTGGAACGAGCACTCCGGGTCAGAGTGGACTAAGGAGTAAAAGCAATGAAAGAGTACTCTATATCCTCCAAACTTCTGGGACAGGAGCCTCACTATTTGCTGGTTTAGTGTCATATCTAAGACACTAGTCGGGGGTGAGGGGTTTACCCATCTACATTAAGCTTTACGTAACAGAGAAAGTGAGAGAGAGAGAGAGAGAGAGAGAGAGAGAGAATGAGAGTGAGAGTGAGAGAATGAGAGAGAAAGTGAGCGAGTGAGATAGAAAGTGAGAAAGCATGAGAGAGAGAGAGAGAGCCCTGATATTTCTAAAATATTTAATGGGTACTTAGATATTATTCATTTTCAGTTTACGAGCAGAATTGTTAGTTAATTTCTGAGGAAGCCCCTGACGACTGACATTGTGAATAAAATGATTTTGATAAAGATAGAATTTTCATTTATGAAACATGATATAAAATGTGTTTAGAAATAACACCTTGTAATACGATAAAGAGTGTCTGAAACAAAGGTTTGTGGCTACATGATCTTCCTGTTTTTGTATTAAGACTTAAGCAGAAACAAGTTGTTGAGCAAATATCTCTCTATATATATATATCTAAATATCTATATACTCAGCTAAAGTGGCAAAATTTACTAAAGTGTAAGTAAAGGAGACTACGTTTACCCTGCCAATGGGGGCTTAAAATACACTGAATGTATCACCTAAAAAAAGGGCGTCCAGATGCCATATGAATATTAAAAAGCCAAGTGTACCCTACAATTTTGTTTGATTAGTTGCCTTACCAAGTTTAAAGGGCCTAGTTTCCCCCTACAATTCTGTTAGACCAGTTTCCATACCAAGTTTAAAGGGCCAATTTAGACCAGTTAGACCATACCAAGTTAGACCAGTTAGACCATATAAAGTTTAAAGGGCTAAGTTATACCAGTTAGACAAGTTAGACACAGTTATCCTACCCTACCCAGTTACCCTACCCTACCAGTTAGACAAGTTAAACAAGTTATTCTACCTGTTTGACCAGTTACCCTACAAGTTAGACAAGTTACCCTACAAGTTAGACCAGTTAGACAAGTTACCCTACTAGTTAGACAACAAGTTAGACAACAAGTTACTCTACCCTACCCCGTTACTCTACTCTACCAGTTAGACTATACCAGTTAGAAAGTATGGCAACAAGTTAGACAACTGGTTAGAAAAGTTAGACAAGGTAGACAACAAATTCAACAAATTACCCTACCCTACCCAGTTACCCTACCCAGTTACCCTACCCTACCACTTAGACTAGTTAGACATGTTAGACGAGTAAGACAAGTTACCCTACCAGTTAGGCAAGTTAGACTACTTGTTAAACAAGTTAGACAAGTTACACAACAAGTTAGACAACAAGTTAGACAACTGGTTAGATAACAAGTTACACAAGTTAGACAAAAGTTAAACAAGTATTTAAAGTTAGAGAATAAGTTAGACAACTGGTTAGACAACAAGTTAGACAAGTTAGACAACAACTTAGAAAGGAAGTTATACAAGTTATACAAGTAAGATACATGATTAGACAGGTTGAACAACAAGTTAAACAAGTGGTTACCCAAAAGTTAGACAAATTAGAGAAAAGTTAGACAACTGATTAGACAGCAAGTTAGACAACAAGTCAAAACAAATTGGACAACTGGTTAGACAACAAGTTAGACAAGTTAGACAACAAGTGAGACAAAAGTTAGACAGCAAGTAAGACAAGGGGTTAGACGAGTTGGGACACATGTTAGACAATTGGTTACCCAAAAAGTTAGACAAATTAGACAAAAGTTAGACAACTAAACTGGTTAGTGAAGAAGTTAGACTACAAGTTAGACAAGTGCTTTGACAACTGGTCAGACAACAAGTTAGACAACAAGTTAGACAACTGGTTAGATAATAAGCTAGACAACAAGTCAACAAAAGCTGGACAACTGGTTAGACAACAAGTTAAACAAATTAGACAATAAGACAAATTAGACAAAAGTTAGACAAGTGAGACAAGTTAGACAAATTACACAACAAATAGATAAGTTAAAAAACAAGTAAGACAAATTAGATAAATGTTAGACAACAGGTTAGACAACCTTAATCCTACCCTACAAAAGTTAGACATGTTAGACAAATTACACAACAAGTCAACAAAAGCTGGACAACTGGTGAGACAAAAAGTTAGACAACAAGTTAGACAAATTAGAAAACAAATTAGACGAGTGGTTAGACAAGTTAGATAAGTTAGACAAGTTAGACAACAAGATACACAAGTTTGACACTTATCTAACTTGTGTATCTTGTTGTCTAACTTGTTGTCTAACTTGTTGTCTGACCAGTTGTCTAACCACTTGTTAGACAAGTTAGACAAGTGGTTAGACAACTGGTCAGACAACAACTTGTCTTACCACTTGTCAAAATTGTGTATCTTGTTGTCTAACTTTTGTCTAACCACTAGTTAGACAACAAGTTAGACAAACCTTGTTAGACAAGTTAGACAAAACTTCTTGGACAAGTAGTTAAACAAAAGTTAGACAAAAGCTAGAAAACAAGTTAGACAAAGGTTGGGCAAGTGGTTAGACAACAAAGTTAGACAACAAGTTTAACAAGTGGTTTAACACGTTAGAGACAAGTCAAACGTTGACAAGTCAACAAAAGTTAGAGGTGGAGGTGCCCGTGGTGTAATGGTTATCGTCGCAGAAATTGGACACGGCGACACGAGTTCAAATCCTGGACTGATTACATTTCACATAGCACTAATACCCTTGGGAAAGGTATGAATCCAATTATTCTCCCACCAGCTATGTGTAAATAGTAGGGCAGACTAGGTTCTTCAGCCTTGAGGAGGCAACTAGTCTAGGAGAAGGAAAACTCTGAATTCGAACCTGTTAAACTCCGCTTAGAAAAACTGGCCTTGTGTCATATCCTGCCCGAGCGGAGGGGTTGGGTAAATATGAAAAATTAGACAAGTTAGACAAGTTAGACAAGTGGTTAGAACGTTAGACCAGTTAGAAAACAAGTTAGACACGTTAGACAACAAGTTAGACAAGTTAGACAACTAGTTAGACAAAAGTGAGACAAGTGGTTAGACAAGTTAGACAACTAGTCTAGGAGAGGAAAACAACTCGTTAGACAACTCGTTAGACAAAAGTTAGACAAGTTAGACTAGTTACACAAAACTAGTTAGACTAGTTACACAAAACTAGTTACACAAAACTAGTTAGACCAGTTACACAAAACTAGTTAGACAAAGGTTAGACAATAAGTTAGACAACTAGTTAGAAAAAACGTTAGACAAGTGGTTAAACGAGTAAGACAACTAGTTAGAAAAAATTTATACAAGTGGTTATTTACTAATTAGACAAAAGTTAGACAAGCTAGACAACTAGTTAGACAAAGAGTTAGACAACAAGTTAGACAAAAGTTAGACAACTAAGTTAGACAAGTTAGACAAGTTACACAAGTGGTTAAACGACTTAGACAACTAGTTAGA
Organism: Sepioteuthis lessoniana; assembly: GCA_963585895.1. Classification (NCBI taxonomy): domain Eukaryota; kingdom Metazoa; phylum Mollusca; class Cephalopoda; order Myopsida; family Loliginidae; genus Sepioteuthis; species Sepioteuthis lessoniana. The sequence continues at coordinate 9,023,158 of OY757926.1, forward strand.
CAACTAGTTAGACAAAAGTTAGACAAATGGTTAGACAACTAGTTAGACAAGTGGTTAGACAACTAGTTACACAAGGTAGACAAAAGTTAGACAAGGGGTTAGATAAGGTAGACAACTAGTCTCGGAGAAGGAAAACAACTCGTTAGACAACTCGTTAGACAAAAGTGTAGACAAGTGGTTTAACGAGTTGCACAAAACTAGTTAGACAAATGTTAGACAATAAGTTAGACAGGTTAGACAAAAGTTAGACAAGTTAGACACAAGTTAGACAAAAGTTAGACAAGTGGTTAAACGAGTTAAACAAATAGTTAGACTACTAGTTAGACAAAAGTTAGACAAATGGTTAAACGAGTTAGACAAGCTAGACAACTAGTTAGACAAAGAGTTAGACAACTAGTTAGACAAAAGTTTGAAAACTAAGTTAGACAAGTGGTTAAACTAGTTAGACAACTAGTTAGACAAAAGTTAGACAAGGTAGACAAAAGTTAGACAAGTGGTTAGACAAGATAGACAACTAGTCTTGGAGAAGGAAAACAACTCGTTAGACAACTCGTTAGACAAAGTGTAGACAAGTGGTTAGACAAAACTAGTTAGCGGTTGCACAAAACTAGTTAGAAAAGGGTTAGACAATAAGTTAGACAGGTTAGACACAAGTTAGACAAGTTAGACAAAAGTTAGACAAAAAGTCAGACAAAAGTTAGACAACTAGTTAGACAACTAGTTTGACAAAAGTTAGACAAGTGGTTAGACAAGTTAGAAAACTAGTTAGACAACTAGTTAGACTACCTTGTCTAGTTAGACAAACTAGTTGTCTAACTAGTTACACAAAACTAGTTGTCTAACAAAACTAGTTGTCTAACTAGTTACACAAAACTAGTTGTCTAACAAAAGTTAGGCAAGTTAAGCAAACTAGTTTGTTAGACAAAAGTTAGGCAAGTTAAGCAAACTAGTTTGTTAGACAACTAGTTGTCTAGTTTTGTGTAACTAGTTAGACAACTAGTTTGTCTACCTAGTCTTTTGTCTAACTAGTTGTCTAACTAGTTGTCTAACAAACTAGTTGTCTAACAAAGGTAGACTAGTTTGTCTACCTTTGTTAGACAACTAGTTAGACAACTAGTTAGACAAAAGACTACAAGTTAGACTACAAGTTAGACAACAAGTTAGACAACTAGTTTGTTAGACAACTAGCCCAACAAGGTAGACAACTTGTTAGACAACTAGTTTGTCTAACTAGTTTGTCTAACTAGTTTGTCTAACTTTTGTCTAACTAGTTGTCTACCTCGTCAGTTTAGTTGTCTAACTAGTTTGTCTAACTAGTTTGTCTAACTAGTTGTCTACCCCGTCAGTTTAGTTGTCTAACTAGTGTAACTAGTCAGTTTAGTTGTCTAACTAGTGTAACAAACTAGTCTACCTTGTTAGACAACTAGTTTGTTAGACAACTTAGTTAGACAAGGTAGTTAGACAACTAGTTAGACAACTAGTTAGACAATGTAGACAACTAGTTAGCCCAACAAGGTAGACAACTAGTTAGACTAGTTAGACAACTAACTGACGAGGTATTTAGACTAGTTAGACAACTAGTTACACTAGTTAGACAACTAAACTGACGAGGTAGACAACTAGTTAGACAACTAGTTAGACATAAGTTAGACAAGGTAGACAAGGTAGACAAAAGTTTGACAAGGGGTTAAATGAGTTAGACAACTAGTTAGGCAAGTTAGACAAATAGACAAAAGTTTGGCAAGTGGTTAGACAAGTTAGACAACTAGTTAGCCAACAAGTTAGACAGATTAGACAACTAGTTATACAAAAAGGAGACAGGTGGTTAGACAAGTTAGACAACTAGTCTCGGAGAAGGAAAACAACTCGTTAGACAACTCGTTAGACAAAAGTTAGACAAGTGGTTTAACGAGTTACTTTGTGTAACTCGTTAAACTAGTTAGACAAATGTTAGACAATAAGTTTACTTGTCTAACTTTTTAGAAAATTTTTCTAACTAGTTGTCTAACTCGTTTAACCACTTGTCTAACTTTTTTCTAAAAAGTTAGACAAGTGGTTAAACGAGTTAGACAACTAGTTAGAAAAATTTATACAAGTGGTTTGTCTAACTCAAACGAGTTAGGCAAGTTAGCCCAACTAGTTAGACTACTAGTTAGACAAAAATTAGACAAGTAGTTAAACGAGTTAGACAACTAGTTAGAAAAAATTTATCTAAATTCTATATGAATTTTTTCTCACTAGTTGTCGTTTATATATAATTTTTTCTAACTAGTTCTCGTTTATATATAACTTTTTTATAAAATTTTTCAAACGAGTTAGACAAGTGGTTAGGCAAGTTAGCCCAACTAGTTAGACTACTAGTTAGACAAAAGTTAGACAAGTGTTCAGACAAGTTAGACAACTAGTTAGACAACTGGTTAAACAGGTTAGACAAGTTAGACACAAGTTAGACAAAAGTTAGGCAAGTTAAACAACTAGAAGACAAACTAGACTAGTCTTGTCTAACTAGTTGTCTAACTAGTTTGATAGTCTAACTAACTAGTTGTTTAACTAGTCTGACAAACTAGTTGTCTAACTAGTCTAACAAACTAGTCTAAAACAAACTAGACTAGTTTTGTCTACCTAGTTGTCTAACTAGTTGTCTACCTTGTCTAACTAGTCTAGACAACTAGTTAGACTAGTTAGACAACTAGTTACACAAAGTAGACAACTAGTTGTTTGTCTACCATGTTGTCTACCTAGTTGTCTAACTAGTTGTCTAACTAGTCTGACAAACTAGTTGTCTAACTAGTCTAACAAACTAGTCTAAAACAAACTAGACTAGTTTTGTCTACCTAGTTGTCTAACTAGTTGTCTACCTTGTCTAACTAGTCTAGACAACTAGTTAGACTAGGTAGACAACTAGTTACACAAGGTAGACAACTAAGTTGTTTGTCTACCTTGTTGTCTACCTAGTTAGACAACGAGTTGTCTACCTTGTGTCTACCTTAGACAACTAGTTACAAGGTTAGTTACAACTAGTTACAACGTTAGTTACCTTGTTGTCTACCTTAGACAACTAGTTACCTTGTAACCTTAGACAACTAGTTACCTGAGACAACTAGTAACCTTAGACAACTTGTAACCTTAGACAACTAAGTACCTTAGACAACGTTAGTTACCTTGTTGTCTCCCTGAGACAACTAGTTACAACGTTAGTTACAACTAGTTACAACGTTAGTTATAATTAGTTAGACAACTAGTTACAACGTTGTCTACCTTAGTTGTCTAACTAGCTGTCTAACTAGTTGTCAAATAGTTGTCTAACTAGTTGTCTAACTACTTGTCAACTAGTTGTCTAACTAGTAGACAACTAGTTGGACAACTAGTCAGACTAGACAACTCGTTGTAACTAGTTGTCTAGTCTGACTAGTTGTCCAACTAGTTGTCTAACTAGTCTAACTAGTTGTCTAGACTAGTTGTCTAGTATAACTAGTTGTCTAGACTAGTTAGACTAGACTAGTTGACTAGTTGACAACTAGTCTAGTCAACTTGTCTAGTTGACTAGACTAGACAAGTTGACTAGACTAGTTGACTAGTTGACAACTAGTCTAGACAACTAGTCTAGACAACTAGTCTAGACAACTAGTCTAGACTAGTCTAGTTGACTAGTCTAGTTGACTAGTCTAGTTGACTAGACTAGACAAGTTGACTATACTAGTTGACTAGTTGACAACTAGTCTAGACAACTAGTCTAGACTAGTTGTCAACTAGTTGTCAACTAGTTGTCAACTAGTTGTCAGACAACTAGTTGTCAACTAGTTGTCAGACTTGTTAGACAACTTGTTGTTGTTAGACAACTTGTTGTCTAACTTTTGTCTAACAAGTTGTCTAACTTTTTGTCTAACTTGTTGTCTAACAAGTTGTCTAACTTGTTGTCTAACTTGTTGTCTAACTTGTTGTCTAACAAGTTGTCTAACTTGTTAGACAACTTGTTAGACGTCTAAGTTAGACAACTTGTCTAACTTGTTGTCTAACTTGTTGTCTAACTTGTTGTCTAACAAGTTGTCTAACTTGTTAGACAACTTGTTAGACGTCTAAGTTAGACAACTTGTTACAAGTTAGACAACAAGTTGTTACAAGTTAGACAACAAGTTACAAGTTAGACAACTTGTTACAAGTTAGACAACTTGTTACAAGTTAGACAACAAGTTAGACAACTTGTTAGACAACAAGTTAGACAACAAGTTAGACAACAAGTTAGACAACTTGTTAGACAACAAGTTAGACAACAAGTTAGACAAAAAGTTAGACAACTTGTTAGACAAGTTAGACAACAAGTTAGACAACTAAGTTAGACAACTAAGTTAGACAACAAGTTAGATAACAAGTAACTAAGTTGTTGTCTAACAAGTAACTAACTTGTTGTCTAACTTAGACAACAAGTTACTTAGTTGTCTAACTTAGACAACAAGTTAGACAACAAGTTAGACAACAAGTAACTAAGTTAGACGTCTAACTTGTTGTCTAACTTACTTACTTGTTGTCTAGACTTGTTGTCTAACTTGTTGTCTAACTTTTGTTAGACTTGTTGTCTAACTTAGCAAAAGTTAGACAACTAGTTACCTGAGACAACTAGACAACTAACTTAGACAACAAGTTGTCTAACTTAGTTGTCTCAGGTAACTAGTTGTCTAACGTTAAAAGTTAGACAACAAGTTAGACAAAAAGTTAGACAAAAAGACAAAAGTTAGACAAGTTAGACAACAAGTTAGACAAAAAGTTAGACAAAAAGTTAGACAAAAAGACAAAAGTTAGACAAAAAGTTAGACAAAAAAGTTAGACAAAAAGACAAAAGTTAGACAAGTTAGACAAAAAGTTAGACAACAAGTAACTAAGTTAGACAACTTGTTGTCTAAGTTAGTTGTCTAACTTGTTGTTGTCTAACTTGTTGTTGTCTAACTTGTTGTTGTCTAAGTTAGTTGTCTAACTTGTCTAACTTGTCTAACTTGTTAGACAAGTTAGACTTGTCTAACAAGTTAGACAACTAACTTAGTTGTCTAACTTAGTTGTCTAACTTAGTTGTCTAACTTAGTTGTCTAACTTAGTTGTCTAACTTAGTTGTCTAACTTAGTTGTCTAACTTAGTAGTCTAACTTAGTTGTCTAACTTAGTTGTCTTAGTTGTCTAACTTGTTGTTGTCTAACTTGTTGTTGTCTAACTTGTTGTTGTCTAAGTTAGTTGTCTAACTTGTCTAACTTGTCTAACTTGTTAGACAAGTTAGACTTGTCTAACAAGTTAGACAACTAACTTAGACAACAAGTTGTCTAACTTGTTTAACTTGTCTAACTTGTCTAACTTGTCTAACAAGTTAGACAACTAACTTAGACAACAAGTTGTCTAACTTAGTTAGACAACTAACTTAGTTAGACAACTAACTTTTGTCTAACTTGTTAGACAACTTGTTAGACAACTTGTTGTCTAACTTGTTAGACAACTTGTTAGACAACTTGTCTAAGTTAGACAACTTGTTGTCTAAGTTAGACAACAAGTCTAACCACTTAGTCTAACAAGTCTAACTAACTTAGTCTAACAAGTCTAACAAGTCTAACAAGTCTAACTAACTTAGTCTAACAAGTCTAACAAGACTTAGTCTAACAAGTCTAACAAGACTAACTAACTTAGTCTAACAAGTCTAACAAGACTTAGTCTAACAAGTCTAACAAGACTTAGTCTAACAAGTCTAACAAGACTAACTAACTTAGTCTAACAAGTCTAACAAGTCTAACTAACTTAGTCTAACAAGTCTAACCACTTAGTCTAACAAGTCTAACTAACTTAGACAAGTTAGACTTGTCTAAGTTAGACAACAAGTTGTCTAACTTGTCTAACCACTTGTCTAACTTGTCTAACCACTTGTCTAACTTAGACAAGTTAGACTTGTCTAAGTTAGACAACAAGTTGTCTAACTTAGACAAGTCTAACTTGTCTAACCACTTGTCTAACTTAGTCTAACCACTTGTCTAACTTAGTCTAACCACTTGTCTAACCACTTGTCTAACTTAGACAAGTCTAACTTGTCTAACCACTTGTCTAACTTAGACAAGTTAGACTTGTCTAAGTTAGACAAGTGGTTAGACAAGTTAGACAAGTGGTTAGACAAGTTAGACAACTAAGTTAGACAAAGGTTAGAAACTAGTTAGATAAAAATGAGACAAGTGGTTAAACGAGTTAGACAAGTAACTAATTAGACAAAATTAGACAACTAGTTAGACAAAATTTAGACAGGGTAGACAAGGTTGACAAAAGTTAGACAAATTGTTAAGCGAGTTAGACAAAAGTTAGACAACTAGTTAGACAAAAGGTAGACAAGGTAGGCAAGTTAGACAAAGGTAGACAAATGTAGACAAAAGTTAGACCAGTGGTTAAACGAGTTCAGACAACTAGTTAGACAACTACTTAGACAAAAGTTAGACAAAAGTTAGACGAGTGGTTAAACGAGTTAGACAAGTGGTTAGACGAGTTAGACAAGTGGTTAGGCAAGTTAGCCCAACTAGTTAGACTACTAGTTAGATAAAATTTAGACTACTAGTTAGCCACAAGTTAGACTACTAGTTTGACAAGTGTGGTTAGACAGGTTAGACAACACGCTAGATAACAAGTTAGACAAGTTAGACTAGTTGTTAGACAAGTTAGACAACAAGTTAGACAAGTTAGACAACAAGTTTTCGTTGTTGGACTTTTCTCCTTTTTCTTTCTGGTGGGTGCCGAATTTGTTCTTCTTGTTTTTGGTCTCTTTTCCTTGTTTATTATTTTCTGGGGGGCCTTGTGTTTTCTCTCTCTCTCCTTCCATCGCCTGAACAAGCCGTTCCGAAATAGATTCCTCATTGTTCTTAGCCGCTTCTCTGATCGTCTCCATGGAACCATGGAACCATGGTAACCCAGTCGTACCCATGATACGGATATGCCTACCTCTGGCGTCAAATATGTTTAAATTTACCATCAGCAGATACGGCTATTTGGGAAATAGACAGATAATGTTCATAACGATAGAACACAGGAATCTCGGAATTTGAAAACACGTAAAGACTTCTTGTTGAAGGACGAAACCTTTTTATCAACTTTGAGTTAAAGGTTTCGACGTAAGGAGGAGAGACACAATCTTCTATGCTGTCTTATTCACTTGGTCCCCTTCTCGAGCGGCCCCCGTCTGGAGCGGCCCCCATAGGGTGCAAGTTCGCCTCGCATCTGCGATCCTTCTCGTTTGGCGTCTAGTACCCAACTCTGTCTTTCTTCAAATTCTCACACAAACCTCTGCCCGCTTCCGGTGGGTGACGTCACCCGCACCCTGTCTCCCCGTTTCGTCTCGGACTATTATGACATCTGAGAGACACCTCCATCCGCCTGCCCGCGTCCTCGTTAACACCTGCCTCAATGTTGCACCTAACTAAACCATGTGCTGAGCCGAAATGTTCTCAGCCTAACTAAACTCAAAGGCATGAACCGAAATCCCTCGGCTATTATATAACATAGACAAGTGGTCAGACGAGTTAGACAACAAGTTAGACAACAGGTTAGACAAGTTAGACAACTGGTTAGATAAGTTAGACAACAAATGGTTATACAAGTTAGACAAGTTAGACAAATCGTAAAACAAGTGGTTAGACAAGTTAGACAAGTGGTAAGACAAGTTAGACAACAAGTTAGACAAGTTAGACATCTGGTTAGATAAGTTAGAAAACAATTTAGACAAGTTAGACAACTGGTTAGACAAGTTAGACAACAAGTTAGACAAGTTAGACATCTGGTTAGATAAGTTAGAAAACAAGTTAGACAAGTTAGAAAACTGGTTAGACAAGTTAGACAATACGTGGTTAGACAAAAAGTTAAACAAGTGGTTAGACAAGTTAGACAAGTGGGACAATAAGTTAGACAACAAGTTAGACAAGTGGTTAAACAACTGGTTAGACCAGTTAGAAAAGTTAGACAACTGATTAGACAAGTTAGAAAAGTTAGACAACTGGTTAGACAAGTTAGACAATAAGTTAGAAAAGTGGTTAGACAAGTTAGACAACAGGTTAGACAAGATAGACAACATGTTAGACAGCTGGTTAGATCGGTTAGACAACATGTTAGACAAGTTAGACAACAATTTATACATGTTTGACAACTATTTAGGCAATAAGACAACAAGTTAGACAATAATAGACTTATTGTCGAACTTTTTCAACTTGTCTAAATTATTGTCTAACTTGTTGTCTAGATAATAAGTTAGACAAGTGGTTAGACGAGTTAGACAAGAAGTTAGACAACAAGTTAGACAACTAACAAGTAAGACATCTAACAAGTTAGACAAGTGGTTAGACATGTTATAGAAGTAGTTAGACAAATTAGACAAGTTAGAAAACTGATTAGACAAGTGGTTAGACAAGTTAGACAAGTTACCCAACAAGTTAGACAACAGGTTAGACAACTGGTTAGACCAGTTAGACAACAAGCTAGACAACAAGTTAGTCAATTGGTGAGATAAGTTATACAAGTTACCATATCAGTTAGACCTGTTAGACAAGTTAGACAAGTTACCATACCTGTTAGACCAGTTAGGCAAGTTGCCATACTAAGTTGCCTTACCAGTTACCCTACTCCATCCAGTTAGACGTAGGTACGCATTTTATAATCCATAAATAAGGGGTTAAATCTTGAGTTTCTGATTACCAAAAAATCACGGAAAAAATGAAGTTGGCAAACCTTTGTTAATGAATTTTATTCTCACAGGTTGCCCCATGCTCTTGTGCCAGACTAAAATAAGCTCATTAAATGACTACGTTACGCATTTCGCGTGACGTGACGATAAGTTGGATTGTTTTTTTGTTTGTTTTAATGGCATATCAACCATCGTGGGTTATTAACTATCCTTGTTGAAGAACAGCACTGATACTATTTAATTCATAGCTGGAGGAATAAGGAGGTTTCATGACTTTTCCAAGGGTATTAGTCCAAAAGTGAACGTAATAGAGCGTCTAGAGTTCAAACTCGCTTACTTCAAAGTTGCCCTCCTGTACATTTACTCTTATGCTGCGAGGACTTTTATTTAGGTCAATGTTCTCTTTTAAGAACTGTAATAATAAGGAAAGAATCTAACTGAAACAAAATTAAAAAATAATTACTATGAACAAACTATTTTGAAATGTGCTTCGTTCATTTTCTTTTTTACCGAGTAAGGAACACCATAACGCAGTGCGTACTCGCTTACTAGAATCAGTTGCAAAATTTACTCCTTATTTCGACGAGATGCGTCATATCAGTTTATTATGGAAAGAGATAACAGCAAATTGATTTTGCATATCAGAATTACAGATTTTCCATTGGAGAACATCGCTTATGAGTTCCTCCTTGCTTTTTCAGCAGTGTCCAGCATGTATTGGATAGTTAGTTAAATGGAATGCCAGTGTCCGTACAGATACTGTGTTGAAGGGCGCTGTTTCCAGGGTTTGTTGAAAACAACACACAGCATCCTTGGGTAGTTCCCATCTAGATTTGCTTTTTTTATATACGGTCTTTTTAAAGAAATTTAATACGAGGATCATTAAATAAGTTTCCTGACTTTTTCGTATGGGCACCTTTATTGATAGTACACTCATGAAACTCTAGTCCCCTTTGAAGTGATCTCCTCCGGCTGCAATGCACTTTTTGTACCGTTCCAATAACTTCTGCAAGGCCCCATGGAAGTCCTCTTGTGTGAGCGTGTCAATGACCGTCGTCACAGCCTCTTTCATCTCCTCAATTGTCTCTGTGCTAAGGGAATAACCAAAAGTCTCAGGGAGCAAGGTCTAGACAATAGGGAAGCTGAGGAACTGTCTTGAGGCCCATCTTGGTCAAATAGTCTGTGACAAGGATGGAGTTGTAGACTGGTGCATTGTCCTGGTGGAAATGCCACTGTCCCGATTTGAAGAGTGCTGGCCTCTTCCGACGAAATCTCTTCCTGAACTCCCTTAAAACCTCAACATAGTAACCCTAACCGTAACCCTTTGGCCAATCAACTCTGGTGTATTGACTTCCTTACTCCTCCCACACCTCTCATCATCCCTCACAGACTCCATGCCTTCCTTGAGTCTCTTATGCCACTCAAAAACTGATGCTCGATTCACGCAACATGGTCGAAAAGCATTTTGAAGCATTCCATACGTTTCTGTGGCATCATTTTTTCCAAGTTTAAAACAGAATTTTATTGCATATCGTTCTTCTAAAGCGTCCTCACGTCCAGATTGCATTTTTGAAATTCACCAGCTGTGACAATCAGTGTTTAGTAGGGTGTATTCCAATTGCTGCTGTAGCTGTTAATTTGAAGCTGAAATCATAAAAATTGGTCAGTCATCTCATAAGATGTATAGCAATAACATAGTGAATTTTTAAGAGTCTACGACAATTTTAAATGCCTGTACAAAAAAGTCTGGAAAACTATTGAAGGCACCACGTATATATATATATATATATATATGTGTGTGTGTGTGTTGCATATCCATCATGGAGAGACCAGCAAGTGGCAACAATACTTGTGTATTAAAAAGATAAACTCCTTTATTCGAAATGTTGTGATGGTTGTGTGTATGCGCGCGCGTGCGAGAGAAAGAGAGAGAGAGAACGTCCGGGCGTGAGAGTACAAGACAGAGAGATAGATAGGGAGGGAGAGAGAGAGAGAGAGGGAGAGAGAGAGAGAGAGAGAGAAAGAACGTCCGGGTAAGATATTGAGAGAGAGAGAGAGAGAGAGAGAGAGAGAGAGAAAGAGAGAGATGGAGATTGAGAGAGAAAACGTCCGGGCGTGAGAGTACAAGACAGATAGATATATAGGGAGCGAGTGAGCGTCTGGGAGATTGAGAGAGAGAGAGAGAGAGAGAGAGAGAGAGAGAACATCCAGGCCAGAGAGAGAGAGAGAGAGAGAGGACGTCTGGAAATGAGTGAAAGAGAGAACGTCCAAGCGGTGTGTATGTGTGTGTGTGAGAGAGAGAGAGACTGAGAGAGAAAGAGTGAGAGAGAGAGAGAATGTGGCAGAGACGGCTTGTCATAGCAGGTCGATAGCGGAAAGCGATCCTACGGTATGTCTCGGTAGCACTCTACCTTCTCTTATAGTATTCCGTGTGTCCTTTTTTTTTTATGTATTTTGTATTATCCACGCATTTTCTCTGTCGGCCCAAATATCTTCTTTAATTGCGTCATCTCAAAGTTCGAACGACCACCCGACTGAACACATACGGGTTTTTGTCCCCTCAGTTTTATACCCTATTCTACGACTTCCGATTCGAGAGCGGTTTGCATCCATCTTCAGAAGATATTACCATTCTCCGTGCTAATGGATGATACTTTCATTTCTCCACTCATTCATTATACGACCGGTGTGTGTGTGTTGGGGGATCAAAATAGTTCACAGGCTGAAAACTTCATATGATGACGACATATCAGTTCTTGATTTTTTTTACCAATGGGACTCAAATACTGAAACACCAGCGGAACAAGTGTGCAGACTAAAAGGGGGATTATGTTGAAAAATGTTCCCCATTTAGTCACACTCTTTGAAAGTATTTTGTCAGCCTACGAACTTTTCCGCAGATCCTAACTTTAGTATCAAATAACCCAGTAATGATATGCCAGCCAGCCAACCAACCAACCAACCCTTCCACCTACTTTATTGTGAACGCATTACTAATCAGTCCAGTCTTGATATTAACAGCTGCCTGATCAAAGCCTAGGTATCATATCATAATCTTCGGTTGCATGCAGAAAGGTGTGATGTTCCTTTGTATTGACTGGTTGGATGCACTTACACAAAGACACTATCTTTAACAATAATGGGATTTTTTATGGGACTCTATTTATTTCAAATAGAAAAGTTTTTCAAGTTAAAGTCAATTTTAATGATAAAAATTACAAATCTGAATATATATATATACATACACACTCACATACACACACACACATATATATATATATATATATATATATTCAGGGTGGAACGATAAAATTGTTGCCCTAGAAAAGACGACATGATTCCATTTCCGTTTAATGAAAACCGGTTTTCTTTTTTGTTGCTGACCATCTACTAGTTGGCCAGTTGTGTACTAATCCCAAGAGCGATAGGAGTCTTCTATCATGTCTGAAAGTGACACAATGTTCAACGTGCGAGATCGGAGATGCGCCGCTGTACAACTTATGCTCTGTACCAATCCAAGTTATGACGACAGGACCATTGACACCACCCTCAAAATGCAAATCCGGACGGTTCAACGTGCCCAGGGTGATGAAAACAAAGTTTCCGGCTACGGTTATGGTCTTTGGTGTGGTTTCAAGTGAGGGCCACATCACGCCACCTCACATCTTCGAAGTCGGCTTGAAAGTCAACACCAAAGTGTATCTGGATGTGCTGAAGAGTGTGGTGATCCCCTGGTGCAATCAGGTGGCCGGTGGCAGACCCTGGGTGTGGCAGCAGGACTCGGCGCCGGCCCACAAGTCCAAAGAGACCCAGGCTTGGCTTCAGAATGAGTGTTACGACTTTGTACCCTTCTCTCACTGCCCCCTCCCTCCCCCGACCTGAAACCGTTAGACTACTTCGTTTGGTCGTACGTCGAGAACATCACTAACATGACTTCCCACAACACCAAAGCCAGCCTGATCGCCGCCATCCGCCGAGTGTTCGCCGAGCTCCTACCGGCGCTTGTGGAAAAAGCATGCTCCCAGTTCCGGATCCGTATCGAGGCGGTGATTGAGGCTGAAGGCGGTTACATTGAATAGATGTCAGCTCTACTACATAATCAAGTTACCTGAATTGATTTTTACAATAAAAATCTTGAAATAAAGCTGTAGTGTTGTTTTCTTTAGGACGACAATTTTATCGTTCCACCCTATATATATATATATATATATATGGGTTAAAGATGACGTGGCCTAAAAAAGAAATTATCTTCAATATCTTAAAGAAAACGTTGAAAAAAAATTAATACAGTACTTACATTTAAAGTCATTGGAGTGGAAGAATTTAGAAATAAAAATTGTTGAACGTTTCTTAAAGATATTAGAAATTATTTCTTTTTATAGGACATGCCTTTTTTAACTCATTTATATAAGAAACATAGGCAGAACACGTTCTTTTATATATTCAGATATAAATAAATGAATCAGAAAAATATGTTGAATAGATAAACGGAAGAAAAACACATATTTTGGTGGGGATGAAAATTTATTGTATTTTCAAAGTATATATTTTTCTCCGGTTTGTTTTTTCAACATATTACTGTGATTCATTTTCATATCTCTCTTACACTCTCTCTCTCACTCTCTCTCTCTCTTTCTCTCTCTCTCTCTCTTACACACACACACACACATACATGAAGGTCATTCAATTAATAAGGTGAACTTTTGGTGGACAAAAAAAACCCTACAAAAAACAAAAACAAAATATATTTTTTCAAGAAATGTGAACTCATTGTTTGTGGTTGGTTTGTGGCAAAAATTATTTCAATCTCACAAAAAGATTTATTTTGAGGCTATTCAAAATGGCGGCAAACCAGATAGCTCTCAGCTTGAATAGATTTTTTTTTGTTTAATGACGTATTTGTAGATTATCTAATGCCAAAGCCATTCTCTTAGAAGAACAGTAGTGGTACTATTTAACCTACAGCTGGGAGGATAAGGGGGTTCATACCTTTCACAAGGGTATTTGTCCATTATTTATGACGCATTAGGTGTTCCTAAAGAAAGTCACCGAACACAGAATATTCGGTTGGGGCTAAAACAAGTCAATTAATATAATAGGACATTCAATTGTACACGACTAGGGACTCGAGTTCCCTCCCTTGGCTATACAAGCGCTACATGCATTGAGGAACAAACAGAAAAGCCCATAAAGCACTAACTCTTCTCAGGCCCTGGAATATAAAGAAGGGAGCCTCCATGTTACTACGTCTGCTCTTTGCAAAGGAACTCATATAGAAATATTAACATTTTCTGAAGACATTTTCTGTGTTATATAATTAAGGTAATGATTTTTTTATATTAATCATTTTTCGTTAATTATATTTTATCATTTAGTTTGGTAAGGCTTTGAACTACTCGGTGTCTCCTTGTTCAGGTGCTATAGTCAGATGACGCCCGCGTGGAATGGATATGACAATTATCATTTGTTATAATAAATCCCCAGACAGGAAATAGGCTTGGACGGCCGTTGTAAATTGAGTGGGTGGTTGACGTCATACCCGGAAATGATGGTCCTGAGAATTTGAGGATTTTGAAAAGACAGGTAGTTGGAGTGTGACCGTTGAAGATCACGGTTAGGTTTTTCGGATCTGATCAAAGCAGATCAGTTTGGGTCTCGACCGGCAAAGATAATTTGAGATCTTAGACACCACAACATGAGCTGAGCATGGGTGGGGTCAGTATAGTATGGTTAGTAACGGCTTTTATGATTTGTGTCTCTCTCCTCGTGTCACCAAGGACTGAAGGTAGAAAGAAATAAACTTTTTCATACCGCCTGTATTTGTTGTTATTGATATCAATATCGCTATTCAACACCTGTATATATATGTATTTACCCAACCCTTTGCACGAACAGGATGTGACACAAGGTCAATCTTTAAGCGGAGTTTAAGTACGTGGGGCATTCAATAAGTTTCCAGAATTTTTTTGTACAGGCATTTAAAATTGTTGTTGACTCTTGAAAATTCAGTATGTTATTACTGTACATCTTATGAGATGACTGACCAATTTTTATGATTTTGGCTTCAAAGGAACTAAAGCCTGATTGTCACAGCTGGTGAATTTCAAAAATGCAATCTGGACTTAAGCAGAACGATATTCAATAAAATTCTGTTTTAAACTTTAAAAAATGCCATGCGATGAAAGCTGGATCTACTGCTTTGACCCAGAGACCACGAGACAGAGTTCCCAGTGGAAGTATGCTGGCTCTCCCAGTCCCAAGAAGGCCAGACGGGGCAAATCCACCCACAAACATTTGATGATCCCTTTTTTTGACAGAACTGGCATGATCTAATTGCACTGGGTTCCCACTGGACAGACTGTCAACAAGGAATACTATGTTGAGGTTTTAAGGGAGTTTAGGAAGAGATTCCGTTGGAAGAAGCCAGCACACTTCAAATCGGGTCAGTGGCATTTCCAGCAGGACCATGCACCAGTCTACAACTTCATCCTTGTCACCGACTATTTGACAAAGATGGGCACCAAGACAGTTCCTCACAGTCCCTATAGTCCAGACCTTGCTCCCTGTGACTTTTGGTTATTCCCTAAGCTCAGAGGCTATCGTTATGAGACAATTGAGGAGATAAAAGAGGCTGTGACGAAGGTCATTGATACGATCACACAAGAGGACTTCGATGGTGCCTTCCAGAAACTTATTTAATGATCCTCGTATATATAGTAGATTTTAGTAAAGATGACAAGATGATTAGAATTAGTGGAAAAGTGGATAAAACAAAATGTTTGGTTGTTTCCTTTTTCCACTTATTTTTATTATATATATATATATATATATATGTGTGTGTGTGTGTGTGTGTGTATTTGCGTGCACACATGTATACCCCTGTTCAAACATCCTTGTGTATGTATGTATGTTTTATGTTTTTTTTAGTTTTGCCTGGTCGTCAAGGTTCTTGTAACCGATGTGAAATTTCTTGAACCATCTGGTTCTGTACTGTGATTAACTGCCCCTTTATTTTTACACAACAAATATTTTTGGTTGTTTCGGTGATGTTATGGTCCGTTTCGAACTCGTAAGGTACGGAATTTAACTCTGTTGTACGTTCATCTGTACGGTTTTCAATGCACAGCGTGTCAGCGCACCATTTACTACGACACTACCTTTCGAAAGCTTGAACTGCTCCAGTCAAATGATATTAGTACCACAAGCTAGCATATGTTACCAAAATATTGCAAAACTTTTAACTTATCCTGGTAGATTATGGACAAAACAGGAATGATTATAAAAAAGATTAAATTTTTGTTTTATTTCTGAACAAAAACTGTTATTTTTCAGTTGATTTTACCTACAATAAACAGAAAATACCAATTTTTTCCCTTCAAACTTTTCTTTTGTGACCTGAGTAAAGAAATTTTGATATTCACTCATTTTCCAGAACATTCTAAGTAGATTCGGTGCTGAGTAGCCGATAAAAAAACTTTCTAGAAAGTTATAGAACTAACACATATTTAAAAAAAAAAAAACTTTTCGGATTGTGTAAGACTTTGCATAGTAATATATATATATATATATATATATATATATATATATATATATATATATGTGTGTGTGTGTGTGTGTGTGTGTATTATTCGGTCCAGTTAAACCGGAGTTTAAAAAAAAAAAAAAATTCGACAGTCAACATTTAAATTTTCCCCTTCTCCCCTCCCACCCTTCTTTCTGTGTCTATTCTGAATTATTTTATCCATAAGACCTGAAGAAGTCCGGTTATTTTTGGTGTTTTTGATTTATATCAAAACCATAACAGGATGGAAATAAATTTATAATCCTCATGTAACCGGTTTTTGTTTTTTCTTAAAGATATATATATATATATATATATATATATATATATAATTATGTGTGTGTGTGTGTGTGTGTGTGTGTGTGTGTGTGTGTGTTATGGTTAAAAGTGCTTCTAAATCGTAAAATCTTTACACAAAATATGGAACAATATCCTGATGTAAAGCAAGTTATAAATCGCATTGTCGATCGTCGAGCTGGTAATCCATTCGTCTGACATATTCACCGAACGTTCGAGGACGTGATACTCGGTCGTGAGTAAATACACAGCCTTACATTTTAAAAATATTTTATGATATATATATCTTTATATAACTCGAACGAAAAGGAAGACTTTGAATTAAAACCAGTTGTAGCTCTTTTAAAAACTAACCATGTGTCACATCCTGTTAGTAGATAAATATGTACTGTGATTATTTGTGTATAAGGTTTGGTTTGGTTTCTTTGTTTAATAGCATATCAACCTTCGTGGGTTATTTAATGCCAAAACCGTCCTAGAAGAAGAACAGTATATAACCTAAAGCTGGTGGGAATAAAGAGTTCATGCATTTTCCAAGGGGCATTAGGCCGAAAGTAAACGCAATTGCGCGACTTGAACTCGAACCTGCCTACTACGTTAACCAGTTCAAAATGTTAGCCATAA
The DNA here is from genome assembly GCA_963585895.1 of Sepioteuthis lessoniana. NCBI lineage: Eukaryota > Metazoa > Mollusca > Cephalopoda > Myopsida > Loliginidae > Sepioteuthis > Sepioteuthis lessoniana. Next base: position 9,040,322 of record OY757926.1, read on the forward strand.
CGCCACGGGGAAGGCGCCTCTGGTGGTGTAATAGTTAGCAAGCTCGACTAGCAAACCTACACGAGTGAGTTCGAGTCTCATTGGGTGCCCCTTTCATATGGCCTTGTGCCACATCTAAGCAAAAAGCTTAGTAAATTTCCATAACGCCACGGGGAATTCTCCTTTTAATATAAGACGCTGTAATTTTCCAAACACAAAAATTAGTGGTGCGTATTATACACGAGAACTATATAATCAACTATTTGCCGGCCACATGTCTCACTATATTTGGGACAGGATGATAGAAAGATCAAACTGATGTTTTTTTGAGGTTACAGAGAAATATCCCCTGGAATGTGTGTTTGCTTATAATTTTGTTTCTCCTAATATGAGCTGATTTTTTCTGTAAGATTTTGTTGCATTTTTGTGTGAACATATTCATGTGTTTGCTATAAACACCGTCTGCGAATTAATAAAATGTTGAACAAATAGTAAATTTAGATTAAATTTAACCCCTACAAATTCAAAAAAATCTGTGCGTAGTTGGCCAAATGTAACATAATTGCGAAAGGATTTTTTTTTATATTATTATTTTTCGTTGGTTATATCTTATCTTTCGGTTTAGTTAGGCTTAGAACTATTCGGCTTAGTGCATGGGTAGGGGCACACATTGAGCGTAGGTGTTCACGCTCGTGCGGGGAGGATGTGACAATCACAGATGTCATAATAAAAACCCCGGATAGAAATGAGATTGGGGATATGAATGACGTCATGCCTGGAAGCGATGGGCTGAGGATTTTGGGTGATTTTTGAAAAAAAAAGCAGTTAGTTGAGATTTGAAACTGGAAGAATTGAGATACGGACCTGGGCGAAGCGAGTTGATTTTCGAATCTGGGTGAGGCCAGGCCAGTTGGGTCAACGAGTTGCGCCGCGCGTGGTGGGGTCAGATGGAACAGTCAGCATAGTAGAAATTGTGTCTCTCTCTCCTCGTGTCGAAAAACCTAAAAGTCAAGAAGGTAATAAAAGTTTCGTACCTGAAAGACCGGAAGTCGTCAGTGTTTCGGGATTCCTATGCATTATGAATATTTTACGTATTCATATCGTATTGTGGATATGTTACAGAAAATTAGGTATGCATGTTATTCACGAGTCTATGTTATACTCAAATAATTGTATTAAATGCCTATCGGGTTTTAATGATCCAAGGGAGGAAACTCTATTGCATTATCTCCCTTAGACTAAATCACTTGTTTTTGAAATTTGGCCAGGCTATAATCTTCGTTTGTGGGTCACAAATTTTTAAATTTAATTTCGCAAGCAGGACAGGACTTCTATCGCAAAAATTTATAAGATATTCTAAGAATTTAAAAAATTTATTTATAGCATATTTAAAAAAAAATCAATTCTTACTTTTTACTTGCATGTTGAAGATAAAAGCAGGTGAATAAACTTTTGTAAATAATTTTCGTAAAACACACACACACACTATATATATATATATATATATATAGAGAGAGAGAGAGAGAGAGAGAGTGGGGTGGGATTGATAAAAAAGCAATCCAAGTTGAAGGAGAGATTTATTGAGAAATAAATTTGGCACTCTAGTGTTTCGGTTCTAAAAAACCATCATCAGGATTGGGAGGGAGAGGGTTAGTGATGTTAAATCAACGATGAATGTTTAAAAAATAGCCCTGATGATGGTTCAGTAGAACCGAAACGCTATAGTGTAAACTTTGTTTTTCCATAAATCTCTCCTTCTACTTGGATTACCTTGTTATCAATTTTTTCTCTATATTGTCGAATTTTACTCCATTATTTACTTCTATATATTGCAGAAAGAATTTCAAATTATTGTCTGGCGCAGGAATATTTTAACTGTTTTGGTCCTGAACTCATATTTTCGACCAATGAGAATATTTCATGCCATTCTGCCCGGGTCGCTTTCACGGGCAACTATAAAAAGGCGAGGTAACATTCTTTCACCCTTTTCCACGCAGGGTTTTCGAGCAGGACAGACTTGTCCTGTCTTCCTCTTTTCGCTTCACCACTGGCCAGCAGCAGGACAAACCAGCCAACATGAGAGTGCACATTCACTTTTCTTCACTGAGTCTTCTTCACTGACTCTGTCTTACATATTTCGAGCATTGATGTCTGGGAAATTATTCTTTCATCATTCATCTTTCCTTCTAAACCAACGGATCCTCGGCGAAACAAATTTGATATTTTCAACTCCTGCTTTTACTTCAGCATTTTAATTCCTGTCCTGACGACAGCATATCAACTCCTGTCCTGCTTGGACTCCAGCAGTTTAATTCGTGTCCTGGCGACAGCGTCTTAATATCGGCTCTATTATTTACAACCGTTTCCCCTTTTTCTGCGACTTACAGCCCAAGGTTTCCTTTCATCTCAAGCTGTTAATAAAACTTCCAAATTGAAAACTATTAATATCTTCGTCAACTCATTTGTTCTTCCTTTTAAGATAACAAGAGGCTGCAGAACTCTAAAACCTCTACAACCATTTTGTATAAATGGTAATATCATCTGACCTTTTGTTATATATATATATATATATATATATATATATATATATATATATATATATATATATATATTGGCAGCATTTCTTCATTAATACATATTTTATTGAACATTATAGACATTTTTGTCAACATATTTTTTGTTAATCCTTTCGATATGCCGTATCGATCTTATGATATTCGGCGGGAATTGGTTGATAAACCTTCTTTAATTAATTATTTCCTTAGTAATTTTTGCCCAACTTTGGGCCATATTCAGGAGGATGTATTACAAAAGCGATGTAACTTTTGTATGTACATTACAACTTTGTAAGAATGAGCGTTTACTTTTCGAATTTGTTTTTATAAATAGCATCAGTTGCTAAAGACATTTAAGTACATTAGCACTGGTTTCAAAATCAATTCTATTAAGTTTGGGTTGCCTATTCCAAATATGTAGTGTCTAGACAATCTGTAGTTTTGCTTGCTTTTCGAAATTCAGTTGTTGGGTATGAATGTGTTTTAGATGTTGTGCTATAGAACTGGTATCAGAAGGATACATAGTAAGTCTTCTCGATAGGGTAGTTGAGGTTAAACAGACGTATATATTGTTGTTTTTAGAGATACAATCTCCTAAAGGACATTTAAATTGATATATAATGTTAGTTTTTTTTCAAAACTCCTGTGGAGGGAGAGGAAGAAAGGACTTGGGAAATAAGTAATTATGGAAGGTTTATCAAACAATTTCAGCCGAATATCATGAGATCGATACAGTAATTCGAAAGGATTAACAAAAAATATATAGACAAAAAATGTCTATAATGTTCTATCAAATATATATATATATATATATGTGTGTGTGTGCGCACGCACGCGTGTGTACAACATCCCCCCTCCCCGAGTAGGATTCGACACAAGGTCAACTTTTGAGCGGAGTTGAACAGGTGTGAATTCAGAGTTTTCCTTTTCCTAGATCGGTTGCCCTACCAAGGTTAAAGAAGCAGTCTGCCCTACTATTTATCTGTAGCTGGTAGGGGACACACCGCATGTGTCGACAAAACAGAAGCAAAATTTTAATGTCTTACTGGTTCAAATGTGATGAAAAATTGTTTTTATAATTTTCTTTTTTATCCAATTGTTATAAAAGCAAATGATATTTTCCCGTTCTTTCATCTGGTCCTCGGTAAAAATAAATCCTGAGGCCATGTCGGTAACCACTCCAATTAATATTTTTCTAGTATAGATTTAGAATAAATAAAATTCATTTTTTATCCAATAGTCAAACTTTTTGGTGCCTTTTTACACTACTGGTATTAATAGTCATCTAGAAAGTTTTGGTAACTTATTTTGGTAAAAAGCCAAAAGTATGGCCGTCCTGTTAGTACAACTTACAATACTTTGGTCAATCCACTGAAGAAGTTTACCGGGTATGAGATTAAACGGCATTTGATGGTGAGGCTCCAGTTCTGAAGATCTGAGGAATGTGAAGTACTTCTCTATTGCCATTACTCATAGACCCACTCTGATCCTGAGTGGTAGTACCTGTTAGGGTCCCATCTATTGGGAGACTGAAGAGTACCCCCCTATTAATAAGTAGTTACTTTTCAATAACCCTGTATGTGTCAAACAGATCTGTTTTAAAATTATCATCATTAGATAGGAATACCTGAGACACTCTACCAACCGATGATTGCATAGGCAAGAAACTAACGGTCACCAAACGCCGTTCACTCTGTGTCTCCGCTATCCTAACTTAGATATATCAGCTCTGTCACCCGATTCTGAGCACACTTTATTCATAAATATTGCAAACAATATAAAGCACAAAGAACACCCGTAAATAGTCAGCTAGAAAGCATCAGACTAAGACGGGTGCTGGTGTTAGAATATACTAAAAGTAAGTAAAGTTGGTGACCATAGTCGGGGGTGCCCCGAAGGCTCCCTTTTCGATAGCTACTACACCAAGGAATAGGGAAGTGTGCCACTCCTTTTCCTGGATTGCTCCACTATACCCTTGATCGGTACCTTAAAATTCGGAGTGTTAAGCAAGGAGGCATCAAGTACTATTTTTGAGACTTTTGTATGACTCGACCTGAGATTGAACCCTAGTCTCCTAGGCTATTGGCGAACACTCTAACCATTATGCCAATGTCCGGTATATATTCTAAATAATTGGATTATATACAAAGAAAATACATCATTTATTACACAGTCGAAGAAGCAGAAAAAAATTTAAAAATGGAGGATTGATTTATTGTTTATTGATAACAAAATGATAAAAAGAATTGAGCAATGATAATAGATTTTTAAATGACTGATATATTCCTCAGTCGTGAATACAGTAATGTTTATACATATACCAAAATATATACAAGGCGTTTAAAAAAATGTTAATATTTCTATGGGAGTTTCTTTTATGATATTATAATTTTGATGTCGCTACTAGTTCTCCATCCCTCGGAAAACATTATTGGAATAAACTCCAGGTGATCTCTGCAATATCTGGTTCTGTTTTTTTTAAAAAGATACTCCTATAAAAATATTAACATTATTTTGGGAAATTCTAAGAATGTGTTGACAGAGATGATGAACATATGGAGACTGAAATTATACAATAAAGGTAATCCCAAAGGGTATAAACATTTCTTAATTACTCTCCATTATAAAGATTTAGGGCAGTTTTATCGTGAGATATTCGGGTCTCTTCCTAAACTGCACAGGTGAAGAATGGATCAAATAATAATGCAATTCTGGATTATGTATAGAATTTTGCACTCTTAGGATGTTTATAAAAAGAAAGAAAACTGATGTGTGAGTTGTGTGTAATGAGTATTAAGTCGATGCTGCATACAAATCATTTGGGGAGTTAATCAGGCAAAACAATCAAAAATTCGTCATGAAATTCAGGAGTAAAAAGAAACCGCCAAAAAGAAAAAAAATTTAAGAAAAATTTAAAGCGCGAAAAAATCAAATACGGTAATTTGATAGCTTATAAGATGTACTTTTCCCCACCCCCATTAAAAAAAACAATTCTTAGAAAATCACATTGCGTCTATTAAGGTACTATTTACCAACCCCTCCGCTCGGGCAGGATATGACACAAGGTCAATTTTTAAGCGGAGTTTAACAGGTTTTAATTCAGAGTTTTCCTTCTCCTAGACTAGTTGCCTCACCAAGGCTGAAGAACCTAGTCCGTCCTACTATTTACCCATAGCTGGAGGGAGAATAAGGGGGTTCATACCTTTCCCAAGGGTATTTGCCCGAAAGTGAACGTAATAGCGCGACTGGAGTACGAACTCGCGTACTACGATTCCGCAGTTCATCGCTTTAACCATTACACCACGAGGACACCCGAGGACCCGTCTATTAAGGTCAACTTTGGATTATTGGATATTGGAGTACCGGTACTACAGTGGTCCTTAAACCGTAAACATCTAAAATGTCAAAAAGCTGATGATCACTTCTACACCAACAACAACTCTTTTCTAAGATAACAATGAATACCAATAGTACTTATCGGTATAAAAATAACATCAATCAGGAAAGGTATTAAGTAACGACACTTAACCATGCATGGACCGAAACAAACCTACTAAGGTTTTTCATTGTAAAATAAAAAGTCAAGTTGGCGACCGTTGTCGAGGGTGACCAGAAGGTTCCCTTTTCAATAGCTACTACACCGAGGTGTAAGGGAGGGTGCTACTTCTTTCCCGGGATTGCACCACTTTACCCTTGATACGTACCTTATATTGTTGAGTGCTAAGCGAGGAGGTATCAAGTATCAGTTTTAAAGTCTTTGGTATGACGCGACCTGGGATTGAACCCAGGTCTCCTGGACCATTGGCGAACACTCGACTCACTAGGCCAATGAGCCGGTATTGTAAAATACTAGGATTTAATAAGGATTTGGATACATATGGAACTTAAAAAAAAACTTTTTAAAATGACCAGATAGTACGGAATGCAATGATTGTCAGGCGAAAACTATTCACCTGACGTTCGTTTATTTATTTTTTTTTAGATGGCTGCACAAATTGAAGTGCATCTTATAAGCCGTCTAAAACAGTATATGAAAAGAGCAGAAAGAATTGCAACAGAGACGACATAGATGATTGTACAGGGAAGAGAGAAACTAAATACGTTTTCATAGAGACCTTAGACAGTTCTATAAGAACCAACTATATTAAGGCCAAGATAGACGTTACACAGCAAAATGGTGGATGGAGATTTTGTGGGGAAAGAAAAGAAACCATTAATCGTACAATAAACAATTTAGTACATATGTCCAAAAGGAGTACAAAAATAAACATAACAAGGAAAATGATGTACTGGGAACAGTGAAAGCAAAAACCTGAAAGAATTGGGACCACCTAGATTGCAACAACCAACTAGAAGAGTACTGAAAAGACATACGGTTACTTGATTTCTAGTGAAAGCCACCAGTGAATAATAATAATAATAATAATAATAATAATAATAATAATAATAATAATAATAAACCTGCGGAAAAGTGGACTTTGTCGTTCCGGCTGATCACAAGGGAAAACTCAAAGAGATCGAAAAGAGAGACAAGTACCTAGACCTTGCTAGAGAACTGAAAAAGATATGGAACATGAAAGTGATGGTAACACCAATTGTAAATGGCACGCTCGGTACAATCACCAAAAGATTGGTAAAGGGACTGGAGAACTTGGAGGACGAGTGAAGACCTTCTAAACGATAGCATTATTAAGATCAGCCAGAATACTGAGGAAAATCCTGGAGACTTGAGGAAACTTACTGTCACTCAAACTTCAGAGAGAAACCATCAGCTAACACTGATGGGGAAAATTCTTAAAAGAGTAAAATAATAATAATAATAATAATAATAATAATAATAATAATAATAATACGATTGGGTCGCCAAGGTGGTCCACCGGGAAATGTGCAAGATATTTAAATTTTACCATACTAACAAATGGTATATGCACAACCCAGCACCTGTCCTAGAAAATGGCACACATAAACTCCTATGTGACTTTAACATACAAACGGATCACCTAATCCCGGCCAGAAGACCAGACCTTATAATTATCAAAAAAAAAAAAAAAAGAATTTGCAAAACTGTCGACTTTGCTGTCCCGGCGGACCACAGAATAAATCTGAAAGAATGTGAAAAGAAGTATAAGTACCTCGACCTTGCTAGAGAAATGAAAAAGCTGTGGAACATGAAAGTGACGATTGTGCCAATTGTGATTGGTGCTTTTGGCACAATAACTAAAGGATTATTAAAAGGCCTGGAGGACTTGGAAGAGACTATCCAAATGACAGCATTGCTAAGAACGGCCAGAATCCTGAGACGAGTCCTGGAGACTTGAGGAGACTTGCTGTCACTCAAACTCCAGTAAAAAACCATCAGCTAACACTGATGTGAAAAACTCTAAAGGAGTAAATAATAATAATAATAATAATAATAATAATAATAATAATAATAATAACCCTGAGCTTGTATTCATTGTATTCATTGTATATTATTTTATTCCCTCACTATTGATATAATCATTAATAGATTATTCCATAGCATGTTCCTGTTCCCGAAGACTGACAGAGGTCGTCGTAAGCTTGAATAATCAGTTTGTGTGTCCCCTCATTGACAGGGTCTCAATTTCCCAGGTATAGACGGATTTTTATTTGTATAAATGTAACTCAGAACCTGGAAGAGTTCTGGGTCATGTTGTTGAAGGTACCTCCTGGACGCCATCTCATTTGGACACACTCTTTGCGTACCACACCTATAACATAAAAAAAAGACATGGTTATATTTTTGTATGCGATCAAGGTTTACGACGAGGTTAAGCTTAAAGTAACAGTTCCCGTTAGATTACTGAGTTTATCGTTAATTGCAGCAAGTAAGACGACCTTTTAAGCCTGGAAAAACGCAGATATTTTTCTGGCTTAAAAGGTAGATTTATCTTATTTACCCAACCCCTCCGCTCGGGCAGGATATGACACAAGGTCAATTTTTTAAGCGGAGTTTAACAGGTTTGAATTCAGAGTTTTCCTTCTCCTAGACTAGTTGCCTCACCAAGGCGACTGGGCTGGCTATCCTTGTAAAAGAACGACAGTGACACTATTTAACTCATAGTTGAATGGATTAGAGAGTTTATACCTTTTCCCATGGATATTAGGATGAAAGTGAACGTCATAGACTGGAGTTCGATCTCGTTTATTTCGAGGCCACAGTTCAGCACTCTTGTCATGACGTCACAGTGATTCACCCTCCCCCCAATCTAATGTTAGTGGGAGGAAATGATCATAAGTTAACCCATGTGTTAATATCATACAATCTGATGTTGAGCCTCCAGGCCTGGAGCTTTGGGGAATATGGAATACCTCTTCATTGTCATAACTCCCAGTGTAATATAATTGCGAAGGGATTTTTTTTTGTATTATCATTTTTCGTTTTATATATCTTGCCTTTCGGTTTAGTTAGGCTGAGAACCTTTCGGCTTAGTGCATAGGTTAGTTAGGTGCACACATTGAGGGCAGGTGATCATGCGCGTGCGGGGCGGATGTGACAATCAGAGATGTCATAATAAAAACCCCAGATAGAAAATGTGACCGGGGACATGAATGACGTCATGCCCGGAAGCGACGAGCTGAGGATTTGGGGATTCGAAAAAAAAAGCAGTAAGTTGAGATTTAAAATCCGAACAAGAGAGTCGACTTTCGGAGTTCGCCGAGGCCAGACCCCAGTAGTTTGCGGCGGGGACCGCACGTAGTGGGGGTCAGATGAAAAAGTCAGCATAGAAAGAAATTGTGTCTCTCTCCCCTCATGTCGAAAAACCTTAAACTCTAAAAGGTAAATAAAAGTTTCGTACCTGAACCAATTTCGAGTGTTTTCGGATTCTTATATGTATATGCGTATGAACATTATGAACGTTTTATGCATGTGAATATCTTGGTCGTATATTTTTGGACGTGGACCTATATTACACCAGGTCCACTCTGACCCAGGTTGATATGCCATAAACCACAATCAACCAACCTACCTACAGTATTATTAATAAATTAGAAATTATATTACTTTACAATATTGATTTTTAGTTTTCTTATGAAAATTTCAAACAGGTTTTCAGATAATTTTCAAATTTAAAGCTCTTGAGTAACCAATGTCTTATCTGTTTCCATGACACTTTGTCAAGAAATTCTTTTATTTTTAAAACAAGTCAGATTATCTGATGAAGCCATTCAGGGGGGACTTCTTATACAAATAAATTGTTTATTTCAACAACTTTGTTATCATTTTTCAGTCATATTTTTTTACCGTAATTTGGGATATTGTTATCTAAATCATTTATTTTAGTCTTTTCTGTAAGATGAGATATTAACAAGCAAACATTTTAAAATCTTTTTAATATATGTAACTCAGAACCCGAATACCTGTTATCAGTCACATTTAAAGTGCGAGCAAAGAAATGACTTAAAGAAAATTGAATTGTTAAAAATAGATCTTTTTGACCACTTAACTGTGTCTAAACAAATGGCTGACGTTTAATTAAATAGTTAGTGATACATTGCAATACTTGTAACCACTTCACTGTGTGAAAAACAATGAGCTTAGGCAAGTTTAAAAACGTTATCAATAAAATGTGTTTACAAATCCTATATATATAATATATATGTATAAAGAGGGTTTATCAAACCTACAATGGTTGATATGGCATAAAACCAAATCAAACCAAATATAATATATATGTATAAAGAGGATTTGGCATTAAATAACCGACAATGGTTGATATGCCATTAAAACAAAACAAGCCAAATCATATATATTCAATAAATAAGTATAAAGAGGATTTGGTATTAAATAACCTACAATGGTTGATATACCATACAACCAAACCAAACCAACCAAACCAAACCAAATCCTATATATTTGTTGTATCGTGTTAAGGAACCGATACACAGTGAAACAGAGTTAATTATTTATTAACTCAAATGGTACAGTTCGACTAGTAATATAAGTCACTCACTGTAGGTGTTACGTCCGAAGTTGGTCTTCTACTGACCGACGTCCTTCATAGCTCTTCTGTCTCTGCTTCTGTTCCTGTCTCGCTTCCGTCTCGCTTCTCGAGATATGGTGTCTTTTATACCTCCACGATACCGGAAGTAACGTGGTACAAGCCACAATACCACAATATTTAATGTATTTGTATAAAGAGGAATTGGTATCAAATAACCTGCAATGGTTGATATGCCATAAAACCCAACCAAACTAAACAGATCACTCACTTTCAACATTCAGCATGTAATATAGATCAAAATCCAGAGATAGCTCACTCTTAAATCCTATTCAGCGATTGTTATAAATAATTTCATATGATTATCTTCTCATAAATACTTGAAATGGTGTAAATTTTATCAGAAAAATCTCAAGAAAACTATAGTATTATAGATGTTTTTCAAACAGCCGAGGCAGAATTGAATGGGAGCAGCTAACAGAGATAGCATGAATGTACTTTTTTTAGAATATATATATATATATATATATATATATATATATATATATATATATATATATATATAAGATTTATTTTTATATCATAAGAGATTTATATTTATGTTTAAAGAGATTTATATCACTGGAGATTTATAAGAATCCTCTAATACGTTCTCATATTGAATCATTCCCAACTCATCTTCTTTGGATAATTTTCATTTTTTTATCATATATATATATATATATATATATATATATATATATATATATATATATATATATATATATATATATATATATAGTATATTTTACTTCTAGATATACAGAAAATATTTAGGTGTTTTTTTTGGATTCTTTAAAATCAGAAAATAAGCACTTTTGATGTGTGTGACCTTAAAATCAAATTATAAAAAGTAAAACTTTATGGAAATAGTCATAAAAATATTTTTCCGAACTTTTCAGTTCAAAAAATGTGAACATCACCGGAAACCAAATTACCGGTTATTTTGCCATGAATTAGTTTATATCTGAGCGAGAAAGTCATTTTAAAGGTTGCACCACAATCTTGATAATAAATTTGCTCGCACTAAATTTACCATTAATTTTTCGATAAAACTCTCAACTTCAAATCAACGTAACTTTTTTAACAAAAATGATAGAAACAAAATTCAAAAAACGAATTTTTGCCCCAAAAATTAAGATTAAGAATATGTACATGTCCTGTTGCACGAACAATCTTCTAAATTGTCTGGCACAAGGCTACTGCGCATTATGGGATTTACTATTTTAGGTCTTTTCGCCAGAGAGGATACATATTCACTTACATGTTCATGCCTCCAGTGACATCTGTTCTGAGGACATTAAGGAAGAAAGCTTCTGATGCCTCAGCCCAATATTCCCATTCAGTGGCCATGGCGTATGTACCCAATTTCCAAGTTCTTCTGAATTTTGCTTGTCTGTAAGCTCTAGAAATCTGTCAAAGTAACACAGGCAGTATGAAACCATGGCAAACTTCATTTATTCCAATAGCAAAAAAGAAAAAAAAAAAATTAATGAAAAGCAACAACAAAAAACAAACAGAAAAACAAAAAAACGAGCCAAAATCCAACAAAATACAAAAAAGCAAATACATATAAACAAACAAGCAAACAACAACAACAACAACAACAACAACAACAACAACAACAACAACGAACCCCACAACAAAACAAGATCCGTCCCCCCCTACAAAAACAAAACAAAACAAAAAACAACAACAAAAAACAAACAAACTAAACAACCAAAAGAAAAATAGAACAAAACAAAATACCCCCCCCCCAAAAAAAACGAGTCCTTTTGGATAACGATCAATCGCTTTCGATTGCTTGGTCGAATAAAAAATAATGAGTAAACCAATTAAAACTCTGTTTAATATAATTCCCTTTAATTCTACTACAGTCAGCAAATTTTAAGTCCGCAGCGAGGCTTAGAATATGCTGACTGTATCCCCCTGCAGAAGGGTAAGACCCCCCACCCACCAAATAGGAGTGTTTTTGTATGACACTAGCATACCTTTTGATGATATGGTACCAGTTTTAGATATCTGGGGATTGGCAAATAGCCCTTCATTGCCAATACTACCAGGTTCATCCTGACCTGGAGTATCTGTTAGTGTCTCATCTATGGATGAAATAGGTATACGAGGTGCATATGATAAGTTTCCATACTTTTTTTCGTATGGGCACTTTTATTGATAGTACACACATGAAACTTTAGTCCCCCTCGAAGTAATCTCCTCCGGCTGCAATGCACTTGTTGTACCGTTCAAACAACTTCTGCAAGGCGCCATAGAAGTCGTCTTGTGTGAGCGTGTCAATGACCTTCGTCACAGCCTCTTTTATCTCCTCAATTGTCTCATAACGATAGCCTCTGAGCTTAGGGAATAAGCAAAAGTCACAGGGAGTAAGGTCTGGACTATAGGGAGGCTGAGGAACTGTCTTGATGTCAATCTTAGTCAAATAGTCTGTGACAAGGATGGAGTTGTAGACTGGTGCATTGTCCTGGTGGAAATGCCACTGAGACGATTTGAAGAGTGCTGGCATCTTCCCTAGGAATCTCTTCCTGAACTCCCTTAAAACCTCAACACTGTAACCCTAACCCTAACCCTTTGGCCAATCAAATCTGGTGTATTGACTTCCTTACTACTCCCACACCTCTCATCATCCCTCATAGACTCCCTACCTTCCTTGAATCTCTTTTGCCACTCAAAAACTGATGCTCGATTCATGCAAGATGGTCGAAAAGCATTTTGAAGCATTCCATACGTTTCTGTGGCATCATTTTTTCCAAGTTTAAAACAGAATTTTATTGCATATCGTTATTCTAAAGTGTCCTCACGTCCAGATTGCATTTTTGAAATTCACCAGCTGTGACAATCAGGGTTTAGTAGGGTGTATTCGAATTGCTGCTGTAGCAGTTAATTTAAACCTGAAATCATAAAAATTAGTCAGTCATCTCATAAGATGTATAGCAATAACATACTGAATTTTCAAGAGTCTGCGACAATTTTAAATGCCCATACGAACAAAGTCTGGAAACTTATTGAAGGCACCTCGTATCACTAACAATCATATTTAACATAAGTAATTCTTTTGCATACAAATTAAATGTCAACCAGTTCTACTTGACCCATAGATTGGACCCTATTAGGTGCTACTACTCCCGGTGTGAGTGCATCTTGGAGCAATGGTAATGAAGGAGAACTCTACATTCCCCAGAGCACTCGGTGTATTCAACATCTAACACTTGACTGGGCTACGTTTAACTGTGTGCAAATGGAATTATTAATATAGGATAACAATTCTTGCAGCCATTTAACAAATAGCTGTGGCTCGTTTAAAAATAATGTTACTTACAAACTATTCTCTTAAAAACCACACATGTACATACGCACACACACATACTTATATTATTCGGCATTGAATAACACACAAGGGTTGATATGCCATAAAATACAACCAAACCAAACCAAACTTAATGATAAATAACAATACTAGAAACCACTTAAGTGTGTGCCAAAAAATGATGTCTAACTTACTTGAAAATAGACCTACCAAGAAACTATTCGCTTATATATATATATATATATATATATATATACCCTGGTATAAGAGAAACCCTAATATAAGAGATATTTTATCTGGTCCTAAATTATAGCCTGTGTTGCCTAAACAAAATAAACCCCAAACCCGGATATAAGAGACTTATTATCCGGCCCTGACAACTCTCTTATATCCGGGTTACACTGTATATATATATATATATATATATATATATATATATATATATATATATATATATAGGTATTATTCGGTCTGGTTAAACAGGAGTTGGGAGTAATTCCATCAGGACAAAAAACCATTCAACAGTGAACATTTAAATTTTCCTGGTAAAGAACTCAATGTAACTGACATTATAGAGCAATAATTTCTTTAAGAAAAAACAAAACCGGTCACATTAGGATTATAAATTTATTTCCATCCTGTTATGTGTTTTTGATATAAATCAAAAACACCAAAACAAATAACCAGGACTTCTTCAGATCTTATGGATAAAATAATTCAGAATAGACACAAGAAAGAAGGGTGGGAGGGGATAGAAGAGGGGTGAAGAGTTTTTTCCTCATTTAGCCAATTTCCGGTTTTTTTATTTTATTGCCGGTTGGAATTATAGTAAATTAATTTTTTTATTCTTATTTCTTAAATTCTAAACACTTTTCGTCTTAAAACTCCAGATTTAGACACAATAACTTTATTTAATAACTTTACGTAAGGATACAATAATAGTTATATTAAATTAAATTCAAAATTTAAAATTAAAATTAAATTTTTTTTTTTTAAATTTCAATTGTGAACGGTTTCGTTTTTTCTTAAAGAAAGTATATATATATATATATATATATATATATATATATATATATATATATATATATGTGTGTGTGTGTGTGTGTGTGTGTGTGTGTGTGTATTTGAAGGAATTACATGATTTCAAGTAACTACTGAAGGGCTTTTTTTTTGCTTCTTCAAAATTTGAAAATATAAGCATTACGCTTATCATGATAACATTTGCAAAAATCTGTTTTAACTTTCCATCAGTTTTACAAATACAAGAAGCTTTCTACAAATAATGACTCCAATTTATTTACACAGCAAGTACAATCGATAAAGAGAGCACAATAACGCCGTTGGATAGAGCAAGTTTTCAGTTACAAAACATTATTTTTACACATTTGCTGATGCATTTTCGCTATTAATGAACAAAGGCCTTCTTGTTTTCCTGGAAAAATGAACCAGGCCTCAAATTAGTGCTTCTTTCTTGATTATGTTGCCTATTAATGGCATATAACAACTTACCTAAATAACCTCACATAATCACGATGCTATTCACTATCCGTTCTTGATGGACATACTCTGTATCACTTGATCGATTTTATCGTTTCCCACCATCCCAGTGATATTTCTTCGGAACGCATAATATTATGATAAAAAAATAAAGTCTATATTATAATTGGCTTATTTTTTAATATACGTTACCGTAACACAGAAAACTTGTTTATCGTAGCAACATTTTTGTTAACGTTTTGCCAGTAAAATGCTCTTAAAGAATAAAGTAATTTCCGGTCTAATTTGACCCCCCCAGGCTCCCCAAAACAAATAATGTAGTAATAATCCGATATCCAATATTCATTTCTGTTATGAATATGAGCATAAAGTCAAGATTCAGTTTTGCATTATACATATACATTTCGAGCCCCTTCACTTGCGATCATTTAAAAACACTTATCTCTAAGAATTAGTGGCATGAACCTCTCTTCCGGTCTTAGCAGAACTTACCACGTGATCAGATGAAAGCGCCAAAAATATGACTATGAGCATGCAGTGTGTATTCCTGTCTTTGAGCAGGATGCGAAGAAAAATACCCCCCCAGAAAACAAGCAAAAACAAAACAAGCATCCCCCTACACCCCCCAAAGAAAAACAACAAACAAACAAAAAAAAAAAAAACTAGGTGGGCCTGACACAGGGAATTCTGATTCCGGTGTGGCATCTTCCAATTGTACAAAACTAGGGGACGGAGTAGATTGACGACTTCGACCACACGAATGCATTTCGGCTCAACTTCTACTGCCATACCACCAACATCCGAATGTTACCTCTGATCTAAGGAGACAATATAATAAACGAAGAAGCATTAATTTTAGGGACGATTCTTTTTCCTGTGAGGCATGTAGGCCATTGTTCATTGTTGGCGAAAATGCATAGCTAAATGTATAAAAATAATGTTTTATAACTGAACACTTGCTCTATACAATGGTGTTATTGTGCTCCTTTTATTTATTGTACTCACTGTGGAAATAAATTGGAAGCCTCCAATTTATTTCCACCGAGTTTTATATTGTTTCGCAAAGAAGAAGAAGAGGAAGAAATAATGAATAAGTTGTTACATGGGAAAGAAAGGAAATAGAAAAAGAAAGAAAGAAAGAAAGAAGAAGAAGAAGAAGAAGAAGAAGAAGAAGAAATGATAAATCAGTTGATAAATAAGAAAGAAAGAAAAAGAAAGAACGAAAAAAGAAAAAGAATTAGAATTCAATAAAAAAAGACAGGGAGAAAGAAAGGAAGAAGAAATGATAAATAAGGTAATAAATAAGAAAGAAAGAAAGAAAGAAAAAATGAAAAATAAAGAAAGAAAAAAAGAAGAGGAAATGATAAATAAGTTGATAAATAAGAAAGAAGGAAAGAAAAAAAGAAAAAATAAATAAAAAAAGAAAGAAAGAAAGAAAGAAAGAAAGAAGAAGAAATGATAAACAAGTTCATAAATAAGAAGAAGGAAAGAAAAAATGAAAAATAAATAAATAAAGAAAGAAGAAATGATAAATAAGTTGATAAATAAGAAAGAAAGAAAGAAAGAAAGAAAAAAGAAAGAAAGAAAGAAAGAAGAAGAAATGATAAACAAGTTGATAAATAAGAAAGAAGGAAAGAAAAAAGAAAAAAGAAAGAAAGAAAGAAAGAAGAAGAAATGATAAACAAGTTGATAAATAAGAAAGAAGGAAAGAAAAAAAGAAAAAAGAAAGAAAGAAAGAAAGAAGAAGAAATGATAAATAAGTTGATAAATAAGAAGCAAAGAAAGAAAGAAAGAAAAATAAATAAAGAAAATGAAGAAGTTTTAGACATTTCCAGAGAAGTATTTTAAGTAATTTAAACAGATTTAACATTCGTTCCCTCAAGCCGGAAAATGTTTAGCAACTCTTTTTTCTATTTCTCTATGGATAAAGTCATATAAATTTATGTACAAAATTATACAAACATATGTTTTAATAAAGCTTGTAGCAGAAAGAACTTCGTATTTTTGTTTGGCGCGTAAATTAATTTAACCGTTATGGTCGTCGCATATTTTCACCCAATGAGGATGACTTATCCTATTCAGCGCGGACCATTTTCCCGGACAACATAAAAATGGTGAAAACCCGCCAAACTATCTCTTCCTCAGAACCTTTCGAGCAGGACGGATGTACTTTCTGTCCATCCTCTTCATAGCGGCAGAATCACAACACCATGAGGAAAGCCGTCTTATTTATGGTTTCCAGTTGAACATGAATTAGATGCATTTAATCCGTCAATTACAGGAACACCTTTATGTCGCCTCTAACTTTTGCTATGTCTAAAGCGACGCGAAAATACGCTCAGACATCCTGCTACCTCATTCCTTGGCAACATTTTCTGGAGACTTTCATGCCTCTCTCCTACAACAACCTGGACCACATATTTATGGGTGACTACATCATTCCTGTCCTTAACCAGCAAACACGACTTTTGCTACATCTAAGGCGATACATATCTCGCTCAGATATGCAACAATGCCTTGACAGTAACGACGCACAATTCGCTCTGGCGCTTAGCTGCTATAATTCCTTCTCAAATCAATAACTATTTCCTTCCTTCCTTCCTTCCTTCCTTCCTTCCTTCCTTCCTTCCTTCCTTCCTTCCTTCCTTCCTACGAGACATGCAGCATAAAGGTACCCTTTATTCTGGCTGCCATTAAACCTTCTTGAAAACCTTACGACATCTTTGTTCTTCTCTCCTTTATTTCCAACAATATAGCGAGAAACAAGGTAACTATATTCCTTCGCTAAAAGCTACTTCTATCGCTGTTCCGTTTTCTGTGTAACACGTTGGTATCATGTTAATATTATAAGTAAAGTAAGTAAAGTTGTCTCCCTTAGTCGAGGGTGACCCAAAGGCTCCCTTTTCAACAACTACTACACCGAGGTGTAGGGGAGGGCGCTATTCCTTTCTCTGGATTGATTCACTTTACTCTTGATACATACAGTATATTGCTGAGTGTTAAGCAAAGAGGTATCAAGTACCATTTTTAAAGTCTTTGGTATGATGCGACCTGGAAATGAACCCAAGTCTCCCGGAACATTGGCGAACACTGTACCCACTAAGCCAATGAGCCGATCCTATTATAATTAACAATAATAATGAGTTATTTAGATACGAAAAATTCTTTTATTCAGACTATCTACATTCTAGCAGTCAGACTTAAACGCAAGGAGAGAGCAAAGCCTTGTAAGAGGCTATGAACGAATCTCACTTGCAGCTACAAAGAAGCACCCACCACTCCGTCTTTCACCGACCTGCACCAACGTCTAATCCAACTTGTCTCTTTGGGTTTCAAATTTAACTCTTTTCAACGGCCGTCTGCCCGAATTCAAAACTATCTTTTCTTATGTAATCAATTAATCATCTCATTCAGCTAATGTTACAAAGACACGTGTCTTAAACCTTTCGAAATGGCGTCATCTTCCTAATTATTGCATCATACGATCATAAACTTGTATTTCTTACCCCCGATGACAACCATTTGATTTGTTTATGTTCAATATCCTGTCTAGAACTATTTTGATGTGAGGCGTTAAACCTGGTCACCAAGGTGATCTACAAAACAATATAGCAAACCTGCCATACGTACAAGAATTACATCATATGGACTGTTGTGACGAAGTACACTTACTCTCAAAAATTTGTAACAGTCCACAATCTCGCTAAACTAAATTATAAAACAATTGATATATTCCATTACCAATAAGATAATTAATATAATTAATTACCACCCTGATTATTTTACATCTGACCCCTCTTTTACAATTAATATCGGTGAGTCGATAATATTCCATAACTTTCCATGAAAGTAAATCGGAGGCAATACTTTCAGAGCATCCTTCGGGTATAGTTTACTCTGTCGGTGGGGATCAGAATATGCTGATTGCATCCCTGGGGTGAGGCTCCAGTTCCAGAGCTCCAGAGAGCGTGGATTACCCTTTCATTGCTATTGCTCCCAAGTCCACCCCGACCTGGAACTGTTGTACCTGTTAGAGTCCCAAATATGGGTTACATAGATATGTTTAAAAATTATTTGTATTCGATAGGACTGTGAGCAACCCCCAACCCCCCAACGCCCCCAAAAGTAAATTTAAACGTACAATGCGCGCAATTCTCTAACATCCCAGCATAAAATAACCCCAGATGGGTTGATATGCCGTTAAAATCAATCAATTAGATATAGTAATGAGGATTTGTGGAAACACTTTGCATTTTATGTTTTGATACAAAGGAAATTACCTTACTACTCCACATTGACGGCATATACCTCATGATAAGGTGGGCAAACTCGTGGCTCAAAATGTTCTCCCTATGGCCATAGGGGTCCTTCTTATTACACAGCACAATGTTATCCAGGCAGACAGCGCGCGTATTAGTTAGTCCAGCAACATGCGACCATTTGCGACCGTCAAACGTACATGTAATTGCACAGCGTCCATCACAACGACCTGTGAAATAATGAAACAAAAGAAACAACATTAAATATTAATTTCGACAAAAATAGTTTATTCATATGAAGTACTTCATCGTAACAAAGTTTCACTTGTAACAATATCTCATCGTAACAACACTAACTGGTAACAATACCTCATCGTAAAAACACTTCCTGGTAACAATACCTCATCGTAACAACACTTCCTGGTATTAATACCTCATCATAACAACGCTTCCTGGTATCAATACCTCATCGAAACAACACTCCCTGGTAACAATACCTCATTGTAACAACACTTCCTGGTAAGAATACCTCATCGTAAAACACTTCCTGGTAACAATATCGCATCGTAACAACGCTTCATGGTAACAATACCTCATCGTAACAACATTTTCTGGTAACAATGGTTCATCGTAACAACACTTCCCGGTAACAATGGTTCATCGTAACAACACTTCTTGGTAACAATACCTCATTGTAATAACACTTCCTGGTAACAATACCTCATCGTAAAGATAGGTTTGGTTTCTTTGTTTAATGGCATATCAACTCTTTTTAGGTTATTTAATGCCAAAGCCATTCTCCTAGAAGAACAGTAGAGGTACTATTTAACCCATAGCTGGGAGGATAAGGGGGTTCATATCTTTCCCAAGGGTATTTGCCCGAAAATGAACATAATAGCGCGACTGGAGTACGAAGAATACTTCATCGTAACAATGCCCGAAACCACTTAACTGTGTGCAAACAAATGATTAATATTAAATAAAATTACTTGTGTTAAATAGTAATACTTGAAACCATTTAACTGTGAGCAAAGAAATATGTTCTGGCTCGTTTGTTACTGCCAAGCTATTCGTTTGCAATAATAGTAATAATAATAAAAATGGATTTTAGCGAAGGAAGACTGATTACAGCCAACAGAAACAATACTTGACGACACGAGGATCAACAGAACAAAAGTAACCAGAAAACAAAAATTGGAAGAAAAACAACTCTATGGACGTTTTAAGCGGTTAACAAGTAACATCAACACGAGAAAGCGTGGACGTGTCTAAGAAAGGGAAACCTAAAAAGAGAAACGGAATTTTTTCAAATAGCAATAGAAAACAACGCCACAAAGACCGACTATATCAAAGTAAGAATAAATAAGACGCAACAAAACAGCAGATGTACATTATGTGGTGATAAAGACGAAACGATCAATGACATAATAAGTGAACGCAGCAAATTAGTACAGAAAGGGTATTAGACTAGACCTGACTGGGTGGGCAAGGTGATCCATTAGGAATCGTGCAAGAAATTGAAATTTGACCACGCGACCAAATGGTATATGCACAACCAAGAATCTGTCCTAGAGAATGAGCACACAAACTCCTCTTGGATTTTAAGATACAAACGGATCACCTAATCTAAAGGCCAGACGACCAGACCTTGTTATAATCAACAAAAATAAAATAAATGAATAAATAAATAAACAAAAATAAATAAATGAAATAAAGAAAAAAGAGAACTTGTCGAATTGTGGACTTTACTCTCCTGGCTGACCACAGAGTAAAATTGAACGAAATAGAAAAGAAGGATAAGTACCTCGACCTTTGCTAGGGAATTGAAAAAAACTATGGAACATGAAAGTGACGGTTATATCATTTGGGATTGGTGCTTTTGGTAAAGTCACCAAAGGATTCGTAAAAGGACTGAAAGACTTTGAAATAAAAGGACGAGGGGAGACCATCCAAACTACAACATTGTTGAAATCGGCAAGAATACTGAGAAAAGTCCTTATTGTCATTCAGATTCCAGTAAGAAACTAACGGTTAACACCGGTGTGAAAAACTCGAAAAGAAGTAACAACAACAACAACAATAATAATAAAAATAATAATAATAATAATGACACACACACACACGACCTACAAGGGTTGATATTCTATAAAACCCGATCAACCTAAAGAAACGACACAAAAATATGAATATGAATTTACAATGATCGCGATTCCTTAACCTCTAAGTATAAAATAACCTAATAACATGCCGTTAAAACCAGTCAGCCTTCAACAAATAATGACGGCAAATAAAAATACGATAAAAATAAAGGAGCAAAGGGAGATAATCAAGGTTAAACAACTCCGCCTGTTTACGACACGTGACATCGCAAAACTGGTGATAGATCAACAGCAAATTTGACACGTGACAAACATTCCACTTGAAGAAAGCACGGGGATTAACCGATTAAAAAAAAAAGAAAAGATAAGGGGATCAACAAAGATTAGCATAGTCTCCCTATTTCATTGAATACTGAATCGGCAATTTTTAAAATGTGAATTAACAAGTTGACAACGAAAGTTCAGTAAAAGTGATCATGAAAAAAGAAATTACTATATGATATAGTTTCCATTGTTTTACTCGAAGTATCCTCCTTTGGCATGTATTCTCTTCTCTCTCTCTCTCTCTCTCTCTCTCTCTCTCTCTCTCTCTCTCTCTCTCTGTCATAACCTTTTAGTATGTGGGCGATCATGGTCCTTCACAGCTTCCTTTCATGTATACAGCGATTAAAAAACAGATCGTGAACTTTTCTGCACAAAAATTATTCACAAATTTATTTGACTTTTTTTTTTAGGTGTATACGTTGTTTGATAAAAAAATTATCAAGACTGAAGCTTTTATTTATTTAAAAATTTAAAAACTTTCAAATGTAAATGCAGACGTGTATACAGCTGAACAACTTATATGATAAAATGATGATGTCTAAGGCAGATGTTCAGATATTTAGACTTCATCAACAGGAATTTTAAACATCAGTTTTTAGTGAAACACAGGATTGTGCCCGTGTGGCAATCTTCACCTTATACCAGAACTAGCTACGTGCGATTTTTTCTGGTTTTCTAAACTGAAATTTCATCTTAAGGATATGCGACGTTTAAAAAGTGTTTTGACCAGTAAAAAACTCGCTGGAATAAGTGTGTTCAATACCAAGAGAACTATTTTAAAGAAAATTAACGTTCCATTCATAATTCATTTATATCTTGGTAAATATAGCTTCAACCTCGATACATTTTAAATACATCTTGAGTATTAACCCCTTTATAAATGTCCATTCTTCAAAATCTTTTTTAAAGAGAATTTTGGATGGGAACTGCACTCACGCATCTATTCTATACATCACCTCCGTTCGCTTACACTGTACGCAAAAAGGATTTATTCTCCGCTTAGCGCAACGGTTACCACCGTAGGAAATCGAATTGGTGACGCGAGTTGAAATCAAGTCTGTATGCGTTTTATTTCGTGTTAATGAATGGAAAACATGAATCCGTCTATTCTCTCTTTTAACTATCGGAAGATATGGTAGTCAAGGTTTGGCAACAAATCATGGAGAAGAAAAACTCTGCATTCATTCAAAACAGCTTTACTCTGCTTAATAACTGACCTTGTGTCATATCCTGGCCGTGGCGTAGGGGTTTGGTAAATGTATACACAAAAATCATTTATTTTTAGAGGACAAACTCACGGAGAGAGAGAGAGAGAGAGAGAGAGAGAGAGAGAGAGAGAGAGAGAGAGAGAGAGAGAGTGAGGGAGAGAGAGAGAGGGCGTTTCTTGCGCCAGAACACTTAAATTCATTATTATAAAGATGTTGGGCAAAGCTTTAGCGATAGAAGCGAAAATATTTGAAATGAAAGACAATGACAAAATTGCATAGACAACAACCAGACATAATCCTAATTGACAAAATAAAAAAGATTAAAAAAAAAAAAAATGAAATGCAAATAATCCGAACTTGAAAAGAGAGAGAAAACAAAAACATGACAATCCCCCCTCACCGCCACTCATCTCTTCTTTTCGTGCTGAAGGCATAGTTCAAGAATGGATACGTTTTTTATGCAGCCATACACATAAACAAATGATACAATAGACAATTTAAAGAAAATATCCACCTGCTTAGTACAAATACCTAAATCTGTAATAAACTGTTATATTCTCTGTTTATTTAGGATTAAAATGAAAAAAAAAAAATGCCGGCTCCTGTAACACTTGACGTGAATCTCCAGTGAAAGGCTAAAGTTACTACTAATGTAAAAACTCATTGTGTACAAATAATAATAACAATAATAGAGACGCACAAACTTCTCAGGGATTTTGAGATACAAACGGATCACCTAATCTAAGCCAGACGAACAGATCTAGTGATAGTCAAGAACAACAAAAAAAAAAGAGAGAACCTGCCGAATAGTGGACTTGGCCGTTCCAGCTGATCACAAGGTAAAACTAAAAGAAAGTGAAAAGAAAGATACGTACCTAGACCTTGCTAGAGAACTGAAAAAAAAATACCCTATTGAACATGAAGGTGACGGTGATACCAATTGTAATTGGTGCACTAGGTACAGTCACCAAAGGATTGATTCTGGGACGCGAGAACTAGGAAATAGGAGGACGAGTAGAGACCATCCAAACGACAGCATTATAAAGATCGGTATGAATACTGTGAAGAGTCCTGGAAACTTGAGGAGACTTGCTGTCACTCCAGTGGAAGACCAGCGACTAATGCTGGTCTGAAAAACCCTTAAAGGAATAATAATAATAATAATAATAATAATAATAATAATAATAATAATAATAATAAAATTCTTTGTGATTTTGAGATATAAATGGATAACCAAATTCCGACCGGAAGAACAGATCGAGTGACAATTTCTAGAAAATAAGAAAAAAAAAAAAAAAAAAAGAGAACTCGTCATATAGTGGACTTTGCCGTCCCAGCGGACCACAGAGTGAAAATAAAAAAAGCGAAAAGGGAGACTTAGATCTTGCCAGAGAACTAAGAAAGTTGTGGAAAATGAGGGTGACGCTGATACCAATTGTAATTGGCACACTTGGAACGGTCTCCAAAGGCTAGAAAAACCGAATTGAAAGAGTTGGAAATCTAAAGAAGAATCGAGATCGCATTGTTGAGATCAGCCCGAATACTCAAAAGAGTCCCAGAGTTCTGAGGCATTTCCCGTCTCCCAGACTCCAGTGAAAGCCGGTCAGCTGACGCTGGTGTGAAAGATTTGCAAATAGTATAATAATAATAATAATAATAATAATGATAATAATAATAATAAGAAGAAACACGAAGGAGGACTGATTACAGCCATCAGAAACGATACTGACAACACGATGGACAACAAAATGATTATTACTAGGAAACAAAAATGTGAAGAAAAACAACTCTGTGGGCGTTTTAAACGACTAATAAACAACATCTCATACGAGAAAACCTGGACATGGCTAAGAATAGGAAACTTTAAGAGAGAAACAGAATCTTTCCTTACAGCAGAACAAAACAACGCCATAAGTACCAATCATATCAAAGCGAGAATAGATAAGACGCAACAAAATAGCAAATGTAGGTTATGTGGTGATTGAGACAAAGCCATCAATCACTTAATCAGCGAATGCAATAAATTAGCAGAGAAAGAGTACAAGACTAGACACGACTAGGTGGGCAAGGTGATCCACTGGGGGATGTGCAAGAAATTTAACGAACAAATGGTATATATATATTTTACGAACAAATGGTATGTGCACAACCCAGCATCTGTCCTTGAAAATGACACACATAAACTTCTATTGGACTTTGACATGCTTGATGGAGGTCCTAAAGAAACTCCAATTATTTCGGAAATATTTTTTGGTTTGGTTTCTGCGTTAAGCAAATCATAGATTCTTTGTCGTTTCATTTATTGATGAATTTTAATAAAAATGTGCTTGAATAATAGAACTAATCATGAAGTTAAAAAAAAAAAATTGGACTAATCAGACTAAGAAACGTTTTAAAAATCATTCCATATTTTGCTACCGCACGCTATATATATATATATATATATATGTAATGATAACAGTGTATGTAATGAGCGCTTGGTATATCACTTGCGCTGTCGTAGTCTCAGACAAGATTACTGATCGATCGATTTAGTTTTCTTATAAACTTATATTTCTTTTTTATCAATTGAATATAGTAGCCAAACGGCGTTAAATAACCTACAAAGGTCGATAAGCCATAAAACCCAAACAACCAACCATAGTAGCCAAACGTGAACAAATTGGAGAGACTATAATTGCGCATTTACTCTCTCAGTTAATACCATTGGAGAAGGCATGAATCCATATCTTCTCTCTTGACTATAGGTAAATAGCAGGTAAAACTAAGCTGTCTTGCCTTGCCATGGCGATTGGTCAAGGAGAAGGAAAACTTTGAATTTCAACTGGCTATATTATTTTCAGCCCGGAGTGGAAGTTGAAGATTTGGAAATTTGTTAATTTGTTTCTTTTCCGGCCGCAGGCTTAAAAAAAACCAATTGTAATTTATTTATAATCTATTAACACCTCGCGATCATCTTCGTAGGGATTGAAATCGGTGATCTGAGTTCAAATCGTAGTCAAGGCTAATTGTGTTTCAGTTTGAGCTAATGCTCTTCAGATAAGCATTAGACCCTTTCTTCACTCGCCAGTTATCAGAAAACAGGCTGGGTTATTTAGTCTTGGTTAGACAACTAGTATAGGAGAAGGAAAACATTGAATTCAAACTGGCTCTACTCGGTTTGAAAATTGACCTTGTGTCACATCCTATCTGTAAAACGGAGGAGGAAATACATATTCTACCGGTTGAATAAATAGCGTTGTGTATTATTAGTAGGAAATTTGTTTCTCAGCATGCTTTTTTCTTTAGATGTATTTTCAACCAAAGAAGCGTAGCCATAATTAATGATGTCTAAATAAATATTGTGCTTTTTTCAGAAATGTCATATTTTCTGTCATATTTTAATCGTTAGTTTTTTTCCCCAGCCAATGCGGAATTTATTTTTTGCATCTTTATTAAATTTTTTTTAAAGAATGTCTCCTTTAGAAAGTCGTCGGATCATTATAATCTATTAACACCTCGCGATCATCTTCGTAGGGATTGAAATCCCTAAATTTTTCAGTGCCATGTAGAGAAGATTGCCATG
This sequence comes from Sepioteuthis lessoniana, assembly GCA_963585895.1. Taxonomy (NCBI): domain Eukaryota; kingdom Metazoa; phylum Mollusca; class Cephalopoda; order Myopsida; family Loliginidae; genus Sepioteuthis; species Sepioteuthis lessoniana. The sequence goes on from OY757926.1 coordinate 9,067,133, forward strand.
AAATGTCATTGGATGGGAATCCCTGCTCTCTTTCAAGAATGAATATTCAACAAGAATATTGGTCAAATCTTGAGTCACTTTGGGTCCTTTTTTTGTGTCTTTGGCTTAAACACGCCCTGTTTTTGTCAGTTTATTGCGACTTTTGTAGCTGTGTTTGGGCCAGACGCACCTACCCCTTTCTTTTCTTTGCAGGTTTTGATGAATTGAATGGGCAGCGTTCTATGTATTAAAGCATTTATATTGACAGACTTTCATTTCCTACTTTGAAATTGATAATTCAGTTAAGTTTGGTTTAGTTTCATGGCATATCAACCACTGTAGATTATTTAAAGCCAAATCCATTGTAATACATATAAACAGTTCTATTTTGAACAAGTTTAGCATGAGTACACAGTTTAAATATCAAAACAGTTCTATTTCAAACAATTCAGTTTAGTATAAATATAGTTTTTTGTTTGCATACAGTTAAATGTAAAACAGTTCTATTTCAAGCAATTCAGTTTGGCATAAGTACACTGTTTAGTTCTATTTAACCTGCTGATAGGACCCTATAAGGTGCTATCACTCCGGGTCCGAGTGGACCTGGGAGCTATGGCAACGAAGGAGTGCTCCACATTCCCCAAATCTCCAGCATCACTGGAGTCTCATCTTCAGATTGCTTAGTGTCATATCCAGGACATTCTTTGACTGAGTCTTAACCCTCTGCAGAGAAGCAGTTGGTGTATTCTGTAACCCCATAATAATTCAGTTTGCCTTCTTGTTTGATTCAAGGGTATTACTTGTGTGAGTCAAAACTTTTGCTATATTTTAGCAATTTGAAGTAGAATTCGGCGGCGTCAGATGATTTTGCCGAAGTCATGGAGGTGACGAACCAAAATAAACTGTGGGATGCCGAACTCTCCTGATACTCACCGAATGCTACTTGTCGGATTTCCCAGTATGGAGCATGGCCTTAAAATCTACGGTTTTAGGCCAACCTGACCTTGCGTGATCATCGAGGTTCTTGCAACCCGAGCAAAATTTCTTTAACCATCTGATAACTTTTCAGTTTGGTTTTGTTTGTTTTGATCTGGTTTCTTTGTTTAATGGCATATCAACCTTCGTGGGTTATTTAATGCCAAAGCGATCTTTGTCGAAGAACAGCAGTGATACTATTTAGCTGGGCGGGATAAGGTCAAGTGTTCACAGACACACTATTTACTATTGGTTTGGTTTTGACTTCTTTGTTTAATGGCATATCAACTTTCGTAGGTTATTTAATGCCAAGGCCATCCCGGTTGAAGAACAGCAACGATACTCATAGGTGTTTAAGGGGGTTCATACCTTATTCAAGGGCATTGATACGAAAGTGAATGTAATAGCGCGACTAGAATTCGAACTTGCTTACTTCGAGGCTATAGTTCTGCATGTCAGTTATTACCCCCGGGGGACCCCCTACTCAACTCACTCTTTGCACAAGAAATATTTTAGTTGCTTCTGCGATGTACTCGCTCTGTTCGAACTCGAAAAACATAAATTTCCGAATTAGACTACATTGTACGTTTATCTGTCCGGCTTTCAAATCATAAGTTAAGCAATGCCCAAAGTATCAGCGCTCTAACCACGGCAAAATTACCAACCACAGCGGGCACTTATCCCGGCTTGAATTGCTTCGGTCATATGATATAGACCCGGCAAACTAGCCCGTACCTAAATATTGCAAAACTTTTGACTCATCTTAATAAAACAATCCATTTTTGATGTTCTTACCGTAACATTCAGGTCTATCGGCTAATTGTCTGTTCTCTGGGTAGATGGTCACTCCTTCAGATGCAGAGAAAAGTCCTACACCATTTGATCTGGCCAAAAGAACAAATACTTCGGATGGCATGTTCTTTATCATCAGACGTACAATCTCAGCTGCCTGTGAATAGAAGAAGGACACGCTTTTAAAATTTGTAGGCATAAATACAAAATACGAGGATCATTAAATAGGTTTCCAGACTTTTTTCGTATGGACACTTTTATTGATAGTACACACATGAAACTCTAGTCCCCTTCGAAGTAATCTCCTCCGGCTGCAATGCACTTGTTGTACCGTTCCAACAAGTTCTGGAACTCTCCATGGAAGTCCTCTTGTGTGAGCGTGTCAATGACCTTCGTCACAGCCTCTTTCATCTGCTCAATTGTCTCATAATGACAACCTCTGAGCTTAAGGAATAAGCAAAAGTCACAGGGACTATAGGGAGGCTGAACAACTGTCTTGATGCCCATCTTGATCAAATAGTCTGTGACAAGGATGGAGTTGTGGATTGGTGTATTGTCTTGGTGGAAACGCCACTGACCCGATTTCAAGAGTGCTGGCCTCTTCCCAAGGAATCTTTTCTTGAACTCCCTTGAAACCTCAACATAGTTAACTTAACCCTAACCCTTTGGCCAATCAACTCTGGTGTATTGACTTCCACACCTCTCATCATCCCTCACAGACTCCCTGCCTTCCTTGAATAATTTATGCTACTCAAAAACTGATGCTCGATTCATGCAAGATGCTCCAAAAGCAGTCTGAAGCATTCTATACATTTCTGTGGCATCATTTTTTCCAAGTTTAAAACAGAATTTTATTGCATATCGTTCTTCAAAAGTGTCAGATTGCATTTTTGAAATTCACCAGCTGTGACAATCAGGGTTTAGTAGGGTGTATTCCAATTGCTACTATAGCTGTTCATGTGAACCTGAAATCATAAAAATTGGTCAGTCATATCATAAGATGTATTGCAATAAGATACTGAATTTTCAAAAGTCTACGATAATTTTACATGTCTGAACCAAAGAAGTCTGGAAACTTATTGAATGCCCCACGTAAGGGTTCGGCAGCATGTAAATACCACGTTGAGTCAAAAGTTTTTTTTCGGATTTTCACTGAGTATTTTGGCAACTTATATCATTAATTTGATACAACTTGTAATTCAGTTGTTGCTGATATTTTTATTCTTTATTTTCATATGCAACATATAAACATTGATTATTCTTTATTTTACACCTTTGATAATGAGTGGAGAAAAAAATTTCAATTAGTTCCATTTTACATATCCGTTAAAAAAAAGACTGAGTGCAATGACAACGGCAAGAGAAATGAATGATGCGGAAGGCTCAGGAACTATCGACAAACTTATGACACAAAACTGGTTCTGACGTTTCAAGAAAGGTGACACGAGCCACAAAGACAAACCATGGTCAAAGAGATCGTCGATAGTGGAAGATGAAGCCTTGATTAAAATAGTTGAACAACAGTCAAGCACAAGCATTGTTGGCCTTACTTGGTCCTTCATCAAGTGGACCATCAAGTGATACCTTCATAGACTTGGGTATTTGGAATATTGCAAAAATTTTGACTCGCTCTTGTATAAGAATAAAAATAACTGGATTGCTTATATGTGGATCGGCTATTCAACCGAGGATCACAGTGTTGTATATGTGCGCTCAGCCAGAGGTCAAAGTGTTAAATAAAACGGTCTGGTTTGGTACACATACTTATTAGATAAAAAAAAAACTTTTAACGTAAAAAAATCCTCAAGCGGAAAGGGAAGTCACAAACTTAAAACAATACTTAGCGGAAAGGCATTTTCCAGCAAGACATAACTAATGGCACAAGATTTAAATTTTCCAGCAAGACATAACTAATGGCACAAGATTTAAATTTTCCTGCAAGACATAACTAATGGTACAAGATTTTGATTTTCCTGCAAGACATAACTAATGGCACAAGATTTAAATTTTCCAGCAAGACATAACTAATGACACAAGATTTAAATTTTCCTGCAAGACATAACTAATGACACAAGATTTAAATTTTCCTGCAAGATATAACTAATGGCACAAGATTTAAATTTTTCTGCAAGATATAACTAATGGCACAAAATTTAAATTTTCCAGCAAGACAACTAATGGCACAAGATTTTAATTTTCCTGTAAGACGTAACTAATGGCAAAAGATTTTAATTTTCCAGCAAGACATAACTAATGACACAAGATTTAAATTTTCATACTTCAAAAGAATTGATTAATAGAATAATTGCTCACATCTAATTACATGTTACTTATTGGTTTTGTAGATAATTTGTTTTATAGATGGTTATTCAAGTTGGAGATGTAAGGTAAGTAAATTGCATAGTTGCTTAGTCATGTCTAACACTCAAAACCAAAATTGAAATGTTTGAATTGATAAATCTCTCAAATGTCCCTCAAATTAAAAAATACACTCTTTAAAAATTGTTAACGTGTCTTTAGGAATTCCTTTAAGATATTAAGACTTGAACGTTTCCAGCTGTTCAACATTCCTATAAACACATTATTGGAATGTTCCTCAGGTCTGCCGAATGTCAAAGCCATCCTTGTAGAAGCACAGCAGTGATACTATTAAACTCATAGCTAGAGATGGCTCATCCCTTAATTCTGAATGTAAACGTAATAGCTTGATTGGAGTTTGAACTCGCTTACCACGAGGCCACAGACCAGCATTTTATCCCTTACGCCAGCCAATAGAATGGGATTGCCGCCGTCTTTAAATAGAAAGTAGAGGGTGATTGAAAGTAACTCCCTATTTTACTTTCTTCTAAAATTCATTCCCTGTAAAATCATGAAGAAATCATCATCATCATCATCATCATCATCATGTCGTGCCGCTAGCACAGATATCCCTGACCCTCTCTTGCTACTTCTCCCTATCGTTCATCGCCTCTGGTAGGTCTTCAGGGTTACATCCCGTATCCTCACAGAGCTGCTGTATGTGTGTTCAAGCTGGTCGTCCTGCTTTTGCTCGGCCATATGTGGGGGTCCATAGGTGTACATCACTTATGAGCTCGTCCTTGCTTCACCAGAAGTGTCCTTCATGTCTGGTTCGTCTAACTTGGATAGTTTTCATGATGGGAGGTAGGTGGCCGTATAGTTGGTGCTTTGTGGGGTGTTACCTCCAGGACTTGTTCAATATTGCTCGCAACATTCTTGTGTAATTGCCGTCTAGCTTTTTCTCCAGCTGTTTTGTTGGCGTCCAAGTAGTGCATCCATACAGTAGTATCGACACGACCGCTGCTTGCTTTTCAATCATAATTTACTCCTTGCATTTGTTCCGTGAGGTTTATGCCGACTACATACCATTCGAAAGGGTAGGATTACTTGAAACCATATAACAGTGAGCAAATTATTTGTATTAAGAATAGTTACTTGAAGCTCTCATTGTTTGCTCGCCCTGTCTGTGAGGGTGAAAATATTCTGACTTTATTCCCTGCAGAAGGGCAAGACCCCTCCCCACAAGAAGGTGATAATATGACACTAAACTGGATCTGATAGTGAGGCGCCAGTTCCGAAGATATGGGTTGTATGTATTTACCAATACTCCTACACAAGCAGGATGTAACACAAGATAATTTTTAAAAGTGGAATTTAGAGTTTTAGCGAGAGGAATAATTGGTGAATGCACACCTTTCCCGAGGGTATTTGCGCAATGTGAAATGCATACAGCCACGCCCAGGATTTGGAGTTGGCTCACCGTGTCCTTTTTCTACGACGATATCCATTACACTAGGAGCGCCTCGTGGTACGGTTACGTCTTTATTATAATTACTCTCAAGTCCACTCTCATTCTAAGTGGTTGTATATATTAGGGTCCCAGCTTTGAGTCAAATAGTTTTGCTTGAAAATCATTAGCATTTGATTGGAATATTTGAAACTATATTACTCAAATTATTTGTATTAAGAATAGTTACTTGAGACTATAATTGTTTTCTCGCCCTTTGAGGAACGTTTATACTCCACTGACAGTATCCTTTGCAGAAAAGTAAGCCCACTCTCTCCTCCAAAAAAGGGGTGTCCTGGGTGTGACATTAAACTGAATCTGATGGTGAGGCTCCAGTTCTGGAGATCTGGGGGATGTGGAGTATCCTTTCATCACTGTTACTCACAGCTCCATTCTGACCCGGTGGGGTAGTACCGGTTAGCATCTCATCTATGGGTTAAATAAATCGGTTTCATAAAAAAATCTAGATATGAACGTACTATGAATACGATTCCCTAGCCTCTAGGTGGAAAGTAGCCCTAGACAGGTTGACATGCCGTAAAAAAAAAATCAGTCAATCATATTCTGTTTTATTACTTGAAACCATATAATTGCTTGAAATAAAGATTGACTTCGACATTAAATAACCCAACAAAGGTTGACATGCCATAAAACCAACTAACTCAATCTTATCTAAATCCACTATACATTCCTATAATGAACAATTTTTTTATCATTTTAGATGGTATGGCCGGTTATTTAAAAGTCAATACAAAATAAAAGTTAGCAGTAAATTAAAGTGAATTGTTTAATGCCTCAGGTGCTATGAAATAATGAATTGTGACGGTCACTGAAAAAAAGTGTTTGATTATTTTTGCATTTTCTCGTTTTTGTTCTTTAACTAGCTGAAGTAATTGTCTCCGACGGGTAAAAATGTCAAGATTTACATCGAAGCTGATTCTTTCTTAATCTTCGTTTTCAATTAAGACGACCAAATGGTTTCGTGTAGTGCTGCATTTTGTACACATTCTTTTATGACCAAAGCGAAGATTTGGATGTAAAAAGATGTGTTCCTCACGAGGGGTAAACAGGGCAGTGATCAAATCGAGAGGGGTCCTCTGACGATGAACAATAAACAGCTAAAATCCGTGTTCTTGTTAGACGTAACTAAACGCACAAAATTGAAAAAAACAAAAAAACAAAAAATAAATGGAATTATTTGTCTTATTAAAACAGTTTCTCTTAATTGACTGCGGCCTTGAGGTTAACGAGTTCGGATTCCACTCGCATTGTTACGTTCATTTTTTGACTAATAATCAAGGGAAATAACCCTTACCTTCCTAGATATGTGTTAAATACGGGCTAGATAGTACTACATTGTACCACAAGGATGGTTTGGACATTAAATAACCCACAAAAGTTGATACGTCACTAAAAAAAGAAATAGGAACTGAAACCTCATAACTAACATTGCTAATTAGGTTTCCTGATAGTTCTTCAAGCTAAAGATATAAAATGATAATTACCCCCGAGCAAAAAGAGTTAGCAGGCCCCTGAACAGGTGCGTGAACTGACAGATCGAATTGAACGGGGGTTCACCTAGATAGTTTGGTTATCGAAAAAATGCTTTGTGCTAATTAAAAGTCTATACTCGGGATAGAACTCGAATTCACTAAGCCTGCATTAACTTGTTAATTATTTCCGTTCCCTTGTCCTTAATTTTAACATAATTTGTTTCATTTTCGTGATACACTTAACCAAGCACATAAGATATGTAGAATATTTAACAGATTAAAAAAAACAACTCTATGTGTTAAAATTGAGCCCCGGAGTGTCTTGGGCCCTTTGATGCCTTCAAGCACTGCCCGATGACTCGATCAGTCAGTCCACTCCTGTTATATAGAACTAACTAGTTAGCGCCCTAACGATTAGGACAAAAACAACCATTTTAAGATCTATAAATCTCTTAAATATTATCTCATTTAAATTTAGAAATAAATTCACCCTTAAAACTCCTTGAAATGTTTCCCAAAACAATATAAATCTCATAAGAAGATTTGGTCTGGTTTAGTTTAGTTTTATGGCATATCAACCATTGAAGGTTATTTAATGCCAAATCCGGTTCATTCATATATATTAGATATATGATTTGTCAACATAAACTAACAAAGTTAATTAGGGCTAACTTTACTAACAATTCAATTAAATATCAAACATTTGTTTACACACAGTTAAATGATCAAAAGGTTCTATTTCAAACAATTCAATTTAGCATAAGTCAACAAATTTAAATGGTTGCAAGTATTGCAATGTAACATTAATAATTCAATTAAAAATCAGTCATTTATTTACACACTGTTAAATAATCAAACAGCTCTTTTTTCAAACAATTCAATTTTGCATAAGTCATTTGTTTGCATACCTTTTAAATGTAAAACAGTTCTATTTGACTCACAGATTGGCACCTTTCAGGTGCTATCACTCCGAGCCAGAATGAACCGGGGAGCGATAGCAGTGAAGGAATTCTCCGAATTCCTCTAAGTTCCATCATTACTGGTGCCTCACCATTTGATAGTTTAATGTCCTATTCAAGACACTCGTTGGGGAAAAAGTCTTACCCCTCTGCAGAGATGCAGTCGGTGTATTCTGCAGCACCCACCAGCCAACTGGGCTACTTCACAAGAAGAAAATATTTAATTTCTGTTATGTGGATTCATCTTTTATAATAAAGGTTGTAGGAGGTCCCCGTGGTGTAATGATTATCGTCGTAGGAATTGGACACGGCGACACGAGTTCAAACCCTGGACGAGACTGATTGTATTTCACATAGCACTAATACCCTTGGGAAAGGTATGAATCTAATTATTCCCCCTCTAGCTATGGGTAAATAGTTGGACAGACTAGGTTCTTCACCCTTGGTGAGGCAACTAGTCTACGAGAAGGAAAACTCTGAATTCAAACCTGTTAAACCCCGCTTAAAAATTGACCTTGTGTCATATCCTGCCCGAGCGGAGGGGTTGGTAAATAAGATACTAAAAGTTGTTTAATGCTATTTATTAGCAGACAAGAAGTATTTTAAAATCACCAGCTGCGATGCAAATCTTGACCCGGTGTTGAGAGGTACTTCAACTAGTGAAATATATACAAGAACATTCTAAAATATGTATACCATCCAGAAAGTGAGTAACTTGCCGTAGTGCAATGGTTATACAAGTTAGTCTCGTATCTCAATGACTAATGAGCATGATTCACACTAAGCGCTTCATAATTGCACCCTTCGGCTAAATTTAAACGATGCCTACTTGTTTTTAGGGATTGATGTTAAGGTTAACGAACTAGACAGGCAAAACATTGGTATATATTTACCCAATTCCAGTGCCACAGCAAGGATTTGACATAAAGTTAATTTAAGTGAGGAATAAAGCTGGTTTGAATTCAGGGTTTTCCTTCTCCTAGACTAGTTGCCGGAAGAAATTTGTCTATTGTGAGTTCAATTCTTACTGTTATATTTTGACCTTCGACCCGGCCCAAAAATACTATTCCAAAGTTATACACCGGAAGGAAGTGACACATTCCAACGGCCAGTAACCGAAAGAGATCGCGTGGGCGGATTAAGGCTTATGATATGGGACAAGGTGAAGGTCCCATTGTGCCATTACAGTCATGCACCGGAAGAGAGTAACCTCTGAACTGCATGGCAGTTATTTCCGCTTGATGACGATGAAACATCCGATTCAAAGATCCAGTAGGCGATCGTGTGGGCGTTGAGTTACTATTTAACTCAGTTGAGTTTGGGGTGCCAAGGCAGTTGCCAGCAGACTCCCAGACAGCTAGAGACCAGATGTGGTAGGGAAAGCCACACCCGACCGAGGGGGCCCTCGGAAAGCCCCGATGGAGTGGACCCCAACATCAGGAGAACAAGACACAACGTGACGGTCATAACAGTGGGGTCAAAATATGAAGTTTATGTTCGGTCTCCAGCACCCTCTCACATGCAAACTTTGAGTAACCCTTTTCAAACCTTGCAATAAAGTGAGAGGTAAAAATATTCTAAAGAAGCCTTCTTGCGTTCCTTCCTGCGTTTTCCTTCACGCGTCTGTCTTTGATGTTGTGTCGTTGTGATGCATGAACGTGTAAATAACTATACAACATTACTAGGTGCCTTATATATCTGGACTTCTACAACTAAATTATGCTTGATAAATAACTAAAAATGCAAAACTGAAAGATATTCATTGTTGAAAAAATTAGATTATATTTTTAATCGGTACCCTTCTCGACGACATGTGAATGCAGATTTGAGTCGCTGTTCATCTGGGTCTTTGCATGCACGATTGTCTCGGTGTGGAGCATACAGTCGGCTTGGACTTGACATTGATTATTTTTGAAGATTTTTAATGTAACTGGACATGTGCGTATCTTAAATTTGGGCGGTAGGACGTGGGTGGGGGGAACGCACGATTTAAAAAAATTGTTTCTCTTATTTTTCGTTGAAAAGTTACTGTGTTTTGAAGTTGTAAAATTTATCACCCATGAATGAAAACCTATCAGATACTGTCTCTCCGGGCCAGAGTTGACCTGGAAGTCATGGCAGTGAAGGAGTACTGAACACTCCCCTGATTTCCAGAACTAAATCTTCATCCACAAATGCAGTTTTATGTTCTACCCAGAACACCTTTTTTTTGGTGAGAGTTTAACCCTTTGTAAGGAATACTGTCAGCGTTTTCTAAGCCTCATCGATAGTGTCAAGTGAATCATTTGAAAATATTCATAGGTTCAGGTAACTATTCTTAATATGAATTTACACTGTGATATAGTTTCAAGTATTCTTATCTAACACAAAAATTTAGGCTAAATCTATTTGATCCATAGATAAGACCCTAACGGTAACACTATCAATGAGATAAACATAATCATCACGGATTCTTTTGAGTTTCTCTTGCCATCCGTCACTATGAGTCATCGCTCTTTGCAAGTCCTCTAGACGGCATCTAGTATTCACACAGAGCAGGTGAATGTAAGTTTTTATTATAACTTATGAGTCGGTCTTCACTTCACTAGCAGTGCGCAGGGTCTATCACTCGTCTTACTTGGATGGTTTGTGAGATGGGAGGTAAGTGGCCGTACAGCTGCTGTTTTGTTGAGCGCTGTTTCCAGGATTTGTTCAAAATAGCATGCAGTATCCGTCATCTAGATTTTCTCAATGCGTTTCATTAAAGACCAAGTGGTGTAGTCATACAGTAGTACTAACACAGTTACACCTTGAAAGAATTATCAGAGTGTTCAGCTTTCCATATAGTGGTAAAACTGTCATTTGCAGTCCAGGCATTACCTATGCGTATGTTTACATTGCTTTCTGTGGATGAGATATTGCTACTGAGGTATTTGAAATAGCCTACTAATTTCAAAGGATGGCTATTTAATGAGAAAATGGCACTATCTTGATTAAGACATAAACTCTGTTTTATCTGAGCTCACGTAGAGACCAATGTTTCTTGTTGCCTGCTCCAGGCTATGCAGCAGAGATTCGGCTTGAACAGGTACATTTCCAAGAAGCACTAGATCATCTGCGTTGTCATCATCAGTAATAGTTTTATCTAGATATTGTTTGCTTCTTCATCGGTTGGTTGGGTTTTATGGCATATCAACCTTTGTAGGTTATTTAACGCCAAATCCATTTTTATAAAAATAATCAGTCTTTTTGAAACAATTCAGTTTAGCATGAGTACACATTTTACTTGTCAAAAACATTTCTATTTCAAACTATTCAGTTTATTCAAACAGTTCTAATTCAACTAATTCAGTTTATAAGTACAGATTTTTTTATACACATTTAAATGTCAAATCAGTTCTATGTTAAACAAATCAGCTTCTAGTTTTAATGACAAAAAAAAATTTCCATTTCAAATGATTCAGTTTAGCATAATCACGCAGTTTAAATGTATGTCGTTGGTGCTATTTAACCCATAGATAGGGTGCTACCACACCGGGCCAGAGTGGACCTGAAAGCAACGTCAATAAAGGTGTTTGCTTTTTGTCTTTTTATTGGATGTGTGAAACCATTAATAAACATTTTCTAATTTTTATTTAAAAATGTTTTCTTTGTTTGATTTTGTTTTATGGTATACCAACCTTTGTGGGTTATTTAATGCCAAACGCTGTCTATACATATATTTTGTCCGAGAATTGTTATCAAACACTAATAATTCTATTTGGTATTAATAATTTTGGCTGTGATTTTTCGGACAGTTGTCCTCATCTTTATTGTGGTAAGTTGAACGTTTCGGCCACTGTATCCTCCGGCCTTCCTCAAGTGTCCCTTGTTTATCTGGGCATTGGAATGATTCAACCTGAAGAAGGCAGGAGGATACAGCGACGGAAATGTTGTGTTTCAACTTACAACAATAAAGATGAGGATAACAGTCCAAAGAATCACGACCAAAATAATACACATCAAGCCACATCTAAAAAATTCGGACAGATTAATAATTTGTTGGTATATAATTAAATGGTTTCAAGTATTGCTATTCAACGCAAATAATTCTATTCAATATTAATCATTCACTTGAACACAATTCAATGGTTTCAAGTATTGTTATCAAACACTAATAATTCTGTTTGCCCTTACATAGATGGCTTCAAGTATTGCTATTTATCCCATATATTTCCATTCAATATTAATGATTTGTTTGCACACAGTTAAAAGGTTCAAATATTGCTATCTACAACTTATAAATCTATTTAATATTAATCATTTGTTTGCACACAGTTAAAAAGGTTCAAATATTGCTATCTACAACTTATAAATCTATTTAATATTGATCTTTTGTTTGCGGAGATTTAAACGAATTTAAGTATTGTTAACGACCTCTGATAATTCTATTCGCACGCAGTTAAATGGTTTCAAGTATTTTGCAATCTGACACTTATAATTCTATCTGATATTAATCATTCCTTTGCACACAAAGGTTTAAAGTCTCGGTTTGGTTTGGTTTCTTTGTTTAATGGCATATCAAATCTTTTTAGGTAATTTAATGCCAAAGCCATTCTCGTAGAAGAACAGTAGTGGTACTATTTAACCCATAGCTGGGAGGATAAGGGGGTTCATACCTTTCCCAAGGGTATTTGGTCGAAAGTGAACGCAATAGCCCGACTGGAGTACGAACTCGCTTACTACGATTCCGCAGTCCATCGCTTTAACCATTACACCACGAGGACACCACCCTTAAGTGTCGGTATTGAACAATAAAGATTCTATTTATCAAGTATTCCTGTCAAATAAAAATAACTTGCATATAGCTATCTGGTTTCAAACAACTAATTATAATCATTAACATATAGGATTTACACTCATATATTTTAAAATGGCCGTGATACCACTTGTTCCCGAAACAAAGATGATGGACGTCGGTAAACTAATCAGTCTCGGGAACATATTGGTCAGGAAAATCACGTGATTTGTGCTCACAACGACTTTCCTGACCAATAGTTTCCCGAGACTGATTAGTTTCCCGACGTCCATCATCTTTGTTTCGGGAACAAGTGGTGTCACGGCCATTTTAAAATGTAGGAGTGTAAATCCTATAAACAAAAGATAAACAGTTCTATTTAACCAATAGATGAGGCCCTAACAGGTTAGACCACTCTGGATCAGAGTGGACCAGAGAGTGATGGTAATGAAGAGGTCCTCCACATTCCTAAAACTCCAAAACTGGATCTTTTGTTGGGTTTTATCGCATATCAACCATTCTTGATTATTTAATGCAAATCCTGATACAATGAAACAGTCTGTCTGTGGATGACAATATATACGCTCCCCCATGGGGGTTGAGCACTCTGGCGAAGGAATTTACGGCTGCCGCTCGCATAATGCAAAGCTCTTCGAACGAATTGAGCACTCTGGTATCCGCTAAGGTATAAAATGTAAACAAACAAACGCTGCTGCTGCTGTTGCTACATAATACCTTATAATTCCCCGGTTGACGTCGTACGCTTGTTGGCTGAGCGGTCTGATACGAAGTCTAGCCTAAAGTTAGGGGGTGGTTCGACCCCTGCTTCATGCGTCATATGTGTCTAGCCACACTGAAGAATTGTGATACAACGAAACAGTCTGTCTGTGGATGACAATATATATAGATAATTTGTAAAAGCCTAGTTTGTAGATTACATTTTTAAATGAGCCAGAGCTTATTTGTTTGCACATAGTTAAATTGTTTCAATATTGCTGTTTATTGCTTGCTCACTTAAATAGTTTTGAATTGTTCTATCAAACATTAATAGTTCTATTTTTGCACAGTTAAATTATTTCAGATAGTGCTATCCAATATCAATAATTCTATTTGCATACAGTTCAATAATTTCAAACAGTGCTATTTAACACTAGTAATTCTATTTAATATTAACCATTTGTTTACACACAGTAAAATGGTTTCAAGTATTGCTATCTAACACTAATAGCTCTATTTGCACACAGTTAAATGGTTTCAAGTATTGTTATGTGACACTGATTCAAGATTGCAGCCTCACTATAAAAAATGTCATGTCCTGAACAAAAAATATTTTTATAGAGAAAAAATGCATAAAATGTTATATAGAATCTGATTTACCTTTTGATGAGCCAATTCCGACACAGTACTAGTTTTGGCTACGAGAATGTAGGGTTCACTCGGTCGAAAGCTGTAGACCTTACCGGCGTGTGTAACATACTTATAAAGGAACGAAACTCTTTTAGTGAATTCTCTGTAAACAAGAAAAAATAAAATCAGTTTATATCCTTCTTCCAATTAATAATGATCAATAATACTAGCATAAGTCAAAAGTTTTGCAATATTTTAGAAACATAAGATGCAGTTTGTCAGTTCAGGATGCTTCTGTTGAGGTTGTGAAGGTGACAAATCACACTAGATTGTAAAGATGCAAAGCTCGCCTTGTAACATATTGACCCCGGCCAAACTGTCAAAATAGGAAATCCACCTGTGTAAATAACAGGTGCATCCGGTCGAGGAATATCAGGATATAACCTTGACCGTGGACGGGTTGAATTGAGTGCGATTTGTGACGCCCACAAGAAGAAGGTGGATGTCGAACAATTATATAACCCGGGTGAAGATAGGAAGTCAGTCAGTTGGAGAGAAGATGCTGGAATGAGGAACATGTCCCAGAGAGGATGGGTCCCCAGGACCCCGGTTGAGCTGCCCAGGAGCACGGGAAAGAAACGCTGTTATGGCCATAAGAGTGGGGGGTCAATATGTTGGAGTTCTGTACGGTCTCCAACTCCCTCTCACACACAACCCTTTCAATAAAGTGAGAGGTATATTTTTCCAAAGAACTGTGTCGCTCGTCTTTATTGTGTCGTCGTTATGATTCTGCATGCATATGTATATGTGTATGTATAGTTGGTTGTGACTATACAACAGCCTGATACTCTACAAATTCTACTCGCCAGATTTGCCTCTATAGCTTGGAGCACAACCTCGGAATCTACTCTTTTAGGCCTTAGTGACCTTGCCTGATTATCAAGGTTCTTGCAACCCGAGTGAAATTTCTCGAACCATCTAGCTATTGTACATTGATCAACTTCAACTTTCGCGTAACAAATGTTTTTGATTGCTACTGCGGCATTTTGGCCCAATTCGAATTCGTACAGCTTAAGTTCCCAAACCACACAACATTGCACGTTCAGTTGTGTAGCTTTTAAATCACACACGGAATGAAGCAATGCGAAAAGTGTCAGCGTACTAACTACCACGATACTACCAATAATAACGGGTACTTTTCACGGCTTGAACTGCTTTGGTCATGTGATATATATGCATCACAATCTAGCATGTACTAAGATATTGCAAAACGTTTGACTCACTAGAGTAAAATCGAACAAAAAAAAAATGGTGTTTGTCTACTCAGGCTGTTAGATGAATAGAAGCTTACCTTTTTATTCTTAGAAATTCTGTATTGAATACCAATTCATTAGAGGGATGAATATGTCTGAACTTGGTACAAGATTTGGCACAAGGCCACTTCTATGGACTACATGGTGAGGATCGACCTCACTAGTAATAACTGATTTGCGAGTAACCTTTACAACGTGACAGGACGCCCTTATAAGTTATTAGGTAATGAGATAGTGATTATAGAAAGTTTTCAACTGACACTGCTTTTATTTGGTTCATCATGGACTATTGCATGTTTTCAACAGTTCCTAAATGGCAACCACAGAAATGAGTTTTGATTTTGATGAACTGGAATAAGTTACAGTAACTCAGATAATGAAATTAAGTGAAATGTTGTTCTACAGGAATATTATTTTTCGCCAAAACCTAAATCTGACTATTTCGTGTCGAGAAAGATATTTTGGAGATCCTAGTGGTTTTTGTTGGAAATGTACTCGGCGATTCAAGGTCAAATCCAGGACGAGGCAGTTTGCATTTCACATAGCGCTAATACCCTTGGGAAAGTCATGAATCCAAGTATTCTTATTTCAGTGGTAGATAAATAGTAGGGCAAAATTTAACCTTGGTATGGCAACTGGTCTAAGAGAAGGAAAGTCCTTGAATTCAAATAAAAGCTGTAGAGGGATGGGCTCTGACTGGCTATTTCTGCCAAAGACACTCTATATGTTTAGCGCCCAACGGCCAAATGAGGTAATAGGACCAATGATCATGATTTTTGGTTACAGAGTTTTTGTTGTACCTAATAATATCCGTTTTGGTTGTCTAATGTTCAATGCGAAATAAGGAAATATATGTGTATTTGGTTTAGAAGAAAAAGGACTCCGTATTGAAAATATTGTTGGGGTTGTACTTATTTAAGGGCAATATTGCATGTTTATTGTCGCAATAAAAAGTCGGGCAAATAATCTAAGGTTGCATAACTTAAATCTTATCTGTAGGACAGTTTTTCAGCTAGCCCACAAAAATTTAAAATTTCATCAAGTAATAAAAAATCAGAGAACACCTGGTTAAGCAAACTTATCTTTCAGTTCCATTGCTTTTAAGTTAGGGCTTTTCGACAAGTCTAAAATATGAGGGTATCCTGTCACGTTGTTATGGTTACCTCACAAATTAATTATCAATAATGAGTTCGATCCCCAGTGCGTGCTAATATAACTGGGTCTTAGAGCCAAATTTGAATTAAACACTGAATTGTTTTGGGTGTCTTCTGTGATGTAGTTTTTACCATCTAATCTATCCGGTAATTGCTAGTGAGTTCGATTCCTACTGTGGGCTCTATACTCCTAGCCTTGTGCCAAACTAAAATAAGCTTAGTAAATGTCTACCGGTGTAGTTATTATTTTGTACTTACAATCAAGTTACGAATAATGCATCAGTTACCGTCAGATCACCAGAATTAAGCTGCAATTACTCCGCTCAGTGCTTATTTGGTTTGGTTGGGTTTTATGGGATATCAACCATTGTAGGTTATTTAATGCCAAATCCCTTTTATACATATATATTAGATATATGATTTCTAAACACATTTCGTAGATAAAATTTTTGAACGAACCAGAGCTCATTTTTTTGCACACAGTTAAATGGCTTCCCTTATTTCTATCGGATAATAATTCTATTTACTTTTAATCATTTGTTTGTACACAGTTCAATATTTTCAACACAAAAAATTCAATTAAACATCAATCATTTGTTTATACACAATTGAATGATATAACAGTTCTATTTCAAACAATTCAGTTTAGCATGTCAACAAAGTTAAATGGTTCTAAGTATTACCATGTATC
The DNA here is from genome assembly GCA_963585895.1 of Sepioteuthis lessoniana. NCBI lineage: Eukaryota > Metazoa > Mollusca > Cephalopoda > Myopsida > Loliginidae > Sepioteuthis > Sepioteuthis lessoniana. Next base: position 9,084,397 of record OY757926.1, read on the forward strand.
AGTAACAATTCAATTAAACATCAGTCTTTGGTTTATACACAGTTAAATGTAAAAACGGTTCTATATCAAACAATTCAATTTAGTATAAGTAAACAGTCTAAATGATCAAACCATTTTATTTGACCCATTGATAGGATCTTATCAGGTGCTACCACGCGGACCTGGGAGCAATGGCAATGAAGGGGTACTCCGCATTCCCCCAAGCTCTAGCATTACTGGAGCCTCACCATCAGATTGTTTAGTGTCATATTCAGAACCCTCGTTGGGGAGGTCTTAATCCCTCTGCAGAAATGCAGTCAGTGTATTCTGTCGCCATGACGGATTGGGCCAAGTGCTTAGATGGGTGATCATTTAGGGTAAGTAGGTTCTGTAAACGACTTGTGTGTCAGACAAAAGAATTCTTGATAAGGTTTTGTCTTTTGTTTTTAAATAAGTAAGGCATTTATCATGGAAAGCCGATTACTCCAGATAAATCAACATTATATGTATACAAGGCTCATGCAAGATGGACGAAAAGCAGTTTGAAGCATTCCATACATTTCTGTATTTTTTTCAAGTTTAAAACAGAATTTTATTGCATATCGTTCTTCTAAAGTGTCCCGACGTCCAGATTGCGTTTTTGAAATTCTCCAGTTGAGACAATCAGGCTTTAGTAGAGTGTATTCCAATTGCTGCTGTAGCTGTTGATTTGAACCTGAAATCCTAAAAATTGCTCAGTCATCTCATAAGATGTATAGCAATAACATACTGAATTTTCAAAAGTCTAAGACAATTTTAAATGCCTGTACAAAAAAAAGTCTGGAAACTTATTGAAGGCAGCTCGTATATTATATCAATATATCACTAAACAGTGACCCAGAGATAAGCAGTTTTGTTAATTAATGCAACGTTTCTTAATTTCTGTGTTAAGATTAAAAAGTGGTAAAAATCTAAATGAAATTCTAAACATTATTCAGAAATCGGTAAGAACGAAATTGCTACTTTTTTCATTCTCTTATTTCTGAGTCTTTGTTCTTGATTCTTGTATGATTTTCTTCCTTCTTTCTTTATTAATAGCTCTATATATTGACAAAAATGAATTGTCCTTTGGATGCCAGAGTAATTGATGGAGAAGAAAGATGGCGAGTTAGTGCATGAAAAAATTACAATCCTACGTTCGTTATCCGCCAAGACAGTAGCAAGAAAATGCTGTTACACCAATAGTTAACCTTGACAAAGCTTTGATTTACACAACAAAATGTCCTGTTCTTAGTGATCAGATTGTTGATATAATAATAAAGATATTGAACAAGTAATAAGCATATAATAATAAAGATATTGAAATAGATAAATGAAATCAAAGCAAATTCAAATAGATAATTTTGTTTAAAGTTATCCTATGATTTCATTAAAAGACGGGTTGTGAATGAGCCAAATATGAAGCCTTTTATTATTCACATCTGACAGGATCCCTTTGATCACAAGTATCAGATATTTTTGGTTGACGCTATCCCATGATTCAAAAGAAAGGCTGTAAATGATCACTATACGAAGCCTTTTATTATTTGCATCTGACAGGATATCCTTGATTGCAGAGTGCAGACATTATTGTTTAAAGCTATCCCATGATTCCATTAAAAGAAAGGCTGTGAATAATCACTAAATGAAGTCTCTTATTATTTGTATCTGACAGGATATCCTTGATAATTCAGACATTTTCACTAAAATTTGACCTGATCTCCATGAGCTCTGGATATCGTAAAATACCATTCATATGATGACGTCATATTTACTGCTGCTGAATTTTTGACCAATGCGATCCAAGCTCTACATCACCGATGGAATAAGTATGGATGGATGTAGGAGGTGCCCGTGGTGTAATAGTTATCGTCGTAGGAAATGGACACGGTGACAAGAGTTCAAATCCTGGACGAGACTGATTGCATTTCACGTAGCACTAATACCCTTGGGAAAGGTATGAATCCAATTATTCTCCCCCCAGCTATGGGTAAATAGTAGGGCAGACTAGGTTCTTCAGCCTTGGTGAGGCAACTAGTCTAGGAGAAGGAAAACTCTGAATTCAAACCTGTTAAACTCCGCTTAAAAATTGACCTTGTGTCATATCCTGCCCGAGCGGAGGGGTTGGTAAATATGATAAGTGTGGATGGATCGCAAGGGGGACGATGATGAAAAATAAACATCATTTGGTCACTTTCTATTAGGTTATCTTGGTAAGTCTATATGAAGTAAAATAGTACTAAATTTGAAATGTAGGGTATACGGGTTCAATGGGTTGAATTTTGAGTGAATGGAAAATTGTTTCAATCGAACACTTACGTTCCATTTTTGTAACCTATGGGGAAATTGAAGATTACCGGTGGTGCCAAAGCATGGACTCCTGAAAAGAGATACAACTGTGAAAGACTTGTGTTTAAGCTTGTAAGCTAAAAAAAAAAAAAAAAAAAAAAACTAGCATAAATAAATGAATAAAACACATAATTAAAACTATCAAATATACAAATTCAAATCGGGTTGATTTTAACGGCATGTTAATTCGTCTAGGGTTATTTTATACTTTGAGGTTAAGGAATCGAATTCATTGTTCGTTCATATTTACATCTTTGTATAGTTATTTCTTAAAGAGTTTTGTTTTTGCATACAGTCCTATCGTATACAGGTACTGCCACTCCGAGTCAGATTAGACCTGGGAGTAATGGCAGGGAAGGAGTACACTACATTCCTCTGATCTCGACAACAGGAGCCTCACCATTAGATGCAGTTTCATATACTCAGGACTCAACGAACAAAAGATAATAACTGTTAGCAATGATATCTAGACTTCGTGTTAGATAATGAATAGGTTGCCAATAAATTTGGTAAAATAAGTTTGTTTGTTTGGTTGGTTGGTTTTATGGCATATCAACCTTTGTAGGTTATTTAACGCCAAATCCATTTTTATGTAAATAATCTGTTCAATTGAAAACAGTTCAGTTTAGCATGAATACACAGTTTGTACAGTTTGTCAAAAACATTTCCTTTTCAAAATATTGAAGCAGTTATATGTAATAATTCAGTTAAGTATAAATACAGTTTTAATGTCGAAAAACAGTTCTATTTGAAATAATTCAGTTAAGCATAAGCATGTAGTTTAAGTGTAAGTACGGTTTAATTGTCAAAAACGTTTCTATTTCAAGCTATTCAGTTTACTCAATTCATTTTAGCATAAGTATGCTGTTAGTTCTATTTAACCCATAGATAGGGCCCTATCAGGTGCTACCACTCCGGGCCAGAGTGGACCTGGGAGCGATGGCAGTGAAGGGGTACTCCGCATTCCCTAAAGCTCCAGCACTGCTGGAACCTCACCATCAGATTGTTTTTGTGTCATATTCAGGACACTCGTTTTTTTTGGGGGGTCTTACCCCTCTGCAGAGGTGCAGTCAAGTGTATTCTACAGCCCCAGCTGACTGGGCAATTGGTAAAATAAGTATAGAATTCAAGATGTATGAGTTCTAAAGTTGACTGGTAATTCTTTTGAAAAAGAGTCATGGAAAATATCCAGTGATATGATGGACAAGACTTGACCCTTGGCTGACCTTTTTAGCAGTTCTCTGATTGGTTGTTTCAATTGAGAGATTAAGTGAGTTCGGTAGAGTTAAGAAAAGTAGTCCAGGTTCCGTAACGAACAAACGCCTAAAATGGATTTTTCTCCAGCCGTACGGTTGACGCAGGAATTCGGGTGAAAAAAATACGTTGAAACACATCATTTATTTATAAGAAATAAAGTGGATACAAAGACCAATATAAAACCAAGACTGTCAGAAGAAATCTCTGATAGAAGACCAGAGATTCCAGCCTGATTTATAAGAAAAAGAATAAAGTGTATACAACATTCGTCTAAACAAGTCAGTACCTATTAAAAATAAAAAAAAAAATGAGGACAGTCGCAATACCTTTTTAAAGAAATATTTATGGTGAAAAAGAGACTTGTGCAAGTGCTACATTCTTTTTAGTAATTAGACCTAGCCACAAGGGATTTTTTTTGGCTTGCTTTATAATCTGAAAATTAAGATCAACAAAAATTTGAGGACGTGGACGCCATTAAAAGAAATACGATGGAGTTTCAAAAGTGCTTCGAACAGTTGAAAACTCACTGGAAGAGATGGGTTGAATGTCGAAAAGACTATTTTAAAGAAAATGAACATTTTATTCACTGTTCATTTCTTTCTAAATACAGCCTTTGTCTTAATATTTTGAACATACACACACCCACGCGCGCGCGGACGCATACACATATCAACACCTCGTGTATATACACACACATCTAAAAAATACATACACACGCACAGATACATATATAAACGCCTCATATATATACATATATATATATATATATATATATATAGAATACACCACTCCACACATATATTTAACTTTCGGGCAAATACCCTTGGGAAATGTAAGAACCCCCTTATCCTCCCAGCTATGCATTAAATAGTACCACTACTGTTCTTCTAGGAGAATAGATTTGGCATTAAATAACCTACAAAGGTTGATATGCCATTAAAAAGAGAAACCAAACATATATAAGTTAGGTTAGCGTAGGGTTCGATGATTGCATAGGAGAGAAACTGACTGTCACCAATTTGCTCAGTCAGCTGGGGCTGTAGAATACACTGACTGCACCTCTGCAGAGGGGTAAGACCCTCCCCCTAACGAGTGTCCTGGATATGACACTAAACAATCTGATGGTGAGGTTCCAGCAATGCTGGAGCTTTGGGGAATGCGGAGTACCCCTTCATTGCCATTGCTCCCAGGTCCACTCTGGCCCGGAGTGGTAGCACCTGATAGGGCCCTATCTATGGGTTAAATAGAACTAACAGCATACTTATGCTAAAATGAATTGAGTAAACGAATAGCTTGAAATAGAAACGTTTTTGACAATTAAACCGTACTTACACTTAAACTGCGTGCTTATGCTTAACTGAATTATTTCAAATTGAACTGTTTTTAGACATTAAAACTGTATTTACACTTAACCGAATTGTTACATACAACTGCTTGAATAGTTAGAAATGGAAATGTTTTTGACCATTAAACTGTGTACTTATGCTAAACTGAACTGTTTTCAATAGAACAGATTATTTACATAAAAATGGATTTGGCGTTAAATAACCTATATAGGTTGATATGCCGTAAAACCAAACAAAACCAAACCAGACTGTCACCAATCGCCGTTGACTCTGTCTACTCTATCTTAAGATATATATGCTCTATCACCAATATTGAGCATTATATATCTATATATATATATATATATATATAGAGAGAGAGAGAGAGAGAGAGGGGGGGGAGAAAGGAAGAGAAAGAGATAGACCGATAGACAGGGACAGAAACAGACAGACAGACAACAGACAGACAGTTAGAGAGAGAGAGATAGATAATAAATCTAAACATTAACTAATTCAAGATTATTTTAAATAACTGTCATTAAAATTTTTGACGGTAATCCCTTTCTTAGCAAAGTACCAAAGATTAATCTCTCACTTGTTTTTAAATCAAGTAACAAGTTTACAGACTGAGTATCTCATATGACATCATGACATTTAATGTTATTTTTGACAGTAATTCTAAACTTTTATATGGTAATGATAATAGACCAAATTAAAAGCGCGGTAAGGATAACCCGAAACCGAACTTTTTTAGACCTTATTTTTTCGATGCCTGTATCATTGGGGAATGAGAAAAGTTTTGGTCAACTTTTCTTTTTTAACTGCACTTTTAATATAAACACAGATTTAAAAAACAATGAAACAAAAAATATAATAAACGTTTCCCTGACAAAAGTAAACCAATACGTCCCTCTCTATCTATTTATTGATTATACCTCCTAGGGCATCTCCACTTTTCACATCAACCTTTAAAAAAGAATCTTTGCACAGAATAATATACACTATTAATACAGTAAGATAACAAAAATGTAAACAAGAAAACTATTGGTTGTTCGTTTGGGTTTTATGGCATATCAACCTTTGTAGGTTAATTAATGCCAAATTCATTTTTATACAAATAAACAGTTCTACTTCAAACAATTCAGTTTAACATGAGTAAAAGTAGTTGGCGACTTTAGTCGAGGGTGACCTGAAGGGTACCTTTTTAATAGATACCACACCGAGGTGTAAGGGAGGGCGCAATTCCATTCCCTGGATTGCTCCACTTTACCCTTGATCCTTACCTTATAGTTCTGAGAGCTAAGCAAGGTAGCATCAAGTACCATTTTTTGAGACTTTGGTATGACTTGACCTGAGATTGAACCTCGGTTCCACGGACCTTTGGCAAATATTCTACTTTTTACGCCAATGGCCGGTTAACTACACAGTTTAATTGTCAAAAACATTTCTATTTCAAGCTATTCAGTTTAGTCAAACAGTTCTAATTCAAACTATTCAGTTTAGTATAAGTATAGTTTTTGTCAAAAATAGTTATATTTCAAACTATTCAGTTTAGCATACGCAGTTTAATTCTATTTGACCCATAGATAGGACCCTATCAGGTGCTACTCCACCAGGCCAGAGTGGACCTGGGAAAGATGGCAATGAAGGGGTACTCCGCATTCCCCAAAGTTCTACCATTAATGGAACCTCAGCATCATACTGCTGAGTGTAATATTCAGGATACTCCTTGGGGGAGTCTTACTCCTCTATAGAGATGCAGTCGGTGTATTCTACAGCATCAATCGATTGGGCAAACTATTGGTTATTTATATTCAATAAATCGATTCTGAAATTCTATAAAGATACACGCTAATACACACATGGTTATATATCATTACTGTGTTTAAAGGTTGCAATATCTATTAAAAAGTATACGATATCTGCAATCGAGCAAATACAGGCGTTAAAACAATAAAATCAGAACTTTCCTTCAGCGATGCTAAGAATACGCACCCCAATGATTCCTGGGTATGGCATTAAACTGCATCTGGTAGTTCTAGAGCTCTAGGGGAAGAATGGAGTATCCCTTCATTGCCATTACTCCCTGGTCTACTCTTACCTGTTCGGGTCCCATCTATGGATAAAATCTGTTTGCTAATTATTTGTATTGGTTAGGAATATTTGATATCGTATAACCGTGTGCAAATTAGTTGTATTTGATAGGAATACCTGATGTCATATAATTGTGTGCAAATTATTTATATTTGATTGGAATACTTGAAACCGTATAACTTTGTGCAAATTATTTGTATTAGAGTAATGAACGACTTTATGTAATGAACAATTCCTAATTTTTGCCCACAAAAAGGTGTTTTTATCTTATATACCATGTAATGGATGACCCCAAACTTTTGTCTATGTTAGCCAACAAAATTATTTCTTCAACATCCAATGACATAAAAAGAAAATTTGGAAACACTTATTTATACTTTCAAAATTATTGTATTACAATCAAAATCAATAATTTAATACCTTATATAATCAATGCATTTTAAACCTTGATGAAGCCTACTGTAATTATTTAAATATTCCAAACATACCAACATCCCACCACTGATATAAAATAGCATTTTTACGTAATTTTCTTTGCTATTTGAATATTTCAACACATCATATGTAAGTAAAAGTAAAGTTGGCGACCGTAGTTGAGTGTTACCAGAAGGCTCCTTTTCAATAGCTACTACACCGGGATGTAGGGGAGAGTGCTACTCCATTCCCAGGATTTCTCCACTTTACCTTTGGTACGTACCTTATATTGCTGAGTGTTAAGCAATGAGGTATCAAGTACCATTTTTAAAGTTTTTGGTATGATGCGACCTGGGATTGAACCCAAGTCTCCCGGAACATTGGCGAACACTCTACCCATTTGACCAATGAGCCGGTATATCATATGTAAAGGTGTCATAAATAGTCAACAAAATGAAATAAAAACTTTTTTCATTATAATTAAAAGCCGTTGTTTAGATATAAATTAAATCATTATATAAGTAAATATAAATGTACTATATATGCACTTCTGCAATTTCTCGGCATAACATAAACAGGTTTGACATGCTGTTTAAATCAATCAATTAATCAATAAGAAATAAATATCACGTATTGATTTTAATAATTTCACGTTTTCTATTTATCAAGCAATATTACATTCTAAAGAATCTCAGTCCTGTTTGTCTGATTGTTGTACATAAAAAGCACTGAATATGAAACAGAATCATATGTTTAAAAAAAATCCTGCAAGATATCTTCTGGAAAAAAACATCTTATACATGTGGGCTGAAATTTACTAAAATTTTCAAAATTCTCAAAATCCTAAAGAATTATGGTTAGATTTTAGATTCTTAAGATAATTTTAGATTCTCAGATTAATTTTAAATTACTTTTAATTTTTTAAATTAATTTCTTTTTAATTAGGTGATAGTGTTGAAACAAACGTCGTGGAAATTTAGATAAATCTCATTGTTAAAATAATTTTCAATATGGTTTGCAGGTTGAGTTGAAAAAGTTCATATAATGACGTCCTATCTGCTGTTGATGATTTTTTTACCATAGGATCCAAGCACTGCAACACCGATGTGTTGACCGCATGAGGAACTTTATTGAAAAATAAACCTCACTGGTCACATTCCACGAAAGTTTCTTAGTCATCGTATTTCAAATTATTCCATTTGTTTGTATTTCTTTGTAGATTGATTTAATTGTTTTTCATTTTATCTGTTCCTAAAAAGTTTAATCTGATTGGCTGTAGAGTTCTAAATTGAATAAACTAGGGGATAAAGTAAAGATGAAAAAATGGGCTGATTTTATTGAGATGTGTTAATTAAAGAGGCATCTTTGAAGGTAGAAGAATTTTGTTTGTTAGCAATCTCTTTGCTTCTTTGACTATGTCTAAATTGTAGCCTGATGGACGGACGTTAATATTTAGACACATGAAATATGAAGGTAGCAGAGAAAACCTAATCCAAATAGGTGAATATATTATGATGTCAAGTCGACGTTAACATTTCGGTTTTAGTAACCATCATCAGGACTGTCGGATTTTATCCATATTTACCTTCATACATGAAATATAAAAAAAACAAAAACAAAAAAACCCAACAATTATGACAGCCTTGTATTCGTACTAAAACTTTATTTTGTATCTCTAATCTGAAATGATTTTAGATAATTTAGAGGAACTACCGTATATACTTGCATCTCATTAGGTGCCCCATTCATTTGGCCTTGTGCTACATTGAAGCAAAGAGCTTCGTAAATTACTACCGTATATACTTGCGTACAGGTCGAATCTTTAGGGCGTCATTTTTAAGACACAAATTGGCTTTGTTTTCTTTATGGTGCCGGTGATTTTAACGTTGGATTTAAAAATGAATTCAATGAAATAATGAACTCGTGATCATAAATTAAATGTAGATCCATTTTATTATGTATCGAAAGTCCGGAATTCGGAGCAAATGTGAAACAACCTTATTAATTAATGATTTCTTAACTATAAATTAAGTATATTTTACAATACACTGTAAGCCAGAATATCAGACGTGACGACAATGACTGAGATCAGACAATAACTTTAAAAACGTAAAATATATATTAATGATTACAGGACAATAAATTTTGCCCGGTTGGTGAGGTTGAAAATATGCTGACTGCATGACCTGATCAGCGGTAAGATCACCAACAAAAATAGGGAGATGGTGTCCTGGGTATGACACGAGACTGCATCTGATGGCGAGGCCCCCTTTCTAAAACGCCGAGGATTGTAAAGTACCCCTTCATTACCCCTAATCCTTGGTCCACTCTGGCCTACAGTGGTAGCATTCCTTTCTACGGGTCAAATAGATCGTGTTAAAAATTATTCGATAGGACAGTGTGCCCCCCCCCAAAGAAAGAAAATCAAGAATCAACCACTCAAAAAATGTAAATATCAACGTACAATGAATGTGATTCCTTAACATTTTGACACAAAACAACCCTAGACGGGTTGATATGCCGTTAAAATCTATCAGTCAATCTAGTTTCAAGTTTTTAGAACAGAAAACATATACAGCAACGAACTTCACATTTTTTGTGTAATCATTTAGAGTTGAACACCAATTTAATCTAGACGCACTTGAGTAATATACGAAACATACGTTCACAAACATATACTGTATCATCCCAATCTCTCTTTTTCCCACAAACATTCACTACCCTTGGGAAAGGTATGAAACCCCTTATCCTCTCCCTCCAGCTATGGTTCAAATAGCACTATAACTGTTCTTCAACAAGATGGCTTTGGTATTAAATAGCCCATGAAGGTTGAAATGCCATTAAACAAAGAAACGAAACAAAGCCAAGAAACATTCATATATTTTTTATTTATCTAAAATATACTTTATTTATTTTAAAAAAAGTTTCTATTAAAATATTAATATGTAAAAGTTAAAAAATAAATTTCACTCTTATATATATATTTATACAATTTTTGAAGGGTGAAAAATCAATCAATCAATCAATTAATGTCTACAAATTAAGACACGACTGTTGCACGTGATAGACTTATACACGAGTATATAGGATCATTTGTAAATTGAAACAAAAATTCTTACCGGTGGAAATGCAGGCCAATAAGGAAATCGCAGTGAGAGCTGCTACCATTTTCGTGATGATTTAAAGAAAAATAATTTATAACTCAATATATAGACGCAAGTGGTGATGATATTCAGTAAAAAAATATCTGGGGAAATGTCCCATACGGGTGATAAGAAGAGAAGACGTCTACATGCCTAAAAGCAGATATTTTATCTGAGGAACAAATGATAATGTTTTATTTAGAGCAGATAATCTTGGCCTAATTTTAGGGTCGGGTTTTATATGTCGCACGTGTCTAGGGCGATTTTCAGCCCCGGGTCGTGGATTACGTAAGGGACATCTTTGAGAATGGGTGATTATGGAATGTTTTGCAGATTTCATGTTTAACTTGTTTTAAACACGATTGTATACGATTACAGCAACACACATTTAGGTGACGTTACAAACAACAGTTGCCTCTCCACTTAAAAAAAAAAAAAGAAAGCTGAACAAACATATCCTTGGTGGTAGAACAAGGATCAAAAGGGAAGTCAATAACAACCAGTATATATTATTGACTTCTGGATAAATCATGTTCAACATTATATATACATATATATATACATATATATGACACACAGAGACATATACATATATATGACACACAGAGACACAGACAAACATACACATACACACATGAGTGAGGTACGGAAAAGTTCTTGAAGTGAACAGGAAGCAACAATTCAATAGCCATGAAACGTATGCTGTATAGATTTTTTTAAATCTATGCTTTATCCCAGATATCGAGCACTCTCTCTGTAAATAATGTAGCCTTTAAACAACCTTCCCCATATATATATATATATATATATATATAGGGGAAGGTTTAATTTTTCAGATTATTAAAGAAAAACTTTCCGCCGTCGAATAGTTTATACAAAATATTTAATAGGAATGCCGTTAAATTGAGTTATAGCATTATGCCTCAAATGGCAAGTTTAATTAGTAAAAGCCACATTAAAAAACTTGGAAATAATCAACATACTGAACTTCCGAAATGTAATTATTCGGATAAAACTAACAGTCCCCTTAAAGAGAAGCGCCAATTTGAGTGTATAGTGTATAAGATTGAAGTTTATGGTCGTAGACATAACGATAATAACGTTGACAGAAATGTTAAAAAGGTATACGTGGGTTCCACGCAAGGTCCCTTAAAAAAACATTACAATCATAGAAGTAGTTTCGCACAAGAGGTATATAGATATCATATTTACCAACCCCTCCGCTGGGGCAGGATATGACACAAGGTCAATTTTTTAAACGGTGTTTAACAGGTTTGAATTCAGAGTTTTCCTTCTCGTAGATTAGTTGCCTCACCAAGGCTGAAGAACCTAGTCTGTCTTACTATTTACCCATAGCTAGAGGGAGAATAATTGGATTCATACCTTTCCCAAGGGTATTAGTGCTATGTGAAATGCAATAAGTCTCGTCCAGGATTTGAACTCGTGTCGCCGTGTTCATTTCCTATCACGATAACCATTACACCACGGGCACCTCCATAAAGTATATGGTATATAGATATAAAACTAGTTTATGTAATTATGTGCGGAGAAATTAAGAAGAATCTCGGTACAGATCACATAAGAATGGATGGAAACCATACAAGCAACAAGTCAACCCCTCAAGGAACAAAAAGAAGCAAAAACGAATAACAAGAACATATTTGCCGTTCCTTTATTTTCTCTGCGACTTCTCAATCGGAGGTGGTGTGTGACACTTTGCAGAAATGGACGTGGGTGCTGCTCCCTCGTTATTGCGATTATCCCATTTCGTCCAATGGTTTGCTCCTAACTCTCCAGTCTATGTTCTTTTCAACCACACAGGATAGGGTGGGGTGGAAGTGATGGCTCGGTCCGGAAACAGAGCCGTCACTGTCAATAGCTGCAACTCACCTGTCAATCTCCTGGCTTCTTCTTCGCTTCCAAGAGTGTACTCCCAGATCTCACGCGAGAACCTCCCAAAACAAAGGGTAAGACCTGCCACCAACCAGCGTTCTGGGGATGACACTAAACTGAACTTGATGGTGAGACTCCAGTTCTGGAGCTTTGGGGAATGTGGAGTATCCATTCATCGTCATTAGTTCCAGGTCCACTCGGACCAAGACTGGTAGAACCTGAAGGGTTCCACTTATTCTTAAAATAAACTCTTTTATCATTTAAATGTGTGCTTACAAATAACTGATAAATTGAATTGTTAGTGTTACATATCAATACTTGAACCTTTTAATTGTGTGAAAACCAATGAGTAATTTTTAATAGAATTATTAGTGTTGAATAGCAATACTTTAAACCCTTTAACTGTGTGCAAAAAATTGAATTCCTAATATTACATAGTAATGTTTGGAACCATTTGACTGAGTGCAAATGACTGAACAGTGCTAAATAGAAGTATTAGTGTTGAATAGTAATACTTGTAACCACTTCACTGTATGTCTGTAAGTGATTAATATTGAATAGAGTTATTAGTGTTAGATAGAAGTAATTGAAACCATTTTACTGTGGGCAAACAATAACAATACTTAACAGTGAGCAAACAAATTACTATTTTTTAAAATTAAAATTACCAGCAAACTATTCCCTTTCAAATCATTTATGCTTATCCATTAAACTGCGAGGAAACAAATGAACGATGTTAAATTGTATGGTTAATATTAAATCGCAATACTTGAAACCATTTAAAGTTGGCGACCGTAGTCGAGAGCTCCCTTTTCAATAGCTACTACACCGAGGTGTTGGAGAGGGCGCTACTCTTTTCCCTGGATTGCTCCACTTTACCCTCGATAAAGTAAAAGTAAAGTTGGCGACCATAGTCGAGGGTAACCCGAAAGCTCCCTTTTCGATAGCTACTACACCAATGTGTAGGGGAGGGCGCTAATCCTTTCCCTAGATTGCTCTACTTTACCCTTGATCCGTACCTTATAATGCTGAGTGTTAAGCAAGGAGGCATCAAGTACCATTTTTTGAGTCTTTGGTATGACTCGACCTGGGATTGAACCCAGGTCTCCCGGGCCATTGGCGAAGCAAGGAGGTATCAAGTACCATTTTTAAAGTCTTTGGTATGACGCAACCTGGAACATCATTTAACTGTGTGCAAACAAATGAGATCTGGCTCGTTTAAAAATGCTACCAATAAACTATTTGTTTACAGATCATTTATTATATATATTAATAGAATTTGGTATTATATAACTTACAAGGGTTATGGCGTAACCCTCACCCTGCCCCCCCCTAAAAACTGATTCCACCTTCCACCGACCCGAGATCGCACTAGCACTGAAGACTTGAGTTCATAACGGACATGAAAAAACAAACTCCCTCATCTCCAACGAGAAATCCTTCCCTTCCAATTCTATTGACTAAAATCCGCCCAACCTTCCGAACTTGTTTTAGTTATCTCTTCTACAGCACCAGCATAACTCATACTCCCACCCCACACCCACTCACTCACCTCTGTATATACGGGGCTGTCTTCGTGGAGGACAGCGGAATCGTAGAAAGCGAGTTCAAACTACAGCTGCGCCATAATGTTCACTTTCGGACAAATACCCTTGCGAAAGATATGAATCCCCTTATCCACTACTGTTCTTCCAGAAGAATAGATTTGGCATTAAATAACTCAAGAAGGTTGATATGCTATTAAACAAACAAACAAAGCATATATATATATATATATATATATATATATACCCAACCCCTCCACCACGAGCCTGATGTGACACAATGTCAATTTTTTTGCGGAGTTTGATTAGTTGAATTCAGAGTTTTTCTTTTCCAAGACTAATTACCATACCGAGGTTAAAGAGCCCAGTCTGCCCGACTATTTGCTTATTGCCGGAGATAGAAAAGTTGGATTTATACCTTGTCCAAGGGTATGAGGCTATGTGAAATGCAAATAACTTCGACAAGGATTTGAACTCGGGTTGCCATGTCAATTTCCTACGACGATAACCTTGACACCAACGGCAGCTCCACGTATCAATACATACAGGGCGTCTCGGGTTGTGTAACGTTTAGAAAGCTAGACTAGCAAACCTTCACGAGTGAGTTCGAGTCTAATTGGATGCTCCCATTCATATAGCCTTGTGCCACATCAAATCAAAACGCTTAGTAAATTAGTACATGCATACATACATATAAGCAGCTTATGCTCACACACACACATCTTTACAGATTCGCTGCCCCCCCCACTCCCTACGCGCACATACATACTCATACAGAAATGTTCACATATACACACATATGCTTTACCACTCTAAAATATGTGCACCAAGGGATGCACAGTTTTCATTGCTAAATGATAAATTCTTTTCAAAAATTAAACACATTTATTTATTTATTTGATGGATCGCCCTTGCAGACATAAAACCTAAGCCAAACTTATATCAGCCTATACAGTGTCGTTTGACAATAAAAAGAAAAAAGAAAAAAAAATTACAAGTAATTATGGTACATTTTAAAAAGTTGGATTGGCGCAATTAAGTGAGTCTATCATAATAATTGTTTCTGTGTGTTTATTATTTATTCCTTTTGGATAAACATGTTAGATAAGACGTTTAATCTTCGCATATTCAAGATTTAATCTTTTAATAGCTGAGAATGAAACATCTGACGAATGGTAGAATCAAAACAATAAATGTAAACCGCATCTGCTTAAACCTGTCGAGCACTCGGCAGCAGGTTAGAGCACTACCTTCCAAATTTGCCTGTCTCTCTGTCTGTCAGTCTCGGTCAGTCTGTCTGTCTCTGTCAGTCTATCTTTGTTTCATTTTCTGTCTCTTTCAGTCTGTCTGTCTCTGTCTATCTCTGTTTCTTTCTCTCTCTCCTAGTTTTTCTCTGTCTGTCTGTCTGTCTGTCTGTCTCTCTCTCTCAAACACACACACACACATATATATATATATATATGCATATATTTCAAGTATAAAAACAAGATATTAAACATAATAGAAAATCATGACTTAGAATTTCACGCTTTCGATCTTCAGGTGACTTAGCATTTCAGGCCTGAACAAGAAAGCAATTAGACGTGAAATACTAGTTCACACGAGGACCGAAAAAGTGAAACTCTTAGTAGTGAGTTTTTATCCTGTTTTATACCTTATTTTTACACTTGATATATATTGTGATATTGCTCGGCACTTTCGTGCATTGAGCACTGTAAAGATTTTACGGATTAAAGACGCTTTAAAAAAAAAGAAGATTAATCATAATCTTAATTATATACATATATATATATATATATATATATATATATGTATACTAAGCATAATCATTTGTTAAGTGTTGCTTAGTTTGGCACTAGGCCACAAGTATGAAACATTCACTGTGAATCTGATTTAGAACTCTGTAACTGGGCTCTATAAGACAAGCTCAGAGGTGCCCGTGGTGTAGTGGTTATCGTCATAGGAAATGGACACGGCGACACGAGTTCAATTCCTGGACGAGAATGATTGCATTTCACATAGTACTAATACCCTTGGGAAAGGTATGAATCCAATTATACTCCCTCCAGCTATGGGTAAATAGTAGGGCAGACTGGGTTCTTCAGCCTTGGTGAGGCAACTAGTCTACGAGAAGGAAAACTCTGAATTCAAACCTGTTAAACTCTGCTTAAAAATTGACCTTATGTCATATCCTGCCCGAGCGGAGGGGTTGGTAAATATGGTTACTAAGACAATGGTAAAAGTATAAAACAACAAAATAGTTAATCCAAAAGCCGCAAGGGGGTCGTTATTAAAAATGAAGGACATAGGGATATCTGAAAGTCGCTTTTATTAAGGTTTGGGTTAATTATTCGTATATAGAGGACGTTTTATTTGTTTCGTAAAGGTTTTCACCGGGCCATTGGCCTAATGAGTAGAGTGTTACCCAATGATCCGGAAGACCGGTGTTCAATTCCAGGTCGAGTCATACCAAAAACTCAAAAAATGGTACCTGATGTCGCCTTGCTTCGCACTCAGCACTATAAGGTGAGGATCAAGGGTAAAGAAGAGCCATCCTGGGAATGGAGGTATGCCATCTCTCACACTTCGATTTTGTAGCTATTGAAAAGGGAGCCTTCGGGTCACCCTCGACAAAGGTCGCCAACTTTACTTTTTACTTTTTATTTGTTTTCATCATTTATTTACCGCTAGTTACTTTGTTTACACCCAGCGTGGCGTACGGAGGACGGCTGCAGAAAAAACACGTAAAATTATCAAATATTTCAAATAAATATCTAATCTAATTATTTTCCAGATTTGGAGAGATATTTAAACCTTAAAAAACCCAAAGGGTTTCTTAGTCTTTTCTAGTCCAAGTGAAAGTTAAAATGAAATAAATTCCTTCTAGCGGGTCGATACCAAGCCGTGATATCTACTTAACTCTCTCGAGCATTCTATTATAGGCAAAAGCACTGTTTTCCAAATTTGTCATTCTCTCTGTCAATCTTTTTCTCTTTCAGAGACGCGAGTCGTTCAAAAAATTCTAAGCCTCTCTCAGAAAGAAGTAAACGAACAAAATAAACATAAAAAATAGTGGCAAAAAAAAAACAGGACACGACACTTCAACAAAACGGTATATTATCAGCAATAACAATTATAAACATAATACAAAAAGTAAAGTGTCAAAATTAAGGAAGAGCTTAAGTTGTTAAGTGAACCTAATAAGTTACAAAATAATATGCCAGCGAAGTTATCCTGTCACTTAAGTTGTTAAATATCAGTTGTTTCCGTGTGGTCGACCTTACGTAGTCATCGGCTCTTATAAGTCACTGGCGTGTTAACGTCTTACTTGGACGGTCTGCAGCGAATTAAAGAGTGAGATGTTTCTCTTGCGTTTGTATTTGTACCCCAAAACAGAACCTAATGTCGTATATATTGTGTGCTCTGATTGGTTGCCGACAATGGCTCTGAACCAATCACATAAGCTCTTATCAGACGATGTTTGATGGTCGGTACATGTGAGGTTTCGTATGTCATTTCTTCTAGAAGAGCAATAGTTAAACATTTTTTTGTCATGGCAACACATTATCACCTCTAATAAAACTAGAAGAACTTATTCAGATTTAGACTTAGAAGTTCTTAAACCACCCAGGAGATTCGTTTAGTATCACAGACAGGACCAGTTGTAACCAAACTCCATTTGAATTCCATCTTACGAGCTTGAATAAGCGAAATAGATCATTTATGGAAATGAATACGATTTCTAAATTTCTTGTTTTATAAACAAAAAATATATTTTGCTCAGCGGGTATATTTTGTTTTAAATAGCCGTGTATTTGGCACTCTTTCTTTGGATACTCACAGTCATTATTTACTTAATATATATATATATATATATATATATATATATATATATATATATATATATTGTTGTGATGCTGACAAAAGTAAGACACGAGGAACATAAAAAGGGTTGATAGAAAAACGTATATATTCAAGTAACAGAAACAAGATACAAGTGAACTTGGTTAAACAATAGTTAGTTGACAGGAAGCTGAGAGTCCAATGGGGTTGTGACTATCCGCCCACTACGCAGATGGTATCACACGTGATTGTGTCATGCTGATTGGTGAATTCCGTTTGAAGCTGACGTTTATTTATGGAGGAGGGCGAGTCCATTATGGAGGGAGTACCACACATATATATATATATATATATATAGGGTGATTGAAAAGTTTTTAAAATTTTAAGATTCTTATAATCTATTTCTTAATAACAACTTTCATAAGAAATTAAATTATGATTATTCCAAAATAGGAAGTTTCTTTTCAGCCTCTCTCTCTCTCTCTCTCTCTCTCTCTCTCTCTCTCTTTATATATATATATATATATATAGCGTGATCCTTTTTAAATGTAGCTTAGTTTGGCACAAGGCAGTAATTTGTGGTAAATAAGCGGTAAAAATAAATAAAACGTCCTATAAATACCAAAGTTATTTTACGTCTTTCATTATTACAGCTTTTGATTTAATTAGAGAGAGAGAGAGAGAGTGAAAGAGACAGAGAGAAAGAGAGAGAGAGTAAGAGAAAGAGAGAGAGAGAAAGAAAGAAAGAGAGAAAGAGAGAGAGAGAGTAAGAGAAAGAGAGAGAGAGAGAGAGAGAGATGCTAATTGAAACGATTATAAAGAGAGTGGGTAAGTCCTGTAAGACGAGGCATCTTATTATATTGAGAAGGACAGACATGCAGAGGCATAGTGATAGATTTCGCTTCAACTAGTATAGTTTAAAATCTTTCCAGTCATTACTCCAATAATTTCAGAAAGTCTGCTTGAAATCAGGCCGAAAAATGCCGGAGCTTTAGATGTACATAAGGATAGACAGTTGATGAACTCTAATTAAATGATGTCACCATTTTTTGATGACTTGAGTAAAGTTGATTAGAACTCAATACATTAAAAAAAGGCTTATTCAGTTTGTCGTGAGATTTCAATATCTTCAATAAGATGCATATCTAATTTTATTGCTGCAGGTATCTCAACGTGCTAAAAACCACTTTGAGACATGCATTTTTCATCACGATTGCTATTTCACTGGTGATATTCAAACATAAAAACTTTGTTTAGTTAATATTTCTTATTTCTTCTCGATTATTAGTATTTATAGCTGAAAAACCATCCAACAATTGCCCAGTCGACTGAGCTGTAAAATACACCGACTGCATCTCTGCAGAGGGGTAAGCCCCCAAACGAGTGTCCTTTATATGACACTAAACAATCTGATGGTGAGGTTCCAGTGATGCTGGAACTTTGGGGAATGCGGAGCACCCCTTCATTGCCATTACTCCCCGGTCCACTCTGGCAGCAACTGATAGGGCCCTGATAGGGCCATATCTATAGGTTAAATAAAACTGCATACTTATGCTAAACTGAATTGTTTGAATTAGAACTGCTTGACTAAACTGAAAAGCTTGAAATAGAAATATTTTTGACAATTAAACTTTGTGCTTACATTTAAACTGCGTGCTTATGCTAAACTAAATTGTTTGAAATGGAACTGTTTTTGACATTGAAACTGTACTTACACTCAACTGATTTGTTTAATATAGAAATTTTTTAACATTTAACTGTGTGTAAACAAAACGTCTACTTATGCTAAACTGAATTAGCACTGTTTGAATAAACTGAATAGCTTGAAATAGAAATGTTTTAGACAATTCAAATGTGTACTCATGCTAAATTGAATTGTTTGAAATAGAACTGACTATTTGCTTTAAAATTTATTTGGTGCTAAATAACTGTGACGTGGTATGCCACCGAGAGAGGAAAAGGGAGGATCAATATTCTCACCGTTTGTGTTTGAACTAACAAGGCCCAAGGACGGACCGCTAAAGCAGTCAGAATGAAGGTCAAACAAAGGCTGCCAGCATTCCATGACATATAATCGGTTGGACGGAGAAGGGAATGTAAGTCATTGTAGTAGCATGACTGGATGACATAGAGAAAGAAGGAAGAGCCAAATGAGTGGCCGAGCCTTTAGCACCAAAAAAAAAAAAGTACCTTTTCGTCATAGAAAATTTGGAAAAGGATCTTTAGTTCTGGACAGACATTGGCAAGAGATGGACGCCAAGTTAGCCAAGCTCCGGGAGAGAGTAGAACAGAATCTTTGGACAGAAGATTGCAGAAAGGGTCTTCAGCCAGATTCTAGAGAAATGCCGCTCGCCCGTAAAAGAAAAGAACCTGAGAACTAGCCTTCGAAAAGATAAGTACAACTCAAACTGTTTTTCCATCTATCCTTCTTAAATAATGGAATTATATGCATTCAGAAAAGGAAAGAAAGAAACTGAAAGGATTTGTTTCATAAACCGTAAATTAGTGAGTGGACTTAGATACTTTCTCAAGTAAAAGAAAGAAAAGTAAAAAGAAAGAAAAGAAAAGAAAAAAAAAAGAAAGAAAGAAAAAAGAGGAGAAAGAAGAAAAGGACTGTCGAGAGAGACATTTGTGTTTAACACTGCCTACTTGGCTTAACAAAGCCGATAGTTTAAAAGGAAAGAGAAAAAAAAAAAAAGAAAAAAAAGGAACTGTTTCTTAAATCTCATAATTATTTGTTTGGTCGTCGCTTATTAAAACTTTGTTACATTTTAAATGACCCCCTTGTGTTGAAATCTATTGGTTATGTTGTTTATCTATCGAGTCGCCTTCTTTTGCACATTATCTTTTTCAGCTTCGTATCGCTTTCATTTATTCTCGCTAAAAGTCTTATTCGCCTTAAAAACATTATAAGGGAATTTTGGAAATTTGACTACAGTGAATAATGTTTTGACTTAACCTAGAAGTCCATGCTTTCCGAGGGGGTATGAAAACGAAGGACTTGGTGGTGTATATGAAAGTGAAATTGGGAACCCCCTCGCCAGCGTTGGAGATGAGTCTAGCTCCTAATTAACCCCCACATTATTTGCCAGTACCATATGCCCGAAATAGGAGTCTTGACTAGGACTTATTTTGCGGAGGCTCAAGTGCCAGACTGCCCCGACGTCACACGTGCGTAAAATAAACTCTCGTCCTGAAATAAATATTTATGCAACGTCACATAACCTATAAAGGTGGATATGCATTAAAACCTAAATAATAACCAACCAACCAACCTACAGCCCGTGGTGTAATCGTTATCGTCGTAGGAAATGGATACGGCGACACGAGTTCAAATCCTAGACGAGACTGATTGCATTTCACATAGCACTAATACCCTTGGGAAAGGTATGAATCCAATTATTCTCCCTCCAGCTATGGGTAAATAGTAGGGCAGACTAGGTTCTTCAGGTTTGGTGAGGCAACTAGTCTACGAGAAGGAAAACTCTGAATTCAAACCTGTTAAACTCCGCTTAAAAATTGACCATGTGTCATATCCTGCCCGAGCGGAGGGGTTGGGTAAATAGGACCAACCAACCTACAAATAGGAATTAAGTTACAAAACGAGTGGCGTATCGGGTACTACCATACAATGCCTGGAGTTTTCTGCCCTGTCTAGACTTTTCGACCGTCCCCCCACAAAAAAAAAAACAAAAAAAAAACACAAGTGGTCCTGTGTAAGATGCTAAACAAATCTGGTAGTAAGGCTCCCGTTCTGCTACTATGATGCGCGTGGAGTCACCAATGACGTCACCAATGATGTGAGCATCATTTCTAAGTTGACATTTATAAATAAAAAATTATGGGATGGCTACACAACAAAGATAGTCACCATGTCGATGGGGCATTGAATTCTCCGACTCTTTCCTCTGAAGAGAATTAAGAACCCCATCAACAAAAAGAATCCCTGGGTATGACACTAAATCGTATCCAATGATGAGACTTCAATTCTGGAGATCTAGCAGCATGATGTAGCAATTTATTTTTCATTACTCCAAGATCCACTCTGACCCGGAGTGCTAGGACCTGTTTGCCTGCCATTTTTTGTTCAAATAGATCTGTTCTAAAATTATTAGCATAAAGTATGATTACTTGAAATTGTATATGAATTATTTGTATCAAAATAAAAACTTGAATCTATAATTATTCACAAAATATTATTATCATTATTATTATTTACTACTTTTGAGAATTTCATATCAGCAAACGCTGATGGTCTTTCACTGGAGTTTGAGTAACAGTAAGTCTCCTCAAGTCTCCAGGACTCTTCTCAGTATTCTGGCCGTTCTCAACAATGTTGTAGTTTGGATGGTCTCCACTCGTCCTCCAGCTTCCAAGTCCTCCAGTCCCTTTAATAATTCTTTAGTTACTGTACCGAGTGCACCAATCACAATTGGTATAATCGTCACCTTCATAATCCATATTTTTTAAATCCCTAGCAAGGTCGACGTATTAATCCTTCTTTTCACTTTCTTTAAGTTTTATTCTTTGTAGAGGCTGTAGAATACACCAACTGCTTCTCTGCAGAGGGGTAAGACCCCGCTCCCAAACGAGTGTCCTGAATATGACACTAAACAATCTGATAGTGAAGTCCCAGTAATGATGGGGCTTTGGGGAATGCAGAGTACCCCTTCATTGCCATTGCTCCCAGGTCTACTCTGGCCCGGAATGGTAGCACCTGATATATCCCTATCGATGGGTTAAATAGAATTAACAGCATACTTATGCTAAAATGAATTGTTTGAGTAAACTGAATAGCTTGAAATAGAAATGCTTTTGACAATTAAATCGTACTTACATTTAAACTGTGTGCTTATGCTTAACTGAATTATTTCAAATAGAACTGTTTTTCGACATTAAAACTGTATTTATACTTAGCTGAATTGTTACATATAACTGCTTGAATAGTTTGAAATGGAAATGTTTTTGACGATTAAACTGTGTATTCATCCTAAACTGAATTGTTTGAAATAGAACAGATTTATACATAAAATGGATTTGGCGTTAAATAACCTACAAAGGTTGATATACCATAAACCCCAACAAACCAAACCAGACCATCAGTTTTATTCTGTGGTCAGCCGGGACAGCTAAGTCTACAATTTTTCAGGTTCCCTTTTTCTTGTCGATTACTATTAGGTCTGGTCTTCTGGCCGAGATTTGGGGATCTGTTTGTATGTCAAAGTCACATAGGAGTTTGTGTTTGCTATTCTCCCGGACAGTTGCTGGTTTGTTTGTTCGTGGGGTCAAATCTAAATTTTCACTGGATTTTGAGTGACGACAAGTCTCCTAAAGTCTTCAGGACTCTTCTCAGTATTTTGGCCGATCTTAACAACGCTGTAGTTTGGATTGTATCAACTTGCCCTCTTATTTCCATGTCCACTAGTCCTTTTACCAATCCTTTGTTGGCTTTACCAAGAGCACCAACAACAATTGGTGTAATCATCACCTTCATATTCCACAGTCTTTTCAATTCTCAAGCAAGGTCCAGGTACTAATCCTTCCTTTCGCTTTCATTCAATTTTATTCTGAGATCAGCCGGGACAGCAAATTCCACAGTTCGGCAATTTCTCTTTTTTTTTGTTGATTATTATAAGGTCTGGTCATCTGGCCGAGATTAGATGATCCGTTTGTACTTCAAAATCCCTATGTCCTGACTGTATATTCTAACTGTGTGTATGAGAATTTCCAGTTCTTTTTCCTTTTTTGCAAATAGTACATTAGTGACTGATCTTTGCCTACGATCTACAAAGTTTGTATCCGGCTGTGCATTTTCTGAGTATGTGGTTAAGTAGCATCATAGCAATTATGAATAATAACGGTAATAGTGCATCTCCTTGAAAAACACCTCTTTGGATCTATATATTTATATTAGAAATCAAACATCAGATATAATAAAATTGGACGCAAAGTCAGTGTTCAATTTTGTAATATAGCCATATCTTAAACTGAACTATTTTATGTAGGTCCTTTCTGGTTAGCTAACTTTAGTATAATGGGTAGAGTGTTCGCCAATGATCCGGGAGACTGGGGTTCAATACCGGGTTAAGGCATACCAAAGATTTAAAAAATAGTTCTTTATGCAACCTTGCTTATCACTCAGCACTATAAGGTACGGATCAAGGGTACGTGGAGCTGTCCAGGGAAAGGATTAGTGATCTCCCATATACCTCGGTGTATTCGCTATTGAAAAGAGAGCCTCGACTATGGTCGCCAACTTATATATATATATATATATATATATATATATATATATATATATATATATATATATATGTGTGTGTGTGTGTGTGTGTAAGAAAAGTTGAATGAAAATAGCGTTCGATGCTATAATTGAAGAACAGGCATAAGTTTAAAATATTGGAATTATAGTCACTATAAGTCTGTAACTAAAGTCTCGTGTGTTTTCCAATTTCTAGATGGTCGTATATATATATTTACATATATATATTGAGAGAGAGAGAGAGAGACAGACAGACAGACAGACAGACATATCACGTCCAAAAATGGCTGTTAATCTTCTCAACCCACTCCGTTACAAAATGAATTAGAACACAGTATAAAAATGCAACTGTGAAAATATTCAAATTTGAATAGGGTATGAGACTGGTCCAGGGGAGATAATTCAAAGTTATTTCCCTTAGATTTGGCAAGCTCAAAAACTCCAATTTTATTTGTTTTTCAACTTTGACATTCCGCGAGGAGACGTTGCATTCAATTTTTAGAAGTCTCGTAGTATTTTCCAAAATTTTTCCTTTATCTTTTTTCTTTTTCAATTTCTTCACCTAGATTATTTTAGCTTGATATACATATTTACCAACCCCTCCGCTTGGGTAGGATATGACACGAGGTCAATTTTTAGGAGGAGTTTAACAGGTTTGAATTCAGACTTTTCCCTCTTTCAGACTAGTTGCCTCACCAAGGCTGAAGAACCTAGTCTGCCCTACTATTTACCCACAACTAGAGGGAGAATAATTGGATTCATACCTTTCCCAAGGATATTAGTGCTATGTGAAATGCAATCAGTGTCGCCCAGGATTTGAACTCGTGTCGCCGTATCCATTTCCTACGACGATAACCATTACACCACGGGCACGTCCTATTTTAGTTTGATATAAAGAGTCGCTGAAAAGATCTCGATCCCACCAAGAAAAATCATCGCTAATAAAATTCAAAAATAGATTAGAAACTATGACTGATGTAGACAACGCAGATGGTCTATCCTGCCTAAGCCGAATCCCTGCTGTATAGCCTGCCTAAGCCGAATCCCAGCTGCATAGCCTGCCTAAGCCGAATCCCTGCTGTCTAGCCTGCCTAAGAAAAATCCCTGCTGTCTAGCCTGCCTAAGCCGAATCCCTGCTGTCTAGCCTGCCTAAGCCGAATCCCTGCTGTATAACCTGCCTAAGCCGAATCCCTGCTGTATAACCTACCTAAGCCGAATCCCTGCTGTATAACCTACCTAAGCCGAATCCCTGCTGTATAACCTACCTAAGCCGAATCCCAGCTGCATAGCCTGCCTAAGCCGAATCCCAGCTGCATAGCCTGCCTAAGTCGAATTCCTGCTGTCTAGCCTGCCTAAGCCGAATCCCAGCTGTATAACCTGCCTAAGCCGAATTCCAGCTGTATAACCTACCTAAGCCGAATCCCTGCTGTATAACCTACCTAAGCCGAATCCCTGCTGTATAACCTACCTAAGCCGAATCCCTGCTGTATAACCTACCTACGCCGAATCCCTGCTGTCTAGCCTGCCTAAGCCGAATCCCTGCTGTATAACCTACCTAAGCCGAATCCCTGCTGTATAACCTACCTAAGCCGAATCCCTGCTGTATAACCTACCTAAGCCGAATCCCTGCTGTCTAGCCTGCCTAAGCCGAATCCCTGCTGTATAACCTACCTAAGCCGAATCCCTGCTGTATAACCTACCTAAGCCGAATCCCTGCTGTATAACCTACCTAAGCCGAATCCCTGCTGTATAACCTACCTACGCCGAATCCCTGCTGTCTAGCCTGCCTAAGCCGAATCCCTGCTGTATAACCTACCTAAGCCGAATCCCTGCTGTATAACCTACCTAAGCCGAATCCCTGCTGTATAACCTACCTAAGCCGAATCCCTGCTGTCTAGCCTGCCTAAGCCGAATCCCTGCTGTATAACCTACCTAAGCCGAATCCCTGCTGTATAACCTACCTAAGCCGAATCGCTGCTGTATAACCTACCTAAACCGAATCCCTGCTGTCTAGCCTGCCTAAGCCGAATCCCTGCTGTATAACCTACCTAAGCCGAATCCCTGCTGTATAACCTACCTAAGCCGAATCCCTGCTGTCTAGCCTGCCTAAGCCGAATCCCTGCTGTATAACCTGCCTAAGACGAATCCCTGCTGTATAACCTACCTAAGCCGAATCCCTGCTGTCTAGCCTGCCTAAACCGAATCCCTGCTGTCTAGCCTGCCAAAGCCGAATCCCTGCTGTATAACCTGCCTAAGCCGAATCCCTGCTGTATAGCCTGCCTAAGCCGAATCCCAGCTGTATAGCCTGCCTAAGCCGAATCCCAGCTGCATAGCCTGCCTAAGCCGAATCCCAGCTGCATAGCCTGCCTAAGCCGAATTCCTGCTGTCTAGCCTGCCTAAGCCGAATCCCAGCTGAATAGCCTGCCTAAGCCGAATCCCTGCTGTCTAGCCTGCCTAAGCCGAATTCCTGCTGTATAGCCTGCCTAAGCCGAATCCCTGCTGTATAACCTGCGTAAGCCGAATCCCTGCTGTATAACCTACCTAAGCCGAATCCCTGCTGTATAACCTGCCTAAGCCGAATCCCTGCTGTATAGCCTGCCTAAGCCGAATCCCTGCAGTATAACCTGCCTAAGCCGAATCCCTGCTGTATAACCTACCTAAGCCGAATCCCTGCTGTCTAGCCTGCCTAAGCCGAATCCCAGCTGCATAGCCTGCCTAAGCCGAATCCCTGCTGTATAGCCTGCCTAAGCCGAATCCCTGCTGTATAGCCTGCCTAAGCCGAATCCCTGCTGTATAGCCTGCCTAAGCCGAATCCCTGCTGTATAACCTACCTAAGCCGAATCCCTGCTGTCTAGCCTGCCTAAGCCGAATCTCTGCTGTATAGCCTGCCTAAGCCGAATCCCAGCTGTCTAGCCTGCCTACGCCGAATCCCTGCTGTATAGCCTGGAGTAAGTAGTAAGAAGCATTGGCGTCTACAAGAACGCATGTAAAAGAGAGTTCCCGAATTTTAAACAAGAAGGAACCATCTCCACTTTAAGTAGCAAAGCTCTGAAATTAGTAGACAAGTTCGCATACATCGGTGGGAATATCTTATTTACAGAAAGCGATGTTAATACATGTATCAGGAAGGTGTAGACTGTGATTCAAAGGTTTAGCAATCGTAAAGAAATATATCTCTGATAATATAAAACATTTCTTCCAAGCTGTGGCTGTATCGGTACTACTACATGGCAGCACTAAATGGGCTCAAACGAAAGGTTTTGAGAAAAAATAGATGGAAACTATGCAAGAATGCTATATGTTGGAATCCTGGAAGCAGTACCCTTCAAAATAGAAGCTGTTTGACTACTTATACTCCATCACACAAACCATATAAATAAGACGAGCATGATATACTGGTCATTGTTTGTGAAGTATAGACGAACTTTTTTTTTTGCTTTTTCTTATGGACAACCACACATAGACCGATCAGTTTTGGTCGATCAACAAGGACTTGCGTACATCAGCACTGTACCGACAACCTAGAGGACCTGCCAGGAACGATGGAAGATAGGGACTAATGGCGACAGAGATAGAGTCAGGGAACTTTGTACTGTCAGCACGACTTGATGATGATATTGAACTTATTAAGTATTAAGCATTTAGACAGCTGATTTCTATTTATACAAGTTCATACAATTCATATATATATATATATATATATGTGTGTGTGTGTGTGTGTGTGTGTGTGCATGTGTGTACGTGTGTGTGTGGTTGGACAGCAGTTGTTCATTTAAGCAGCTTTGATTAAATGATAAAGACACATGTTGTCTATGTAAGTTTATTAGGATCCTTTCAAGTTTCCTGAAAGGTACTTGGTTTTAATTTGGAATTAGTAGATGAATTTACCGAATTTGTCCCGAGCGCTTTCGGACTAATCATCAGATGTTTTTGCAAATATATATATGGGGAAATAGCAGATTGGAAAAATCCGACAAGATACAAAAAAAAATAAGTGAATAAACAAAAACACAGACAACGGATTCAAAATAATATTTCGTCTTTATTTTAAAAAGATGATGAAGTCTTATTTTTTTCATATATATATATATATATATATATAAAGATGATAGACAAATTAAATATATTGTCTTTCGTCTTAACGAATATGGTGACAGTGTCATATCAAGCAATCATTTATAATTGTTATTAGATATTATTGATATTTTTAGATAGACAGAGTTAAGGTTCGTGCAAGGAGGTATAGCAGTGATTGTTAGCTTAGAATAAAAGGATATATTTTTTGTTAGTAAAACTCTTTGAATCAATTTGTAGCTACGTAGTGGGAGAACAAATTTAAGACGAAAATATGTCTGTATGCGAGGAGCAAGCGAGTAATCTTTTGTTGTTGTAGTGGTAGTGACATATGATAGATGAGCGGTGTTAAAATTGAATGCATTCTTAAAAGAAAAGAATGTAGAATTTCACTTAAAAGAAATAAACTGTAATGTATTTGAGTTAGCAAAAGTTGAGTAAGTATAGACAATTCCATACTCACTGTTAGTTGAGTAAGCATTGACAAATCCATACTTACTTCGCTAATGTAGGTAGGCTAGAAATTAACTAAAAAAGTTGATTTATCTATAAATCTAATTAGTTAAGAAATTGTATTTCTAATATTATAGGAAAGAAAAGATATTTAAAATTATTTCAGATTTCGAAATCTAAATTTTTTTGCAGCAAGTCAAATATTGTTGTCTGAGAAGTACTTCAAAATTTAAGATATAGCGAAAATCCGCCAGTTGGTTGATAAATACAAAACAGCGGATAAAAAAATTACAGCTTCAAGAGCCGATTTTTTAGCTCCTAAAAACACTATTTAAACTATGAGTTCCCAGACAATTGTATGTCTTTTAAGTTTTTTAAAAAGTGACCCAGCAATAAAACAGTAGATTTTCTATCCACTGTTTATGATTGCTGTTTTCTACCTACCATTTATAATAGCTGTTTTCTATCTTCCAATTATGATTGCTGTTTTCTATCTACCATTCATTATTGCTGTTTTCTAACTACCATTTATGATTGCTGTTTTCTAACTACCATTTATGATTGCTGTTTTCTATCTACCATTGATGATTGCTGTTTTCTATCTACCGTTTATAATAGCTGTTTTCTATCTACCATTAATGATTTCTGTTTTCTATCTACCATTCATGATTGCTGTTTTCTATCTACCATTTATGATTGCTGTTTTCTATCTACCATTCATGATTGCTGTTTTCTATCTACCATTTATAATTGCTGTTTTCTATCTACCATTCATGATTGCTGTTTTCTATCTACCATTCATTATTGCTGTTTTCTAACTACCATTTATGATTGCTGTTTTCTAACTACCATTTATGATTGCTGTTTTCTATCTACCATTTATAATTGCTGTTTTCTATCTACCATTTATGATTGCTGTTTTCTATCCACCATTCATGATTGCTGTTTTCTATCTACCGATTATGATTGCTGTTTTCTATCTACCATTTATGACTGCAGTTTTCTATCTACCATTTATGATTGCTGTTTTCTATCTACCATTCATGATTGCTGTTTTCTATCCACCGTTTATATTTGCTGTTTTCTATCTACCATTTATGATTGCTGTTTTCTATCTACCATTTATGATTGCTGTTTTCTATCTACCATTCATGATTGCTGTTTTCTATCTACCATTCATGATTACTGTTTTCTATCTACCGTTTATAATAGCTGTTTTCTATCTACCATTAATGATTGCTGTTTTCTATCTACCATTCATGATTGCTGTTTTCTATCCACCATTCATGATTGCTGTTTTCTATCTACCATTTATGATTGCTGTTTTCTATCTACCATTCATGATTGCTGTTTTCTATTTACCATTTATGATTGCTGTTTTCTATCTACCATTTATGATTGCTGTTTTCTATCTACCATTCATGATTGCTGTTTTCTATCTACCATTTATAATTGCTGTTTTCTATCTACCGTTTATAATTGCTGTTTTCTATCTACCATTTATAATTGCTGTTTTCTATCTACCATTCATGATTGCTGTTTTCTATCTACCATTCATGATTGCTGTTTTCTATCTACCATTTATAATTGCTGTTTTCTATCTACCATTCATGATTGCTGTTTTCTATCTACCATTCATGATTGCTGTTTTCTATCTACCATTTATAATTGCTGTTTTCTATCTACCATTCATGATTGCTGTTTTCTATCTACCATTCATGATTGCTGTTTTCTATCCACCGTTTATATTTGCTGTTTTCTATCTACCATTTATGATTGCTGTTTTCTATCTACCATTCATGATTGCTGTTTTCTATCTACCATTCATGATTGCTGTTTTCTATCTACCGTTTATAATAGCTGTTTTCTATCTACCATTAATGATTGCTGTTTTCTATCTACCATTCATGATTGCTGTTTTCTATCCACCATTCATGATTGCTGTTTTCTATCTACCATTTATGATTGCTGTTTTCTATCTACCATTCATGATTGCTGTTTTCTATCTACCATTTATGATTGCTGTTTTCTATTTACCATTCATGATTGCTGTTTTCTATCTACCATTATGATTGCTGTTTTCTATCTACCATTTATGATTGCTGTTTTCTATCCACCATTCATTATTGCTGTTTTCTATCTACCATTCATGATTGCTGTTTTCTATCTACCATTCATTATTGCTGTTTTATTTCTACCATTTATAATTGCTGTTTTCTATCTACCATTTATGATTGCTGTTTTCTATCTTCCAATTATGATTGCTGTTTTCTATCTACCATTCATTATTGCTGTTTTCTATCTACCATTCATTATTGCTGTTTTCTAACTACCATTTATGATTGCTGTTTTCTATCTACCATTGATGATTGCTGTTTTCTATCTACCATTTATGTTTGCTGTTTTCTATCCACCATTTATGATTGCTGTTTTCTATCCACCATTTATGATTGCTGTTTTCTATCTACCATTCATGATTGCTGTTTTCTATCTACCATTTATAATTGCTGTTTTCTATCTACCGTTTATGATTGCTGTTTTCTATCTACCATTTATGATTGCTGTTTTTTATCTAACATTTATATTTGCTGTTTTCTATCTACCATTTATGATTGCTGTTTTCTATCTACCATTTATGTTTGCTGTTTTCTATCCACCATTTATGATTGCTGTTTTCTATCTACCATTGATGATTGCTGTTTTCTATCTACCGTTTATAATAGCTGTTTTCTATCTACCATTAATGATTTCTGTTTTCTATCTACCATTCATGATTGCTGTTTTCTATCCACCATTCATGATTGCTGTTTTCTATCTACCATTTATGATTGCTGTTTTCTATCTACCATTCATGATTGCTGTTTTCTATCTACCATTTATAATTGCTGTTTTCTATCTACCGTTTATGATTGCTGTTTTCTATCTACCATTTATGATTGCTGTTTTTTATCTAACATTTATATTTGCTGTTTTCTATCTACCATTTATGATTGCTGTTTTCTATCTACCATTTATGTTTGCTGTTTTCTATCCACCATTTATGATTGCTGTTTTCTATCTACCATTGATGATTGCTGTTTTCTATCTACCATTCATGATTGCTGTTTTCTATCTACCATTCATGATTTCTGTTTTCTATCTACCATTCATGATTGCTGTTTTCTATCCACCATTCATGATTGCTGTTTTCTATCTACAATTTATGATTGCTGTTTTCTATCTACCGTTTATGATTGCTGTTTTCTATCTACCATTTATGATTGCTGTTTTTTATCTAACATTTATATTTGCTGTTTTCTATCTACCATTTATGATTGCTGTTTTCTATCTACCATTCATGATTGCTGTTTTCTATCTACCATTTATAATTGCTGTTTTCTATCTACCATTTATGATTGCTGTTTTCTATCTACCATTTATAATTGCTGTTTTCTATCTACCATTCATGATTGCTGTTTTCTATCTACCATTCATGATTGCTGTT
This sequence comes from Sepioteuthis lessoniana, assembly GCA_963585895.1. NCBI lineage: Eukaryota > Metazoa > Mollusca > Cephalopoda > Myopsida > Loliginidae > Sepioteuthis > Sepioteuthis lessoniana. The sequence goes on from OY757926.1 coordinate 9,116,529, forward strand.
TTCTATCTACCATTTATAATTGCTGTTTTCTATCTACCGTTTATAATTGCTGATTTCTCTCTACCATTTATGATTGCTGTTTTCTATCTACCATTCATGATTGCTGTTTTCTATCTACCATTTATAATTGCTGTTTTCTATCTACCATTTATGATTGCTGTTTTCTATCTACCATTTATAATTGCTGTTTTCTATCTACCATTCATGATTGCTGTTTTCTATCTACCATTCATGATTGCTGTTTTCTATCTACCGTTTATAATTGCTGTTTTCTATCTACCATTATGATTGCTGTTTTCGATCTACCATTCATGATTGCTGTTTTCTATCTACCATTTATAATTGCTGTTTTCTATCTACCGTTTATAATTGCTGATTTCTCTCTACCATTTATGATTGCTGTTTTCTATCTACCATTCATGATTGCTGTTTTCTATCTACCGTTTATAATTGCTGTTTTCTATCTACCATTATGATTGCTGTTTTCTATCTACCGTTTATAATAGCTGTTTTCTATCTACCATTATGATTGCTGTTTTCTATCTACCATTCATGATTGCTGTTTTCTATCTACCATTTATAATTGCTGTTTTCTATCTACCGTTTATGATTGCTGTTTTCTATCTACCATTATGATTGCTGTTTTCTATCTACCATTTATGATTGCTGTTTTCTATCTACCATTTATGATTGCTGTTTTCTATCCACCATTCAGGATTGCTGTTTTCTATCTACCATTTATAATTGCTGTTTTCTATCCACCATTCATGATTGCTGTTTTCTATCTACCATTTATAATTGCTGTTTTCTATCTACCATTCATGATTGCTGTTTTCTATCTACCATTCATGATTGCTGTTTTCTATTTACCGTTTATAATTGCTGTTTTCTATCTACCATTATGATTGCTGTTTTCTATCTACCATTCATGATTGCTGTTTTCTATCTACCATTTATAATTGCTGTTTTCTATCTACCGTTTATGATTGCTGTTTTCTATGTACCATTATGATTGCTGTTTTCTATCTACCATTTATGATTGCTGTTTTCTATCCACCATTCATTATTGCTGTTTTCTATCTACCATTCATGATTGCTGTTTTCTATCCACCGTTTATATTTGCTGTTTTCTATCTACCATTTATGATTGCTGTTTTCTATCCACCATTCATGATTGCTGTTTTCTATCTACCATTTATAATTGCTGTTTTCTATCCACCATTCATGATTGCTGTTTTCTATCTACCATTTATAATTGCTGTTTTCTATCTACCATTTATGATTGCTGTTTTCTATCTACCATTTATAATTGCTGTTTTCTATCTACCATTTATAATTGCTGTTTTCTATCTACCGTTTATAATTGCTGATTTCTCTCTACCATTTATGATTGCTGTTTTCTATCTACCATTCATGATTGCTGTTTTCTATCTACCGTTTATAATTGCTGTTTTCTATCTACCATTCATGATTGCTGTTTTCTATCTACCGTTTATAATTGCTGTTTTCTATCTACCATTCATGATTGCTGTTTTCTATCTACCATTCATGATTGCTGTTTTCTATCTACCGTTTATAATTGCTGTTTTCTATCTACCATTATGATTGCTGTTTTCTATCTACCATTCATGATTGCTGTTTTCTATCTACCATTTATAATTGCTGTTTTCTATCTACCGTTTATGATTGCTGTTTTCTATGTACCATTATGATTGCTGTTTTCTATCTACCATTTATGATTGCAGTTTTCTATCCACCATTCATTATTGCTGTTTTCTATCTACCATTCATGATTGCTGTTTTCTATCTACCATTCATTATTGCTGTTTTCTTTCTACCATTTATGATTGCTGTTTTCTATCCACCATTCATGATTGCTGTTTTCTATCTACCATTTATAATTGCTGTTTTCTATCTACCATTTATGATTGTTGTTTTCTATCTACCATTCATGATTGCTGTTTTCTATCTACCATTCATTATTGCTGTTTTCTATCTACCATTTATGATTGCTGTTTTCTATTTACCATTCATGATTGCTGTTTTCTATCTACCATTTATAATTGCTGTTTTCTATCTACCGTTTATGATTGCTGTTTTCTATCTACCGTTTATGATTGCTGTTTTCTTTCTACCATTTATGATTGCTGTTTTCTATCTAACATTTATTGTTGCTGTTTTCTATCTAACATTTATGATTGCTGTTTTCTATCTACCGTTTAGATTTGCTGTTTTCTATCTACCATTCATGATTGCTGTTTTCTATCCACCGTTTATGAGTGCTGTTTTCTATCTACCATTCATGATTGCTGTTTTCTATCTACCATTCATGATTGCTGTTTTCTATCTACCGTTTAGATTTGCTGTTTTCTATCTACCATTCATGATTGCTGTTTTCTATCTACCATTGATGATTGCTGTTTTCTATCTACCGTTTATAATAGCTGTTTTCTATCTACCATTAATGATTTCTGTTTTCTATCTACCATTCATGATTGCTGTTTTCTATCCACCATTCATGATAGCTGTTTTCTATCTACCATTTATGATTGCTGTTTTCTATCTACCATTTATGATTGCTGTTTTCTATCTACCATTTATGATTGCTGTTTTCTATCCACCATTCATGATTGCTGTTTTCTATCCACCATTCATTATTGCTGTTTTCTATCTACCATTCATGATTGCTGTTTTCTATCCACCATTCATGATTGCTGTTTTCTATCTACCGTTTATGATTGCTGTTTTCTATCTACCGTTTATAATTGCTGTTTTCTATCTACCATTAATGATTGCTGTTTTCTATCAACCATTCATGATTGCTGTTTTCTATCTACCATTTATAATTGCTGTTTTCTATCTACCATTCATGATTGCTGTTTTCTATCTACCATTTATGTTTGCTGTTTTCTATCTACCATTTATGATTGCTGTTTTCTATCTACCATTAATGATTGCTGTTTTCTATCTACCATTTATAATTGCTGTTTTCTATCTACCATTCATGATTGCTGTTTTCTATCCACCATTCATGATTGCTGTTTTCTATCTACCATTTATAATTGCTGTTTTCTATCTACCATTAATGATTGCTGTTTTCTATCTACCGTTTATAATTGCTGTTTTCTATCCACCATTCATGATTGCTGTTTTCTATTTGCCATTCATGATTGCTGTTTTCTATCTACCATTTATGATTGCTTTTTTCTATCTACCATTCATGATTGCTGTTTTCTATCTACCATTTATAATTGCTGTTTTCTATCTACCATTAATGATTGCTGTTTTCTATCTACCGTTTATAATTGCTGTTTTCTATCCACCATTCATGATTGCTGTTTTCTATTTGCCATTCATGATTGCTGTTTTCTATCTACCATTTATGATTGCTGTTTTCTATCTACCATTTATAATTTGCTGTTTTCTATCTACCATTTATGATTGCTGTTTTCTATCTACCATTCATGATTGCTGTTTTCTATCCACCATTCATGATTGCTGTTTTCTATCTACCGTTTATAATTGCTGTTTTCTATCCACCATTCATGATTGCTGTTTTCTATCTACCATTTATGATTGCTGTTTTCTATCCACCATTCATGATTGCTGTTTTCTATCTACCGATTATGATTGCTGTTTTCTATCTACCATTTATGACTGCAGTTTTCTATCTACCATTTATGATTGCTGTTTTCTATCTACCATTTATGATTGCTGTTTTCTATCTACCATTCATGATTGCTGTTTTCTATCTACCGTTTATGATTGCTTTTTTCTATTTACCATTCATGATTGCTGTTTTCTATCTACCATTTATAATTGCTGATTTCTATCTACCATTTATGATTGCTGTTTTCTATCTAACATTTATAGTTGCTGTTTTCTTTCTACCATTTACGATTGCTGTTTTCTATCCACCATTCATGATTGCTGTTTTCTATCTACCGTTTATATTTGCTGTTTTCTATCTACCATTCATGATTGCTGTTTTCTATCCACCATTCATGATTGCTGTTTTCTATCTACCATTTATGATTGCTTTTTTCTATCTACCATTCATGATTGCTGTTTTCTATCTACCATTTATAATTGCTGTTTTCTATCTACCGTTTATAATTGCTGATTTCTCTCTACCATTTATAATTGCTGTTTTCTATCTACCGTTTATAATTGCTGTTTTCTATCTACCATTTATGATTGCTGTTTTCTATCCACCATTCATTATTGCTGTTTTCTATCTACCGTTTATGAGTGCTGTTTTCTATCCACCATTCATGATTGCTGTTTTCTATCTACCGTTCATGATTGCTGTTTTCTATCTACCATTTATGATTGCTGTTTTCTATCTACCGTTTATAATTGCTGTTTTCTATCTACCATTTATGATGCTGTTTTCTATCTACCGTTTATAATTGCTGTTTTCTATCTACCATTTATGATTGCTGTTTTCTATCTACCATTCATGATTGCTGTTTTCTATCTACCATTTATGATTGCTGTTTTCTATCTACCATTCATGATTGCTGTTTTCTATCTACCATTTATGATTGCTGTTTTCTATCTACCATTCATGATTGCTGTTTTCTATCTACCATTTATGATTGCTGTTTTCTATCCACCATTCATTATTGCTGTTTTCTATCTACCGTTTATGAGTGCTGTTTTCTATCCACCATTCATGATTGCTGTTTTCTATCTACCGTTCATGATTGCTGTTTTCTATCTACCATTTATGATTGCTGTTTTCTATCTACCGTTTATAATTGCTGTTTTCTATCTACCATTTATGATTGCTGTTTTCTATCTACCGTTTATAATTGCTGTTTTCTATCTACCATTTATGATTGCTGTTTTCTATCTACCATTCATGATTGCTGTTTTCTATCTACCATTTATGATTGCTGTTTTCTATCTACCATTCATGATTGCTGTTTTCTATCTACCGTTTATAATTGCTGTTTTCTATTTACCATTTATGATTGCTGTTTTCTATCTACCATTTATGATTGCTGTTTTCTATCTACCGTTTATAATTGCTGTTTTCTATTTACCATTTATGATTGCTGTTTTCTATCTACCATTTATGATTGCTGTTTTCTATCTACCGTTTATAATTGCTGATTTCTATCTACCATTTATGATTGCTGTTTTCTATCCACCATTCATGATTGCTGTTTTCTATCTACCATTTATGATTGCTGTTTTCTATCTACCATTTATGATTGCAGTTTTCTATCTACCATTTATGATTGCTGTTTTCTATCTACCATTTATGATTGCTGTTTTCTATCTACCATTCATGATTGCTGTTTTCTATCTACCGTTTATAATTGCTGTTTTCTATTTACCATTTATGATTGCTGTTTTCTATCTACCATTTATGACTGCAGTTTTCTATCTACCGTTTATAATTGCTGATTTCTATCTACCATTTATGATTGCTGTTTTCTATCTACCATTTATGATTGCTGTTTTCTATCTACCATTCATGATTGCTGTTTTCTATCTACCGTTTATAATTGCTGTTTTCTATCTACCATTTATGATTGCTGTTTTCTATCTACCATTTATGACTGCAGTTTTCTATCTACCGTTTATAATTGCTGATTTCTATCTACCATTTATGATTGCTGTTTTCTATCTACCATTTATGACTGCAGTTTTCTATCTACCGTTTATAATTGCTGATTTCTATCTACCATTTATGATTGCTGTTTTCTATCTACCATTTATGATTGCTGTTTTCTATCTACCATTTATGATTGCTGTTTTCTATCCACCATTCATGATTGCTGTTTTCTATCTACCGTTTATGAGTGCTGTTTTCTATCCACCATTAATGATTGCTGTTTTCTATCTACCATTTATGATTGCTTTTTTCTATCTACCGTTTATATTTGCTGTTTTCTATCTACCATTCATGATTGCTGTTTTCTATGTACCGTTTATAATAGCTGTTTTCTATCTACCATTAATGTTTTCTGTTTTCTATCTACCATTCATGATTGCTGTTTTCTATCCACCATTCATGATTGCTGTTTTCTATCTACCGTTTATAATTGCTGTTTTCTATCTACCATTTATGATTGCTGTTTTCTATCTACCGTTTATAATTGCTGTTTTCTATCTACCATTTATGATTGCTGTTTTCTATCTACCATTTATGATTGCTTTTTTCTATCTACCGTTTATATTTGCTGTTTTCTATCTACCATTCATGATTGTTGTTTTCTATGTACCGTTTATAATAGCTGTTTTCTATCTACCATTAATGATTTCTGTTTTCTATCTACCATTCATGATTGCTGTTTTCTATCTACCATTTATGATTGCTGTTTTCTATCTACCGTTTATAATTGCTGTTTTTTATCTACCATTAATGATTTCTGTTTTCTATCTACCATTCATGATTGCTGTTTTCTATCTACCATTTATGATTGCTGTTTTCTATCTACCGTTTATAATTGCTGTTTTCTATTTACCATTCATGATTGCTGTTTTCTCTCTGTCATTTATAATTGATGTTTTCTATCTACCATTCATGATTGCTGTTTTCTATCTACCATTCATAATTGCTGTTTTCTATCTACCGTTTATAATTGCTGTTTTCTATTTACCATTCATGATTGCTGTTTTCTCTCTGTCATTTATAATTGCTGTTTTCTATCTACCATTCATGATTGCTGTTTTCTATCTACCATTTATGATTGCTGTTTTCTATCTACCGTTTATAATTGCTGTTTTCTATCTACCATTCATGATTGCTGTTTTCTATCTACCATTTATGATTGCTGTTTTCTATCTACCGTTTATAATTGCTGTTTTCTATCTACCATTCATAATTGCTGTTTTCTATCTACCATTCATAATTGCTGTTTTCTATCTACCATTCATAATTGCTGTTTTCTATCTACCATTTATGATTGCTGTTTTCAATCTGTCATTTATGTTTGCAGACCGAAAAATAACCATTAGATTACTAATGACTTCAAACACATAAAACGAGTTTTAAAAAGAGAATCAAGATTAAATTTTCATTTCATATTTGATTAAATATTTCTTTTTTCTTTTCTCTTTTCTTTTTTTTTAACGACTCGAGTAAAGAAAGGCTAATACTCACGTCAAAGAATAGACTTACATTTCCCTATCAGTTTTTTGAATGGTCATTTAGCATAAGGCCAAGATCACTTGATCTATAAGCTAGAATGGTTGGATGGTTAGTTAGTTTTTCGGCCTTTTGAACCTTTCGGACCTATTTAATGCAGATGTCAGTATTTTTGCAAACAATTATATGGTTTCAAGTAATTGATAATAATCATCATTTGGGAACAATTATGGTTTTAATAACTATTCTAATGCAAATTATCTTTATAATTATATGGTTTCAAGTATTCTTAATAAATACAAATAATTTTTAAAAAGATATTCTTGACTCATGAATCACCTTGTCAATGGAGCTTAGAATACACCGACTGTATTCTCCGCAGAGAGTTACTCCCCCCAAAAGCGGGTGTCCTAAAAATGACAGCAAACTGTATTTGATTGCAAGGTTTCAGTTTTGGAGATCTGTAGAGTGTAGGGTACTCACTCCGTACTATTACTTTCCGCTGCACTTTCATCTGGAATGGTAGTACCTGCTAGGGTCATAATTATGGATTCAATCGAATTATTTGAAAATTATAAGTATTAGATAGAAATATTGGAAACCATCTGTGTGTATTATTAAACAGAAATTGTCACTTGAAACAATATAATTGCAAAAAAACCCCAAAAAACAAAAAAAAACTGACTTCGGTGTAAAATAAGACAGTACTGAAAAACCAAGCAAACAATCAACCAACCAGAATCCTTCTTGGCCTTTATATCAAAAGGCACTTAAAAATAATCAGTTTAGCACAAGGCGGCCTTTCCTTTAAGCAGTACATGCCACCTCGTCTGAAAAGGGTAAGGGTGTGTTTATTGCCTGGCTCCTGAGGTCCCCTTGAAGAGGCGTGGAAAATCAACTGATTTCCAAACTCAATCATAATCAAGTCGCGTTGACTACAAGAACACTGGCTGAACTGTTATAAGTCTTTCTCTGTATATATTTTCTCTTCTCCCATTATTTTATTAAAAACAAATTGTTGTTCAAGCAACAGTTTGTTTTTCTTCCGCATAAAGCCCTGATGTAGATTTAATAAAACCGAAACGTTTTAACGTTGACATTAAATAAATAAATAAATTGAGCACATTTGGAATACTCTGTTTTTCTATTTTCTATTTTATATATATATATATATATATATATATATATATATATATATATATATAAAATCAAAAACGACTCGGGCTGTTGGGCTTTTTTACTCTGTTCGGAGAGCTATTCTCTTAAGTCTATCTACTTCGACGCACAATCTTTATTCAAGCCTTTATGAATGATTATTTTGATTCATTAAATTTTACAGCTTCATTTTATTTCCATGTCTTAAAATGTGAATTTAAACAAATCTTGCAGACAGTTTTCACAAAAGTGTTATATGAAGAAAAATAAATTTAGCTAGTCATTTTGGGCCCATGAAAAGCAGTCTGAAAAACAAACGAAACAATTCTTATAACCCAGATGATTAGATTTCTGGCTGAAATGGTATAATCTTTAAAAATATCTAATATGTTTTACTTGTTTTTCAAAGAATATACTTTTTTCAACATTCTAAATTTTGACTGTAAATGATTTTTTTTCTGTTTGTTATAATTTTATACGAGGAACATTAAATAATAAAATATTGGGCTGGAAAAGATTCGGGCCCACCTCAGTTTTATACGTATTAGTTTGTGTGTGTGTGTATGTTTGTGTGTGTGTGTGTGTGTGTGTGTATGTGTGTGTGTGTATGTTTGTGTGTGATCTTTTCTGCTGATCCAGACATTAAGAGGTCAACATCTATAATTTTAGTGGCGACTAAAATAGGCGTTTGATTCGGGTCGAAGGCATTTGTTTTGAAAAAATACAACAGAATCGTGCAAAATTTGGAGGGCAAAATGCTACAAAGCCATAACGAACTTTGACAAAAACCATCTCAGCAACTCAAAATATTGAGGAAAATGGCAAAAGCTAGATGTAGCATATTGACTCTCGACCGAGCTGTCAAATAAGAGATGCACCTGTGTAAATAACAGGTGCATCCAGTCAAAGATATCAGGGTATAACCTTGACTGTGGACGGGTTGAATTGGGTGCAGATGTAACGCCCACAAGAAGCAGGTGGATGTCAAACAATTATATAACCCGGTGCCACAGACAGGTTGAGTTAGTTAGAGATAGGATGCTGTCGTGAGAACCAGCTCCCAGAGTGAGCTGGGCCTTCTGGACCCCCGGTTGAGCAACCCAGCAGAATGAGAAAGAAGTGCTGCTAAAGACAGAGAAACTGGAGGTCAATATGTTGCAGTCTGTTCAGTCTCTAACTCACCTCTCACACATAACCCTTTCGTAACCCTTTCGCAACCCTTTCGAATAAAGTGTGAGAGGTATATTTTTCTAAAGAACTGTGTTCGTTCGTCATTATTGTTGATTTTGTTTCCGCATGTATATGTGTATGGTTGTATATGTATTACGGCTATGCAACATAGATGGATCATGCCAGCTAATTCATCTGAAATCTAATAATATGCACTATCTGAGGACTTGCATGGAAGTCTGCGACTGGCTTGAAAAATCCGATGAGACACTGGTAAAAGAACTGACAAGAGCTGTTTGGTCCTCATAGGTCGAAACCCATGGGAGAGTACAATATATATATAAATATAAATATTTAAATATTCCTGGTAAAGAGCTTAATGTAAATGATATCACAGAGCAAAGATTTGTTTTTTCTTGAAGGTATATATATATATATATATATATATATATATATATATATATATATATATTTATATATATATATGAGGGTAATTCAGTAAATTAGGGGAAATTCTAGAAAAAAAAAGCAGAATAACTTCTTTTTTTCAAATTTTTTTTTTTTTTCATTTTTTTCCCTAAATGTAAACTCTGTATTGTCTGGAATCGGTTTGTTGCAAAAATTGTTTTAAACCCGCGGAAATATTTGTTTTGAAGCAAATCAAAATGGAGGAAAATCAAACACAGTGGTCCAGGCTTGAACAGGAGTTTTGGGTGGCAGAAAAGTGCAAACCTTTTGATATTTACAGAAGAATGCGTAATGTGCATAGAGAAAAAATGTTTTAGTCCAAAGATATTTACAAATGGGATAAATTTTTAAAAAAAGGTCGAAATAGTAGTCTTATAAGTCCACAATGGCGAGTACACCTGAAATGGTGGATTCAGTTAATGCGCCCATTTTGGCTGACAAAATTGGGGATTTCTCTGGGTACAGCACACAAAACTATGCATGATGAATTTGCCCTTTTTTTTCCGCCGCTTTCTTAGGAGCTTTGTTTACTGTTATTGTCATAGGAACTGGACATGGCTACCCGAGTTCAAATCCTGAATATGGTAGTATGCATTCCACATAGTGCTAATACTCTTAAGACATGCATGACACCAACTATTCTCCTTTCAGTCATGGATAAAATAATAGGGCAAACTGGGTCTGTAATCTTGACATGGCCGTCTATGTGAAGGACCAATGAGATAGTGAGCGATGCCCTTTGGACATCTGCAAGAGGTCCAGAATTCTACAGTAGGACAGAAAGCCAGAATTTAGCTTGGCCTAGTGGGTAGAGCGCTCGCTAAGGGCCCGGGAGACCGGTGTTCAATCCTAGGTCGGGTCATACCAAAAACTCAAAAAATGGTACTTGATGCCACCTTGTTTAATACTCAGCATTATAAAGTACAGAGCAGGAGAAAAGTGGAGTAATCCAGAGAAAGGAGTAGCGCCCTCCCTTACACCGAGGTGTAAGGGCTAATGAAAAGAGAGCCTTTGAGTCACCCTCGGCTCCAGTTGTGATAATTTCCTTAAAAAACCACGAGGACTTGATTAGGGATCACGTGTCGACCCGAAATATGCCCCATTCTTTATCGGGAGGTCTCCAGATTTTGAGGCTCTAGATTCCCGTGAACTTGGCCTCGTCATCGTCTTCCACTGTTAATGAGAAAACAGTCAGTGGTCGGTTCGGCTTTAACTTGAAAGGACATGAAAGAGTCAACTCCCTCGGACTGAAATGAAAAAATAAGTCGCCACTCGCATCCAGGAGCAAACCTTGAAATTGAACAAATTCACCCTTTCAACTATAAGGAATTTGTAGCACAGCAACCTTATTGTCACGAAGAAATCTACGAATGAGAATATCTACGACAGAAGAAATCTACAACATCCCTCGAAATTTTCCTACTTATTAACCGGACTCTGAGTTAATTTCTACGCAAATCACACCAAAATTTGCCAAACTATCCTTTTATCTGTCTTTCCCATTTTTTGGTTTTTACGTATTAAATTTGTTGTAGAAAATATTTGTCTTGTCTTGTCTTTTCATTCAGTTTCCGAACTTGAGACTTGCGGTAATTTCCCCCACAAGTGAGAATTAATCCTTTTACAGTTTTAATTCTCATAAGTCGGCCAACTTATATATATATATATATATACTAAATACTGGTTTATATATATATATATATATATATATATATATATATATATATATAAGTAAACGCAGGTTTATATATATATATAAATATATACCTGTTTTTTTAACTGAGCCGTCAGATTCGGGGCCGTATGGCTCCTAGCTTCAGCAGTGCCACCTTCGGTTGGGGGCGAGCTGCATTAATAAGCATAGCATAGCTCGAAACCACTTCGGTCTAGTTTAAGCTATGTGCTGGCACTCATGACGGACTCACGTAATATATCGAGCGAGTCTAAGTCCAACAGGCTCATTTGGCTCACGTAGCACGAAGTGAGCCGATGACCTTCAGGGTTTGAACCTCGGCTATAGGCCGACACCCCTTCCTTAAACCTCAACTTTCAAAAAGTCTTTGTGTCAAGTCCTGTCTGGTGGAAGACAAATATAACTAAATGTTGGCTTTCTGTCCCATTGTGGGATTGTGAGTCTCTTACAGGTGTCCAAAGGGTCTTGCTCATATAAGAACCCTCTTATATATTCTCAATTAGAATCATTCCCAACTTATCTTCTTTGTATATATATATATATATATATATATATATGTGTATATATAACAGTGTTGGTTTTCACAAAATAAATTTGAGGGTATGTGTCGAACCAAGTGCAATATAATATGGAGAGTGCTCAATATCTAGGATAGAGCTATTATATAATAATAATGATAATGTATATATATATATATATATATATATATATATATATATATAATTCATGGAATATAGACTGGGACCTTGGTTTTCATGGAGTTTTTTGCAGAACAACAATCATCTGGCAGTTAAGAAGATATATATATATATATATATATATATATATATATATATATATATATATATATATATAAAATCCTTGATTATAGCTAAAATTAAAGAAAAAATGAAAAAAAAAAAAGACAAGAAATACAAAATAAAATGGAAACGTAAATGGATAATGTATGATATATTTTGAAATACATTTTTTGATCTTTTAAAATATAATTTTTATTATTCAATCTATTTTTATATACACTTTTTTCATCATTAGAAAATATATGGTTGATTTGAATTTAAAAGGTAAATTCATTTCTAAATCCGTATTTATTTTTTGTTTAATTTATATTTTTAGCAGTCCAAAATTTGATGCTGATTGAAATAAATTTCACCTGAAAAATTTCCGAGCAAATTGCCATTTTGATTCAATGTTTTAGTTATCTCCCTTGTTTCTTCACAGAAGGACAAAAAGTTCATTTTGGAGTCTATCTCGTCCTCACATAACGACTTTGTTCCGTTTCAATGACCAGGACGTTCAATGAATAGATCGTTAAACAAGGACGTTCTTATACTAACATATCCAGAATTCGAGCATAAATAGGATGATATCTCTTTGGATGCTATTTATGATGTAATCTTGTACCATTTATCATATTAGGAGTTGTACAGAAAAATTCTAAACACAACCAAGATTTATTGAATTTTTAAATTTTTTCTTTTTAAAAAAAAACTTCGGTCACGATGTATCAATTTTTTTGAATTGCGAGGGGAATATGTGGATTTGTGTGCCAGTTTCAAGGCTCTAGATCATTTCTTTTTTTGGTCCGGCCGAAAACATTTCAGTATCCTCTTTTGTTTGCATATTTCCATACTGTTTTTCATTTGATTTTGAAAGGGTTTTATGCCAATCGAATTTAAGCAGGCCGTTACTATTATTGTCAGTCATAGTGAAATTAAGTAAAGAATTACCCCAAAAATAACACCCCTCCAAAAAAAAAAAAAAAGCAAAAACGAAAACAAAAAAGCAAAAACAAAACAAAAAAAAAAAAAACCAAAAAAACAAAACAAAAACAAAAACAAAAAACTGCAGAAAAAAAACAACCAAAAAACAAAACAAAAATATAAACTTAAAACAAAAAAAATACCAAAATAGATTATGAGCAACACTGTTCATATTTTTATGTACAGCGGTATTACGTTTCTTTGTCCATTCTCTCTCTTCATTCCAATTCACTCTCTCTCTTTACCCACCCACGTTCCCTATCTCCCTTCTCTCTACCCACTCACTCTCCCTACTCGCTCTCTATCTCTATCTCTCTCTCTCTCTCTCTCCATATATACATTCGCCCTCTTTCCCTATTCACTCTCTCTCTCTTTACCCACTCACTTTCCCTATCTCCCTTCTCTCTACCCACTCACTCTCCCTACTCGCTCTCTCTCTCCATATATACATTTGCCCTTTTTCCCTATTCACTCTCACTCTTTACCCACTCACTCTACGTACTCACTTTTCCTACCCACACTTTCTTTCCCCTATCCACTCTCCATCTTTCCCTATCCACTCATTCTCTTTATCAACTATCTCTTTTTCCCTATCTACTCTCTCTCTCTCTTTATCTACTCTTTCTCTCAACCTCCTATCGCTCTCTCTCTCTCCTTACCTCCTCTCTCTTCCCAACTCCCTCTCCATCTCTCCCTATCTATTCTTTCTCCCAGCACATTCTCTCTCTACCCACTCTCCCTCACTATCTACTCTCTTTCTCTTCCGATGTACTCTTTCTCTCTCTCTCCCTCCCTCTATCCCCTCACCATCTTTTCCTGCTCGCTTTCTCTCCGCTATCCATTCTCTCTTTCTTTCCCTACCCACTCACTATTTCTCTTTTCCTATCTACTCTCTCTCCTATCTTTTCTCGGTCACTACCCCCTCTCTCTTACTATCCACTATCTCTCTTCCCAACCCACTCTCCTTCTTTCCTTATCCACTCTCTCTCTCCTGATCCACTCTGTTCCCGACCCACTCTCCTTCTCTTCCTATCCACTCTCTCTCACCCATTCTCTCTCATTATCCCCCCCTCTCTCTCTTTCTCTCTCTGTCTATTGTTGCAATACTAATCGTAAATGCGAGAGGTCAGTTGGTGATGTGTTCGATAAGAAAATACGACTTAAAAATCTATACGGTGCTTGTTCCAATGGTGAAGAGACTCATTAACCCTGGTTTAAGTTTTAAATTTTCGGTCATTCATTCCTCAGTCGGAAAATTGATACAGGAAATACAATTTCGGAATGTTTCTTGTGGATTCTGGAGTTTGTCATATGGTGATGAAGTGAGTTACATAAAGGTTATCGTTGTTGGAAATAGACTCGACGAACCGGTTTCGAATCCTAGACGAGACTGTTGGCATTTCACTTTGCACTCACATCCTTTGAAAAGACATTAATGTATCTACAAGCTATAGGTAAAATAAGAGGATCGACTGAACTCTTTAGTCTTGGTAAGGTAACCATTGTAGGAGAAGGAAAACGCTGAATTCAAACCAGCTATTTTCCTGCAACATAACTAAAGAGAAGCTTGAACTATGACCAGGATTTTTAAAAATACTTTAATAAAATACCAGAGCTTGTTGTTTTAGCATATTAGCTTTTGAAAATCCCAACAGTTCTATAAATAAGGTAAGATCAGAGATCGTTCACTGTTTATGGTACAGGAAGGAGACTCGCAGCAAATTTTTAAGCAGAGCAAAGCTTATTTGAAATTAAAACTTTTCCTTCAACTAAACTGGTTGCAGAACCTAGGCTTAAGAACCCAGTCTGCTTTATTTATTGAGAGAAGGGAGGTATTGATGCTTTTCCAGGGACATAAACATCAAGCGAAAAGCAAACAGACGCTGTTCAGGATTTGAACTTGGAATGCCAATTGCATTTCTTACGACGTTACGTTAAGCGCGTCTCCCTACCATGTAACACATGTTACATGTCGCATGTTACTTGGAGGGGAGATAAGCACTGGCCAGAGAAATGAACAGTAACTATTTTGCATGGTACACCAGCACTAACAAAAATTAATGAGATAATTAGATTTTGGGGTTTTACATAAAGAAAACATTGACTTTTTTAACCTCAAAAGATTTTAAACATTTTTAGTCATAATTTCTTTCAAGTTCTTTTTTCAAATGGTATATCAATCTTTGTGGGTAATTTAATGCCAAATCATTGTAGAAGAACAGTTACGGTACTATTTAACCAATAGCTTCGGGGTGTAAGGGGCTCATGCCTTTCCCAAGGGTATTATTTTGAAGGTAAACGTAATACCTCGACCGGAGTTCAAACTCGCTTACTACGATATCATAGTCACAGTTAACCACAACGCCACGGAGGCTGCCCCCTTTTAATCATACGTGTTTTTTTCTGTAAATAATTGGTTTTCGGCAAAAGGAACATGGATTTAAAATCTATTGATGAAAGCGGAAGTTGCAAAACGGAAGTATATGAACTTGATCGTTTACATCAATTAAAAGATGATATTTTATTACTTGATTGGATGATAGATAAATTCAATTACACAGACTTATCAAGATGACAAAAAAAGAGGCGAATGTGTTTAAAAAAACAGTGAAAAGAACAGGGGATATTTTTTTCTGAGCTCTTTGTATCAACAAAGAAATTGTTTTTGAGTGTTTTGTCTGTCTTTTTATACTCTTCTGAGACAATTGTTCTTCAGCGATCTAGTGCGTTCGTTATTGAGAAGTTCTTTATACGCAACCAAATGAGTTGGCTTAGAAACGTAACAAGTAATGGAGGATGTCAGATTTTCGTAAGCAGCCATTTTACTGTGAGTTATAACATGGTAAATGTCCGAAGAATAAACGTAAGAAACATTTAAAAGAGGTCATCAAAAACAACCTTAGGATGCTTTCTGTAGATCTAGGAGATTAAGGTCAGATAATGGAAGATCATTCAATTTGGAAAAAAAAGGAGATCGACGTTACTTGTATAGCATTTGAAGCTCTGAAGAATTAAACACTCCATTTTAAAACTAGCACTTCGCTAGTAGGACTTGACTTCGGTCTCGAACACTTTTTAACCTGGACATGTTCGTAAAAACTTTAGTTGGGTGAGTTTGGACCCAGCCGGACTTTCTTGTCATATGAGGTTTCTGATGGCAAACAATCGCTACTTCATTTTACACGTCTTTCGCAGTAACCAGCAAATAATTCGTGCATTTTCTGTATGGGTCAACAGCTCATTTGAGAAGCAATATAGGAGTGTTGGGTGGGGGCTATGTCAACTACAAAGACGGTTCTTGCTTGTCATTTGAGCGACAGGACTTGCATGAATGAACTTGGCCTTTAAGAATCATATATCATATATATATGAAATAGAAATAGACAATGAGTAACGATATTGTTCGTATTATTTAAAAGCATTAAGACTAATTAAAGTCTGCGCCCTTTACACTCGGAGAGACACTAAAAATATATACATATGTCTACAAATATGATCGTATACTAACATATATACATACTAATGCACAGTAAAACATGCTCATATTTTAAAGCATGCCGACACACATGTGTTAGATATATATATTTAAACTGACAGATGCATGTCCGTATATATATATATATATATATATATATATATATATATATATATATATATGTTGGCGGTGAAACTCTAATGGAATATCAATTTAAAATCCAAGGGAGACATTAATTTGAAAAAGCAGTGAAATTAAATGATCGCTTATAAGATTACACCCCCGTCGTTGTTTGAATCGTTCAATTTATTAATCATCAAAGATTGTTTTTGCCTTTAAAAAGGGTCAATCGAAAGGGGCGTCAGGATTTATTTTAGTCGATTTAATTTCATTATTTATAAAAATCATGTCTCCATTCGTTTTAATATATATATATATATATATATATATATATATATATATATCTTGCTCGTGTGTATAAACAAAGAGAACATATCCTCAAATGCATAATTCCCACCCCCATATATATATATATATATATATGTGTGTGTGTGTGTGTGTGTGTGTATATATATATATATATATAGAGAGAGAGAGAGTTATATTCATACCGTTGTCAAAATGTTTTTTTTTCGTAAGCACCAGCTTTTATCGATCGTCACGTACTTGTGTAAATGATTTTAAAAAAATAAACAAACTTATATATCTATATATATATGCTCATAAATGTTGTAAAAATTGTTGATATTATTCATGTATTTGTATCACCTGTGATATAGAAGAACGTTACACAAACACACATGCAATATATATATATATATATATATATATATATATATATATATATAGTATTGCATTTAAGAATAAGGTTTTTAATATGTATATACACACAAACAAAATGAATTTAGTACTTTTACATGCGTATTATTCATATTGTAATATATTTTTTGAAAGGATATCCATAGAAAAGGTGAAGCTGAAGCAATAAGGCAATTTCCTATGATGTTATTGACTGCCTTATTACTTCTGGCACAACTGTAAATGCATCCATATAAACATATACTGATGCATTCACACGGTAGGTCTGCGCATATATCTGTATATATGCAGGTATGTGAGCATTATCATATAGACATAACTTATATATATATATATATATATATATATATATATATATATATATATAAGTGTGTGTGTGTATTAGTGATAATTTCTCCAAACTGCTGTTCTTCTACAAGTATGGTTTTGGCATCAAATTACCCACGAAGGTTGATATGCTATTAAGTAAAGAAACCAAGAAATCAAATTGTTACTCCAAGTTTCACACGTTTGAATATCACGGACAAATGATATATGCTTTAGAAAGCTTTGATAAAAGCAATGGTTACTTAAAGAAATTCTCATAAACCTTTGCCCCAAACATCAATATATATATATATATATATATATATATATATATACATATATATATATATATATATATATATACATATATATATATATATTCTGCTTATCTCTCCCCACCAAAAAAAAAAAAAAAATAGCTGTGCGGTCAAAACCGTCAACAGAACCTGATTCTGCTGTCAGACGTGGTTCCGAGGCCAACCAATCATTGCTTATAACTCGGAATGCGCCAGAAGTGTAATTGAGGCCATCAGACTTTCTTTTCCGTGACATCATGGGAATGCCAGATCAAGATGCAGCCTCTTTTTATGTATGTATGCGCCTGTATTCACAACTTTTAAGCAGCAAAACGTTAATTCAATGTAAGATTTGAATTGACTGACTAGATGACACGTCATTACACAGAACGCAAATGAGAAGAGAATTTCCGTGAAATTCTGGCGCGAAGAACTCACTAATAAAAGGTTAATTCAATGATATTAATTTGGATTATATAACCAGATTGGAAAGTACAAAGAGTAGCACTTCCATCGTGCATGACATGTATGTGTCCAACAGTTTTATTGAAGATATAAACTGTGAGACTAATTACACGACCTAGATGAGCTGATAACAGAAGATAAGTACACAAGTATGGCGCAAATTCTTCGAAAAAGCTCTTCACATGCTTTGAATTCGGAGTTTATTCTTCTCTGAGACCAGTTCGCCTGGTACGGCTTGGGAGTCTTGTCTGCAAAACTATTTATGCATAATTGAGTGGGAGGGATGAAAAACATGGATACACGCTTTTTCCAAAGGAATGAATCGCAAACAGCCTCCACCAAGATTTGAAATCGGCTCTCTAAGTCCATATATATATATATATATATATATATATATATATATATATATATGAAGTCTGTGCAAAGATTTATATATGAATGTTTTTGATATTTTGGGTTTTGTTTTGAGTGAGGAAAATATGCTTACTCCTAGCCAAGAATTTGACTTTTGATGTTGTATTACGAATAGCCCGAGTGCTCCCCTTGATCATTGCCTCCCCGTAGACAGAGACCGACAGACAGAGATAATGGCCTCGTTCAACACTCCATGTTTATCACATATGCTCTCTGAGCAATCTAATTTTTTCAAATCTTGGGGGAAATTCTGAGTCTAAATCGCGTACAAACTCACCATGTATGCACTCTCTCTCCACACACACACATACACGCGCGCACGCATATATATATGTGTATGTATATATATAATCTTGATGACTGTAATATGGCGTGAAACGTTTAGTCGCAAGTTTGACCGATTCTATTTAATACGATTTTACTGATTGCTCTATCAGCATATATCGAGCACTGATGCGATAAACACTGATGCTAGTAAACAGTTTTACAGGAATTTAATACGTCAATATATATAGTGGTTATCATCCTAAGATGACTATCTAACTCAACAAGAAGTGGCAACCCCTAACAAAGATCAAACATTGCCACTCATTTTTGTTTTTGCAACTAAAATATCAGACTGTTTACTGACATCAAATGACTGATAGAGTTTTTTAAGCGTATGCTCACCATTGGGAACGGAACGTTTGAAACAGGCGAATGTATTTATTTACATACATGCTGTTTATGAGTGCATATATCTATATATACATATCACTGCATTCATGTATATACAAAAATGCACAAAAATATATGAGAGAGAGAGAGAGAGAGAGAGGGAGAGAAATAAGGGAGAAAGTAATAGGGAATTTCGCCGAAGGTTTATGAAGGAAACGAGTTGAAATGTTTAAATATAATTGGGAGAATTATTTGCAGCCCAATGCAGGAAACACACACACACACACACGCGCACGTGCGCGCGCAAACACGCATATATATGCGTGTATGTGTGTGGGTGTACCTATGACTGTGTATAGCATGTAACGAATCGACATTTGCCAATTTAGTAAGGTCGTCATTTCACACGAAGAACTGACCGTGCTTTGTTCTTTCGATCAAACCCCAAACCCCTTGCTTATAACCCTTCGCTTTACAACATATTCCATTGTGTAGGAAAGCCCTACACCCTGTCTTCTCTGCCAAGAGTTGTAGCCTAACACATTGAAAATCGTCTACTGCAGATATTCATGCGAGTGACACCGAGGTGTTTAAGGGGATTGTCATCGGCCATATCGTAGGGCATATCGCAAACAGCCGACAATGTCTCTCTCTCCGACAGTTCATCTTTGACGTCATCCAGTAAGTCTTGGTGATTTTCACAGCTGAGCTCCAATTTCAGTCGATGGATGTCGTTCCGTAAAGTGAGTAGCTGTGTTGCCAAATTGTGGTCTACTGTGCGCATCTGACCCTGCATGAAAAAATGAAAAAAAAAAAATGGTGAAGATTATCAAAGGTTTGGTTTCTTTGTTTAATGGCATATCAACTCTTTTTAGGTTATTTAATGCCAAAGCCATTCTCCTAGAAGAACAGTAGTGGTACTATTTAACCCATAGCTGGGAGGATGAGGGGGTTCATACCTTTCCCAAGGATATTTGCCCGAAAGTGAACGTAATAGCGCGACTGGAGTACGAACTCGCGTACTCCGATTCAGCAGTCCATCCCTTTAACCATTACACCACGAGGACACCCCAAGATTATCAAAGTGTCTGGGTGTGTATGCATAAAACAGTATGGTCCATAAATAAGTACACAATTTTTGGTTGTTGTACAGAAAAGCCCACCAATGAATTAACGTCAATTTTGTTGGTTGATTGATCTTAACGACATGTCAACCAGTCAAGGGTTATTTTATACCAAGAAGTAAGGGAATCGTGTTCACTGTACGTTCATATTTATATATTTTGCGTCGTTAATTCTTTTTTTTTTTTTTTTTTTTTTTGGACACATTTCTATCGAATACGAATGATTTTTAAACGCTTCTTCGACTCATACATGGGACTCTAACAGGTGTTACCAGTTTGAGTCAGAGTGGGCCTGGGAGTAATTGCAATAAAAAAATACTTCTCACTGTCCAGATCTCCAGAACAGTAGCCTTATCATCAGATGCAGTTTAGTGTCATACCCACGAGACTCCATTTTGTCTTGGAGGGAAGGGAGGGCTTTCCCCACTGGAAGGGATACAGTCAGCGTTTTCATAACCCCGCCAACCGGGATAGTTGATTCTGTTAAATGATAATTAAATTATCTCGAAATGTACTTTCATCATCGAGATTACTTTCCAGTCAAAGTTACAAGAAGGCTATCAGTCATAACTCAGTACTTTCTCAGTGGTTTGGAGAGAGAAAAACGAAAGAAATATGATTGATGGCAGAATTCTAGCAAATTGAAGGTGTAATTTCATGTCTTAAGTTTTCATAAAAAAAATCAAGTAAACGACTTAAAATGCACTTTAGCGTGATACTCAGGACGCCCATTTTTTTGTGTGTGGGGAGTTTTACCTCTATGTAAGGGTTTGGTTTCTTTGTTTAATGGCATATCAACATTTGTAGGTTATTTAATGCCAAAACCATTCTCCTAGAAGAACAGTTGTTGTACTATTCAACCCATTGCTGGGAGGATAAGGGGTTCATACCTTTCCCTAAGGTATTTGCCCGAAAGTGAACGTAATAGCGCGACTGGAGTACGAACTCGCTTACTACGATTCCGTAGTCCATCGTTTTAATCATTACACCAACACAAGGACACCCCCTCTATGTAAGGGATACTACCAGCGTATTCTGAGCGCCGTAAGGTTCACCTGTTGACCCTTGTGATAAAATAATACATGTGTTGGTATGAGTGGTTAGGTTTCACTGGGCCCAATTTATTTCTTCTTTTTCTCATATGAGTGACGCACGCCAAAATGTGGGGATCATAGGTAGGTAGGTAAGACAGTATTGATAAAGCGGATTTACGTACCAGTTCGTTTTTTATCCACTCAAGGGCGCTATTTATCCTGTCCTTCCGTTCTTCGGTTAGTTTTTCGTCGACTCTATCTTCTTTACTAAGGTCTGGGAACCGAGGTATCCCGCTCGTTCCAATGTAACGATCACGCCACTGCTGATAGCTTGGACGACGAGTTGCAAGTTTCAGTCGATTGGCCATGGCCTTAACTCCTTCCAAACCGGGAGACGCGTTTCTCTCGTCTAAGAGACTGTCATTGTAGGGGTCAGAAAAGCTTCCATTAAGTCTACTATTATCGTTACTACGTTCATCTGTAAATTCCACATGTCTATCATTACTGTCGCCATATTGGCAAGTGACATCTCTAAGGTCGTATTCGACATTAATGTCATCATCGTAATCACTGATGATAACTTTACAAAGTTTATTCTTGTTATTACTATTGTCGTTATACTTCTTGGAGTTGTTATTGTTATTTTTATCATTAAACTTTATGTTGTTGTTGTTGTTATTGTTGGGACTCCGGTTTCCATAGCTGTCATGATTACCGTTCAAGATGGCTGACAGCTTTGGTACAGTAAACTTTTCCGAACTGTCCTGTGTATCGTTTGTCGAATTAGCGTTTATTTCATTTGGGGCATCTTCAAGGGTTGACGGTTCATCGTCAATACTCTCATTTTCGTTGATGACAGACAGGGTCGTCATTGGATGCAGAGACCGCATGCCGTCCGGTGTAGTCGCTTTGACAGGTCCATCATGTAACGGTGACAAGGACAACGGCCTGATGGATAAGGGTAGAGGTAAAGAGAGAGGGAGGGGCAGCGAAAGTGGACGGGTTGCAGTAACTGCATTTTTTGCCCGTGTGGTCATTGCGCACGTTTCGGTCGACATTATCCTTTTCTGTGGTTCTTCTAATTCGGGATTATCTGCGTTTCTTTTCCGGGCTTTTCTCTTTTTTCTCTTCCTTTTTTTACGGGGGTGGCTCTGCGGCTGCTCGCTTTGTTTTGGGGTGTCGTTTTCGTCTGCCTCTTTCTCTTGCTTGTCACCCAGCACTTTTCCTTTGTCGACGACTTGCCCGATTCCTCCAATAGGTGTCAGGGTCTTCGGTTTTTCTCCCCCCAAATTTGAATCATTTGAAAGCGTCAACTTGTCGTCTGCGTTGCTATTTTCGTCATCGTCTTTGTCGTCGTCACTCGTAGAGTCGCCATGTTTGTTTTGTAACGTTGACAAACTTTTTGACTGGATGCTAAGAAAGACATCCAGAGGCAGATATGGTTTGGACGGGTCAGTGGGGCATTCAAGTCGAAGCTTTTGATAGTCCCCATTGTTTATTTTCTCTGCCCCTGTCGTCTGTATTCTGCAAACCTCGGCCGTGTTTATGTCGTTATTAAATATTTCACCTGAAATCGACGAAGACGCCTCGAAAACGATGTTTGATTCCGGTTTTAGTCAACATTCGTTCATCGATTTGATATGCATAATTTTTTATTAAATGTTTTCTTCTTTAAAAAGTTATGCTCGGTCTGAAGCATTTGTGCATAGAGAAATGGCGAAATAAATGTTTGTGTTTCACCTAGAACTTCAGAGCTCTCAAATGCAAGTTCCAAATAAAGATGGTGGAGATGGATGAGCAGAACCTGAAAGTAAAAGACATAGTCATTGTTAAATGCATTAGAAATTTTATCTTTAAATAGTAAATACGATTTTCTGGACGCAATTTAGAAATATTGAATTTCAAATTAAGAGTCGGACCTCAAATGAACAAATTAAACTTAAAATGAAATAAATCGAATTTCAAAGTTAAAAAGTTGGACTTTAGGCTAAAAATTTAAACTAAACTAAACTAAAAATTTAAACTTAAATGAATTAAGTTGGATTTTAAAGGAAAAAATGTTGAACTTTACACTAAAAATTTAAACTTAAATGAAATAAGTTTGATTTATGAAGGAAATAGTTGAATTTCAAATTTTAAAAAATCAACTACAAACCAAAAAATTTGAACTTAAAGTGAATAAGTTAAACAAAAAATGAAAAAGTTAGAATAAAAAAAGCTTAACTTCAAATTCAAAATGTTAAACAACAACAACAAGAAAAAAAATTAACTTTAAATATAAAGGTGGACTTGACATAGAAACATTTTTTCTTATAATATCGAGCTTATAAGTGTGAGGTGATACACCGTTGGTTTGCAGAAATAAAGAAATAATTTGAAAGACAATTAGAAACTAAAAAACTTAGTCACACATCATCCGCTCTTTAACTATCTTGTGACAAGACTGAATGAAAATGCGATTGTATGTTTTCTTATACAACATTCGGATAATCGTAGTGATTGCTTTGTAACACTTTAATAAACAAACTCCAACAATTATCTCTATATATCTCACAATAAAAATAGGTGTTCAAAATTTGAATCTTAAATGTCTGACTTTAAAGTAAATCGTGATTATGTGTTGCTTACGATTTGTCGTGCAGCAAATAGAGGTAAACAGTGTTATTTGGATTTTATCTGCTGTTTTGTACGATATAAAAAGTCTTACGTTTAGCCTTGAAATTCCATTTTAAATTGATATTCGATTTCCTTTTTAAACGTTAGAGCTAAAAAGGTGTAAATAGTATCGTTGAAAAAAATTAAGGATATATTTGAAATTCTATGAGATGATTCTTTGAAAAAACGTAATAATTAAAAATAGGATTGAAATGTGACGTCAAAGTTCTATTGTCAACAAAATGCAAATGTCATTTTTATTTTACTAAAAACGAATCTATATTAAAAAGATAACACAGTTTCGGTTGCTCACCGCCTTGAACTACCGAAACTGTGTTATCACCCTGGTTGGCAGCTGATGAGGACAGAGTATCGCACGTGCTTTCACACGTTGTATGATGAAAAAATTTTTTTAAAAGAGACAAATATCATTAACGTAAAACATCTAAACGTCTAATTATAACATATAATTATATCGGGATGGAAAGAGAAATTTTTAGTGTGCAGTTTGTGATAAAATAAAAACAAAAACGCGTTTACTTTCGGCCGTTGAGGTTATTACGCGTTTACAGTAACCGTTTCTTGATGTTACATAATCACACGGGAATGGTGATTCCGCGTGCATTTCATTCATGCTGAAAACTTCTTGCTTTCGACCAAATTCAATTTGATGCATATTGCGCCGTGGTCTGAAGACGATATGAGGTAACTTTCAAACTGCAGCCAGTGATTCCTATTTTTGAAAGAAATGAAATGACTTAGTGTCCCAGAAAACCACGACAACCAACCTCAATAGGCATCACATGGCATAACCAACTCTTTTTTACGCAGTCGACCCGCAGTGTCTCGTATCGGTTTTTCTTCCGCTCGTGTGCTTCCTCAATACTACCAATTTTGTCGTCTAAGTTCATTCGTATTTTGCACCCAATTAGAATTAGAAATATCCAGGCGTAAACGGACAATAGACCAAAGCATGATATATATATATATATATATATATATATATATATATATATAAATGAAAATTAAAAAAAATCACTTCTTTGGTGTCATTATAAATTTATTTCTGGTTGATGATGACCATCATCAGATGTTAAACAAAAAAATACTTGGGTGTTCTTATATTGCTTCCAGCGACAATAGAATTTGAAAATTAAAAAAATTTTTTTCATTAGAATAATTTCTCAATTAAGATAATTATATATATATATATATATATATATATATATATATATATATATATATAATGCTACATTAAAAACTCTTTTAAAATTCTAGCGATTTTGCAGAAAAAAAATTACTTTAATAAATATAAGGAGTATGATTATTTTTGGAATATTGCATATTCATAATTTTCGTTGCGTCCCTCTGATAAATCAAAACGGAATTTCTTCTAAGCTGTGACTGTGTCCATACTACAGTATGGATGCACCAGCACTAACGAAACGCATGGTGAAAACGCTAGATAGAGACTACATAAGAATGATACGAATTGTTTTCAACAAATCTTGGAAGCAACACTACCACAAAACAGCAGCTCTACGGCCACTAACCTCTCATCTCACAAACTAACTATGAAATACGAGCAAGACATCGTGAAGTAAGGACAAACTCACAAGTGACGTTCTCTAATGGAGTCCTACATTTGGACATGCTGGTGTTAGCCGACTAGTAAGGACTTACAAAGTAATTTCAACTTTGTGCGAACTCGAGAAACAGAGACAGAGGCAGAATTTGTACTGTCAGTTCGACTTGATGATAAGTTTCAACGCTACTGATTTTAGTAATAGATAATATCTAATATTTGTTTTGATAGTATAATGTTTCAGTAGAAGTAATAGCTATTTGTAAATAAATAGATAAATAAATAAATGCAGATCTAATTATAATCCAGTTGTTTTTTTAAGACTTTTTTCGGTACTTATGCATCTATGTTACTGCAAAAAAGCCGAACTTTCCCGAGCATTTCCGGAAAGAATCGGAATATGCCAATACGCTTAGCTAATCAAGTTTAAGATAAAATTATTCAACCAAGTTGTTTACAAAGTTACAAACAAGTGTAAACGTGAATTTATCGCAGCTAAACGTAAAAATCTACAATGAGCAGAAATGGTGATCCAATTCTGCCAAGAAAAAACCTTATTGGCAAAATTAAAAGTTCCCGGGCATGTGAGCATCCTTGCCACCTAAAAAAATGAGGAAAAGTTATGCCTGGAGATGCCGTAACACCAAATGAAGGACCTGGATTATTATCAAATTGTTTGGTGAAAGTACAGAATAGTTACAAAACATCCCCTCTCCCCATGGTAAGAATGGATTTCTAAATTAACGTTATTACTTCTGCACGGTACAATAAGTGCAGAAATACGAAAATAATTGTTTAAAAAAACAAAAACAAAAAAAAATTATACCCCCCCTAAAGATAAAATAAAAATTCAAACAATTTTTTCATATTGAAAATTACCATACATTGACTGTTGATTTATTCTTTTTCTCCTGAAAAGGTTGGTAACATTATCAATTAAAAATTGTCTTTTTCTCTTTCTTTCTTTTTTTTTTTTTTTTTTTTTTCGTCTTCATGCGTTTTATCAACAAATTGGGTGACTGATCTTATCGTCTGCTTGCTTAAATTTCGTTCCGGAATATTCCGGTTCTTTCCGTTATCGGCCCGGAAACGCTCGGGAAAGTTCGGTTTTTTTGCGGTAACATAGATGCATAAGTACCGTAAAATTTGTACTGTCAGTTCGACTTGATGATGAGTTTCAACGCTTCAGATTTTAGCAATAGATAATATCTAATATTTGTTTTGATTGTATTTCAGTAGAAGTAATTTTGATTGTATTTCAGTAGAAGTAATGGCTATTTGTAAATAAATAGATAAATAAATAAATGCAGGTCTAATTATAATCCTGTTGTTTTTAAGATTTTCTTTTCAATCAAGCAAAAATGTTATTTCTTTTTTCTCATAATTAGCATTTTTTCTTTCTCCCCCTTCTTCTTTCTCTTACATTAGTTTAAAACTTTAAACATCTAAACTCAATCGTTTTTTCTTAAAATTTCTTTTACAACTTTCCTTGGCTGACAACATCCGGAAATTTACCACTAGACGATGATATGTAACTTTATAATTATGCTGTATCTTTTCTACGTTTCAACTTGTTTTATCTTGTTGGGAATGAATAAATAAATTAAAAAAAGAAATTGAATTGAATTAAAAAAGAAAATTATTAAAAATATTCAGAAACTCCCAAAGGTTTCTGACAGGAAAAAAAGGGCCGACGCATGCGTAAAGAAAAAGGGACCACCCGACAAAAGAAGGAAGCTCATTCTTTTTCGGCCGGCGACCAGCGGAGTGACAACACCTTGCTCACTCGTGGAAGACGCCACGCGTTCTTCTTTGGACGATGCGTAAGCTAGTCCTTTCACAAGTAGCAGCCCTCGCGGTTAACATTATGCTGAAATATAAAAGGCTACGAAATGGACCTACCGAACAACGAACTAAAACACTGGACTTGGACAAACACCACAAAGGCGACGAACACAATTGTTAAAGCTTTAAAACACCAAATGAGGGCACACATATACTAAGAAACGATTAACGTATTTTTAAACACGTTGACGGGGATTCAACCATTTAAATTGTATTCAGGGAAAATTCCCTCGCCCATTGAATGGTTGTTGAACCCAGGAAATAAAGGAAAAAATTTTTAAAAGTCATCTCCTATCTGTTGCAGTCTTCTTTCGTATAATTCTTTTTGGGCCTTTCTTGTTCAATGAGATACATCAACAAGAAAACGTGGGGTAAAAATAGAATAACCTAAGAATAGAGTCAGATAAAAAAACAGTAACATAGCTTGTCCTGACCTCAGTCTTACTCCATAATTTCATAACTTCAAAACCCTCTCTAAATCATTCTTTAACTCACTCATTCACTCACTCACACATCCATTCACCCAATGACTCTTTCTTTCTGTTATATAATTGTGGAATGATTTTTTTTATATTATCATTTTTCGTTGGTTATATCTTATTATTCGGTTTGGTTAGGCTTTGAACTGTTCAGCTCTTAGTGCAGGTGTTCACGCTCGTGCGCAGAGGATGTGACAATCACAAATGTCATAATAAAAACCCCAGATGGAAAATAAGACTGGGGTGTGACTGACGTCATACACGGAAGCGATGGGCGGGGGATTTTGGTGATTTTTGAAAAAAAGCAGTTATTTGAGATTTGAACCTGGGCGAGGGCAGTTCAGCTGAGGGCTACGGGATGCGCAGCGCGTTTGTTGGGTCAGTTAGTTGAGATTGAACTCAGGGCCGACCGGTTCAACTGGGGAGTTGACTGAAGGACGATGTAGGAACAGTCAGCATAGTAAAAATCGTGTCTCTCTCTCCTCGTGTCGAAAACTAAAAATCAAAAAAGTTAATAAACGTTTCGTACCTGAACCAAAGAAAGCCGTCAGTGTTTCGGGATTTCTTTACATATTCATATCATGGAAATGTTACATTTCTTTCTTTCTTTCTTTCTTTCTTTTTACATGCATACTCTCTATTTCTTTTTCTTTTCAAACAGGCAGTGTTTTAGTCTATTCTTCATTGCTATCCACCCTTTCATTATTACTAAACAATAACTTTTGATATGTCCTTTGAATATGAAAAGGTTCTTCTTCTCTGGTCAAAACCTGACAATCTATTCCTTCTTTTTTTAACGCACCTGTAACATTATATAATTTTACTTTATCTTTTAAATATTTCTACTTATTTTATCTCATATAACTTTAAACCTCTCACTCACACCTCAGATCTCTCACTCACTCACCCATTCACTCTTTCTTTTTACATCCACCATTTCTTTCACGGAGTCACTTTTCAAAAAAGGGTAGCATTGGAGGCCCACTTTTAGTCTATTCTTCATTGCTATCCACTCTTGTAGCTGTTCGTAACTCTTTCAATGTGTTTCACATTGACAAATCTATTATAAAATTTCACATTTTCAAATCTATTATAAAATCTAGGTTATGGCAGGAGTCTGACAAGACAGACAAATATAAAAACAAACAAGGAATTTTACAATAGAATAATAAAAAAAATGGTCATTCTATTTTTAGTTTGGGAACTTTTCAGCATCTCCTTTATATATTTTGGCAACACATATGGAGAGAGAGAGAGAGAGAGAGAGAGAGAGAGAGAGAGAGAGAGAGAGAGAGAGAGACGACAACCTAGGAACAAAGTTATATTCCTTACAAGGCATTCAAAGTCATGAGGCACGAATGGTTGGTTGGTTGGTTATTTGGGTTTTATAGCATATCAACCTTTGTATGTTATTTAACGCCAAATCCATTTTTATACAAATGATCAGTTCTATTTCAAACAATTCAGTTTAGTACACGGTTTAATTGTCAAAAACATTTCTATTTAAACCTATTCAGTCTATTCAAACAGTTCTAATTCAGTTAATTCAGTCTAGTATATGTACAGATTTTGTTTACACACAGTTAAATGTAAAAAAAAGTTCTATATTAAACAATTCAGTTTAGTCTAAATACTGTTTCAATGTCAAAAAAACAGTTCTATTTGAAATAATTCAGTTTAGCATAAGCACGCAGTTTAAATGAAAGTACGGTTTAATTGTCAAAAACATTTCTATTTCAAGCTATTCAGTTTAATCAAACAATTCAGTTTAGCATAAATATGCCGACAGCTATGCACTTGTACCGTTCCAATACCTTCTAGAAGGCCCTATGGAAGTCCTCTTGTGTGAGCGTGTCAAAGACCTTCGTCACAGCCTCTTTCATCTCCTCAATTGTTTCATAACGATAGCCTCTGAGCATAGGGAATAACCAAAAGTCACAGGGAGGATGAGGAACTGTCTTGATATCCATCTTGGTCAAATAGTCTGTGACAAGGATGGAGTTGTGAACTGGTGCATTGTCCTGGTGGAAATGCCACTGACCCGATTTGAAGAGTGCTAGCCTCTTCCCTAGGAATCTCTTCCTGAACTCCCTTAAAACCTCAACATAGTAACCCTAAGCCTAACTCTTTGGCCAATCAACTCAGGTGATTTGACTTCCTTACTCCTTCCACACTTCTCCTCATCCCTCACAGACTCCCTGCCTTCCTTGAATCTCTTATACCACTCAGAAACTGATGCTCGATTCATGCAAGATGGTCAAAAAACAGTCTGAAGCATTCCATACGTTTCTCTGGCATAATTTTTCCAAGTTGGAAACAGAATTTTATTGCATATCGTTCTTGTAAAGTGTTCTCACGTCCAGATTGCATTTTTGAAATTCACCAGCTGTCACAATCAAGCTTTAGTAGGGTGTATTCCAATTGCTGCTGTAGCTGTTCATTTGAAGCTGAAATCATAAAAACTGGTCAGTCATCTCATAAAATGTATAGCAATAACATACTGAATTATCAAGAGTCTACGACAATTTTAAATGCCCATACGAAAAAGTCTGGAAACTTATCGCATGCTCCTCGTATTTACCCACCCCCACTTTGCAAGCAGAATGACACCCAAGGTCAATTTTTTAAGCGGTTGGTTGGTTGGTTGGTTGGGTTTTATGGCATATCAACCATTGTAGGTGATATAAAGTCAAATCCATTTTTATACAAATAATCAGTTCTATTTCAAACAATTCAGTTCGGCATGAGTACACAGATTAATTGTCAAAAACATTTCTATTTAAACCTATTCAGTTTATTCAAATAGTTTTTATTCAGCTAATTCAGTTTAGTATAAGTACAGATTTTGTTTACACAGTTAAATGTCAAAACAGTTCTATATTAAACAATTCAGTTTAGTGTAAATACAGTTTCAATGTCAAAAAACAGTTCTATTTGAAATAATTCAGTTTAGGATAAGCTCGCATTTTAAATGTAAGTACGGTTTAATTATCAAGAACATTTCTATTTCAAGCTATTCAGTTTAGTCAAACAATTCAGTTTAGCATAAGTATGCCGTTAGTACTATTTAACCCATAGATAGGGCCCTATCAGGTGCTACCACGCTGGGTCAAAGTGGACCTGGGAGCAATGGCAATGAAGAGGTGCTCTGTATTCACCAAAGCCCCAGCATTACTGGGACCTCACCATCAGACTGTTTAGTGTCATATCTAGGACACTCATTGGCGGGGGGGGGGGTCTTACTCCTATGCAGAGGTGCAGTCGGTTTATTCTACAGCCCCAACCGACTCACATCGGCCTTATCTGATGGTCTTTCATTAAAGTCCGAGTGACTGCAAGTCCCCACAGGTAACCAAGACTCTTCTCAGTATTCTGGCCGAGATTAACAATGCTGTTGTTTGGATGGTTTCGATTCGTCCTTCGATCTCCAACTTTTCCAGTCCTCTTACCAAGTTTTCTGGACAGTTCCAAATGCACCAATTACAATTGGCATCATCGTCACTCTCAAGTTCCACAGTTTTTTTTTAGTTCTTCGTCAAAATCTAAGTACTTATCTCCTCTTTTCGTTTTCTTTGATTTTCACTTTCAGGTCCGCCGAGGCGGCAAAGTCTACTATGCGTCAGGTTCTCTTTTTTTGTTAATTATCACAAGATTATTATTATTATTATTCATTTATTTATTCAGTTAATTTTTATAATTAATTTAATTAATCTTTATTGATTAATTTGATTTATTAATTTATCATTTACTTTTATTATTATTTCATTATCATTATTTTATTATAATTCATTGAATTTCACTTTACGAATATTAACATGAATGAAATATCCTGGTCATATTGAATAAGCCCAATGTTGCCTAATATTGCAGGGATGATTAAGAATGGAGAAAGGACCCAAATTTTTTGAGTAGAAACTTTCCAAGTTGTAAAATGAGGTCACCTTTTCAATCTCCTTGTTCAATTCTGATTTAAGAAGAAAAAACTTTTCTTTCAACAAATCTGTAAAAAAAGCCCCAAATATTTTCCAGAAATTTAGTTTTTTGGACATCAAATTAAATCCATCATTGTTAAGTCGTTTTTTGAAGGAATTGTTTAATGTTTCATTTAAAAGCAAGGGATTAGAAGCACATTTTTTGTTCATGGAAATACTTTCCACGGCAAAAAGGACGGAATTATTATGCTTAGAAGATATTCACCTTTTTTTTTAATTTATTAGTAAATAAACTAAAAACAGATAAGACGAAAACCATTTTTATTCAATAGCTGAATATCTTGACTTCATAAAATATACTTTAAAAAGATAAAGCAAAAAACCCCTCAAATTATTTAAATTAATGGTATGATCTTTTCCCATGATATATATACTCAAATATCATCGGATGTCCTTGTGTAATGGTTAAAGCGATGGACGGCGGAATCGTAGTAAGCGAGTTCGTACTCCAGTCGCGCTATTACATTCACTTTCGGGCAAATACCCTTGGGAAAGGTATGAACCCCCTTATCCTCCCAGCTATGGGCTAAATAGTACCACTACTGTTCTTTTAGGAGAATGGCTTCGGCATTAAATAACCTACAAAGGTTGATATGCCATTAAACAAAGAAACCAACCCATCAAATAACATCCGATCTGGTGTATCGGGCGAAGAGGACCTAACTGTGGTACTGTTCTAGCCGTTCTATACTGTTCTTGTAGTTCCTGCCTCTTTCCAACTGCTCTTACCTATCCAGGGTCTCACGCTTGCCCACTACTACAACTGTCCTTTTTAAGGCACCTCTTTGTCCACTACTGCTATCGCTCTTTTCAGAGCGCTTGTCTTACTACAACTGTCCTTATCAGGACACTTGTCTTACCACTGCATTTTTCAGAGCACTTGTCTTACCATTTCAATTATTGCTCTTTTCAGAGCCAGTTCGTATCGACGACGACGATAACCGATTAGTTGCTTTACTAACAAACCCAGTGTTGTAATGCCAAGCAATTCAGGTTGTATTTCCTGGCCTACGAATCGCTAGCCTTACGCAATGACGACACCAGTCAGCGAGCGAAGGACACAGCTCGGACCGACGACGACAGCTTGAACGGTAGAGACTGTCGAAACCACTTTGAACTTATTGACGCTGTCGAGTTTATCACAAAATTATCGTCCTTGTTTTTATGCCTCCTTTTTATCGCGAAATAATAAATCTGGTAACT
Source organism: Sepioteuthis lessoniana (assembly GCA_963585895.1). Classification (NCBI taxonomy): domain Eukaryota; kingdom Metazoa; phylum Mollusca; class Cephalopoda; order Myopsida; family Loliginidae; genus Sepioteuthis; species Sepioteuthis lessoniana. Next base: position 9,150,232 of record OY757926.1, read on the forward strand.
TTTTTCTATCCGAATATCTCGTTTTGTATCTTTGTCACTTGATTTATTTCTTAAAGTTTGTTTGCAACATTTATTAGTCTGACCCGCCTTCGAATATGGCCTATCGTCCTTCTTTTTAAGCCTCCTTTTTTATCGCGAAATAATAAATCTGGCAACCGTGGTATAACTTAATATCACGTTTTGTTATTCTTGCTTTTCCAGTGTCACTTTACTCATTTAAAAAAAAAGGTTGATGGGTCGGCAACTAAAGACGGCCTTGTAACAGTCAACATGCGGTCAGATAAGATTGTCATATAAGATGACATATGATTGTGACCAATAAAAATGATCTAACGAAAATAACATAACTAGTTGATAGCTGGGATCAGTTGTTGGGAATTATGAAGAGAGTGTATCTGTAGAGGGAGGACTATGGTCTTGACGTACTTCACTGTTTCTAGGTTTTTTCATATGGGGAATGTCTACATTGGCATTTAATGAATGATTAGTGATTCGTTGTCAAGTTTCTATTAATAAAAATGTAAACTAAAGTTGTCTCCCTTAGTCGAGGGTGACCCGAAGGCCCCCTTTTCGATAGCTACGACACCAAAGTGTAAGGGAGGGTGCTACTCCTTTTCCTGGATTGCTCCACTTTACCCTTGATCCGTATTAAGCAAGGCGGTATCAAGTACCATTTTTGAGTCTTTGGTATGACTCGACGTGGGACTGAACCCAGGTCTCCCGGACCATTGGCGAACACTCTAACCATTATAACAATGTCCTGTATCAAAAAAAAAAAAAGAATTAAAAATGTACTTTAATTAATTTTATATTAGACGGACTACTTTTCATGTCTATGTTATTCCTTGTTCACAACGTTTCAACCGTGTACCCTCCAGACCTTTTTATTGTATTTACAGTGGAGGCGCTCGTGGAGAAACGGTTACCGTCATAGTAAGTGAACTTGGCTACCGGGGTTCCAATTCTGAAAGCGGTTGTTTGCATAGTGATAATACCTTTGGGAAAGGCATGAATCCATATATTCTCTCCCCAGCTATGGGTAACTAATCGGGCAGACTGGGCTCTTTAACCTTGGTATGGCAACTGGTACTACCATTCCGGATCAGAGTGTACCTGAGAGTAATGGCAATGAAGAGGTATTCTACATCTCCCAAAGAAGAAAAACTCAAAATTCAAACCAGATCTAGAGAAGAATTAGTTACATCAAGCTATTCTTAACGGCCAAGTTACGGGGTAAGTCCATTTCTGTCTTTCTCTGTTTCTCTCTGTGTCTCTCGCCAAAGCCGTCGGTGTCAACCGTCCATCGTGAAGTTCCATGGAAATGTGAATATATATTTTTCGCATTATTCATTAGTCCCGTAACAACGGTTAAATGATTTTTTGAATATATAAATAAAACTTCATGAACATTTTCACAGAATATTGACTTAATAAGATACTATAAAAATATAATCAAACCCTGTCGGCTGGGGCTGCAGAAGACACCGACTGCATCCCAGCAGAGGGCAATGATCCTCTTCAATAAGTGTCCTAGATTTGACACTAAACCACCTGAGGTAAGGGTCCAGTTCTGGAGGTTTTGGGATTTTGGAGTACCCCTTCATTGGCATTACTCCCAGGTCCACTCTGGAACCCAAACAAAAATATTAGCCAGTAGGTTCGCAGAGACCAAGAATGTATGGATTGCCAAAAATTCATAAACCGAGTATTCCTCTGCGTCCTATTCTTTCTATGTGCCATTCTGCCCAGCATTCTTTGGCTACATGGTTGGTTGAAGTCCTTAACCCTGTTTTAGAATTTTATTCCGGGTATTGTGTGAAGGACTCTTTTACATTTTCCGCTATTATCCGTGGTCTTCCCGTATGTAATGAGTCCCAATTTCTGGTCTCCTTTGATGTTGTCTCATTATTCACGAACATTCGTTTGGATGAGACACTATCTATATGCGCTGATTTTTTGTATCGTGTTCCATCTACTATTGCCCTTCCTTTTCTGGAGGAAGTTTTTATTGAATTGATGGGTATTGACACAAAATCAGTGTCTTTTAGTTTCAATGAGATCATGTACCGCCAGATTGAGGGCATTAGTATGGGTTCCCCTCTTGGCCTCATTCTGGCTAATATTTTTGTAGGGTTCCAAGAAAGACATTTGTTTGAAAGGTTTCCTAGACCCTTCATTTACTTACGTTACGTGTATGATACTTTTGTTTCTTTTGGATCACGTAACGATGCATTATTGTTCTTTGATTGATTGAATGAGTTGCACTCTTCTCAGACATTTACCATGGAAGAAGAAAATAATAATAAACTGCCATTTTTAGATGTGTTAGTTGAAAGATGTGATTCCTCTTTCCTCATATCGGTTTATAGGAAACCTACATTTACTGGGCGAAATCTGAGTTGGCATTCTTTTGCCCCTAGATCTAGGAAACTTAATTTAATCAGATTTCTTTCCTATAGAGCTCTAAATATCTGCAGTGATTGCAAGATTGAAGACGAATTTAAGGTAATCAAGGATAAATTTATTAACAACGGGTATCCTGCGGAGGTCACCGATGATAATATTAAGTTTACAGTGACTAGGTTAAAAAATAAGAACAGAACCTTCGGTCCTCCGAAATTTCCTGTTTACTTTAGACTTCCTTGGGTTGGTTCTGCCAGCCAGTCCTTTGCTGAGAGGATTGCCTCTGCAGTGTATCGCTGTTATCATGCTGTTAATTTAAGATCACTATTCACTACGAGGATGGCCTTTAGTTCTACATACAAGGACAAGTTGCCTATCTTTAAGCAGAATATGTTGATATATAAATGTGTATGTCGATGTAGTTCGGCATAGGCAGGACTTGTCAGCGTCTCGAAGTGAGAATTAGACAGCCATGTACCCAGAGTTATTTTGTCAAAAGGCCGACAAATATCCGGGCACTCCTAGGCAATGAATTCGGCTATTGGTGAGCATTTGCTTGCCATAAATAGTTGCAGGATTAGCTATGAAGATGATTGCTTTTCTGTTCTGCATAAAGCCAGAGACAAAATTCATCTTAACGTCTTAGACAGTTAGGCAGTCATATTTTAAATATCTTTGGGGAAGTGCTGGAGACTGAGGTGACTTGAATTTTTTTTGTCCCCTTGTCCCTTCGATTCAATTATTTGATTTACACCTCGTTTTTTATTATTTTTCCGGTGACTAAGAATATTCCTATCTAATACAAATAATTCGGTTGGGGCTATAGAATACACCGACTGCTTCTCTGCAGAGAGGTAAGACCCCCCCCCCAATGAGTGTCCTGAAATGACGCTAAACAATCTGATGGTGAGGTTCCAGTAATGCTGGAGCTTTGGGGAATGCGGAGTACCCCTTTATTGCCATTGCTCCCTGGTCCACTCTGGCCTAGAGTGATAGCACCGGATAAGGGTCCTATCTATGGGTTAAATAGAACGAAACCGTGCTTCCTTTACACTACTAAACCGTGGTTTTGACAATTAAACTGTGTACTTAGATTTAAACTGCGTGCTTATGGTAAACTGAATTGTTTGAAATGGAACGGTTTTTGACATTGAAACTGTACTTACATTAAACTGAATTGTTTTATATAGGACTTCTGTACTTATACTAAACTGAATTAGCTGAATTAGAACTGTTTGAATAAATTGAATAGCTTGAAATAGAAACGTTTTTGATAAACTGTGTACTCATGCTAAACTGAATTGACTGAAATAGAACTATTTGCATAAAATAGATTTGGCGTTAATATCCTACAAAGGTTGGTATGCCATAAAATCCAACCAATCAACCAACCACAGTTGCGCGTGTGTGTGTGTGTGTGTAGAAGTATCTAAAGAAAAGCTAAACAATTTTGGGAGGTCGTCAGATTTTTGACGCTAGAACGGTCAGAGGTCAGTCGACATTATTCTAAAGTACTTTAGTTTTATGGTGGAGATCTACATGGGAAAAGCTGTTTTCTTTTCCGGAAGTTGGGAGATCGATCATTCAAAGGAGCAATCAGGAGTTTCAGGAGCTTGGCAGCCCAGTTTGTATACGTGTTGGCCGTCGTCTTTGCAGGTCATTCTGACACCGTCACTGATTGACGACAGCGCCTGTCCGTAATATTACAGAACACCGTTGGGTTGGAGTGGTTTAGCAGGTGAAACTAGGCGAATAAATGATTTATTTTAACAGTATGTCAACTCGCCTGGGGTTATTTTTATGCCTAGAAATTAGGGAATTGCATATATTTTATATTTTTGTGTAACTGTCTCTTAATACAATCATAACTATTTTTTTTATTTGTCCATAATCATTTGTTTGCACAGTTATTTGATAGCAAGTAAACCTGTCAAATATACGTAATTTACGCACAGTTGTATGGTTTCAAGTATTCCTATCAAATACAAATAATTTATACTCAGTTATATGGTTTCAAGTGACTATTTCTATTTATTGATAAGCATTGGCTTGCACACAAATGATTTTACGCAGGAGGTGCCCATCGTGGGAAATGAACACGGCGACGCGACTTGATTTCAAAATCCCGAAAGAGGCTGTTTACATTTCACATAGCGCTAATATTCTTAGGAGAGATATGAATCCAATTACCCTCCCTCTAGCTGTGAGTAAATAGTAGGACAGACTGAGACCTTTAACCATGGTATGATAACAGGTCTAGGAGATGGAAAACTCTGAATTCAAACCTGTTAAACCCCGCTTAAAAAGCTAATCTTATGTCTTATCCTGCTCTCGCGGAGGGGTTGGTATATATATATATATATATATATGGTTTTACGTATCTCTATCCAGTATTAATAATTTTCAGATTTAATTGACTTACAGATGGGACTCTATCATCTTTGGTTAGAAGAGTGACAACAAAGGAGACCGCCACACCCCTAAAGCTCTAGAACAGATGCAGTTGAAGGGTATTCTTACCACTTTTCAAGGGATTCAGTCAGTATATTCCAAGCCCCGTCAACAGGGCTGTGGAATGCTATTGCAGACGTTACCTGCTGTTGCTAGGTCACTCATCTGAGTACTAAACTGCCTCGCCGTTGCTTAACTTGAGCTAACAGGAACCGATGATTTCCACGGGAAAATGTAACAATCATTATGAAGCAGACGTAATATTTTGTTTGCGACCGAAGATTAGCAATTGATCAAACATCATTTGGACGTGAACAATTATTTACAGTGTGAAACGATAAAATTGTCGTCCTAAAGAAAACAACACTACAGCTTTATTTTAAAACTTTTATTGAAAAAATCAATTCAGGTAACTTGATTATGTAGTAGAGCTGACATCTACAGGGTGGAACGATAAAATTGTCGTCCTAAAGAAAACAACACTACAGCTTTATTTTAAAGCCTTTATTGAAAAAATCAATTCAGGTAACTTGATTATGTAGTAGAGCTGACATCTATTCAATATCAATCAACTCAATGTCAATTCAGCCTCAATCACCGTCTCGATACGGATCTGGAACTGGGAGCATGCCTTTTCCACAAGCGCCAGCGGGAGCTCGGCGAATACTCGGCGGATGGCGGCGATCGGGCTGGCTTTGGTGTTGTGGGAGGTCATGTTGGTGATGTTCTCGACGGATGACCAAACGAAGTAGTCCAGCGGGTTCAGGTCGGGGGAGGAGGGAGCCAGTGAGAAAAGTGTACAAAGTCGTAGCACTCCTTCGGAAGCTAAGCCTGGGTCTCTTTGGACTCGTGGGCCGGCGCCGAGCCCTGCTGCCACACCCAAGGTCTGCCATCGGCCACCTGATTGCACCAGGGGATCACCACACTCTTCAGCACATTCAGGTACACTTTGGTGTTGACTTTCAAGCCGACTTCGAAGATGTGAGGAGGCATGATGTGGCCCTCATTTGAAACCACACCAAAGACCATAACTGTAGCCGGAAACTTTGTTTTCATCACCCTCAAGCGTTGAACCGTCCGGATTTTCATTTTGAGGGTGCTAGCAATGGTCCTGTTGTCATAACTTGGAGCATGAGTTGTACAGCGGCGCATTCCCGATCTCGCTCGTTGAACATTGTGTCACTTTCAGACATGATAGAAGGATCCTATCGCTCTTGGGACTTGTACACAACTGGCCAACTAGTAGATGGTCTGCATCAAAAAAAGAAAACCGGTTTTCATTAAACGAAAATGGAATCATGTTGTTTTTTCTAGGACGACAATTTTATCGTTCCACCCTGTATAATCTACGTCAGTACCCAGTTCGGTAAACGACTGCTATTGGATGTACAATATTAAAGTGAGTGAAGAATATGCAGGCAAAACCGAGAGAAAGATTAAGAAATGTTAACAAAGAATAATAGAATTTTTATGAAAGAAAATACCCAGGCGGCTGTGCGATAAATCATCGATCAACCACCAATCATGACAACACAATTTCGTGGTGTTGAATGTTCAGTGATGAAACACAATATCGCAAACGAATGCATATAGCTAATACAGCGCGATAGTGAAATATGACAATTTGTAGCCTTAAAGTGTCGACCAGCGAAAAAACAAATTGATCTGTCTTACCGTATAAAGACATGTTAAAAGTATACGGACATGAGGACCTTCGAATGATTGATTGAGTAATTTTTACGGCATATCAACCCGCCAAGAGTTATTTTATACGTAGATGTCCAGGAATTACCTACATTGTATGTTCATATTTACATTTTTTTTGTGTAATTGTTTCTTAAGAGGTTTTTGCACACACTTCTGTGATATCAAGTATTCCTATCTAATACAAATAATTTTCCCTCAGTTATAGGATATCAAGTATTCCTATCTAATACAAATAATTTGCCTTCGGTTGTATGATATCAAGTGTTCCTATCTAATACAAATAATTTGCCTTCAGTTATAGGATATTAAGTATTCCTATCTAACACAAATAATTTTCCCTCTGTTATATGATTTCAAGTATTCCTATCTAATACAATTAATTTGCCCTCAGTTATAGGATATTAAGTTTTCCTATCTAATACAAATAATTTTCCCCCCAGTTGTATGATATCAAGTATTACTATCTAACACAAACAATTTTCCCTCAGTTATATGATTTCAAGTATTCCTATCTAATACAAATAGTTTGCCCTCAGTTATAGGATATCAAGTATTCTTATCTAATACAAATAATTTGCCCTCAGTTATATGATTTCAAGTATTCCTATCTAATACAAATAATTTTCCATCAGTTGTATGATATCAAGTATTACTATCTAACACAAATAATTTGCCCTCAGTTTTAGGATATCAAGTATTCTTATCTAATACAAATAATTTGCCCTCTGTTATATGATTTCAAGTATTCCTATCTAATACAAATAATTTCCCCTCAGTTATAGGATATCAAGTATTCCTATCTAATACAAATAATTTGCCTTCGGTTGTATGATATCAAGTATTCCTATCTAATACAAATAATTTTCCCTCGGTTGTATGCTTTCAGGTATTCCTATCTAATACTAATAATTACATGGTTGCGAGTAATTATTTCTGTCTAATAATAGTAATCTTTTTGCGCACAGTTATATAGTTTCAAGTAACTTATAATAACTCATAATAAACGTTTATAGCTTCAATTAACTATTCTTAATACAATTATTTTATTGTTACGAGGATCATTAAATAAGTTTCCAGACTTTGTTTGTATGGCCACTTTTATTGATAGTACACACATGAAACTCTAGTCCCCGTCGAAGTAATCTCCTCCGGCTGCAATGTACTTGTTGTACCGTTCCAATACGTTCTGGAAGGCCCTATGGAACTCCTCTTGTGTGAGCGTGTCAATGACCTTCGTCACAGCCTCTTTCATCTCCTCAATTCTCTCATAACGACAGCCTCTAAGGTTAGGGAATAAGCAAATGTCACAGGGAACAAGGTCTCGACTATAGGGAGGGTGAGGAACTGTCTTGATGCTCATCTTGGTCAAATAGTCTGTAACAAGGATGGAGTTGTGGACTGGTGCGTTGTCCTGGTAGAAATGTCACAAAGCCGATTTGAAAAGTGCAGGCCTTTTCCGACGGAATCTCTTCCTGAACTCCCTTAAAACCTCAACATAGTAACCCTAACCCTTTGGCCAATCAACTCTGGTGTATTGACTTCCTTACTCCTCCCACGACTCTCATTATCCCTCACAGACTCTCTGCCTTCCTTGAATCTCTTATACCACTCAAAAACTGATGCTTGATTCATGGAAGATGGTCGAAAAGCAGTCTGAAGCATTCCATACGTTTCTCTGGCATAATTTTTCCAAGTTGAAAACAGGATTTTATTGCATATCGTTCTTGTAAAGTGTTCTCACGTCCAGATTGCATTTTTGAAATTCACCAGCTGTCACAATCAAGCTTTAGTAGGGTGTATTCCAATTGCTGCTGTAGCTGTTCATTTGAAGCTGAAATCATAAAAACTGGTCAGTCATCTCATAAGATGTATAGCAATAACATACTGAATTATCAAGAGTCTACGACAATTTTAAATGCCCATACGAAAAGGTCTGGAAACTTATCGTATGCTCCTCGTATTTACCCACCCCCACCTTGCAAGCAGAATGACACCCAAGGTCAATTTTTAAGCGGTTGGTTGGTTGGTTGGTTGGGTTTTTATGGCATATCAACCATTGTAGGTGATATAAAGCCAAATCCATTTTTATACAAATAATCAGTTCTATTTCAAACAATTCAGTTCGGCATGAGTACACAGATTAATTGTCAAAAACATTTCTATTTCAAACTATTCAGTTTATTCAAACAGTTCTAATTTAGCTAATTCAGTTTAGTATAAGTACAGATTTTGTTTATATAGTTAAATGTCAAAACAGTTCTATATTAAACAATTCAGTTTAATGTAAATACAGTTTCAATGTCAAAAAACAGTTCTATTTGAAATAATTCAGTTTAGCATAAGCTGGCATTTTAATGTAAGTACGGTTTAATCATCAAGAACATTTCTATTTCAAGCTATTCAGTTTAGTCAAACAATTCAGTTTAGCATAAGTATGCCGTTAGTTCTATTTAAGCTATAGATAGGGCCCTATCAGGTGCTACCACTCCGGGCCAGAGAGGACCTGGGAGCAATGGCAATGATGGGGTAATCCGTTTTCCCCCAAACCCCAGCATTACTGGAACTCCATCAGATTCTTTAGTTTCATATCTAGGACACTCGTTGAGGGAGGGGCTTACCCCTCTGCAGAGGTGCAGTCGGTTTATTCTACAGCCCCAGCAGACTCGGCATACTTTTTAAGCGGAATTTAACAGGTTTGAATTCAGAGTTTCCTCAAACCGGTTGCTATACCAAGGTTAAAGAATCGAGCTCGCCCTACTATTTATCCATAGCTGAAGAGAGAATAGTTTGATTCATATCTTCTTCAGGAAAATGCAAACAGACACGTTTAAGATTTGAACTCGGTTTTCTGAGTCCATTTGCTCCGACGATATTCCACCACGAGCACCTCACTAATACCTCCTATCGCAATGAAATACATGTCAGGCCATAGACTTACAGATCCAACCAGGTAGATATAATGAACGTAGGAAAAGTAACACCATGTTTGGTACTAGGGATTATAATACTGAAATAATAGAAATTGATCATTAAAACAGGATCATTGTAATTAACATTGAAATTGCACCCAATTAATAACAATCACTAAGTTCATACAAAGAAAAGAAGGGATCTCGAATACCGATTTTCTAGGCAGGTAAGCTCTTTTCACTATCTTCTGACCCTCAAGATTACTTTGTGCTGACACTCTTCCGACCTTCCACTGGGCCTTGTGCTATTTACTAAGCAATTACCAGATTAAAAGTTGAAACTTTGAATACTAATTTTCTAGGTAGGTTGGCTGTTTCCACTTGAAAGATTGGGGTAACACAATCTTCCTAACTCTATTTGATCGCATTAAGGTAAGCTTAATCGTATATTTTAAGGTCAGACAATTACTATCATTGAAAATTTCATTTTCTACTTACTTGAACTTTTCCAATAATCATCGTGTGGTATTTTTTATTACCAAATTACAGCACCCCGCAAAAAAGAGGTCCTGGATATGACACTAAACTGAATCTGATGGTGAGGCTCCATTACTGAAGATCTGGGGACTTTGGAGTACCCCTTTATTTCTATTATTCCCAGGGCCACTGTAACCAGGAGTGGTAGTACGTGTTTGGGTCCCATCTGTGGGTTAACGAGAAGTGTTTGAAAATTATTTGTATTCGATCGGACTGAGTGCAAAAAACAAAAACAAAAAACAAACAAACAAACAAAAAACAAAAAACAACAACAAACAACAACAACAAAAAAACAACAACAAACAAACTTAACAACTACACAAAAATGAACATACAATGAATGCGATTCTCTAGACAAGCTGACGTAAATCTGGAGCTTTGGGGAATACGGAGAACCCCTTTATGGCCATCGCTCCCATGCCCACTCTGGCCCGGAGTGGTAGTACTTGATAGGGTCCTATCTATGGGTCGAAAAGATCTAAGCTGTGTACTTATGCTACACTGAATTACTTGAAATAGAACTGTTTTTGACATTTAAACTGTGTATCTATGCTAAACGGAATTGCTTGAAATAGAACTTGGCCTAATCAGGTAGTGCTGTAGAATACACCGTCTGCACCCCTGCAGAGGGGTAAGACCCCCCCAACGAGTGTCTTGGATATGACACTAAACAATCTGATGCTGAGGCTTCAGTAGTGTAAGATCTTTGGGGAATGTGGAGTACTCCTTCATTGCCTCCGCTCCTAGATCAACTCTGACCCGGAGTAGTAGTACCTTACAAGGTCCTATCTATGCGTCGAATAAAACTAAACTGTAATTACGCTAAAATGATTAGTTTAAAATTAGCTGTTTTCCATTTAACTGAGTGTAAACAAAAAACTATGTACATATGCTAAACTGGATTGTTTGAAATAGAACTATTTTTACATTTAACTGTGTGCAAACAAAACGGTACTTATATTTAACCGAATTGTTTGAAACTTTTATCAGAATGACTTAATTCGGCGTTAAATGACCCGAAAGGGTTGATACACCGTAAAACAAAACAACTAACCTAGTCAAGTTGACATGCCGTTAAAATTAATCACTCGATTAATCAAACTACAGTAGTGACACAGATTGCACGATGGTTAGAGTGTTCGCCAATGGCCCGGGAGACCTGGGTTCAATCCCAGGTCGAGTCATACCAAAGACTCAAAAATGGTACTTGACGCCTCCTTGCTTAACACTCAGCGTTATAAGGTTGGGATTAAGGGTAAAGTGGAGCAATCCAGGGAAAGGAGTAGCACCCTCCCCTACACCTTGGTGTAGTAGCTATTGAAAAGGGAGCCTTCGGGGTCACCCTCGACTAAAGGGAGACAACTTTACTTGACTTACTTACACATTCATATCTTTGGATTCAATTCTGTCTTTTTTATATTCGGAGTTTTCTGGCTATTGTCTTCATCGTTATATATAAATTGTTATACTATGACAATGGAGATGAAGACAATAGCTTCGTCTCAGAAATTCAGACAATTCAATTCTGTTTATTTAACACTCAGCATCGACAAACTCGTTACCCCAGTTGGGGTAGTTGTCGAGGCACCACCGAAGGTCTCTTTGACAATTACTCGCCATATATCTTGATCGCGAGATGTACACTGAAATCAGTGAAACGCGAACTTGTCCATTCCAGGATGTTATCATTCCACGCCTTTTTGTGCCTGCCTCTTCATCTTACTTTTAAATCTGTGCCTTGCAGGATGATTTGGACCAGACCTGATGATCTTAGCACCAGTCCATACCTCATCATTTTTATTTTCTTCACAATGTTAAGCAGGCTGTCATGGGACCCAAAGGCTACAGTTATTCTTTTTCTGACCTTCTGATTTGTAATGTGGTCTCTGTGTGAGATCTTATGATAACATTTCATCACAAGGGCTTCGGTGCATCTCTGGAGGTCAGCAGTGAGGGTTTCGGATTCATACGCGTATTGAAAGATTGAGATAACAAGTGCTTACATGAGTTTGATTTTGGTTGTCAAGTAAATTTGGTTATAAATAACACCTAATGATATCAGTTTTGATTATATAATGTTCCATATAATAAAATACTGGTATCTTTGATTTAGAAAGAAGTCAATTTTCATGAAAAATTGATGGGAGTGTACTTATTTATGGGTGATACTGAATAAGGTCAACGTCTAAAGGAGAGGCAGTAGACTGAATCGCATTGTTTAGGATGTAATTTCAAAAATAAATAAAAATAAATAAATAACAAAAGTCCCTGCCGTCTTTACTAAAAAGCTGTTGTTAACTAATGCTATTTTAAAATTAGAACATATCTACACATGCGCACAGGCGAGCAAATATACTTCTGTGCATCTCGTGATTAATATTGCTCTAGTTATTGTTTGTTTGTTTGTTTGTTTGTAAAAGACTTGAAGCTCTTGTTCACTAGAGATGAACGACAATAGAATTTACGTGAAAAGTTACGCATATGTATTAAGCTTGCTCAAAATTTGTACTAAGAAATAGTGAGAGTTAGTATTTTATAGACGACAAAAAGGTTTTGTGTAGCGTGTAGCGCTACCAAATTTGACATGATTTATTACTGGATCTATGGGCAAATGGAGGCTCTTATCGAGAGGAGGTCTTTAGCAATAAAGAATTGCTGCAAGACCTAATTAATAGGATAAAAAAAAACATTTTAGCGAACTTTGCTAGCATACGGTATCTGTGGAACCATTAATCCTTTAATAAGTGAAGGCAGCAAACTAGCATAAAAGAAATACAAGAAAAGGTATGACTGACTTAGAAAGGTGATCCACAGGGAATTGTGCAATTAACTAAAATCTCATTATACAAATAAATCTTAAATACACACACCAGAATCTGTCCTTGAAAATGAAAGGTATAAAACTCACTGGGATTTTGAGATACAAATAGACTACACAACACAGACCAGAAAACCAGAGTTAGTTTTAATTCAGAAGAAGAAAACACCTATCGTATAGTGAATTTTGCTGTTACAGGAGACTGTGCAGTTTCAGATATCCATCGTGCGATTATGAAAGAAAACGAAAAGAGCAACAAATACTTGGATCTTGCTAGAGGGCAGAAAAAGCTGCAGAATATGTAGGTGTCAGTGATAACAATTAGTGCCCTTCGAACGGTTACGGTAGACTCGGAAAAGTGACAGAGGAAACTTGTGATCAGAAGGAAAACCGTGATCATCCTGACCACAGCACTGTTAAAATCAGCTTAGATACTTAAATACTTAGAAGAGTCCTGGATACATGAAGAGACTTGCTGTCACTTAGACTTTAATAATAATAATAAACGACAAACTAGCGAGATTGCACACAAGAAGACATGTACATAGATTATAAAGAAACTTTAGAGAGAGAAATAGAATCTCTACAAACTGCATTTCAAAACAACGCCATAAGGACCAATCATGTTTAAGTGAAAATCAATAAGACATAACAAAATAGCGAATGTAGGTTATGTGGAGAAAAAGATGAAACAATTAATCACACAATGAGCAAATGCGGCAAACTAGAACAAAAGGGGTACATGACCAGACACGGTTGGGTGGGAAAAGTGCTCCACTGGGAATTGTGCAAAAAATTGAACTTTAAACATACTACCAAATAGTATATACATCAGACAGAATCCCCACCGCCAGAAAAAGAGACATAAAATTTTCTGGTATTTTGAGATACAATCAGATCACCTAATTCCTGCTAGAAAAAAAGACCTAGAGTTAATTAAGAAAAATAAATAGATAAATGAAAATTAATTGATAAAAAATAAAGATAACTTGTTGTTTTGTGGTTGGGTTTGGTTTCTTTGTTTTAATGGCATATCGACCCTTGTAGGTTTTTTAATGCCCAAGCCATTCTCCTAGAAGAACAGTAGTGGTACTATTCAACCCATAGCTGGGAGTATAAGGGGGTTCATACCTTTCCCAAGGGTATTTGCCTGAAGGTGAACGTAAGAGCCCGACTGGAGTAGGAACTCGCTTACTACGATTCCGCAGTCCATCGCTTTAACCATTACACCACAAGGACCCAAGCCCCCGTTGTTTTATGGATTTTGCCATTATGTCAGAGGGAAAGTAAAAGAAAGAGGAAAGATTGACAAATACTTGGACCTTACCAGAAAACTGAAAAACCTCGCGTGATTGCACCCGAGAAAAGAGGGATCTCTAATAATTATAATAATAATAAAGGAGGTGCCCGTGGTGTAATGGTTATCGTCGCAGGAAATGGACACGGCGAAGCGAGTTCAAATCCTGGACGAAACTGATTGCATTTCACATAGCACTAATACCCATGGGAAAGGTATGAATCCAATTATTCTCCCTCCAGGTAAATAGTAGGACAGACTAGGTTCTTCAACCTTGGTGAGGCAACTAGTCTAGGAGAAGGAATACTCTGAATTCAAACCTGTAAAACTCCGCTTAAAAATTGACCTTGTGTCATATCCTGCTCGAGTGGAGGGGTTGGCAAATATGATGATGATAATAATAAAAAAAACTCTAAAGGAGAATAATAATAACGAAATGTTACAGGTGACCGACTTTGTTGATAAGTTGAAACAGTCGGGGTTTTCTTATCTTGGATCCAAATTTCTTGCTGAGCTTAAGTAGGGAAGTAAAATTCCCCCTACCCTGAAAGACAGGGGTGCCCTGGGTATGAAACTAAACTTCAATTCTGGAAACCTGGAGAGTTTGGAGTACCTCTTCATTGTCATTAATCCCAGGTCCACTCCGACCAGACTGGTAGTACGAGTTAGGATTCCATCTACAGGACAAATAGATCTGTTTAAAAAATTATTCGTATTTGATAGGACCGTGTGCAAAAAAAAAAAAAAAAGAAAAAAAAAGAAACTCTTTAGAAATAATTACACAGAAAATGTAAAATTGAACGTACAATGAACGCGATTCCCTAACCTCTATGCATAAAATAACCCAAGACAAGTTTACATGCCTTTAAAATCAATCAATCAATCAATTTATTGTAAGTGTAATACCGAAATATATATTTTTGAAAACTTATAAGTTGATAAATGTCTTTAAGAGGTTAACGTTTATGCTCTCTTGTTGGCCGTTGTTGGTATTACAAATTCGTTTACCCAATCTTTCCACCGAGAGCAGAGTGTGATACAAGGTCAATTTGTTTAGCGCACTACAACTGGTTTGAATACAGAGTTTTCCCATCGTTTAGCTTGTTTTCTTATTCGAGGCTAAAGCACACAGTCTGGTCTAGTATTTAGTCGTAGCTGGGGAGATATGAGTTCAAGCCTTTCCCAAGGGCATTTGCGCGAAGTGAAACACAACACCCTTATCTTGGGTTAGAAGTTCACTCACTGAATCCATTTTCTAAGACGATAACTCTTTCGCCACATTTCTTTCTTTCCTTCTTTGTTTCTTTCTTTAATTAGAATTTTTTTGAATTAGTATTGTTTGACTAAACCGAATAGCTTGAAATAGAAATGGTTTTGACAATTAAACTGTGTTTTCATGCTAATTTGTTTGAAATAGAACTGATTATTTGTATAAAAATGAATTTGGCGTTAAATAACCTACAAAGGTTGATATGCCATAAAACCCAAACAACCAACAACCATCAGTCTGTTCATCTCTCTCTCTCTCTCTCTCTCTCTCTCTCTCTCTATCTATCTATCTATCTATCTCAGTCTGTTCATATCTATCTATTTATCTATCTATCATAGTTTTGAAAAAAAAAATTAATTGGATTAATAATGGTTGTT
The DNA here is from genome assembly GCA_963585895.1 of Sepioteuthis lessoniana. Taxonomy (NCBI): domain Eukaryota; kingdom Metazoa; phylum Mollusca; class Cephalopoda; order Myopsida; family Loliginidae; genus Sepioteuthis; species Sepioteuthis lessoniana. Next base: position 9,166,001 of record OY757926.1, read on the forward strand.
TGTGTTTTTGACGTCCATCTTCGTGTCTCTGAGTATTCATGATCCACAAGATTTATTTTTTATTAAAAGAAAAATAAGAATTTAATTAATAGACGACCCTTTTTTATAGCAGATGTTTCGACGATTTTCATTTCATTCTATCAATGTACTGTCACAGAAAAAATGTTCTAAAAAAAATTTAAGCAGGTTGGCACACAAACCAAAGAAACAAGACTGGACGTTTAAACATTCTTCATCATTTTAGATTAAGTTCCTGTTAGGTACAATACGGTATTCTACTCTGCTTTTTAACTGTTATACATGGAGAGTTTTGCACTAAATTCAGCAAGAAGGATATATATATATATATATATATAAGGAAAAATTGATAACAAAGCAATCCAAGTAGAAAGAGAGATTTATTGAGAAGTAAAGTCGACACTATAGCGTTTCGGTTCTGATGAACCATCATCAGGACTATGAGGGATGATATTAGCGATGTCAAGTCAACGATGGATGTTTAAAAATGCAAAATACAAAAACCTAGGGGAAAATTTGTATAACAAGAAAAAGTTGGCCGGTCGTTTAATTGGCGAATCAGCGTTTGTTGTTTTAAATCACGTCATTTGACTTATTAGGAATATTGTATAGAATTTATGTTACGTTTGTTTATCGAGAAAGATTTCGAGTCAAAAGGAAGAAAAAGAAAGACAAAAAGAAAAATAGAAAGCATAAAAATTATGATATATGTGGAAAATATTAACTAAAGATGGAATATATTGTAGCTATTTAAAATGGATCTGCTTAAGTAAGGAGAAATATTATAAAAGCCAGGACGAGTATTTAGGGAATTAAAGAGTGAAATGGCAGTGGCTTCGAAAATTCGTCTTAGACTTTTATTATGGATGTAAATAAGCATCTTTGCAGAATTGAGATCGAAGTTGTGATTTCCAATACAACATATTTTATAAACAAAAATTGGTTTACCAATGGGGTCTCCGCTTAGCGGAGTTCTTGCATGCATTTATCTAGAATTCTTACAATTTGGCCCCTTTAAATATATTATACCCAACACTTTAAATAGCTACAATATATTCCATCTTTAGTTAGGTTTTTGTATTTTGCATTTTTAAACATCCATCGTTGATTTAACATCACTAATATCATCCCACATGGTCCTGATGATGGTTCAGTAGAACCGAAACGCTATAGCATCGACTTTACTTCTCAATAAATCTCTCCTTTTACTTGGATTGGTCGCAACATTCTTGTGTAATTGCCGTCTAGCTTCTTCTCCAGCCGTTTTGTTTGCGTCCAAGTGGTGTATCCATACAACAGTATCGACACGACCGCTGCCTGGAAGAAACTGCGTTTCATTTTATCGGTCAGGTTTGGTTGCGAGCAATATTGAACAAATCCTGGCGGCAACACCCAATAAAGCACCAACTATACGGCCACCTGCCTCCCATCACGAAAACTATCCAAGTTAGACGAACCAGACACGCAGGACACTGCTAGAGAAGCAGAGACGAGTTCATAAGTGATGTACTCCTATGGACCCCCACATATGGCCGAGCAAAAGCAGGACGACCAGCTCGAACATACATACAGCAGCTGTGTGAGGATACGGGACGTAGCCCGGAAGACCTGTTGGAGGCGATGAATGATCGGGAGAAGTGGCTAGAGAGAGAGAGAGAGAGAGAGAGAGAGAGAGAGAGAGTCAAGGATATCCGTGCAAGCGACACGACATGATGATGATGATGATGACTTGGATTGGCTTGTTATCAATTTTTCTTTACATATTGTCGGATTACAATCCATTATTTACTTCCATATATATATCTATTTTATATACGCAACAAAATAGCAAGTGTAGGTTATGCGCTGATAGAGATGAGAAATCATGACTGGGTGGGAGAGGTCATCCCTTGGAAATTGTGCAAGAGATTAAAATTTGACCTTTGTAAAAATGGTATATGCACAAACTAGACGCTACCCTAAAAAATGAGACCTATAAAATTTTCTTGAATTATGAGACACACACGGATCACAAAATTTTGATCCGGAGGTCAGAACAGTCAGCAGTTTAAAAAAAATCATCTTGTGAATTTTGTTATCCAACGGGCAAAATAAAAGTGAAAATAAAAGAAAACGAAAAGATAGAGAAGTACTTAGATCTTGCCAGAGAGCTGAAAAAGCTGTGGAACATGAAGGTGTCGGTGATATCTTTTGTAGTTAGTTTGTTTGGAACAGCCCCCAAGGGTTTGGAAAAGAGACTGGGGGGGGGACTGGAGATAAGCAGGAGAATTAAAACCATCTAGACCACAGCAGTGCTGAGATCTGTTAGAATACTCAAACGAGTCCAGGAGTGGTGAGAAAAGTTGTCTCTCAGACTTTTAGTGAAAAACCATCAGTTCGAACAGGGGAGAAAATCTCGAATAATAATAATATGCCAACAAATGGTATATGCACAACCCAGAACCTGTCCTAGAAAATGATTCACACAAACTCCTGTGGGACTTTGATATACAAACGGATCACCTAATCTCGGCCCGAAGACCAGATCTTATAATATTCAACAACAAAAAAAAAAAAAGAGAATCTGCAAAATTGTCGACTTTGCTGTCCCGGCGGACCACAGAATAAAACTAAAAGAATGTGAAAAGAGAGATAAGTACCTCGACCTTGCTAGAGATTTGAAAAAACTATGGAACATGAAGGTGACAATTATACCAATTGTGATTGGCGATCGAGTGGACACCATCCAAACAACTGCATTATTGAAAACTGCCAGAATACTGAGAAGAGTCCTGAAGACTTGAGGAGACTTGCTGTCACTCAATCTCCAGTGAAATACCATCAGCTTACGCTGATGTGAAAACTCAAATGAGTAAAGAATAACTAAAGGAAGATCTTCCAGACTAAAGCATTGCTGAGATCATTCAGAACACTGAGAAGAGTCGTAAAGACCTGAAGAGACGTGTCCATCAGATGCCCGTGGAGACCATCAGCTAGCGCTGTTATGAAAAACTTGCAAGGAGAATAATAATAATAATTATAATAATAATGATAATAATAATAATAATACTGAGCCTTGCCAGAGAACTATAAAAATGATAGAACATGAAGGTGACGGTGATACCAGTTGTTGTTGGAGCACTTGGAACGGACCTCAAAGGCATGGTAAGGGGGGCTGGAGGAGTTGAAAATCGGTGGACGAATCGAGACCATCCAAACTAAGATCGTTCAGAATACTGAGAAGAGTCCTGCAGACCTGAGGAGACTTGCTGTCACTCGGACTACAGTGAAAGACCATCAACTAGCGCTGATGTGAAAAACTCGCAATTAAAAATAAAATAAAAATAATAATTATTATTTCTGTTTTATTGTTTTGGTTGTTATAAGGGGGTGGGCAGCCAAGCTTTTTTTGTATAAAAACTCTGGATTTAGATGCGGTTAAAGCGCCATTACCTATCATCCAAATCACATCAGCCGTGTCTTACAATATATACGAAAATAGTCTTCGTATTTATGTAACATGAAAAAGACCACCTCATGACGAGATTTTCATTAGAGCAATTCACTCATCACACTCGACTTTAGAGAATAAAGTAATTTCCAGTTAAATCTGAATTAGAATCCTTTACACCTTTCCAAATAGAGAAAAAAATATCATCATAGACCAACACACACACACACACACACAATCACTCGGGAAGAGAGATAACTAATCAGTATAACTTTATGGCATATCAACTATCATAGATTATTTAGGGAGAAAAGAGCGATAAAGGAGAAAAATAAAACAAAACAAAAAACAAAACAAAAACAAAACAAAAACGTAAGTATATACACATGCATGAACACGAACATCCACGCGGACACGCAAACATATAAAATACACTCTTGTGAAAAAAAGAAAAGAAAAAGAAGACGAGATAAAAAAAAGAGACTCAAATCCTGGAATTAAAAATAACCACGACCTTATCAAAGCAGTCGCCACTTATAAATCAAAGGGAATACTAGAAAAGACCATTTACTTCCTGAAGACGATGTAAAACGTCAGAAATACGCGTTGGAGAAGAATAAATAACCTAAAGAAAAATTCTCTTGAGGACCTATTCATGTTGAAGTATTTACTTTTTTCCTCTCATCGGACCAACAATATATATATATATATATATATCAAGTGGCCTTTTGAAAAGTATTTATACACTGCTTAAATACCACCCACCACAGTATGATCTTCTTGTCTGATGAGTACCTAGCACGGGAATGTAGCTGATGGGTCCATTGTCTAAAATCGATTTCCTAACCAGCTCTGCCATTTTTGGCATAGAGCAAGCATTTTTTAAAAGGTTGTTCCAGTCAGCGTTTTGTCGGGAGAACCAGTGTTCACCAATGGCCCAAGAAACCTGGGTTCAATCCCAAGTCGAGTTATACTAAAGATTCAAAAAATGGTTCTTGGTGTCGCCTTGCTTAACACTCCGCATTATAATGGTTGGGATTAAGGGTAAAGTGGAGGAACCCAGAGAAAGGAGTAATGCCCTCTCCTACACCTTGGTGTAGTAGCTACCGAAAAGGGATCCTCCAGGTCACCCTCGACTATTATCATTATTATTTATACATATATAGACATATATACGCTTGTGTTAGTGTGTGTGTGTGTATATATATATATATATGTGTGTGTGTGTGTGTGTGCGTGTACATGTATGTATGTGTGTGTATGACCTCACGTAGTATCTTGCACCAGCAGGATACTACATTTGGTCATTTTTAAACGTTTTTCAACATATTAAAATTTAGAGTTTTCCTTCTAGATCGGTTGCCATATAAAGATTAAAGAGCTTGGTCTACTCTATAATTTGTGACGATGACCATTACACCACCAGTGCCTCCAAATATACCCTTGAAAGTTTTTAATAAAAAGTTAATTTTCTTCTAAAACTAAGATCATCATCATCATCATCAAATTGCGCTGACAACACGGATTTCCCTGACTCTGTCTTTCTCCATCCACCCCTTTCATTATTTCTCCCGGCAGGTCTTCCATAGTACATCCTGTGTCTGCACAGAGCTGATGTAAATAAGTTCTTGCTGGTCAGCCAACACTGGAACGTCCATAGAAGAACGTCACTTATGAATACGTCCTTGCTCGTCCAGCAGTGTCCCACATGTCTTGTTCATTTTACTTCAATGGTTTTTCAGATGGGAGGCAAGTGGCTGTATAGCTGTTGTTTTGTGGGATGTTGCACCCAGGATTTGTTCAAAATAGCTCGTAGCATTCTTGCGTAGTTCGCACAAAGTTTTTTCTTAATCCGTTTTGTTAGCGTCTGTGGTGCATCGATACAGTAGTATTGACACAGTTACCAAAAGATTACCATCCAAAGATACCAGGATTTTATTATCTTTCGCAGAACATTAAACGGATATTATCTGGTATTTTTCATTACCAAACTCATCAACTTTGGAAGTAATCAGTAACAAAAAATTCGATAATGTCTTTTAACAGTTCTATTTTACTAAGGAGCTTTATTTTTGGTTCCGGTAAACGACGTTGTGATCTTCAACAGAATACTCTTCACATTCTCGTTCGCACAACCAACACCAGATTACACAACACCCTATTACACAGCCCACAGCTACATTACCTATTTGCGTAACACAAATGTCATCCGTCTGAGTAGGTTGGGAGCTGAGCGAAATATTCCCTTCATTGTTTTGGCACTTGACTTTATGAGATGGCATCTCATTAATCTCAGCAAATTTTTTAAACTGAATTATGAAACTGAAGTTATAAAAAGAAGTAATAAAGAAAGACTATGAAGTTTTCGTTCATGAACAACCCGAAATGCCTAAAATTTAGTTTCAACCGTTTCTTTCGAAGTGGTTCCCTTGACTGCTGTATTAACTTGCTAACATTACGACGAGGTAACCTTTCTTCCCCATTATAGGTACACCCTGTCTGAAGTTATTAAGCAAATCAAATAAACTTCAGTGATTCAAATTTTACTTAAAAAAATTTGTCAAATGTTAAACAATCAATTTAGATGTCAAAACAGTTCAAATTTTAGGTAGTTTCAATTTGCTCTTTTGGAATTATTGAAGATATTTGATATATTAAAAAAAAAAAAAAAATTGCCGTCTAAAGTTATAAGGTAAAACTAAATGATTACATTCTACTTCAATAAAAAGTTAATAAAATCATTCAAAATTGATTATTTCCTGTAAGAGTACAAATAACAAACTCATATGATAAGTCTGTTTAATATTGTCACTTTGCGCCTCACTAACAGCCAGTCATTTATTAATCGTCGATTTTGTTAATTTTTTTTCTCAGTAAGTTCAATTTCCGACATGGTAGTTTTAATTTCTTCCCATAGGTCTGCTTTTCTGTTGTATTATTTGCCATCCTTCGTATAATTTTATCTTAACAATTGACCATAGATTTTCAATCAGGACTTGATGATGCCCATTTCATTACCTTCTCTCCAGTAAATATTTATGCTCAAAGAACACAGATAGGCTTTGATACATGAGAAGGAACACTGCTACACATTTGTAACATACAAAGAAAGTCTTGTCCATAAAATCGCAATCGTTACCTGTGATCAGTTTAACTCCTATATCGATTTGAATAGTTTAATAATGATTTGGTCGACAATTCTAACTCATATAATCACAATATTGCGTCTTTGTTGCATTCTTTTAGCCACAAGAACGTCTGAATTGGTTAAAATTTATTTTTAGTCCCATCCATCAAATGTTACTAGTGATTCGTCTGTGCAAATTATTCAAGAAAAATCAATTTTCATGCATTTATTGTTTGAGTTTTATCTGACTGGGTTCGAACTCGCATACTACGATTTTGCAGTCCAGCACGTTAGTCATTGTATAAAATAAAAGAGTAATTGAATAAAAAATCAAAAACTCTTAAGAAACAATTACACGAAAATGTAAATATGGATGAAAAATGAACGCGATTCCCTAACCTCTAGACATGAAACAAACATGGATGGGTTTTCATGCCGTTAAAATGAATCATTGAAATAAAATTGAATTTCAACCATATAAAATTAGGACTTGTGTATAAATCAATAAAAATCATTTTTGTCTAAAAATTAGGTTTTCAAAATTCGACCAAAGCACGAGTATGAACAGTACTATTATAGCTTGAATCATTAATGGAGTTGTTTCAGGTTTCTCACTGGTGTTAGATGTTGCTTGTACGCCACGAATTCGAATGCTGATTTTCTAGGCAGGTAAGCTCTTTTTATTTGAACGGTTGGCGTAATACAATCTTCTGATCCCCAATTTGAACTTGTGATGTATTTATCTACTAGTAAATATCAGGTACCTTGGAAAAAGCTAAGATTCCGATCGCAGATTTGATTGGCAGATAGACTCTTTCAATTTTTATCATTAAGGGTTTTCAGATTATTGTCTTCATCTTTATTGATAATAAAGATGAAGACAATAGTCCGAAAAGCCTTAACGATAAAAATCATCAAGCTTCATCTCAGAAATTCAGACAACAAACACCTGAAGAAGGTCGGAGGACATATCAGCCGAAACGTTGTTGAAATAACAATAAAGATGAAGACAATAGTCCGAAAAACCTTAATGATAAAAATCACCAAGCTTCATCTCAGAAATTCAGACAACTAGACTCTTTCAACTAGCACGATTAGCGTAATAATAATCTTCCGTTGTCGAGTAGCCGTGGCTTAAAGGATAAAGTTCTGCCGTACGATTACGTTCATTTTCGGACTAATATCCCGGGGGAAAGGCATGAGACACCTTGTTTCCCAAATCTATGGGCTAGATAGTATCATTACTGTTTTTCTGCAAGGACAGCTTTGGCATTAAATAACCTACGAAGGTTGATATGCCATTCAAAAACTAAAAAACAAACAATCTTCTGACCCCTAATCTGACCTTTCCCTTGGGAAATAGCAATATTTCCAACTCTGATTTTCTAGGCAAGCGTATAGGCACCTTCTCTTCAAAACTCAAGCTATACACGGGAATATTCGGTAAATGATATTATAATATGCAAATTAAAAAATTGTATATTCTATACATTTTGTGATTTTTGCAAAGAGCAAATGACTCTGCAAAAGAATCAATTGTACAGCTGGTTATTGATCTTTTTCTTCGTTCTCACGCCCAGCTCCAATTCAATTCAATTTTAAAATTTTGAATTTTGATTCTTAATAAAAAAAAACATCCCGGTAATATTTAAAGCAAAACTTGTTTTTTGCTTGTCTTTCAAAATTATACAGCAAATAGCCCGAAGAAAATACTTATACTATTTTCTATTGGATAATGTTTTTTAAAGACTATAGAAAATTACTGCCCATAAGTATTTGAACTTGTACATCATCTATCTTTCTATTTTGTAAACTGTAAGGGCCATTAACCCTTCGGAACCAATTGGTCGGTATTTGCTTCTTGACTTAAAAGCACATAAACCAGCGTGGCTGAGATTTCAGCCGGGGGTTGCCAACTTCTATTTCGCAATTGCTAAAAGAATTTTGTCATTTTTTAATTCATATATAATTTTATTATTTTAAAATCAATTATAAATTGACTGTAGAAATATGTAGCCTGTTATTTAACAAACTGTTATGTTTCGTCTGTTTTTTTTGTTTTTGTTTTAATGGTATACCAACCCTCATAGGTTATTTAATGTTAGAACCATCCTTGTAGAAGAACAGTAGCGGTACAATTTAACTCATAGTTATGGGATAAAGGTATTCATACAGTATGGATTACATCCCCTGCTTTTCAAAGTACTTCTAATGGCCGCTAGGTTGTTTAATCAAAGTAGTATAGAAAAGGACGCAGCAAAGTCAAAACTCTCTTTCTCTCATTCTCTCTCTCTCTCTCTCTCTCTCTCCATCTCTTTCTCTCATTCTCTAGTCCTGCCTCAACAACCAGAAGTACACACGGGGGTTTCACGAAAGGAAGGAAGGCGCTCACGCCCCAACAAACCTTGTATGGTGCACGACACTATATTTTGACGTAATTCCTCGCACGACACTATATTTTGACGTAATTCCTCGCACGACACTATATTTTGACGTAATTCCTCGCACGACACTATATTTTGACGTAATTCCTCGCACGACACTATATTTTGACGTAATTCCTCGCTCAACTTCCATTTTATCAAGTACCTTTATTTCATTCTAAAAGACTCTTCAACTCCATTAGAGGAATTTTCTTTATAACGATTCTGAATATGACTCTAAACGATCTGATGGTGGAGTTCCAGTTATGCAGGAGCTTTAGGGAAAGCGGAGAATTCTTTCATTGCCATCACTCCTAGGTCCACTCTGGTCCGGAGTGGTAGCACCTGATAGTGTCATATTTATGGGTCACACAGAACTAATCTGTGTACTTATACTAAATTGAATTGTTTGATATAGAACTGTTTTTGACATTTGAACTGTGTACTTATGCTAAACTGAATTGTTCGAAATAGAACGGTTAAAATGTATAAAAATGGATTTAGCATTGAATAACTCACAATGACTGACATTCCATAAAACCAAACCAAACCGATGTTTGTTGAAATAATTACGAGCAGAAAATTATATATATATATATATATATATATATATATATATATATATATTGTTGTGGCAAAACTCCACCACTTCTAATAAAACTAGAAAAATAATTCGGACTTCAGTCTTAATTTCTGTGCAGATGAAGCCCATACAAAGGTGAGCTATGCGACAGATCTAAAATTCGGGAAAAGATGAATACTTTTTGAACGACACTCGTACACACTCTTGCTCTCTCTCTCTTCTCTCTCTCTCTCTCTCTCTCTCTCTCTCTCTCTCTCTCTCTCACACACACACATATATATACATATATGCGATATTCAGAACTAAATTTTGTCGACCATGTAATATTAATGCGGCAAACATCTTAAGTCAACCAATTCATTTGCTTCAGACCTAAAAAGAATTTTAAAATTTACCACGAATCTAATTGCTAAAGCAAAAATGTAATTCATCGACTGGGCTATACACGATGCAAAAAACAAAAAGTAAAACAAAACAAAACAACCCCCGCAAAAGCCAAAACAAACAAATAAATAAAAAAACAAACATTGTAAAGTCAGAATAGCCATTTTACTTTAAATTAAACAATTATAGACACAAAATAAAATCTCTGGATTACAACAAACAATTACTTGTAGAACAACATTTCCACTCAAACGGCCACAATTTAAACACCGATTCAAGTTTCACCATCTCAGAAAGAATCGAAAAAATACATTGGACTATATTACAAAGATAATAGAAACAAGAATATAAATGAATAAAACGTCTGGAAACACTGACCCCGAATAGATTTAACATCAAGCTAAATTACCTTCAAACAGCCGCTTTGAAATAGAATGGACATATTTGGGGTAACAATTAAACACCTAAATAAACAAAGCAAGAAGTTAGAGTTAATCTGAAATACAACCCTCCCATTGTTTAACATATAAGTCTCAAATAGAAAAAGCAATGTCATATACGAGTTGCCTTCAATAAGTTTCCAGACTTTTTTGTACAGGCATTTAAAATTGTTGTAGACTCTTGAAAATTCAGTATGTTATTGCTATACATCTTATGAGATGACTGACCAATTTTTATGATTTCAGCTTCAAATGAACAGCTACAGCAGGAATTGGAATACACCCTACTAAAGCCTGATTGTCACAGCTGATGAATTTCAAAAATGCAATCTGACTCTTTAGAAGAAGGATATGCAAAAAAATTCTGTTTTAAACTTGAAATAAATGCCATAGAAACATATGGAATGCTTCAGACTGCTTTTGGAGCATCTTGCATAAATAGAGTTGATTGGCCAAATAAAGAAATTAATGGATAAGGACCGTCGTGTGTCTATAGAGACAATAAGTGCACAGTTTGGTGTCAATGTGGGAATTGTACACATAATTATTCGCGAGGAACTGAAGATACGGAAGATTTGCGCGAAGTTTGTCCCAAGGGTGCTCAGAGAAGATCAGAAAGAAAGACGTTGTTATGACAGCAAGGAGATGGTCTAGCTGATTGATTCAGATCCCGTAGTTCTTTATGCTCTGGTGACCAGCGATAAAAGCTGGATCTACTGCTATGACCCAGAGACCAAGAAACAGAGTTCCCAGTGTAAGCATGCTGGCTCTCCCAGACCCAAGAAGGCCAGACAGAGCAAATCCACCCACAGACTTTTGATCCCTTTTTTTGACAGCACTGGCATGATCTATATGCACTGGGTTCCCACTGGACAGACAGCCAACAAGGAATAATATGTGGAGGTTTTAAGGGAGTTCAGGAAGAGATTCAGTCGAAAGAGGCCAGCACTCTTCAAATCGGGTCAGTGGCATTTCCACCAGGACAATGCACCAGTCAACAACTCCATCCTTGTCACAGACTATTTGACCAAGATGGGCATCAACACAGTTCCTCACCGTCCCTATAGTCCAGACCTTGCTCCCTGTTACTTTTGGTTATTCTCAAAGCTCAAGGAAAAACTTAGAGGCTGTCGTTATGAGACAATTGAGGAGATGAAAGAGGCTGTGACGAAGATCATTGACACGCTCACACAAGAGGAGTTCCATGGGGCCTTCCAGAAGTTGTTGGAACGGTACAACAAGTGCATTGCAGCCGGAGGAGATTATTTCGAAGGGGATTAGAGTTTCATGTGTGTACTATCAATATAAGTGCCCATACGAAAAAAGTCTGGAAACTTATTTAATGAGCCTTGTATCATGACGGCGGACATATAAAGATCACTTGAAGAAACCTGGACGCCAGAAAATAATTTTCATTCAACCAATTGACATACTACATCACCTAACCTAAGCTACGCTTGATTTTTAGAGGACGCCACGAATTATTTAGAGAGCTTGGTGTTGTTAGTGAGATTTTCACTGGATGTCCCATATTTTTGGCCTTGTCTCTATGTCAAACGATCAACATAGCAACCTCCAAGTTAAATCATCAATCTGACCTACCTCGAAGATCGTAAAAGTTTTTATGAAATAGGAACAGTGTTGAGATTATTGACTGAAGAGGGAAACTGATTTTTTTAAAGTAAGACATACACTTAAAGTAGTCAAGCGGTAAGAGAGATCATAATTTATAAACCGGTCGGTGATTAAGATTCTACTTAAAGTCTACCCCCCTACACGCATATTCATGTCTGTACTGAAAAAAAAAACAGACAGTGAAAAAACTGAGTCATTTTTTTATTATTGCCCCAAATTTTAATGAAACTTCAATAACGTAGACACACAAAGGAAGTGATTATTTTCCTTGATTATTGTTGGTTGGTTGGCTGGTTGGTTGGTGGTCATTTGGTTTAATGGCATATCAAACCTAAAATCTTATTTAATGCCAATTCATGTTTATAAATGTCTTATGTATATGATTCTTAACTGAATAGTTACAACGTAACTTTGTTATTAAACGAATTAGACCTCATTTGTTTTCACACAGTTTCCAGAATTGTAAATGATTTAATAATTCTATTTGATCCATAGAAAGGATCCCAGCAGGTACTACCGCTCTGAGTTAGAGTGAACCTGGGAGTAATGGCAATAAAGGAGTGGTCCACATTCCTCAAAGCTCCAGGAATTAAGTCTCACCATCAGATACCTTAGGCCATTTTTGTTGGGTTGGGGTCTTACCCCTCTATAAAGATGCAGTCGGCGTATTCTACAGCTCCAACTGACTAGGTTACTTCTACCAAAGTTCCCTCAGTTGTAACAAAAAGTCACGATTTTCTGAAAAGAAAACTCTCAGAAATACCCCAAAATACGATTTTTTAGAAGAATTTTCTTTACCGTGACTTGATAAACCGATTTGTGATAGTGCTTCGCTGATGACTTTCCGCTACACCTAATAATCAAGGAAAATAATCACTTCCTATGTGTGTCTCAGTCAATGAAGTTTTATTAAAATTTGTGGCAATAATAAAAAAATGATTCATTTTTTCTTCTCCTATACAGTACACGGGGAGAGCCCCTCACCCCGGGATGAAGAGACTTATATGCTGAACTGAGACATCATAGTGAATTGGAACTCCAGTCGCGCTATAACATTCACTTTCGGACTAATACCCACCCCGGGAAAGGTATAAACATCCTTATCCCCCTAGCTATGGGTTAAATAGTACCACTACCGTTCTTCTCCAAGGATGGCTTCAGCATTAAATAACCAACAAAGTTTGATATACCTTTTAACAAAAATAACTCAAAGCAAACCAGTACTGTATATATGTCAGCTGAAGCTTAGAATATTCCGTCTGCAACTTCTGCAGAGGGGGGAGACTACCCACAATTTTTTCCCTTCCTCTCTTTCCTTCCTGATTTGGTGTTTGTTTTTAACAGATTTATCGTAGGCGCCATTGCACCATCTTCAGTTTAAAGGAAAGAATTACCTCTTTGCAAGAATAAAATTTTTGAAAATTCTACTAATGCAATTTTCAGTTCCCACTCTGCAATTTAGTACATTTTACAGATTCCACTAATAATTATGGAATGATTAATTACCAATTTGCTTTAGTGGAAGGAGGGAACAAGAACTCAAGTTTTGATACTTTAGGCTTCAAAACTAGCAACCACCCAATTCAAAATAACGAGTTGTCGATAAAAGAAGAGGATACGATAAACATCGTTAAAAACATTTTTTTACTCTCCGTTTCACATTCGCCCTCTAAATTCCGTTCCTCTGAACAACACTTTTTTTTTACTCTCCGTTTCACATTCGCCCTCTAAATTCCGTTCCTCTGAACAACACTTTTTTTTTACTCTCCGTTTCACATTCGCACTCGAAATTCCGTTCCTCTGAACAACACTTTTTTTTTACTCTCCGTTTCACATTCGTCCTCTAAATTCCGTTCCTCTGAACAACACTTTTTTTTTACTCTCCGTTTCACATTCGCACTCGAAATTCCGTTCCTCTGAACAACACTTTTTTTTTTACTCTCCGTTTCACATTCGCCCTCTAAATTCCGTTCCTCTGAACAACACTTTTTTTTTACTCTCCGTTTCACATTCGCCCTCTAAATTCCGTTCCTCTGAACAACACTTTTTTTTTACTCTCCGTTTCACATTCGCCCTCTAAATTCCGTTCCTCTGAACAACACTTTTTTTTTACTCTCCGTTTCACATTCGCACTCGAAATTCCGTTCCTCTGAACAACACTTTTTTTTTTACTCTCCGTTTCACATTCGCCCTCTAAATTCCGTTCCTCTGAACAACACTTTTTTTTTACTCTCCGTTTCACATTCGCCCTCTAAATTCCGTTCCTCTGAACAACACTTTTTTTTTACTCTCCGTTTCACATTCGCCCTCGAAATTCCGTTCCTCTGAACAACACTTTTTTTTTACTCTCCGTTTCACATTCGCCCTCTAAATTCCGTTCCTCTGAACAACACTTTTTTTTTACTCTCCGTTTCACATTCGCCCTCTAAATTCCGTTCCTCTGAACAACACTTTTTTTTTACTCTCCGTTTCACATTCGCCCTCTAAATTCCGTTCCTCTGCACAACACTTTTTTTTGTTGGTTAGTTAGATTTTATAGCAACCTTTATAACCTTTGAGTTATTATAAGCTGAAGTCGTTTTTCAGTTTCTTTGTTTAATGTTATACAAACCTTCGTTGGTTATTTTATGCCAAAGCCATCTCTTTAAAAGAACAGCAGTGATATTATTTAACTCACAGCTGGGGTCTATTTTCTGTTAAGTGCGAGGAACATTGAGCATTAATTCACTTTCATTGTGCTTTTTATTTGCAAGTCTAATCTGATAATTGTATTTTTTAAAAAAAGGGCATGAAACTGACTGTAATGAGGCTTACAGAGAAATCTGAGTAAATATTTACTCATTTTAGGGCATATCATGCTTTACAGCTCGCTATTTGTTCGGTTTGGTTTTATGGCATATCAAGTATTGTTGGTTATTCAATGCCAAATACTGTTTATACACATATATCAAATATATGATTTGTAAACACATTTTGTTGATAACATTCTGAAACAAGCCTGTGCTCTTTTTTGCTCACCGTTAAATGGTTTCAGATATTGCTATATAATAGTCACAATTTAACATCAGTCATTTGATTGCACACAGTTTGTTCTATTTGATCCATAGATAGGACTCTATCAGGTATTACAAGTCCGGGTCAGAGTGGACATGGGAACGATGACAATGAAGGGATATTCCATAATTCCCAAATATCCAAAGCTGGAACCACGCCATCAGATGGTTGAATGTTATATCAGGACACACGTTGGTGATGGTGGGGTCTTACCCCTCTGCAGAGATGCAGTTGGTGTGTTCTACAGGCCCAGCCAATGGGGTTTACAAATCGCTATTGAGCACCTTCTTGATTTTTGGAAAAGCGTTTTTAAAGGATTTATTTATTCTACAACTATATATATATATATATATATATATATATATATGTGTGTGTGTGTGTGTGTGTGTGTGTGTGTGTGTGTGTGTGTGTGTGTGTTTCGTCGTTGAATACAATATATCATATTCCACTATTTGGCTCATAAAAATTAATTTTACGCCATTAATGATTTTCAGATGATCGACCGTCACATTATTCTTGGCGTCAAAGTTGTGAGGCATACTCAGTATGAATCAAGACTCCTGCGAGGTAGAGACAAAAATTGCTTAGTTCCGTCGGCATGCCGCTTCAGGCACCGAGGAATAAACCTAGTCTTCACTCTTTTTAGACGAAAGAGCATGTGCAGCCTCGTGGGGACCCCTCTGGAACTAATATGATAATGTCAGGTAAGTATATATATATATATATATATATATTGACTACGATTCCAACACATGTTGAATCTGTAACTGCCGTAATTCGGAGTTTGTTTATTTGTTTGTTTGGGGTTTATGGCATGTCAACATTTGTTGGTTATATAATGCCAAATCCATTTTTATACAAATAAACTGTTCTATTTCAAACAATTCAGTTTAGCATAAGTACACAGTTTTATTGTAAAAAAAATTATTTCAAGCTATTCAGTTTAGTCAAATAGTTCTAATTCAAGCAATTCAGTTTAGTATAAGTATAGTTTGGTTTACACACAGTTAAATGTCAAATCAGTTCTATTTCAAACAATTCAGTTTAGCTTAAGTACAGTTTCAATGTAAAAAAGCACATGTCAAAGAATTCAGTTTAGCATACGAAAACAGTTCCATTTCAAACAATTCAGTTTAGCATAAGTACGCAGTTTAACTGTCAAAACAGTTCTATTTCAAACAATACAGTTTAGCATAAGTACACAGTTTAATTCAATTTGACCCATAGATAGGACCCAATCAGGTGCTATCATTCCGGGCCAGAATGAAACTGGGAGCGGTGGCAATGAAGGGGTACTCCGCATTCTCCAAATCTTCAGCATAACTGGAGCCTCACCATGAGATTGTTTAGTGTCATATCCAGGACACTCGTTGGGGGAAGTCTTACACTTCTACTGAGATGCAGTCATTGTATTCTACAACCCCAGTCAACTGAGCAATAATTCGGAAGGGAAGAACTAATCTGCCTTTTGTCACTTACTGACTAATTTTGTTTAAGACAAAGATGTACCATGTACAAAGTTTGAGTTTAAGCACAAAATAGAAGAAAGCCTTAAATATGCTTGAACACACACACACACACACTCCCCCATCTCTCTCTCTTACTATTTGGCTCTAAATTACTCTAGACGGTTTTACATGCCCTTAAAGTCAATTAATCATTCAATATTTAAGAGATTGTTCGCTTTTTATATTCATTTTATTTTTATATGTTAGGCGTGGGTATTTGGTGGGTGAAAGAAAGAAATAGAAGAAGAAATCTTTTTCTCTCTTTCTTTATATATATATATATATATATATATATATATTCTAGATTTTGTTATTTTACTGTTTGTCCTAAAGTTATTTCTGTTGTTATAACTGGCTACTGTGGTCAATGTTTCTTTACTTACTTTTGTATATTCCTCGAGTCCCTGAATCGTTACATCTACTCAATCCTCAACGCTTCCTTTCCTTGACACATTGACTCTCTATGTCATATCTCTGGTGTAAGACCTTGAGCATCGGCATCAATATTCTAATTTTTTGGGTTCATTTACATGTGTTCCCAGCCTTGTCTATATTAAGAATGGCCCTGAATATCTTACAAAGATGACTGGACAGGTGTTTATCCCTTTGATGAGATTTCTGCTGCTAAGCTTGTTTTTGAGAAGTTTTTTTTCTCTTTTGAGGGACACTTTTCCTATTTTTTCTTTCATGTTTTTTCGATGGTGCCCGCTTCCAGTATTCCACAATACTTATAATTTTCTTTCTCTCTAAGCGTTCGAACGCTTTCCTGATTTTATAGTTCTATTACTTTGGTTGTAAAGTAACTGGTCCATTGGCCAAGCGGTTAGAGTGTTTGCCAATAGCCCGGGAGATCGGGGGTTCAATCCCAGGTCGAGTCATACCAAAGACTCAAAAATGGTGCTTGATGCCTCTTTGATTAACACTCAACATTACAAGGTATGGATCAAGGGTAGAGTGGAGCAATCTAGGGAAGCGAGTAGCGCCTGTCCCCTACCCCTCGGTGTAGTAGCTAAATCACGAACTTGACTTACTTCGGTTGCTTTTCTTTTCCTCATTTTTATTATTTGTATAGCACATTTTTCAATGTCAATTTCCAATCCTATAGCCTTGCTGTATATTTATATTGTCTGTATCATGGTCGCCTGTTCTTTTTCATTTCTTGCAAATATCTTGGTATCATCTACGTACATGAGGTGCTTAATCATTTATTGTGATTTTGTAAATTTGTAGCCCTCCAATGCACTTCCTAAGTATGTAATTGAGAGGCATAATTGTTATTATTTCACTGGAGTCTTGGTGACTGTAAGACTCTTCAGGTCTCTAAGACTGCTCATTATTCTGATCAATCTCAGCACTGGCGTATTCTGGCTGGTCTCGATTCATTTCCGATTCTTCCAGTTCCCTTTTTAAACCTTTGAAAACCGTTCCTAGCGTACCAACGTATCACAGTCACCCCAAAGTTCTAAAGCTTTTTTTAGTCCTCGAGCTAGGTCCAAGTATTTGTCTGTCATTTCGCTTTCTTTTATTTTCATTCTGTGGTCTGTCGGAACGGTAAAATCTACTAGACGGCAAAATCTCTTTTTTCTTGTTAATTATCACTTTGTCTATTCTGGCAGGAATTGGGTGATGCGTTTTTATCTGAAAATCCCAGCGAATTTTATGCGTCTAATTGTCTTGGACAGATTCTGGTTTGCGCATATACCATTTGGTAGTAATGTCAAATTTTAGTTTCTGGCAAAATTTCCAGTGGATGACATTTCCCACCCAGCCGTGCCAAATATTATTATAAGAGTTTTTCACATCAGCGTTAGCTGATGGCTTTTCACTGGAGTCTGAGTGATAGCAAGTCTCCTCGAGTCTCCTGGACTCTTCTCACTATTCTGTCCGTTCTCAATATTGTAGTAGTTTGGATGGTCTCCACTCGTCCGCCAACTTCTAAGTCCTCCAGTCCCTTTATTAATCCTTTAGTTACTGTTCCAAACGCACCAATTATAATTGGTATAATTGTCACCTTCATGTTCCATAGTTTTTTTCAATTCCTTAGCAAAGTCGAGATACTTATCTTTCTTTTCACATTCTTTCAGTTTTATTCTGTGGTCAGCAATGTCGACAATTTTGCAAGTTCTCTTCTTTTTGTTGATTATCATTAAGTCTGGTCTTCTGGCCGAGATTAGGTGATCCGTGTGTATGTCAAAGTCCCACAGGAGTTTATGTGTGTTGTTTCCTTGGACAGGTGTTGGGTTGTGCATAGATCATTTGTTCGTATGAACGCGGGTACAAATATTGAGTTCTAGCAATTTTGAGGCATTTGACCGGCCTATTAGAATAATAGAGTGTTCACCGAATCGTTCTGAGACCGGGGTTCAATCCCAGGTCGAGTCATACCAGACTGAAAATAGTACTTAATGCCTCCTTGTTTAACACTCAACATTACAAAATAAGACTCAAGAGTAAGTCGAGCAATCCAGTTAAAAGAGTTGAGCTCTCCTTAACACGAGTATTGTAGCGATTGAAAACCAATCCTTTGGGTCGTCCTTGTCTACGGTTGGCCAACTTACAACTTATTCTTAACCGCTGAAGCTAATAGTTTGATCATTCAAATTATTTGTATGTCTCGGACTATTATCCTCATCTTTTCTGTTAAATCAATAATGTCTTTTATTTTTGCACATCGGCACAAAGTTTAGCACGGCATTCTTTTCAGCGACAAACAAGCTCAACCGCGTGAATCGGGCCGACAAAAAATCAACGATGCAGACATCATTACCCGGACATTTACACCAACATCACGTCAGTGAAAAAAAAAAAAAAAAAAAAAAAAAATCCCCCCCGATGCTGGTTTTTATTTTCGCGGTGTGCTGGCTCTTGTTAAGCACTGACAAAAATATACATCTCATGTAGTTCCGGTGAAAATAAATAGGTGGTGTTATTTTCGTAACCTCCTCTCTCTTTCTCTTTCTCTCACTCTCTCTCTCATACACACGCATATGTGTTTGCATGGGGATGTAATGCTAGTTGGTTGGTTGGGTTCTACAGCATATCAAACCTTGAAGGTTATTTAACACTAAATCATATATATATATATATATATATATATATATATATATATATATATATATATATAATATCAAGTATATACGATTTGTAAACGAATAGTTTGTAGACAACATCTTAAACAAACCAGAGGTCATTTGTAAACACAAAATGATTTCAAGTATTGCTATTTAATCCTAATGGTTTTATTTGCTGGAGCTTTGGGGGATGCGGAGTACCCCTTCATTGCCATCGCTCCCAGATCCACTCTGGCCTGGAGTGGTAATAGCTGATAGGGTCTTATCTATGGGTTAAATAGAACTAAACTGCGAACCTTTGCTAAATTGAATTGTTTGCATTAGAACTGTTTGACTAAACTGAATAGCCTGAAATAGAAGTGTTTTGGCAGTTAAATTATGTACTCATGCTTAACTAAATTGTTTGAAATAGAACTCATTATTTGTATGAAAATGGATTTTGCATTAGATAACCTACAAAGGTTGATATACCATAAAACCCAAACAACTATGATTTTATTTGCACTCAGTTAAATGGCTATAAGCACTGCTATTTAATACTGATAATTCCATTCAATGCCAATTACTTGCCCGTACACAAATAAATGGTTAAATGGTTTGATTTGACCCAAAAATGAAACCCAAACTGGTACAACCACTCCGGATCAGAGTAGACCTGGGAGTAATGGCAATGGAGAGGTCTAGAGCCTCTCCATCAGATACGGTTTTGTGACACTCGTTGGCAGGTAGGTCTTATTTCTCTGCAAAGATGCTGTTGTCAATCAATCTTTATTGAAGAATAGCAGTGATACTATTTAACATATAGCTGGCGGGATAAATGGGTTCATACCTTAGCTACGGGTATTTGTCTGAAAGGGAAAGTAATAGTGTGATTGGAGTTTGAATTTACATATTTCGAGGCTGAAATCCAGCGTTAAAGCCATTACGCCAAGGTTGGTTGGTTGGTTGGTTGGTTTGTTGGGTTTTATGGCATATCAACCTTTGTAGGTTATTTAACGCCAAATCCATTTTATGTAAATAATCTTTTCTATTTCAAACAATTCAGTTTAGCATAAGTACACAGTTTAATTGTCAAAAACATTTCCATTTCAAACTAGTCGAGCAGTTATATGTAACAATTCAGTTAAGTGTAAATACAGTTTTAATGTCGAAAACACTTCTATTTCAAATAATTCAGTTAAGCATAAGCACGCAGTTTAAATGTAAGAACGGTTTAATTGTCAAAAACATTTCTATTTCAAGCTATTCAGTTTAATCATACAATTCAGTTTAGCATAAGTATGCCGTTAGTTCTATTTGACCCATAGATAGGACCCTTATCAGGTGCTACCACTCCGGGCCAGAGTGGACCTAGGAGCGATGGCAATGAAGGGGTACTCCGCATTCCCCAAAGCTCCAGCACTGTTGGAACCTCACCATCAGATTGTTTAGTGTCATATCCAGGACACTCATTGGGGGGGGTCTTACCCCTCTGCTGAGGTGTAGTCGGTGTATTCTACAGCCCCAGCCGACTGGGCACCCATTACGCCAAGAGAACTCCCCAGTTAAAACCATTAAAAATACTTTCAGAATATGGATGGTTCACTGGGTGTATTCAAGCTTCCTGCCTTTAAGACAGTAATTTTTATTTTCAGAAACAACAATTTTGATTTTGACACAGTGCTTTGTGCTAGAACATCGGTATTATTTTTTCCCTAAGAATTGGCGCCAACATTCGAAAAAAAGTCTGGCGCCGAAATATGGACACGGAAAAAGTCCAACATCGTACTTTCACGTTATATACAGTTCAGAAATAAATATCCACTTAAAATTACTAGTAGTATGTATTTATTGTTGTATTGTTCGGTCCGTCGAAAGATATTAATTACAAAAATATTCAAAAAGCAGTTTGACAAATTAGACGAAGCTTCTTTTAACATCTGGTCCTTTTGTCCAACAGTGTATATTAAATTTTTAAGATACTTTTTATTTACTAGTAGTACGTGGTGCCTTCAATAAGTTTCCAGACTTTTTTTGTACAGGCATTTAAAATTGTCGTAGATTCTTGAAAATTCACTATGTTATTGCTATACATCTTATGAAATGACTGGCCAATTTTTAGGATTTCAGGTTCAAATAAACAGCTACAGCAGGAATTGGAATACACGCTACTAAAGCCTGATTGTCACAGCTGGTGAATTTCAAAAATGCAATCTGACACTTTAGACGAACAATATGCCATAAAATTCTGTTTTAAACTTCGAAAAAATGCCACAGAAACGTATGGAATGCTTCAGACTGCTTTTCGATCATCTTGCATGAATTGAGCATCAGTTTCTGAGTGGCATAAGAGATTCAAGGAAGGCAGGGAGTCTGTGAGGGATGATGAGAGGTGTGGGAGGAGTAAGGAAGTCAATACACCAGAGTTGATTGGCCAAAGGGTTACGGTTAGGGTTACTATGTTGAGGTTTTAAGGGAGTTCAGGAAGAGATTCCGTCGAAAGAGGCCAGCACTCTTCAAATCGGGTCAGTGGCATTTTCACCAGGACAATGCACCAGTCAACAACTCCATCCTTGTCACAGACTATTTGACCAAGATGGGCATCAAGACAGTTCCTCATCTTCCCTATAGTCCAGACCTTGCTCCCTGTGACTTTTGCTTATTCCCTAAGCTGAGAGGCTGTCGTTATGAGACAACTGAGGAGATAAAAGAGGCTGTGACGAAGGTCATTGACACGCTCACACAAGAGGAGTTCCATGGGGCCTTTCAGAAGTTGTTTGAACGGTACAACAAGTGCATTGCAGCTAGAGGAGATTACTTAAAAGGGGACTAGAGGTTCGTGTGTGTACTATCAATACAAATGCCTATACGAAAAAAATCTGGAAACTTATTCAATGATCCTCGTATTTACTCATATTACATATTAGTCCAGGTTAAAAACGTGGTTAGAGTAACTTGAAGCCAATCTTTTTTTAGACTTTATTTTTCCGATGTTGGTATCAATGATACCTAAAAAAGAGTTCGGCTTCAGGTTAGCCTAACTGCGCTTTTCATCTAGACTCAACAGATTTCAAGATGGGTATTATAAAAATATGGAAGTGAAGTCACTTTTATTAAAGTCTAGGATAATTATTTCTATTAAAGGACGTTGTATCGTTATTATTCGTGTATAAGACTCTATTTTTCCAGATTTTTCTCGACAAAAGTTATTATACACGAAAAATATACAAAGCTTTTTTTTTTCGGCCCCATCCTTGGGACTGGATGACCGAAAATAAATTGTATTTCCAGTCAAATGTGTTTTACGCTGTTGCAGAAAAAATATTCACTGATCCACTGAAATGTGTGTTTGTTTATAATTTTATTTCTTTTATTTCTTTTTATTTATTTTATCTATGTGAGCTTATTTTCGTCGACATCTTGTTGCTTTTTTGTGTAAATATGTCAGCGAATTTGTTCAAAATACAATGTAAATTTTGTGTTTTAACACATAATGCAAACTATATGAATTATTATTTCCAGTTAGCACGAAACGATAAAAAGTTGAATAATGGCTAAAAGAAAGTTTAAATTCAGCTGCTACAAATTCTAGAAAATCAGTACGTATTATAGACTTGAATTTGTTTACCCAGAATTTCATTGTTCAAAGTTAGGGGTGCGTGTTATACATGAGTGCGTTTTATACACAAATAACTACAGTTTTGATCTTTTATTTACTGTTTTGTTTTCAAGGGATGTGGGATACGGAAGACGGTTTCTGTGCCAAAAAGGGTGACTGTGGATGATAATTGCCGCCCGTCAGCACCTGGGAAAGTGCCAGGGGTAGCGTAGCGAATTAATCGTGACTTTTGCTGACCTGACGAAGATCTTGGATAAGATCTGCAAGGAGAAGATATTGGAAAACTTTGGCCACTCCAGTAAGTTCATCACGATCGAGCGGCAGTTCCATGACGGACTGATAGTTACTGTAGAGGACGATGGAAACAAATAGTGGACCTTCCCAGTAACAAACAGGGGTGAAGCAAGATTGATTAATTGATTGACTTTAATGGTATTTCAACCTGTCTAAGATTATTTCATGCATAGAGGTTAGGGAATGACGTTCATATTTACATTTGTTTGATTTGGTTTGGTTTGGTTTGGTTTTATGGCACATCAACCATTGTAGGTTATTAATGTCAAATCCATTTTAATACATAAAAACAGTTCCATTTCAAACAATTCAATTTAGCATAAGTACAGAGTTTCAATGACATAAAAAAGTTTAAGCAGTTTAAATGTCAAAACAGTCCTATTTTAAGCAATTCAGTTTAGCATTAGTACACTGTTCTATTTGACCCATAGGTGGGACCCTATCAGTTGCTACCACTCCGGACAATAGTGGACCTGGCAGCGATGGCAGTGAAGGGGTATTCTACATTCCCCAAAGTCCTAGCATTACTGGAACCTCACCATCATATTGTTTAGTGTCATATCTAAGACACTAATTGGAGGGTGGGGGCTTACTTCTCGGCAGAGCAGCAGTTGGTGTATTCTACAGCACCACCCCTTAGCCGACTGGACAAATTTACATTAGTGTGGTTGTCTCTTAAGAGTTTCTTTTCAGTGCACACGGCCCTATCTTTTTTTTAAACATATTTATTTAACCCAGAACAAGTATCGTAACCGCTACTACCGCTCTGAGTGAGAGTGGACCTGGGAATAATAAAGAGGTGCTTCATACCCCTCAACACCAGAACTGGGCCCTCAGCATCAGATGTTGTTTAGTGTCATACTCAGGACATTCCTTTTTAAGGGGGGTTACCCCTCAACAAGGGACACAGTAGGTTTTAAATTTTGCTATCAAAGCGTACTGTTAAACGTGGTCTTCTTTGTCAAGCTGAGGGATACTTTCCTGGTCTAGCGAGATGGTGTATGCCTTAGATACAGGACTGACTATGCTCTGGGTCACTCGTTGGCTGGCTTGTAACAACAGTTTTCAGTGTGGCCACAGATGCAGCTTCGAAACATGCCCATGGCTGGAGGTTAACTTGGTGGAAATAAGAGGGAGCCGTGACGGCTGGAAATAGATCGGGATATCATGTATGGCCAGCCGTGTCTTTCATGTCTTACTGTGCCTTGTTTGCAGGGCTCACCTTCCGGGCCATTGTGCCAATCAAGAAGCCACTACAGTGCAGCCCATCAAGACCAGATTTTGCATGCCGGATAGACAATGTTCTCACTCACCGAAGATTTTAATCTTGTCTGCTACCTTCACCTAAGTCCGCTCGTCGAAGCAATTTACTAGGGTGTAATCGCTGTCAAATGCTAATAGCATCTTAATGGTACACGTGAGAGCTGGATATCAATGGGGACCAAGCGGACAAACTGTTTAAAAAAGGACGGGACGTGTCCCTCCCACAGAGATGCTCTACCCACTACCACCCATGCAGAAAGAGAATAAGCACTTGGAGACGGACATTATGGTACAGAGAGAAGATATAGACATAAAGGGACTTGTCTAAACCGGATTTCTGAGTATACAATTATTAGTATTGGATTGGAATACATGAAAATATACCACCTTTGCAAATTATTTGTATTTGATAGAAATACTTGTAACAAGAAACTCGAAAGAAACAACAATCCCAAAAATGTAAATACAGATGTACAATGCACATGATTTCCTAACATCTTGACAGAAAATAACCCTAGATAGGTTGACATGCCGTTAAAATCAGCTAACTAATCAATTAATCGTGAAGACATTGAGTAGAAGTTGTTGTAACTGTTCTTGAGGTGTCTATTGTACGACAAGAATATTTCAAACAATAAGAGTTCAAATGCAAGAGATAAAAAAAAAAAACATTTATAGCCCCCCCCCCAAAAAAAACAAGACAAACTTGTTGTTTGTGATTTGATAATTGGCCGTTTAATATCTCCGAGATTTGAACATCTTATTCGTTCTTTAAGAATAATTACGGTTTTGTTTCTTTGTTTAATGGCATATCAACCTTCGTGGGTTATTTAATACCAAAGTCATTCTGGTAGAAGAACAGCAATGATACTATTCAGCACATAGCTGGCGGTAGATTAGGAGGTTCAAGGGTTTCAGTTTGGAAGTCAACGTAACAGCGTACTGGATATGTAGCCCTGGGGTGGGGGTGACCGTGTCCTCTGGAAAGAGGACGGATGTAACTTGCAAGACACATTTAGGTTATTTAGCTGTGCAATTACCATGACTAGTTGATTTGGTGTCACTTGTGTGCGATATGAACTGGTGGCTCAGTTTTAGAGTTTCGGCACTGCAATCTGTGGTCGCTGGTTCGATCTCCAGTGGTGGAGATTACGGTATACACTGCTGATGAGACCTAATAAGGTCGAAACAGCTGTCCAGCGTTCCCGTATAGCGTGTGTCGGTGTCCGGTAGATTTTCTGGTCGGGGTAATTCAATTCGCAATATTAATTTCCTCTACTGAAAAAATAAAAATATGTACAGCGTAACTGGCGTTCGAACTCGCTTACTTCGAGGTTGCAGTTCAGCATCTTAGTCTTTAGACATAGGGACTCCCCGCAAGAGTTCAAGCCTTACTTCAAGGTCGCAGTTCAGCATCTTAGTCTTTACACATAGGGACTCCCCGCAAGAGTTCAAGCCTTACTTCAAGGTCGCAGTTCAGCATCTTAGTCTTTACACATAGGGACTCCCCGCAAGAGTTAAAGCCTTACTTCAAGGTCGCAGTTCAGCATCTTAGTCTTTAGTCATAGGGACTCCCCGCAAGAGTTAAAGCCTTACTTCAAGGTCGCAGTTCAGCATCTTAGTCTTTAGACACAGGGAATCCCCGCAAGAGTTCAAGCCTTACTTCAAGGTCGCAGTTCAGCATCTTAGTCTTTAGTCATAGAGACTCCCTGCAAGAGTTAAAGCTTTACTTCAAGGTCGCAAATCAGCATCTTAGTCTTTAGTCATAGGGACTCCCTGCAAGAGTTAAAGCCGTACTTCAAGGTCGCAGTTTAGCATCTTAGTCTTTAGTCATAGGGACTACCTGCAAGAGTTAAAGCCTTACTTCAAGGTCGCAGTTCAGCATCTTAGTCTTTAGTCATAGGGACTCCCCGCAAGTGTTAAAGTCTTACTTCAAGGTCGCAGTTCAGCATCTTAGTCTTTAGACATAGGGACTCCCTGCAAGAGTTCAAGCCTGACTTCGAGGTCGCAGTTCAGCATCTTAGTCTTTAGTCATAGGGACTCCCCGCAAGAGTTAAAGCCTTACTTCAAGGTCGCAGTTCAGCATCTTAGTCTTTAGACATAGGGACTCCCTGCAAGAGTTAAAGCCTTACTTCAAGGTCGCAGTTCAACATATTAGTCTTTAGTCATAGGGACTCCCCGTAAGAGTTAAAGCCTGACTTCGAGGTCGCAGTTCAGCATCTTAGTCTTTACACATAGGGACTCCCCGCAAGAGTTAAAGCCTTACTTCAAGGTCGCAGTTCAGCATCTTAGTCTTTACACATAGGGACTCCCTGCAAGAGTTAAAGCCTTACTTCAAGGTCGCAGTTCAGCATCTTAGTCTTTAGTCATAGGGACTCCCTGCAAGAGTTCAAGCCTTACTTCAAGGTCGCAGTTCAGCATCTTAGTCTTTAGACACAGGGAATCCCCGCAAGAGTTCAAGCCTTACTTCAAGGTCGCAGTTCAGCATCTTAGTCTTTAGTCATAGAGACTCCCTGCAAGATTTAAAGCCTGACTTCAAGGTCGCAAATCAGCATCTTAGTCTTTAGTCATAGGGACTCCCTGCAAGAGTTAAAGCCGTACTTCAAGGTCGCAGTTCAGCATCTTAGTCTTTAGTCATAGGGACTACCTGCAAGAGTTAAAGCCTTACTTCAAGGTCGCAGTTCAGCATCTTAGTCTTTAGTCATAGGGACTCCCCGCAAGTGTTAAAGTCTTACTTCAAGGTCGCAGTTCAGCATCTTAGTCTTTAGACATAGGGACTCCCCGCAAGAGTTCAAGCCTGACTTCGAGGTCGCAGTTCAGCATCTTAGTCTTTAGTCATAGGGACTCCCCGCAAGAGTTAAAGCCTTACTTCAAGGTCGCAGTTCAGCATCTTAGTCTTTAGTCATAGGGACTCCCTGCAAGAGTTAAAGCCTTACTTCAAGGTCGCAGTTCAGCATCTTAGTCTTTAGTCATAGGGACTCCCTGCAAGAGTTAAAGCCTTACTTCAAGGTCGCAGTTCAGCATCTTAGTCTTTAGTCATAGGGACTCCCTGCAAGAGTTAAAGCCTTACTTCAAGGTCGAAGTTCAGCATCTTAGTCTTTAGACATAGGGACTCCCTGCAATAGTTAAAGCACCAAAAGGGAATTGGGCAATTATCTCAAAATGAAAAATCCTTGAGGTCGAATCCTTCTGTAGCAAAATAAAAGTTTAATCAACAACTTTTCAGCTACCGTATTTGACGGCATATTAGACGCACTTATTTTTTTTTAAACTAAAAATATCTTTTAAAATTCTCCTACGTCTTAATGTAGGTCTAAAATTCGCGATAATCACCCGAAATAAGCTACCTAGCAATTCCTATTAGTTTAGACTTTAGAGAAACTCCCTTATATCAATTGTCATTATTTAAAAGGCAATTATAGAGATTAAAAGTGTTTTCATTGATAATATTCATTATATTAATTTTATCACGTTTGATATTAATACTTTGTTTTTTACTTGATTTGCTCTGCTGAAATTGGGGGGAATCTTATACACCCGCGTGACTTATACATATTTACCAACCCCCTCAGCTCGGGGAGGATAGGGCACAGGGTCAATTTTGAAGCAGAGTTGAACAGGTTTGAATTCAGAGTTTTTCCTTCTGCTAGACTAGTTGCATCACCAAGGCTGAAGAACCTAGTCTGCCCTACTATTTACCCATAGCTGGAGGGAGAATAATTGGATTCATACCTTTCCCAAGGGTATTAGTACTATGTGAAAGGCAATCAGTGTCGTCCTGGATTTGAGCTCGTGTCGCCGTGTCCATTTCCTACGACGATAACCATTGCGTCTTACATGCCATCAAATATAGTAATATTTTTGTAAAGTGTAATTTTCTTTTGGTTATATGGTTTAATGGCGTATCAAGCATTGATGGATATTTAATGCTAAATCTTGTTATATATATATATATATATATATATATATATATATATGGATATTTAATGCTAAATCTTGTTTATATATATATATATATATATATATATATGGATATTTAATGCTAAATCTTGTTTATATATATATATATATATGGATATTTAATGCTAAATCTTGTTTATATATATATATATATATATATATATATATATACATATATATATATATGGATATTTAATGCTAAATCTTGTTTATATATATATATATATATATATATATATATATATATATATATATATATATATAGATATTTAATGCTAAATCTTGTTTATATATATATATATATACATACATATATATATATATATATATATATATATATATAACAAGATTTAGCATTAATAATCCATCAATGTTTGATACGCCATTAAACCATATAACCAAAAGAAAATTACACTTTACAAAAATATTACTATATTTGATGGTATATATATATATATATATATATATATATATATATATATATATATTTAAGTAAAGTTAGCGACCATAGTCGAGGGTAACTCGAAGGCTCCCTTTTCGATAGCTACTACACTAATGTGTAGGGGAGGGCGCTACTCCTTCCCTGGATTGCTCTACTTTACCCTTGATCCGTACCTTATAATGCTGAGTGTTAAGCAAGGAGGCATCAAGTACCATTTTTTGAGTCTTTGGTATGACTCGACCTGGGATTGAACCCAGGTCTCCCGGCCCATTGGCGAACACTCTAACCCCTAGGCCAATGTCCGGTTCATTGGCCCAGCGGTTAGAGTGTTCGCCAGTGGCCCGGGAGACCTGGGTTCAATCCCAGGTCGAGTCATACCAAAGACTTTAAAAATGGTACTTGATACCACCTTGCTTAACACTCAGCATTATAAGGTACGGTTCAAGGATAAAGTGGAGCAATCCTGGGAATGGAGTAGCGCCCTCCCCTACACCTTGGTGTAGTAGCTATCGAAAAGGGAGCCTTCGGGTCACCCTCGACTATGGTCGCTAACTTTACTTTACTATATATATATTATAACAGTATTGATTGTCACTAAATCACTTTGTGGGTTTGTATCAAACCAAGTGCAATATAATATGGAGAGTGCTCAATATCTAGGATAGAGCCATTATATAATAATAATAAATAAATATATATTATACATATTTATTTAATGCCATGGAATCTAGACTGCGACCCCTGGGTTTTATGGAGTATTTTTTTTACAAAACAGTAATCGTCAGGCGGTAAACAAAAAAGAGAAAAAAACCCCAAAAAACTGTTAATTACCTTATGATTGTTGTTTTGTAAAAAAAAATACTCCATGAAACCCAGGTGTCACCGTCTAAATTCCATGGCATTATATATATATATATATATATATATATATATATATATATATATATATGTATAATGTACACAGGTTTCACCTAACTGGATTACCAAGATGACTCTGACGTTATAAGCAGATTATTTTCAAGTAGTACGAATGTTTTTAGTCTTTTTATGGAATTTTCCCCCAGATATCAGTTTGTGTAATATATGTTTTATTTGCAAATTGTACCATCTGTTTTTTTTTTCACACCATCAGTATTATAGAAATGGTATACAAATAAAATAAAATAGCACACACACACACACACACACACCACACACACACACACACACACACACACATATCTATATATATATTCACAGTCCTTATTTACTTGATATATATATCAAGTAAATAAGGACTGTGAATATCCAAAGTAAGAGGTCTCAATGCGCGGCTATTTAAAACAAAATATACGTGCAGAGTAAAATATATATTTTTGTTTAAAATACAAGAAATTTAGAAATAGTATTCCATATAAAGTAAGTAAAGTTGGCGACCGTAGTCGAGGGCCACCTGAAGGCTCCCTTTTCCATAGCTACTACACCGAGGTGTAGGGGAGGGCGCTACTCCTTTCTTTGGATGGCTCCACTTTACCCTTGATATGTACCTTATAATGCTGAGTTTTAAACAAGGAGGTATCAAGTCTTTGGTATGACGTGATCTGGGATCAAACCCAGGTCTCCCGGACCATTGGCGAACACTCTACCCACTAGGCCAATGAGCCGGTAACAAATAGATAGATAGATAGATGCTTTATCGATGACTTTATTTTTAAACGAGTTAGAATAATTTGTTTGCACATCGTTAAATGGTTTCAAGTATTGCTATTTAACAGCAACAATTCTATGTAATATGAATCATTTGTTTGCTTACCGTTAAATGGTTACCAGCACTGCTTTCTAACATTAATAGTTTGACTCGCACGCAGTTAAATAGTTTCTAGTATTGCTATTTATCATATTTACCCAACCCCTCCGCTCGGGCAGGATATGACACAAGGTCAGATTTTTAAGCAGAGTTTAACAGGTTTGAATTCAGAGTTTTCCTTCTCCTAGACTAGTTGCTTCACTAAGGCTGAAGAGGCTAGTCTGCCCTACTATTTACCCATAGCTGGAGGGAGGATAATTGGATGTCAACGAATGAGTTTTTCACATTTCATACAGCTTCAGAACTGGAGCCTATGTGATAGTTTAGTGCCAAATCCAGGATACACGTTAGAGGAGGAGATCTTACCCCGCTACAAAGATGCATTCGGTGTATTCTACAGCTCCAGCTGACTGAGCTGGATGGTTTAGCGTCATATCCAAGATATTCTTTTGGTGGGGTGTCTTACCCTACTGCAGAGATGTTGTCGGCGAAGTATATAGCTCCCTTTCGACGGAGCTATATACATATATATGTTTTTGTTGGTCCAGTCAGAAAAATATTTTTTAATGATTAGGCCCGCAAGTGAATTTGGTAATTCAAATTTTATTTCATATAACTATGCTCACATGTTGAGAATAGTTATATAGAATAAAATCTAAAGTACCATATTCACTTGCGGACCTATTCACTTAATATATATATATATATATATATATAGTTATGAAGTTTTTGGTATACAGAAGTAATTTGGTACTTTATCACATTGCACTATTCAAAAGATCAAGAACATTTTTATACAAAAGTTAAAATGATTTTTAAGTTTTCAGATATCTTTTCATATAACTAAATATGTTGGTTGGTTGGTGGGTTGGTTTTATTCTTACATATTTATATTGAGTTTAGTGAATCGTGTTTATTGTATGTTCATATTTACATATTGTTGTTTCTGAAGTATTCTCCTCAATTACAAATATTCAAAAGGAATATCTCATGAAAACTAGAAAACTACTCGAGACAAAGCTCTCAAGCAGAAACCTTATTAAAGGAATAAATACTTGGGCTGTACCCCTCGTTAGATTCTCGGGACCCTTTCTGAAGTGGACTAGAGATGGAATTAGACAATTGGACCAAAGAACTAGAAAACTAATGACCATGCACAAGGCATTACATCCCAGAGACGACGTTGATAGACTATATGTACCA
>OY757926.1:9205719-9295719 GCA_963585895.1 Sepioteuthis lessoniana
ATCGAAACCTCACCATCTGATACAGTTTAGTGAAATCTTCACGACTTTTCTTGTGCATAAATAAATACTAGTTGTCATTGGCTTAGTTTGGTACAAGGCCAAGAACATTAAATCGAATTCTAGCATTGGCTAAATATAAAAAAATTATCACGTTTTACTATTACCGTATATATTTGCGTATTGGTTGAATTTTTAAAATCTAATTTCTATATTACCAATGAGTGATAATTTTTAAAGTTGAAATTCAAACGTAATAGGAAGTACTGCGTGCATAACTTGGTTTAAGAAGCTAATGTCTTTGTGATCAGAGATCGAAATCAACTTATATACGAGTAGATATGGTTTATGGAAACTTAGTTTATTTCGTTTGATGTTCGTCTCCGTTGGAAAAATATCTTATCTATAATTAATATATAAACTCAATCATCCTCAATTATTTCTTCACCCAACAGAAGAATTCATTTGTGCAGCTGGACTTGATTGTAATTAGTAATTAAATCTTTGCTTGCACGTGTAGATTTCCATTGGGTTAATTAAAAAAAAAAAATGAAGAAAAAAAAAAAAAAACCAGTTCTTATCGTAGATAAGTCATCCTTCTCAATTTACAGGATTTTCATAGTGTTTCCATCAATTTATCTCTTACTTAGAGGAAAATTAACTTAGAAGAAAACAAACAAACGAAAATAACAAAAAAAAAAAAAAAAAAAAAAATTATCACGTGTAAGTATTTCTGCCCAGATATTTTCCGATGAATGAAGACATCAGACCATCATTTATGGAAGCCCTGACAATGCTAGCAGACTATTGTTAACGAGTTCGATTCTCACAGGGTGCTCCGTACTGTTGACCTCATGCCTAATTAAAAAAAAAATCTATCAAGCCTCTACTTGACTAACAGACTATAGCTAGCGAATTCGCTTCTCACTGGATGCCCCGTGCTAAACTTTGTAAATGACATTTATAAAATAATACTATCCAAACAATAAATATATAAGTAAAAATTTTCCTAATAGGGTGTATTCACAACCCAGCAAAAACGTCACATCATAGCTAAATTTTTACTAGAGCAATATACTTAAAATGCTTTACTCTAAAGCGACCTCTAACCTAATTTGCAACTGAAGTATATTTTGTGGGGTGTGCGTCCACGGTGGACGTAATTTTTATTTATTTATCGATCTATATATAATCAAATTCTAATTATCTTTGTATGTAATCGTAACCCTGCAAAGACAATACATTATAGCGCGATGTTTAGTAGAACTCTAATGTGCAAGACGAACATGCTTACTAAAATTCTTTTTATGTTTGTATGTGATCGTGACCGAGCAAAAATTGTAAATCATAAGCAAAATGTTTTAATAATTTCCTTGAATGTTTAAACGTAGAAAATAAAGCAATTTCCTGTCCAACATGCAACTGAATGACAGTTTTGCACGGTCATCGTTCGCGTTGAACGTCATTTCTTTTTAATCATTTAAATTCTCGATATAACGGAATGCTAATTAAAATCCATCTCTCATTCCTATAGAAGTATCAATATCAACCTGGATCGCGATAAAAACGAGAACCCAACGGGTTTATGGGCCGTCGAGTTTATAGTCTTAAAAACTAGTTATCAATGCGATAGTAATTGTACTACTACTAGTAGATAAGTGTTAGTAGTTGTTGCTACTGTAAGAACATTAGTAGTAGTAATAGTAAGGAATGCGCTTATTGTTGAGTTGTAAGTTTGTTATTTTGATAAGGACTGTTTACAAATAATATTGCCCTTTAATGAAAGATAATATGCAACCATCACCACAAAAGTATGCTGCTACTACTACTACTATTAAAATAATAATAATAATAATAATAATAATAATAATAATAATAATAATAATAATAATAATAATAATAAACAAAAAAAGAGAACTTGCAAAATTGTCGACTTTGCTGTCCCGGCGGACCACAGAATAAATCTGAAGGAATGTCAAAAGAAGGATAAGTACTTCGACCTTGCTAGAGGATTGATAAAGCTGTGGAACATGAAAGTAACGATTGTGCCAATTGTGGTTGGTGCTTTTGGTACAATAACTAAAGGATTATTAAAAGGCCTGGAGGACTTGGAAGTTGGCGGACGGGTAGAGACTATCCAAATGACAGCATTACTGAGAACGGCCAGAATCCTGAAACGAGTCTGGGAGACTTGAGGAGACTTGCTGTCACTCAAACTCCAGTGAAAAACCATCAGCTATAGCAGATGTGAAAAACTCTAAAGGAGTAAATAATAATAATAATAATAATAATAATAATAATAATAATAATAATAATAATCAGACCGAGTAATAAACAACAACAACAACAAGAAGTGAGGATTTGCCGAATTGTAGACTTTGCTGTAAAAATGAAAGAAAACGAAAAGAAGTATAAGTACCAGGACCTTGCTAGGGAACTGAAAAAAACTGGGGAACGTAAAAGTGACGGTGATACCAATTGTAATTGGTGCCCTTTGTACAGTTGTCAAAGGATGGGTACAAGGACTGGGGTAATTGGAAATAAGAGGACGAGTGGAGACCATTCAAACTTCAGCATCGTTGAGATCGGCTAGAATACTGAGAAGAGTCCTGGAGACTTGAGAAGACTTCTCAAACTCCAGTGAAAAACCATCGGCTAACGCTGGTGCTAAAAACTTGAGAAGAAATAAATAAATAATAATAATAATAATAATAATAATAATAATAATAATAATAATAATAATAATAATAAGATCTTGCTAGAGAATTGATAAACCAATTGTGATTGGTGCTTTTGGCACAATAACTAAAGGATTATTAAAAGGCCTAGAGGACTTGAAAGTTGGCGGACGGGTAGAGACCATCCAAATGACAGTATTACTGAGAACGGCTAGAATACTGAGAAGAGTCCTGGAGACTTAAGGAGACTTGCTGTCACTCAAACTCCAGTGAAAAACCATCAGCTAATACTGATGTGAAAAGCTCTAAAAGAGTAAATAATAATAATAATAATAATAATAATAATAATAATAATAAAGCGAATGCAGCAAATTAGCACAGGAGTATAAGACTAGACTCGACTGGGTGGGCAAAGTGGTCCACCGAGAGATATGCAAGAAATTTAAATTGGACCATACGAACAAATTGTATATGCACAACCCAGAATCTGTCTTAGAGAATGACACACAAACTCCTATGGGATTTTGACATGCAAACGGATCACCAAATCTCGGCCAGAAGACCAGACCTTATAATAATCAACAAGAGAAAAAAAGAGAATTTGCAAAGTTGTGAACTTTGCTGTCCCGGCTGACCACTGAAAGAAAGTGAAAAGAAAAATAAGTATTTGGACCTTGCTAGGGAATTGAAAAAACTATGGAACATTGAAGGTGACAATTAATACCAATCGTGATACAATCCAAAGGATTAGTAAAAAGGAAAAAGGACAAAAGGACATGGAAATTAGAGGACGAGGGGAGACCATCCAAACTACTGCATTATTGAGATCGGCCAGAATACTGAGAAGACACCTTGTGTCTTGAGGAGACTTGCTGTCACTCAGATTCCAGTGAAAGACCAACAGCTAACGCTAATGTGAAAAACTCTCAAGGAGTAAAAATAATAATAGACTAAGTACTTGTGGAAAAAATTTGCCACTTATGGACAAAAAGTGAGTTACTCTTGTAACTATTTCTTAGACTTTGCTTAGATGGGGTACAAGGCCAGAATTATGGGGCGCCTTGTGAGAATGCAACTCACTAATAATGCTTGAAAACCATTACACTACGTGAGGTGCCTATATGACTTATATAAGTTAAGTAAATTTGGCGACCGTAGTCGAGGGCGACCCGAAAGCTCCCTTTTCAATAGCTACTACACCAAAGTGTAGGAGAAGGCACTACTCCTTTCCCTGGATTGCTCCACTTTAGCTTTGATACGTACCTTATAATGTTGAGTGTTAAGCAAGGAGGTATCAAGTACCATTTTTTTCAAATTTTTGGTATGACTCGACCAGAGATTGAACCCAGGTCTCCCGGACCTTTAGTGAACACTCTACCCACCAAGCCAATGAGCCGATTGTGACATATAAAGAGTTAATAATTAAAAGAAAAAATTTATATTATAAACAAGAGGAAGGATCAGAGAAAAACTTGGTATCAAAATTAATTTCTTTCTTTTTATTGAAACGGAGTAATTCGGTTTGGAAAATTTTGTTAACACTAAATAAATAAATAAATAAATAAAATTAAATGAAAAATTCACAGGAAGATTTTTCAGTGACGTATAGAAAGAAAGAAAGAAAGAAAACATATCGTAACGGTTATCGTTGTAGGAAATGGACTCAATGAGTCAGGTTCAAATCCAGGACACTGTTGTTTGTGTTTCACTTTCGTGCTATTGTCCATGCGGAAGGGATGAATCTTTTTTCCCCTCCTGAAGAGAAACAGCAGGACAAACTAGGCGTTTTATCTTTGGTAAGGCAACCGGTCTAGGAGAAGGAAAAAACAAATAAAAAAAGAGTTAAGGGTAACTCTACACCATAAAACCCCGCTTGCTACGAAACAGTAACATCTTTCACGACGGGGTGTGACTGCAACCCCCAGTGACCCGCCCAATACATTTCAAATATACCCACAATGTAAAGATCAGTTAGAATAAAATCAAATAATAAATCTACGGCTGTAAAATTTTCTGTATTTATTCATAAAATACTTTATTTCCTTAGCATCCCCCCAACAACAATAATAACAACAACAACAACAAAAAACAAAAATAACAACAAAAAAATAATAATGGAAATATTTTTTTTCTGATAATATCTAACTTAATATGTTCTCTCTCTCTCTCTCTCTCTCTCTCTCTCTCTCTCTCTCTCTTCCCCGCCTCTCTGTGTGTGTATATATATATATATATATATATATATATATATTATGCTATATCTTAATGGGAATACTAAATGATTATACATTATCTTAAAGGTATACTAGCCCAGTCAGCTAAGGTTGTAGAATACACCGACTTCATCTTTGCAGAGGGGTAAGATAACCCCCACCGCCCAACGAGTGTCCTAGATATGACACTAAACAATCTGATGGTGAGGCTTCGGTAATGCTGGAGCTTTGAGGAATGCAGACAACTCTTTCATTTCCATCGCTCCCATGTCCACTCTGGCCCAGTATGGGTCAAATAGAACTGTTTGACATATAAACTGTGTGCAAACAAATGACTTATGCTAATTTGAATTACTTGAAATAGAGCTGTTTGAAATTTAACTATGTGTAAACAAATGACTGATGTTTAATTGAATTGTTAGTAATACATAGCAATATTTGGAATCATT
Source organism: Sepioteuthis lessoniana (assembly GCA_963585895.1). NCBI lineage: Eukaryota > Metazoa > Mollusca > Cephalopoda > Myopsida > Loliginidae > Sepioteuthis > Sepioteuthis lessoniana. The sequence goes on from OY757926.1 coordinate 9,211,057, forward strand.
TAACTTTGTTGACTTATACTAAATTGAATAGTTAGGAATAGGACTGTTTGATCATTTAACTGTGTACATCTACAAAATGTGTTTATAAATCATATACTTAATATATATGTAAAAATTGGATTTGGCATTAAATAACCAACAATGTTTGATAAGCCATAAAACCAAACTAAACCAAACTTTAAGGTATACTACAGGTTGATTGAAATATAAATCGTTACCAATAAGGAATTACTTTTCAATCACGGTGCATTGATTTAGAATTCTCTAGATATTTTGTATTTTGATAATCACAAACCTCTAGAGAATTCTTATTTAGGGAAGGAAATGTTATTGAAAAATACATCAAATCTCTTCTGATTTACCCACTTAACTCTTCACACACCTAACTACTAAAACACACAAAACACAGACCCACAGGCATCGACACTGTAGAAGAAAATAACAGCTACCGGATATTGACCCAACAACGGCCAACTGAGAAAATCATGGCTTCTGGGCATAGGCTCCGCGCATAATCTATCCGAATTCCCAGTTATAAAAAAAAAGGTTTATTTTTCAACCAATCATTTTTTTTCCGCAAGTAGTATTTTCTGGAGCCGGTGTTTGAAGTTGAGAAGATATAAATAGGCCAAGCAGAGGTCACAGGCCAGTTGAATTGTTGGCCGTCCTAAGAGCGTCACCTGACAACACCGTCCGACCAGATCAAAGCAACCGCTTGTCGCCGAATAGAAAAAAACCCCGCCAACCGGCCAGATATTTCATCCGCTTGTTTATTTCATTTATTTAATAAACAATTTTAGAACATTTGCGTTTTGTATTAATGAAATAATTTTTATCAATGGAGGTATTTGTTTTCGATATAGGAGTAGTCATGACCCCCAAATTTAGAAGATACGTAAAATAATGTAAAATGTATTCTTCCATAAATAAGTCACGGATCGATAATTAAAAAAAAATAGCAATACTAAAACTTTTGAGAAAAACACTGAAATTTTTACTTGCTAAAATACGTGAAAAATCGAGAAAAAGTAATCATTTTAGCTATATTTTGATACTTTTTTCAGTGAAAATTGAAAGTCGTGAACGAAAATGTAAATCTAGTACAATAACACTGAAAATGTCATTTTTGTCATAGATATGTGTATGTGCACACGATATATACGTTAGCAATACTAAAACCTAAAAAAAAAAAGACTGAAATTTATGCTTGCTAAAATAAGTGAAAAATCGAAAAAAGTAAGCATTTTATCAATATCTTGATATATTTTTAAGAGATAATTTAAAGTCGTGTGTGGAAATGTAAATCTAGTAAAATAACATTGCAAATATCATTTTTGTCATAAATATGTGTATGTGCACACGATATATACGTTAACAATACTCCCTTGTGTGGCTCCAGACCCGGGGTATTAATACCTGTTAGGGTCCTATCCGTGGGTCAAATAGATTTGTTTAAAAATTATTCCTATTCGATTGGATCGTGTGCAAAAAAATGTAAAGCCAGGCAGAGGGGTTACTCCCCTCCCCTTAAAGGGGTGTTATAAGTAAGCTGCATCTGATGGCGAGGCTCCGTTTCTCGAGATCTGAAATATGTCGAGTACCCCTTCATTGCTATTACTCTCAGGTCCACTCTGATCCGAAGTGGTAGAAACTGTTAGAGTCCTATTTATGGATCAAATAGATCTGTTTTAAAATTATACGTACTCGATCGGACCGTGTGCAAAAAGAGTATGCCCCAGCAGTTGGGTAAAACCCCGCTCGAATGTATATTCTGGGTGTTACGCTAAACAGCATCTGATGGTGAGGTTCCACTTCTGGATATCTGAGAAGACTGGAACAACCCTTCATTGCCATTACTCCCAGATCCACACCAACCCGAATTGTTAATACCTGTTAGAGTACGATTAATGGGTAAAATAAATATGTTTAAAACTTATTCGCATTCCATCAGGGTGAATGTAAAGAAAAATCGAAAACAAGTGAGCAAAACATAGAAATATGGACGTAAAATAGTTGGTTGGTTTGTTGGGTTTTATGGCATATCAACCTTTTTAGGTTATTTAACGCCAAATCCATTTTTATGCAAATAATCTATTCTATTTAAAACAATTCAGTTTAGCATAAGTACACAGTTTAATGGTCAAAAACATTTACATTTTTAACTATTCAAGCAGTTGTATGTAACAATTCGGTTAAATGTAAATAAAGTTTTAATGTCGAAAAACAGTTCTATTTGAAATAATTCAGTTAAGCATAAGCACGTAGTTTAAATGTAAGTACGGTTTAATTGTAAAAATCATTTCTATTTCAAACTATTCTGTTTTACTCAAACAATTCATTTTAGCATACGTATACTGTTAATTCTATTTAACCCATAGATAGGACCCTTATCAGGTGCTACCACTCCGGACCAGAGTGGACCAGGGAGCAATGGCAATAAAGGAGTACTCCGCATTCCCCAAAGGTCCAGCATCACTGGAACCTCACCATCAGATTGTTTAGTGTCATATCCAGGACACTCGTTAGGGGGGGGGTCTTACCCCTCTGCAGAGGTGCAGTCAGTGTATTCTACAGCCCCAGCTGACTGGGCAATACACAGAGTTAAATGTCAAACAGTTTTATTTCAGATAATTCAGTTCAGTATAAGTACACAGTTTAGACGTCAAAAACAGTTCTATTTCGAGCAATTCAGTTCAGCACTAGTATGCAGTTCCAATGTCAAAACAGTTCTATTTTAAATAATTCAGTTTAGCATAAATACGCAGTTAAAATGCAAAAAACAGTATAGTGAAAGAAGCACGGTTTTGTTCTATTTAACCCATAGATAGGACCCTTATCAGGTGCTACCACTCCGGGCCAGAGTGGACCTGGGAGCGATGGCAATGAAGGGGTACTCCGCACTCCCCAAAGCTCTAGCATTGCTGGAACCTCACCATCAGATTGTTTAGTGTCATATCCAGGACACTCATTGGGGGGGGTCTTACCCCTCTGCAGAGGTGCAGTCGGTGTATTCTACAGCCCCAGCTGACTGGGTAAGGACGTAAAATAGCCATAGACAGATTGGCATGCCTTTAAAAAAAACAATCGACCTATGTGGTTCAAGATGGTAAAATTTGTGCATTCTTTTATAAGAAAATTTTTTTTAGTCAAATCATTTATCCAAAATAGAAGCACCTTATTCCTCTTTCTTAGAGCAAGAAAATGCAAGAAAAAAGAAATTTTCTTCTTTGACATAGTCTTGAAAAAAATTACCAGATCCCTAACACACGCTTGCAAACACTTGCCCAGTCGACTGGGACTATAGAATACACCGACTGCACCTCTGCAGAGAGGTAAGATCCCCCCAAAAAATGTCCTAATATAACACTAATCCGATAGTGAGGTTCCAGTAATGCTGGAGCTTTGAGGAATGGGGAGTACCCCTTCATTGCCATTGCTCCCAGGTCTACTCTGACTCGGAGAGGTAGCACCTGATAAGGCCCTATCTATGAGTTAAATAGAACTAAACTGTGTACTTATGCTAAACTGAAATGTTTGATGACTCATGCTATATATAACTATGTATGTATCCACAAAATGTGTTTAAAAATCGTATATATTTAATAGATATGTAAAAACATGATTTAGAATGAAATAACCCACAATGTTTGATATGCCAGAAAACCAAACCTGACCAAAACTACTAATGTCATGCAATATTTTTGAAGGAGTAACATAACCTACAAACAGAAGAAGAAAGTCAATCAGCTATCGATAGGTTATCGATTATATGGAAATCAGACCTGACCGATAAAATGAAACGCAGTTTCTTCCAAGCAGCGGTCGTGTCGATACTGCTGTATGGATGCACTACTCAGACGCTAACTAAACGACTGAAGAAGAAGCTAGACGGCAATTACACAAGAATGTTGCGAGCAATATTGAACAAGTCCTGGCGGCAACACCCCACAAGACACCAACTGTACGGCCACCTGCGTCCCATCACGAAAACTATCCAAGTTAGACAAACCAGACATGCAGGACATGCAGGGATGAGCTCATAAGTGATGTACTCCTATGGACCCCCACACATGGCCGGGTAAAAGCAGGACGACCAGCTGGAACATACATACAGCAGCTATGTGAGGATACAGGATGTAGCCCCGAGGACATGCCATAGGTGATGAACGATAGGGAGAAGTGGCGCGAGAGGGTCAGGGATATCCGTGCCTGTGATGATGATGTAAAATTTAGGTTATTTATGGTAAAGTCAGTTTAATAATTATGGTTTCCAAATATATTCAATACAAAAATGTATTTTCACAATCATTTTAAACAGATAAACACTTCTTACTTAGTTGCATTATCAATGTTTTTCGATTGAGATATAAAAACTTCTAGCTTATATGGAATCCATTATTCAACCGACGAGGAAGTTTACTGAGATGGTGGCTCAGTTATCTGTTAATCTTTAACGTCAGTTCCCTATTATTCCCTATTATTCCGGTTTTCTTTAAAACAGCTTTTCCAGATTTGAGGAATTGTTCTTCTTTTTAGTGGTCAGAGAGCTGGGTCCCTCCTGTAAACTCCAAGTTATTTTAATCTGCATCTCTCACTCATAATCGGTACCAGCGGTCTTAGAACTCCCATATTCCTCCCACTATCTCTATATTCAGTCTAGCTGTAATCCCTGGGAGGACACAGTTGTCTTTCGTGACGAGTTGGATTTTTAAAATGCGTAGTCGAGGGGGAGGTACCAAAAATTATCAAATTAATATCTTCCAATCAAATCGACTGTACAAATATTTTAATAGAAACATTTTTCTTTTCTGATTATTTTCTTAATGATCTAGGGTTTAGTATTTTCTTAGTTTAATTGTTTCTTTGTTTTTTTTGGTGGGGGTTCAGGAAATATCAAGAAGTTAAGATTTTCTCATCAAATTGTTGTTTCTGGACATTTTACTAATGCAAACAAATCCGTTCCTTGCTGACAATATCAGGAATAATCTAAACATTTAATGTCGGAACCTGACTCTTTGTTTACACCATTTTATCATTTGGGTCTCCAATGTTTTTTTTTTTTTTTTTTTTTTGTTTTTTTTTGTCCAGCACCTTAGATTTTGACAAGATTACATCCCTACCCTTTTCACTTAGTCTGCTTGCTTTCAATTGACTAACAACTCAGCTGCTGCCTTGGGTATTGTGTTCCTGGTTATGGCAGAAGTTCTTTTCATCAGAGAAGAACCAGATCACTACCCCCGGCTTAATAACTTGCCTCTGCATGTTTAGGAGCTTCTTTGTTTTTGTCAAGCTGTTCACCTTGGTCTTGGGTGTCAAAGTTTGTCACTTGCGCCTTTTGTTCGAGGGGTAGTGAAAGTCCTTACTCCACCTTTGTGGTGGCGACTCTAACACGCATCTTTCTCATAGTTTGCATTCCTTTGTTTCGATTTTCCATCACCATGTCCTGCGGTTGTTAAATTTTGTTGTCTGGATGCAGTAAGAACGCTTGCTGTGTCCTTTTTCGCTAGCCACAGCTTTGTAGATTCCGTCGCAGCTGTCTATGTTGCAGTACATTGAGTGTCAGTCATGATGTCCGCATTTTGATACTCAGTGCGAATCATCATGAGACAGGTAACTCTTTTCCAATATTCAGATGGCTTCTAGTCCTCCATGTCAGGTTAAATTTCTCTCAACTTCAACTTAATCTCTGTATTCTCCAACATCGTTGGGTGTTCACTAACTCATTTAGATATTAAGATATTAAAGAAGACATAGACAATCGTCAAACTTAGCTCGATCAACCTGCATATACTACTACAACTACCATTAATGATAATAATAATAATACCAACACATTTTATATAAAAAGATAGTTAAAAGGGTTAATGGTTTTATAGCAGAGCAAGATTAATAGTTTTGATATTTGAATTTCACGTTACTCCTCCCATTACTCGGAGTTTCGTGCGTCACTTCGATCATCAGATATCTAATTATCGAAGTGATTAGTAAAACTCCAAGTAACAGAAGTAGCGTAGTATTAAAATCTCAAAATTAGCCCTTCGAACGAATTGAGCACCCTGGTATCCGGTAAGGTATAAAATGTAAACAAACGAACGCTGCTACTTAATACCTTATAATTCCCTAGCTGACGTGGTTCACTAGTTGACCGAGCGGTCTGATACTAAGTCTTACGTAATGTTGGGCGGGTTTCGATCCCAGCTTCAAGCGTCCTACGTGTCTAGCCACACTGAAGAGTTGGGACACAACGAAACAGTCTATCTGCAAATGACTATATATATATATATATATATATACGAGATCAATGCATATTTATCAGCGGTGCCAGACGGAAGCGTGAACGTACTCACTGATATATAGAGGCACAGAAAATAAGTTTTATCTTTATACACACACACACACACACACACGCACACACACACACACATATGTATATATATATATATATATATATATAGAGAGAGAGAGAGAGAGAAATACAAAGTGAGACAGAGATAAAGAGATATAGATATATGAACTTACTTTTTTATTATTACATAAATGTTCATCAATTTCCCCCGGCTCTCTAAAGGTCACTTGTCAGCGGGGCCTAGAATGCGCTAAATCTCGGTCTTCGTTAAAACACTTAACCGCATCTGAGGGATGTAGAGTGTGGAATACCTCTACATGGCCATTACTCCTAGACCCACTCTCAACCATGGGGGCTGTACCTGTTAAGCCCCATACAATATGCTATAATCTATAAAAAAAAATTTAGATATGAACGAACATAAGCGCGTTAACCTAACGTCTAGGTATAAAATAACCCCACACTGGTTGACGTGCCGTTAAAACCAAGTCATGTTGTATTAACCATTCTTAACCCCAATTTTACCGTTGCATTTGAATTCAGTTAAACATAGCTAAAAATGATACAATAATAAAGAATTCTAATAATAAAGAATTCTATTTCTTATGACTGGCTCATTGGTCTAGAGGGTAGAGTGTTCGCCAATGGTCCAGGAGTCGTGAGTTCAATCCTAGGTCGCGTCATACCAAAGACTTTAAAAATGGTACTCAGCAATATAAGGTATGTATCGAGGGTAAAGTGGAGCAATCCAGAGAAAGGAGTAGCACCTTCCCCTACACCTCTGTGTAGTAGCTATCGAAAAGGGAGCCTTCTGGTCGCCCTCGACTAAAGGGAGACAACTTTACTTTACTTACTTATTTCTTATGTAACCTCTACTTTAATATACACGTATGCATACACATACTCTCCAATGTATGCGCGTGTGTTTATTAATAGAAATTGTATTGCCCATTAATCAGTACAACCCTATATTTTCAGTTTGCAATTTAAATAAAAAAGATTTTTCTTCTAGACCAAAGATATCAGGATTTTATTCCAAATCAAACATTATACAATCAAAACGAATATTATTAGGTATTATTTATTACCACTGAAATGCTGTAACAAAAAAAAAAAATGCTAAGGGTGTACTTATTTATGTTCGATATCGTATTTGTTATGTAAAGCTGTTTGCGTCATTTAGCAACGAATTTATTAATGTATCTACATATGATTCTTATATGGTTGTGTATGTTAGTATTGAGAGAGAGAGAGAGAGAGAGAGAGAGAGAGAGAGAGAGAGAGAGAAAGTGTGTGTGTTAGAGATGGAGTTTGTGGGTGGGAGAGTGAGTGTGTGAGTGTGAAAGAGACAGTTTGTATGTGCGTGAGAGAGTATGTGTGAGTATTTGAGAGAGAGGGAAAGAGAGTGTGTGTGTAAGAGAGAGAGAGAGGGAGAGAGAGAGAGAGAGGAAAAGTGTGTGTGTTAGAGAAGGAGTGTGTGAGTGGGAGAGTGAGTGTGTGAGTGTGAAAGAGACAGTTTGAATGTACGTGAGAGAGTATGTGTGAGTATGTGATAGAGAGGGAAAGAGAGTGTGTGTGTAAGAGAGAGAGAGAGAGAGAGAGAGAGAGAGAGAGAGAGAGGAAAAGTGTGTGTGTTAGAGAAGGAGTGTGTGAGTGGGAGAGTGAGTGTGTGAGTGTGAAAGAGACAGTTTGAATGTACGTGAGAGAGTATGTGTGAGTATGTGATAGAGAGGGAAAGAGAGTGTGTGTGTAAGAGAGAGAGAGAGAGAAAGAGAGAGAGAGAGAGAGAGAGAGAGAGAGAGAGAGAGAGAGAGAGAGAAGTAGTGTAAAGGTTATCGGTTGCTTATTTTCATTTAGTGCTAATGCCCTTGAGAAAGGTATGACTCCAAATCATTGCAGTCTGTCCCAAAGCCAGATATCTTGAAATAAAAATTTTGGCATATCACCATGGCTGACAAAAAAAGTACGTGAGTCATCGAGCCACTGTCCCATAAATCTCTCACCTATCAGATAGTAAAAATAGTGAAATAGTGAAATGCTGTTGCACTAATTGTCAACCTTGATTGGACTTTAAACTTCTCTCACCACCCCAATATATATATGTTATCACCATCATCACAATCACGAAGTCGTTATACTGATAGCTCGTAATTCGTTTGACTCTCTCTCGCCATCCGTCCCTATCGTTCCTGGTAAGTTTTCTAGATTGCATCCAGTGTCTAAACAGAGCTGATGTATATAAGTTTTTGTCGGGTTGATATAAGGAGAATACCGCTTATGAGTTCGTCCTTACTTTTCCAGCAGTGTCTAGCATATCTTGTTCGTTTTACTTAGATGGTTTGTGAGATGGGAGGTAAGTGGCAGTGCAGCTACTGTTTTGTGGGGTACTGCTTTAAAGATTTGTTTAAAACAGTACGTAGTATTTTTGTGTAATTTCATTCAAGCCTTTTCTCGAAGCATTTGGCAAGGGTTCTGGTGATGCATCCATACGGTAGTATCGACACGGCCTCAGCTTGGAAGAAATCACCTTTCATTTTATCAGAGAGATCAGATTTCCATATGATCGACAACCTGTTAATGGCAGTTCACGTTTTGCCTATACGTATATTAACATCACTTTCAGTAGATGAGATATTGCTGCCGAGGTATGTTAATTGGACTATTTATTTCAGAGGCTTGCTATTTTAAGAAGAGGTGGTCCCATCTTGTTTAAAATTCATGAACTCTGCTTTATATGCGTTCACACAGAGGCCAATTGTAATATAATGGCCGAGGGAGTTCGTTTTATGGCTTTGGGTTTAGTTAGGCTGAGAACCTTTCGGCTCAGTGCATGGGTTAGCTAGATGCAACATGAACGCAGGTGTTCACGCGCGTGCATGGGGCGGACGTGTCATTCAGAGATGTCAAAATAAAAATCCCAGATAGAGGGATGTGAATGACGTCATGCACCGGAAGCGCGCGGGGGATTTTGGGAGATTTGAAAAAGTCACTTAGTTGAGTTGAGAACGAGACATCGAACGAGAAGGGTCGACTTTCGAGGCCCGCAGAGGCCAGACGAATTTGCGCGCTTAGGCGAATTCTCTGACCACTAGACCAAACAAATATAGTGCTTATATATCTTCTTGCAATACTTCAGTGACATTGCTCAGTCAGCTGTGGCTGTAGAATGCACCGAGTGCATCTCTGCAGAGGGGTAAGACTCCCCTAATGAGTGTCCAAGTTATGACTTAAATTAATCTCATATTGAGGCTCCAATAATGCTGAACCTTTGGGGAATGTGAAGTACCCCTATACTACCATCGATCCTAGGTTCTCCCTGGCCCGTAGTGGTAACATCAGATAGTGTCCTATCTATGGGTCAAATAGAATAAAACTGTGTACTTATGCTAAACTGAATTATTTGAAATAGAACTGTTTATATGTATAAAAATGGATTTGGCATTTAATAGCCTACAACGGTTGATATGTCATAAAAAACCAAACCAAACCACCACCATCCAGTGACAATGTTTTTAAGAAGTCAGTTATAACATCGGGTGTAAAACATCATAATTGCAGTAATAGTTGAAGTAGTATCCTACACACTCCCTGGGCAAGAATAGACAAGCCCAAAATTTTTTATTTAACCGACTTCTTGTTCTATTATTTTTGCAGCTATATTCTGTTTTGTTGAATAAAGCTTAGTACATTTACAGGCTTTTACGCAAATGAGTGTTGACTCATAGCGACCAACTGAATTAGTGAGTTTGATTACTGCGTGAAAGAGATTCAGGCGCTAGCCTGCCCCATTTTTTTCTTCAATCTCTTCAAATCATCGAAAGTTCATTTTCTTTCTTTCATCGAGACAATCTTTCATCAACAGTAACAGAGCTCCTTTCATCCAGCCATCATTTCTCCCCTTGGTTGCCTAGAGCAACTATGGAGGAAAACACAATTACCAACCTTAAGGATCTCTCTAAGAAGGACCTGAAAGCCCTCCAAAAGAAGCCATAAGAGCCGGTAGCGGGACCATCAACGCTAAAATCTGAATGGCTATCGCTACCGGCTTCCCAAATATTTCAGGAATTCTCATTCCTGGACATTCCACCGGGACAGAAAACACCAGGCACCAGTCTCCTGGGCAACAAAAAAAAAAAAAAAAAAAAAAAAAAAAAGAGAGAGAGAGAGAGAGAGAGAAAAGAAAAACTCGGAACTGTATGAAAAGGATAGTGTAGGGAAGTATGCTCCCTACTTCAAAGGTATGGAGATACTTCCCATTCCGGAATTGGTTATGGAAACCGAACCAAAGACTCTGTTTTACAGAATCACAGACTTGAGGAACAAGAGACTGGCGGAAATAAGGAAAGACACCTTCAAGGAGTTTTGAAATCCGCGGGCATCCCATGCCGGTATTTCTGCCAGCGAAGTTTCGCGACTTGAGATGTCCTGCTGCCCTCGGAGGAGCTGGCCAATAAGCTGGCCGGGAGCCACGTCACGAGCAAGTTCGTCCGTTTTGGGATGATATCGGAGAGTGGACGGCCCGCATGTAACCCAAGCAGCTCATGCTGCTCAAGGTTGGTTATGCCGTGGACAACGTTTTGCCTCAGTTTCAAGGTGAGAAGCGTGTGGTGTTTCTCGCGATCCTAGCTATAGCTAGAATGGTGATTTGGACGATGTGAAAGAAGGGATTCTATGACGATGCAAACTTTTCTCATCGGGATCTGATTTTGTTCTTTAGGCATCAGTTTAGGGTCAAAATCAGATGTGATAGAAAACGCTTGGATCACAAAATATTCAACAGAAGGTGGATGCATGCAGCGAGCTTGGTCATACAAAAGGGGGCAACGTTGGAATCATTCTTCCCTCCTCTTCCTGTGTATGGCGACTACGGACCGGGTCCTTCGAGAACCCACCCGGGGTATAGGTTATTTGTTCCCTATTAACCTAGTTAGCAGTATGTTGTGAGTCATTGTCCCCGTCATCTAGTTGTTAGTCTCCAAGGTCTTTTCTGCCCCCATTCTTTATTGTCCCTTAACCTTCGATCTTGGCCCATTTTTCTGAAGATCTTGGAATTCATATCTATATTCTCATTCCTGTGGCTTGCATAAATCTCCTGCACCACGCCTAACCCTGTGCTTATTTTGCATCTTTAGCTTAGTTTCCCTACTCCGCTAGGGAAGGTCCGACTTGTTTTTGGTCGCCTCGGAGCCTCTATTTGATAAATGGAGGGATGAGAGGGAAACCAAACGGGTGTTTATTTTGTTCTATTTTAATTTTTTCTTTCGCTCTCTGTGACTTTTGCTTATTCCCTAAGCTCAGGGCTGTCATCATGAGACAATTGAGGAGATGAAAGAGGCTGTGACGAAGGTCATTGACACGCTCACACAAGAGGAGTTCCATGGGGCCTTGCAGAAGTTGTTGGAATGGTACAACAAGTGCATTGCAGCCGGAGGAGATTACTTCGAAGGGGACTAGAGTTTCATGTGTGTTCTATCAATAAAAGTGTCCGCACGAAAAAAGTCTGGAAACTTATCATATGCACCTCGTAGAAACAGCAGCCAATGGTACACCAACAAAACCAAGAACCAAAGAGCTCAAATACAAATCTTTTTTATGGACCAACCTATTTTAGAATATCTTTATTCTCTCTTTGGACCTGCAACTAAAATTCATATATATATAGATATAGATATAGATAACAGTCTCATTACTACTAGTTCCATATATTTTTACAAAGATACATGTAATTAGTTGCCATGATTCGTTTATTTTAGGTTTTAATGATCTATTGAGGATTTTATCTGTTTTTTTAAAAACGCTTTAGAACGATTTCAATATATATATACATGCATGTGTGTGTGTGTGTGTGTGTGTATGTGTGTGTGTGTTATTTTGGAAGTAGCACTCTACAAAACAACAGATGTACGGACACGAACCTCCGATCTCCCAAACCATCCACCAAAGATGAGCAAAGCATGATACGTTCTGCTGGTAAAGTCCGGACGAACTCATAAGCAACGTTTCCTTATGGACTCATACGCATGGACACACTAGTGGTGGCTGATCAGCAAAAAGTTACATTTATCAGCTCTGTGCGAATACTGAGTGTCATCTAGAGGACTTACAAAGAGTGATGGATGGTAAGAGAGAGTCAAAGGAATCCGTGCTGTCACGTGCCTTGATGATGATGAGGATGATATATATATATATATATATACGTGGGTGGGCTGAAAATTTATTAGGTGAAAAATTCATATGATGACGTCATATCTGTTGTTGATAAGTTTTTAATCAATGGGAACCAAGCACTACAACATCGATGGAAGAAGTGGGTGGACCGCCAGTGGGACTATGTTGAAAAATTAACCCCATTTGGTAACATTTCATGAGAGTATCTTGGTCAGCCTATTGACATTTCAGTTGACTCCTGTGTATATATTTTTGTTTTCTTGGTATATTTATAAATATAGAATGTTCAATATTGGTGAAAGAGCATATCTATCTATCTATCTATCTAAGTTAGAACACCGTAAACACCGCTGTCCTTAGTAACAGTTTTTTTCTCATCTGTGAGATTGTCAGTTCAAATATATATAGGTATATACATATATATATATATATATATATATATATATATATATATATATAATTTATATATATATATATTAGGTCGGCTGAAAAGTTTATAGGCTGACCAAGATACTCTCGAGGAATATGACTAAATGAGGCTCATTTTTCAACATAGTCTCTTTTGTTGTCCACAGACTTCTTCAGTCGGTGTTGCAGTATTTGTATCTCACAGTCAAAAAGACGTGAACAGCAAATAAGATGTCATATTAACTTTTAAACTTATAAATTTTTCAGCTTAAGAACTTTTCTGCCCACCCACGTGTTTATATATATATATATATATATATATATATATATATATATGCATGCATACATATATATAGCAAATATCATTTTTGACATGCTTCATTAAATATCACAAATAAGAATAGCTTATTCATTTTTTTTTATCAAGCTTTACCTGTGCGACTCAATAAACACGAAAACGTGGGTGGAACAAGTTGCATTAAAAATTGTTAAACATTTTCTTAGCCGTATTTCGACTACTTTCGACTATCTTTGGTCATTATCAAGATCATGAGTTGATTAATTGATTTATTTTAACGGCATATTAACTTATCTCGAGCTTTTTTATGCATAGATGTTTGGGAATCGCGTTCATTGTGAGTTCATTTTTAAATTTTTTTGTGTAGTTTTTATAAAGGTTTTTTTTTTGCACACAGTCCTATCGAATACCAGTACTTTTCAAATAGATCTATTCGAACCATAGATGAGACCCTAACAGGTGCTACAAATCGGGATCAGAGTGGATCTGGGAATAATGGCAATGAATGGGTATTCTACATTCTTCAGATCTCCAAAAGTGGAGCCGTACAATAAGATGCGGTTTAAAGTCATACAAAAGACACCACCCCTTTTTGAGGGGGCGGGGGTTCCTCTCTGCAGGGGATACAGTCAGCACATTCTAAGCCCCGCTGATAGGAAAAAAATCGAGGTTCATGCTAAACAAACTATTCTCCGTTTCTTTTAATATTCATAGTCGACGGTATAGGTTTGACATCACACATGGATTCACGAAATTGCATGCATGTCGTATGTAAATAGATTTAAAAAAATCGATAATTATAATAATACTAGCGTAAGCTGGTGTGAAAAATTTGCAAGGAAAGAAATAATAATAATAATGATAATAAGAGTTTACCTGAAAATAATTTGGGGGATTAAAAAGTCCCTATTCTAAATGAAGACATTTTAATTCCTAAAATTATTTTCAGCTAAACTATTTCGAAATCGCGAAATAGATTTGTTTAAATTTACCGCGCTAAACTCTAATTTAGGTGGAATGGATAGAAAGAAAGAAAGAAAGAAGAAAAAAAGAAATTCTTTAGAATAGAACATTCTAGAATGTCACGTGATCTCTATTTCTTAGAATATATATATATATATATATATATATATATATATCCCTCCCACCAATAGTTAGATGGTAGGGATCAAACTATTAGGGCAAATAAACGAATCTTTGCTGCGTGGTGTTCGAAGAAAATCGGGTCAGAAGAATTTCTTTAATTTAAAAAACATTGATTTTCCGTTACTTAAAAAAATCTTTTGGTGAAATTTAGTATCTTAAATGAAGACTTTTTAATTCCCAAAATTATTTTCAGCTAAACTATTTCGAAATCACAAAATAGATTTGTTTAAATTTACCGCGCTTATGTTGTATACTCATATGCCGATGCATACAGAAACATATTCAACACAATAAAGACGATCGGACACAGTTCTTTAGAAAAATATACCTCTCACTTTATTTGAAAGGGTTCGAAAGGGTTACGAAGGGTATTATTGTGTGAGAGGTGAGTTGGAGACTGAACAGAACTGCAACATATTGAACCCTACTCTTCTGGCCATAACAGCGTTTCTTTCCCGTTCTCCTGGGCTGCTCAACCGGAGGCCCAGCCTCCGCTGGAACATGGTTCTCATTCCAGCATCTTCTCTCCAACTGATCTGAACTTCCTTCGCCGGGGTTATATAATAATTTGACGTCCACCTACTTCCTGCGAGCGTCACAATTTCGCACTCAATTCAACCCCTAATCTCCTGATATTTTCGACCGGATACACCTGTTATTTACACTGGTGCATTTCTTCTTTTGACAGCTTGGCCGGGTCAGAGGTCAATATGCAACACTTAACTCTATCTGGCACATCTATGACTTCTCTCAATCGGAGTAAAATACGTACCTGATATAGCTTAAAAGCGCAAAGTAAGAACAGCTACCGTCCTCCAAACAACCGGAAAGATATCAGGAGCCTCCTCTTTATTTCCGCTGAGGCTGTTCAAAATAGAGTAGTAGATATAAACCAGAGAGGTAATACAGGAAAACCTGAAACTTGTTCAGGTTTAGTTCGAGAAATAAGGCAAAAATAGCAAGATAATGGACTTTAACTAAACTTAGGGTGTTTTTACCCGCTGTTCGTGAATAGTCACCGTGACTGTTCTTGGTCACATCTGTGTCAAGCGCGCAGATAATAAACAACCCCTGGGTCTGGTATAGCCACAATATACCACCCATAATAAAAATGTTTAATCAAAATATGTCATAACGTAGAACACAGGCAACAGACACATGATCGGCAGGTACTCTCCTGAAAGCCAACATGGGACACCAGATCGTCATCCTGCGAATGTTGGCTGTTCTTTTTACCAGTACACGAATGATGATTTAAGGAACCACACCAACCAGAGACGTAAATGCAAAACACGGACGAGTGAAGACAACCAACTTGCACTACACTGCTATTTTAGGAGCAACGCTTCACAAAGAGGATATAGGAAAAGAAAGATAGATAACTGGAAAGAATGTGCTAGTTTTTAGACTTGCCGACCAAGTTAGAACAATAATAAAGAAAGGTTTGTTTTCTGACCTTGAAACACTAGAAATACACCAGAAAATAAATAATGAACTAGATAATAATACAGTAACAGACACATCAAGAATTATCAAACAAAAACAGCCAAATAGAAATGAACAGCCAACTTCGGAAAATGAAAACGCCACACAAACAACGCACAAGCAAACAACCTAAAAGAAACGCTATCACAAGAACAAAAGGTAAATTTAGAAAATTTAAAGAGAATTATGAACAATAAAAAGACTACCTTACCATCATTAAGAAACATTGAATGGAGAACAGTTAAGACGGAAACGAATAGAATAAGTCAAGTACTACCTTATATATCAACGAATAATATAACCGTATTAAATGAACTAATCTATGCAGGGGCGAATTTGGTTTGTGAGAAAATTGGGATTTCCTCAAAAAGTACGAAGAAAAAATCAAAACAAGAATGGGAAATTTGACTGGAAACGCAGATAAAAAAAATCTATGATGGAATACATGGTTTCTGGTTCAAGAAATTCACCCCCATTCACGACAGACTAGCACTAGAAATGAACAGATACCTACAAAGAGAACACGTACCCGAATTGATGACCAAAGGAAAGACCAAATTGATCCAAAAGGACCCAAGCAAAGGAACGGGTCCAAACAACTACAGACCCATAACCTGCCTACCAATGACGTGGAAAATATTAACAGCACAAATAAGGGAAGAGATTTACTACTCGCTAACAAGCTGCAGATTGTTCCCTAAGGAACAGAAAGGTTGGCGCAAAGGATCCAGAGGCACAGAAGAGTTACTCTACATCGACCAGCACATACTAAACGAAAGCAAGCCCAGACAGAAAAATCTAGCTATGGCCTGGATTGAATACAAAAAGGCATATGATATGTCTCGCAAAGCTGGATAATAAAATGCCTCAAAACGTACAAAATATCAGATGAAGTCATAAACTTTATCGAGAAAACCATGAAAACCTGGAGAGTGGAATTGACAGCAGGAGGAAGAAACTTAGCTGAAGCAAAGAAGCAAAGATCCAAAGAGGTACATTTCAAGGAGATGCACTATCACCATTACTGTTAATAATTGCCATGACGCCACTTAAGCAAATACTCAGAAAATGCACAAACTTGAAAAAAAACTGGAGACTCGAATACACACAGAATATACAGTCAGGACATAGGAATGGAATGTGGCATAGAAAAATTTGCCATGCTAGTAATGAAAAGTGGCAAACGACATCTGACTGGCGGAATGAAACTACCCAATCACGACAAGATTAGAACGCTCGGAGAGAAGGAAACCTACAAATATTTGGGCATCTTGGAGGTTGACACCGTCAAACAAGTGGATATGAAAGAAAAGATTAAGAAAGAATATCTCAGGAGAACTAGAAATCTGCTCGAGATAAAACTCTCGAGCCGAAACCTTATCAAAGGAAGACATACCTGAGTTGTATCCCTCGTTAGATATTGGGGACCCTTTTTAAGGGGACCAGAGAAGAACTTAAGCAAATGGACCAAAGAACAAGAAAACTTATGACCATGCATAAGGCATTACATCCCAGAGACGACGTTGACAGACTATATGTATCAAGAAGATGGGAGGAAGAGGACTTACCAGCATTGAAGACCGCGTTGAGGCATCGATACAACGACTCGAAGAATACAAAGAAAAATACGAAGTAGGACCGATTACAGCCATAAAAAACGAGACAGACAACACGATAGCCAACTGAATGACAATAACTAGAGAAGAAAAATGGGAAGAAAAACAACTCTAACGACTAATAAACAACATCTCACACGAGAAATCCTAGACGTGGCCAAGAAAAGGAAACTTTAAAAGAGAAACTGAATCTCTCTTAATAGCAGCACAAAACAACGCCATAAGAACCAATCAAATCATAAATAAGACGCAACAAAATAGCAAATGTAGGTAATGTGGCGATAGAGACGAAACAATCAATCACATAATAAGTGGATGCGGCAAATTAGCGCAGAAGGAATATAAGACTAGACATGACTGGGTCGGTAAGGTGATCCACTGGGAGATGAGCAAGACATTTAAATTTGACTATACGAACAAACGGTATATGCACAACCCAGAATCTGTCATCGAAAATGACACATAAACTCGAATGGAACTTTGACATACAGACGGATCATCTAATCTCAGCCAGAAGACTAGACCTTATAATAATCAACAAAAAAAGAGAATTTGCAAAATTGTGGACTTTGCTGTCCCGGCTGATTACAGAATTAAACTGAACGAAAATGAAAAGAAGGATAAATATCTCGACCTTGTTAGGGAATTGAAAAAACTACGGAACATGAAGGTGACAATTATATCAATCGTGATTGGTGCTGTTGGTACAGCCACTAAAGGATTATTAAAGGAACTGGAGGAATTGGAGGTTGGGGCACGTGTGGAGACCATCCAAACTACTAGATTATTGAGAATGGCTAGAATACCGAGAAAAATTCTGGAGAACTGAGGAGACTTGCTGGCACTCAAATTCCAGTGTAAAGCCATCAGCTAAAACTGATGTGAACAACTTTCAAGGAGTAAATAATAATGAAGTGGAGAAACATACAGGAATGTACAAGTTTAGATTCTTGTTCACTTAGTAAGTGTTATTATAATTAATTAGAGTAAATTTCTTTACCAAAAAGGTTTCTTTATGCTCTTTTCACTCCACGAATTATTAATGAAATCACGTGACCTACGAAAATTATATTAACAGACGAACGTATTCATAGAAAGCGGGAAGATTCTGCTGCCAATTCTCAAGCAAAGAGTTTGGTTTAAAGCGCTTTACAAATCTCCTTCTTTATTTCTCTCTTTCTTTCTTTCTTTCTTTCGCAGTCTGTTTTCATCTATCTATCTATCTATCTATCTATCTCAGTTTCTATGTATCTATTGCAGTAATTTCAAAATTCACGTGTTGTAACTAGGACTTTTTGAAGTATCAGTATTGGTCTGTTGTGGCCATTTTAGATTTTAGGTTATAAATACATACATACATACATATATATGTGAGTATGTGTGTGTGCATGTATGTATAAATCGAATATATATATATGTGTGTGTGTGTATGTGTGTGTATTTGAATATATGTTTTGCCATATTTATGAAAAACAGTGCTCAATATCGGTGATAGAGAAGATACATTTCAGTCAGGATTACGTAGACACAAAGTCAACGCTGATTAGCGACTGTCAGCTTTTCGCCAACGCAATCATCTGACCAAGTTGTTCCCATGCGGTGGGTGTTCATTTCTATACTGTTGTGTGGAGCCTGATAGGTGGGTGGTCCACTTTGTACGACATTATGATAAGGGCGCTCTAGTTTATACTACGTAATTATTTACGCAGATTTATTTGGGATTTGTTGAATTATTTACTCTGTGTTAGAGTGTTCGTCAATGATCCGGGAGACCTGGGTTCAATCCCAGGTCGAGTCATACCAAATAACTAAAAAAATGGTACTTGATGCCTCCTTGCTTAACACTCAGCATTATAAGGTACGGATCAAGGGTAAAGTGGAGCAATTCGGGGAAAGGAGTAGCGCCTTCCCCTACACCTTGGTGTAAAAGTAAGTAAGTAAAGTTAGCGACCGTAGTCGAGGGTGACCCGAAGGCTCCCTTTTCGATAGCTACTACACCAAGGTGTAGGGGAGGGCGCTACTCCTTTCCCTGTATATCTCTACTATATCCTTGATCCTTATCTTATAATGCTGAGTGCTAAGCAAAGTATTGTCAAGTACCATTTTTTGAGTCTTTGGTATGACCCGACCAGGGATTGAACCCAAGTCTCCCGGGCCATTGACGAACACTCTAACCATTATGCCAATGTTCGGTACACCTTGGTGTAGTAGCTATCAAAAAGGGAGCCTTCAGGTCACCCTTGACTAAGGTCGCTAACTTTATTTTATTTTCTCCGATATGTTTTATGATTTTCAAGTGTGTTTATTTATTTATTATCATCATTTTATTATTTGCGATTTTCCCCAGTAGTGTTAGCTGATGGTCTGTCACTGGAGTTTGAATGACAGTAAGCCCCCCCCCCCAAGATTTCCAGGACTCCTCTCAGTGTTCTGGTCGATCTCAGCAAAAATATCGTCTGAATGATCTCGTTTCTTCCTCTGATCACCAATTTCTCCAGTCCTTTTTCCAAGATTTTGGAAATCGTTCCAAGCGCACAAACTACAATTTGTATTGCCTTCACCCTAACATTTCCCAGCCTTTTTTTTTAGTTCCCTGGCGAGGTCCAAGAATTTGTCAATCGTTATTTTTTAATTTTCACTCAGTGGCCCGCCGGAACATTAAAACCCACAAGACAATAAACTTAAAAAAAAAAAAATTAACTCTAGATTTGGTCTTCTGGCCGAGAATGAGTCATCCGTTTGTATCTCAAAAGCATCATGGGTGAAATCTTAGAATATGAGTTCGAACTCAAGTCGTACTATTACATTCTCTTTCGGACTAATGCCCTTAGGAAAGGTATGAATACTCTTATCCTCCCATTTATGGGTTCAATAATACCACTTCTCTACTTCAACGAATGTAGGTTTGGCATTAAATAACCCACAAAGTTTGATATTCCATAAAATAAAGAAATCAAACTAAAACTAACCCAAGAAAAGGCAAGATCGTTAGGATGAGAGACTCTTCCACATCCTTTATACTTACAAGATTTGATAATCCAACAGATTTTCATTGGTTTCCATCACTCGAACATTACATACATATAGAAACAAAGAAGTTGAAAACAGTCGTCCAAACTTTTTTCGTGGAAAAACCCAACTTTCTTTAAACATGATATCAAAAATTTGCCTTCAGCCTGGGCGAAAGTCGTTGAAAATGAATGTCATTACGTTTTTGATGATAATTTTTAAAGAATTTACTTATATTTGCTTTTGAATTTTTTTTTTTTTTTCATCCTGTCTGGTAAAACCTAATTACTTTCAGAACGCCCAAATATATACTATTATTACTCATTTACACCTTCAACGACGGACTGTGGCTGAAGTGATCGGACATTTGTGGAAAAGTGATTGACCACGTGAAAGAGTTGAGAATGTATGGATAATCCTAAGTTGGCTATGGGCAGTCATGTGGTATTTCGAGAAATTTAGTAAGATTCTTGTGACGAGGAAGTGTTTACTCTTGGAGTCTATGTGAAAATGCATTCTCCCCTTGGAAGTGGGGGGCGATTTCTGTGACTGTTTTCCTCCATCGACTCAGCAATACAACATGTCTTTTTTATTGCGAGACTGATTCAAAAAGAAACGTTGCACCCGAAATAAACGTCAGCCTTGTCGACGGGGTTAAGAATATGCTGATTGTATTCCATGCAGGAAGATAAGGTCCTCTATACGCATAAAAAGTGGAGGGCCTTGGGTATTACGCTAGACTAGAGCTTCGCCGTTGACCGAGAATGAAGCTCTAGTCTTGGAGATATGGGGAGTGTGGTGTACCCCTTCATTGCCAGTTTAGTATCACCCAAAGTACTTGTACCTGTTAGGGTCCCATTTATGAGTCAAATTGATCAATCAATCGTCTATTTTTTAAGTGAAGTATAGCTGATTTGAAATAAATCTTTTTTTTCGTCCTTTTTAAAGAATGATTGCCGTATCAAGGCTGAAGAACCCAATTTACCTCACTATTTACACTAATTGAAAGTGAAGTAGAATAAACGAATTTAT
Source organism: Sepioteuthis lessoniana (assembly GCA_963585895.1). Lineage (NCBI taxonomy): Eukaryota > Metazoa > Mollusca > Cephalopoda > Myopsida > Loliginidae > Sepioteuthis > Sepioteuthis lessoniana. The sequence goes on from OY757926.1 coordinate 9,232,565, forward strand.
GCTTTTCCAAAAAGCAATTACTGCGAAGCGAAACAGCTTCGTACAGGATTCGAACTCGGCACACCATGTCCATTTTTTTCGACGATAACCGTTACGCCACATGTGCCTTCACATTTATTATTATTATCATTATCATTATGGTTATTATTATGATTATTAATAATATTATTATTACTATGTGTATATATCATTGGTCTAGTCGGTAGAGTGTTTCGGGAGACCTGGGTTCAATCCCAGATCGCGTCATACCAAAGACTTTAAAAATGGTACTTGATACCTCCTTGCTTAACACTCAGCAATATAAGTTACGTATCAAGGGCAAAGTGGATCAATCCTGGGAAAGGAGTAGCGCCCTTCCCTACACCTCGGTGTAGTAGCTATTGAAAAGGGAGCCTTCTGGTCGCCCTCGACTAAGGTCGCCAACAACTACATATGTGTATGTGTGCGTATGCGCGCGCGCGCGCGCGTGTGTGTGTGTGTGTGCGTTCCTGTGAGTATACATGTGTGCATGTATGTGTGCGCGCGCATGTATGTGAGCACGTGTGTGTTTGCATGCTTGTGAGTATGCATGTGTGTATGTGTGTGTATGCGTGTGTGTGTGTGTATGTGTGTGTGTATGTGTGTGTGTGTATGTGTGTGTATGCGTGTATGTGTGTGTGTGTGTGTGTGTGTGCATGTTCATTAAAGGATCAACGCAGTGCAGCAATCATCTTCAATCGCTGTGACCTCTTGTCAGAATAACTAATTGTACATGGAGACATGTCTTCTGGGTAAACAAAGTAAAAGATTTCAAATTCATAATATATTTCTACCTTACTGCACTAGATTTAATGTATAATTCAGTAAATAATTATCTTCATCTTAGCTGAGCATAATATTCCTGCACCTTCTCAACCTCAGTATATATATATATATATTTAATACTCATCACGATGTCTAGACTATGTGACGTGGACGTTGCTCAAAGCCATATTTTTAAATGGATAAAAAAACAAATTTCTTATAACGGTCAACCGATCCGACTGCCAACTTTGAGTAATTGCTCACGGCACGTGCCTGATACACACACACACACACACACACACATATATATATATATAGAACATCATTGACGATGTGGTCAGGGTTCCTTGAAATGTATATATAAGATATATGAGAAAAATTGGAATAAATCCGACGGTGTCAAAATATAAAATATGAAAAAAAAAAAAAAAATGAAATATACGAATATTATGCCATGGTTTGACTTTTTTTGTGTGTTTTTTAAAAACATCTTTAGGGCGATGTTGGTATGTTATGTTACGTTTCATCCAACAATTATCTCAAGTGAAAAAATGGAAAAAAATATAAAAGAAAAAAAAAACAGTGTTCTATTATCGTTAATAATTACTAATCCCGTCTCATACATTATAAAAGAGAATAGAACGCGAAGAATTTTCTCATTTTTTTCGTTTAATTTTTTCATTTGAAAATGATTTTCGGATAAGATATGATATAACTTACTAACATCGCCCAGAAGTTGCTTTAACAAATAAACCAAAACGTTTACGTGGCATAATACTCATTTATAAAATAAATACATCACTATCATTTTTTAAACTTCATTTGTACATATCAGATGCAGTTTAGTCTCATATTCAGGTATAAGAAGATTACTTTGATGGTTAATTGTACAAATTATTTTATAATTTAGTTTTGTCAGGTCGCAGATAATTTAGGGGTCTTTTAAGTTAGCTAAATTCTTCGTGTGGAAATGTAAGTCAAATTGGAAAAGTCAAACGTGTACACAAAGGGATGCTGAGGTTAGCACCTCTCGTCAAAATAACGTTGGGGAAGACAGGAAGACCAAATGTAAATAAAATCGATTCATGTGGTGTCATAAGTTTGAGGGAAAATAAGAACATAATGAAAGTTAGAAACACGTGTGATGATCATGATTGTGTGAAGCAATAATTAAGTGAGCTGACGTCACACTAATGATATAAATAATTGTAGAATATATAATAGTTTGCGAATTTTGAAAATTAATCAGTTGTGAGTTGTCGGTTGTTGGTTGAGTTAGAGTTGAGATAAGTTGAAATCCACAGAGGCCTTCGGGTCAACGACAATGGGTGGGTGACTCTGTGTAGCGGCAAGTGTGTGTCTGTTCATAGGTCCTTACAAGTTCTGTGTGTATGTGTGTGTATGTGTGTCTCTCTCTCTCTCTTGTGCTTCGATGAGGGCTAGAAAAACTGTTTATTGTCTGAATAATAATCACGTTCATATCTGGAACAGCTGAGTCACCTTGTGTTTGAAGAAGTAAAATCTATTGATGTTTGAGATGCTACCATGATGTTGCACTTTTCACGTTCGGTACGGTGATTAGCATAGTATCACACAGGACGTTTGTTAGGAGCGGGGTTCTCACCCATCTGCAAAGACTCCGCTCGGGCAGGATATGACACAAGGTCAATTTTTTAAGCGAAGTAAGTAAGTAAAGTAGGCGACCATAGTCGAGGGTGACCCGAAGGCTCCCTTTTCGATAGCTTACTACACCAAGGTGTAGGGGAGGGCGCTACTCCTTTCCCTGGATTGCTCCACTTTACCCTTGATCCGTACCTTATAATGCTGAGTGTTAAGCAAGGAGGCATCAAGTACCATTTTTTGAGTCTTTGGTATGACTCGACCTGGGATTGAACCCAGGTCTCCCGGGCGATTGGCGAACACTCTAACCGCTAGGCCAATGTCCGGTTAAGCGAAGTAACAGGTTTGAATTCAGAGTTTTCCTTCTCCTAGACTAGTTGCCTCACCAAGGCAGAAGAACACAGTCTGCCCTACTATTTACCCATAGCTGAAGGGAGAATAATTGGATTCATACCTTTCCCAAGGGTATTAGTGCTATGTGAAATGCAATCAGTCTCGTCCAGGATTTGAACTCGTGTCGCCGTGTCCGTTTCCTGCGACGATAACCATTACACCACGGGCACCTCCATCAGTCGGTGTATCCTGCAGCTCTAGCCGACAGGGTGATATACAATGTCTGTCTCAATAGGAATGAAACTATGTAAAAAAATGATAACTTCATTACAAATAAACTTTATCTCTTTTTGAAATCACTCACTGACGATTACGTTGTTCTCACTTTGGAAGTCTTCAACTGACACTGCTTGGTTTACCACAACTTATTATGTATTCTTAAAGGTTCCAAAATGCCAATCACAGACCCGGGTTTTGGTATTGGGGAAAAGGATATAGTTAAAAGAGCGCAGATTAAGGATGTGCAAGGATTTTGGTATCATAGAAACATTTTCGGGGGTAGGGGCGCTGTTCGAAATTTTCGTTTATTTTTCGTGACACTTGTCTAAGGTTTCTGGTTGGTTGTTTGGTAGTTCGCATTTTATGGCATATCAACCTTTGTTGGTTATTGAACGCCAAATCCATTTTTATGAAAATAGTTCTATTTCAAACAATTCAGTTTAGCATAAGTACGCAGTTTAAATGTAAGTACAGTTTAATTCTGAAAAACATTTCTATTTCAAGCTATTCAGTTTAGTCAAGCAGTTCTAATTCAGCTAATTCAGTTTAGTAAAAGTACGGATTTTGTTTACCCACAGTTAAATGTCAAAACAGTTCTATATTAAACAATTCAGTTTAGCCTAAGTACAGTTTCAATGTCAAAAAACAGTTCCATTTCAAATAATTCAGTTTAGCATAGGAACGCAGTTTAAATGTAAGTACGGTTTAATTGTCAAAAACATTTCTATTTCAAGCTATTAAGTTTAATCAAACAATTCAGTTTAGCATAAGTATGCCGTTAGTTCTATTTAACCCATAGATAGGCCCCAATCAGGTGCTATCAGAGTTGACCTGGGAGCAATGGCAATGAAGGGGCGCTCCGCATTCCCCAAAGGTCCAGAATCACTGGAACCTCACCATCATATTGTTTAGTGTCATATCAGGACACTCATTGGGGAAGGGGTTTTACCCCTCTGCAGAGGTGCAGTTGGTGTATTCTACAGCCCCCCCCGCCGGCAGGGCAATAAGGTTTCTGATGTGAAGTTCAATTATTTATACATATAAATACAAAAAATATTGCACATGATAGGATTGAGTAGTATCTCATAGGTTGATGGAGACATCAGGCTTATAAGTTACAAATATTCACTCTGTCTTCATATACATGGCTCTAAACGAATACATGCGTGTACATGCACACGAATAAATGAGTGTGAACAGAAATACATGAAAATAACACACATACATACATACTCCTTCACTCACACGGACATTTTTGGTCATCATTCAATTGAATAAGTTCACTTCGCGTGGATACTCAGTGCAATGGATAAGGCGTTTGGCTGCAAAGTGCTTCCGAATGAAACAATTCCAGCTATAAGTAAAATAACAAGTAATATATACGACAGCTTAACACTATTTCTCGGTCTTGGTTAATATAATTAGAACTGTCTACGCCACTGGATTTAACAAAGGTTCAGTTTGAGATTCTGTGTAGGTTCCAAAGTTTGATATGAAACATCTGAAGAAAGCCGAAGGACATATCAACCGAAACTTTGTGAGTATAATGATGAAGGTGCCCGTAGTGTAATGGTTATCGTCGTAGGAAATGGACACGGCGACACCAGTTCAAGTCCTGGACACGGCTGATTGCATTTCACATAGCACTAATACCCTCCAGCTATGGGTAAATTGTAGGGCAGACTAGGTAAGGCAACTAGTCTAGGAGAAGGAAAACTCTGAATTCAAACCTGCTAAGCTCCACTTAAGAATTGATCTTGTGTCATATCCTGCCCGTGCGGAGGGGTTAGGTAAATATAGATAAAGATGAAGACAATAATTCCAAATATTCTTAGTGATAAAAATTTTCAGGGCATATTTAACAAAACGTATTTCTAATAATCCAGGATTACTTAGCTGAATGTTGATAGGGCTTAGAGTATACTGATTGTATCCCGATGCTGAGAGATAAGATCCCGCACACACACTTAACTGCATCAAATTGTGCTGTTAGAGATCTGGAAGACCGTTACTCATATCTCTATTCTAAACAGGGTCGTTATACCTGTTAGGGTCCCATCTATGGTTCAAATCTGTTTAAAAGTTATTGGTTTTCGATAGGAAAACAAAAACTCTTAAGAAACAATAACAACACACAAATAACTTTTAAACTGATCTATTTGACCATTAACAGGTACTTTGGGTCAGAGTGGACATGGAAGTAATGGCAATAAATGGATACTCCAGAAATGGAATCGCAACGTCGAATGTAGTTTAGTATCTGTTGTACTCCCTACATAATGAAATCCCCCTCCTCCGTAAATATACGTCAAAGGAGTGTCACCAGGGTGGACCAGACCCACATGACACAATCACGTGTGATAGCACTTGCGTAGTGGACAATAGTCGCTACCCGACTGGACTCTCAGTTTCCTATCAACTCACTACTGTCTTACCCGGTTCACTTGTATCTTGTTTCTGTTGCTTGAAGATATATGTTTTTCTATCAACCCTTTTTGTGTTCCCCATGTCTTTCTTTTGTCACCATCACAACAGTATCATACTTAGAACATCCCTTTTTTTTAGTGGGGATTACCCCTTTGTAGAGGATAAGTCAACAGATTTAAAGCCCTACTTATGTTATATTTTCACCTTCGCCCCGGCCCCAAAATGCTATTCCTAGGTAATACACCGGAAGGAAGTGACACATTCCAACGGCCAGTAATCGAAAGAGATCGCGTGGGCGGATTAAGGCTTATGATATGGGAAAAGGTGAAGGTCCCATTCTGCCATTACAGTCATGCACCGGAAGAGAGTAACCTCTGAACTGCATGACAGTTATTTCCGCTTGATGACGATTAAACATTCGATTTCAAAGATCCAGTAGGCGATCGTGTGGGCGTTGAGTTATTATTTAACTCAGTTGAGTTTGAGTCCCCGAAGCAGTTGCCAGTAGAATTCCAGAGTTGGAGTAGACCCCAACATCTAAGAGAACAATAAAGACACAACGTGACAGTCATAACAGTGGGGTCAAAATTTGAAGTTTATGTTCAGTCTCCACCATCCTCTCACATGCAAACCTTCAACAACCCTTTCGAACCCTTGCAATAAAGTGAGAGGTGAATATTTTTCTAAAGAAGTCCTTCCTGTGTCTTCCTTCCTGCGTCTTTATCATGCGTCCTTCATTCCTGCGTTTGTCTTTGATATTGTGTTGTTGTGATGCTGAATGAAGATGTATATGTATACAACACTTACAAGGCGTATAATATAGACAAATAGTGCTAGTTTCAATAATATACTACCATATTTACCAACCCCCTCCACTCGGGCAGGATATGACACAAGGTCAATTTTTTAAGCGGAGTTTAACAGTTTTGAATTCAAAGTTTTCCTTATCCTAGACTAGTTGCCTCACCATAGCTGGAGGACCTAGTCTGCCCTACTATTTACCCATAGCTGGCGAGAGAATAATTGGATTCATACCTTTCCCAAGGGTTTTAGTACTGTGTGAAATGCAATCAGTCCAGGATTTGAACTCGTGTCGCCGTGTCCAATTCCTGCAACGATAACCATTACACCACGGGCACCTCGATAATATACTACTTTAATTCAAATAACCGGAAGTGAACTTACTATCATCATCATCATGTCGTGCTGCTAACACGGATATCCCTGACCCTCTCTCGCCACTTCTCCCTATTGTTCATCGCCTCTGGCAGGTCTTCAGGGCTACATCCCGTATCCTCACATAGCTGCTGTATGTATGTTCGAGCTGGTCGTCCTGCTTTTGCTTGGCCATATGCAGGGGTCCATAGGAGTACATCACTTATGAGCTCGACCTTGCTTCTCCAGCAGTGTCCTGCATATCTGGTTCGTCTAGCTTGGATAGTTTTCATGATAGGAAATAGGTGGCCGTATAGTTGGTGCCTTGTGGGGTGTTGCTGCCAAGACTCGTTCAATATTGCTCGCAACATTCTTGTGTAATTGCCGTCCAGCTTCTTCTCCAGCCGTTTTGTTAGCGTCCAAGTAGTGCATCCATATAGCAGTATCGACAGGACCGCTGCTTGGAAGAAACTGCGTTTCATTTTATCGGTCAGGTTTGATTTCCATGTGATCGAAATGTATAATATATTGAAGGTTTTATAGCAGGTAAATGTATATAATTGAATGAAAACGAAATGAATTTGTGTGAAAATGTATGCATGTTATTTTAATGTATTTCTGTACACACACGTGTGTGTTTGTTTAGAGCGATGTATATGCAGACATGTTTGTTTTCTACTGAGTAGGTGCATGTGTTTGTTAGTGAGCATGTAGGTGTGTGTGTGTTTTCGGAAGAGAGAGAGAGAGAGAGAGAAAGAGTCAGACAGTCAGACAGATGGAGTGAAAAGGCGATGAAATCTGAGACTGTAAGTATGAAATAGACTTTTTTGTTTATCTATGTATACGAACGCCTGCTTATTACTCACTTCACCCACTCTTCCATCCTATCAACCAATCCACCAACCCACCCACAAGATTACATACCTTCTTAACTACCTGCCTTCCGTTCCTATCTGCTTACTTTGCCACCAGTTTGTCCTCTTGCCTGTCCGGTCATTCTGACTATTTTCTTTCTTGCCTACCTATGCTGTTACGACATATTTTCATAGATTCACCTTTTCAATTGGCCAACTTCAGAGGTCATATCTCTCTCTCTATATATATATGTATATATATAATGCCAACAATAGTTTATGAAAAGTAGTCTCATAAATGAGACGAACATTGAACATCTTATTAATTTTTTAATTAAACTTTTTCTTGTTTCTTAATTAGAACTCTACATCTTCAAACTTTTTGATCTTCAGTTTTCGGTGAAACATATAAATGTCCAAGTGCTTCAGATTTACCTCTGTGATTTCTTATTTTCTAAACTGAAAAAAATCATGTTAAGGCTTAAATTTCAGGACGTGAAAGACATTAAAAGAAACAATTAGGACCAATGATGTTAAAGCGAAAATCGATAAGACGTAAGAGATTATTAATCACATCGTGAGCAAATGCTGTAAACTAACAAGAAAATTAAACACGATTGGGTAGACAAGGGAATCCACTTGGAATTGTGCAAGAAATTAAAATTTGACGATACTGATACATATTGACCTTTGACAGGCCGAGTCGTGTGGATTTCAAAAAACAGGATATCATATTTACCAACCCCTCTGCTCAGGCAGGATATGACACAAGGTCAATTTTTAAGCGGAGTTTAACAGGTTTGAATTCAGAGTTTTCCTTCTCTTAGACTAGTTGCCTCACCTGGCTGAAGAACCCAGTCTGCCCTACTATTTATCCATTGTTGGAGGGAGAATAATTGGATTCATACCTTTCCCAAGGGTATTAGTGCGATGTGAAATGCAACAAGTCTCGTCCAGGATTTGAACTCGTGTCGCCGTATCCATTTCCAATGACGATAACCATTACACCACGGGTACCTCCATAAAAAAAAAACAGGATATGCAGCAGTGTCTTAAGGTAAGCAAGGGACAGCGGAAATGCCTCGTGAACTCCATGAGAAGAAATGTGTGGACGTCATAAAAATATATAAAGATGAAAGCAGTCAGCAGAGTAGACACGTCGTGCCGTTTTGGGCGCTAGCCGCGGGCGAAATTTCGAGTTGAGAAGCAGGGCCTGTATCAGGCTCTGCATATGTCTATCTCAACGTAGTGTAAACACTAGAACTTCTTGACTGCCTATCTCTTTCCCATGCAGCCATTTCGCCACGACTTTCGTAAATAAAACGAGAGTTTATATTTTTATAAGTAAGTATTGTTGTCACTTGCTCTCCTGATGTACAACTAAATAGTATATGCACAAACCAGAATCCATCCAAGACAATGAGACACATGAAATTCTCTGGGACTTTGAGATTCACACGGTTGGTCTAAACCCGATCAGAAGACTTGACCAAGTACTGATTAATAAAAAAATAATTTTTAAAAAAATTGGCCGTCTAATTGATTTTGGCGTTTCAACGGACCACAAAAGGAAAATAAAAGAAAGCAAAAAGTTAGACAGATACTTAAACCTTACCAGTGAATTAAAAAAAAAAGTAGAACATAAGGGTGACGGTGATATTAATTCTAATTGGTGCGCTTGGGACGGTCCCAAAAGACTGGAGGAATTGGAAATAAGAGGAAGAACGTGACCATCCACATTATAGTATTATTAATATTGGTCAGTGTAGTGAGAAGAGTCCTGGAGATCTGAGGAGACTAGCTGTTACTCAGACTCCAGTGAAAGACCACTTACTGACTCTGGTGGAAAAAAAAATCACAAGGAATAATAATAATAATAATAATAATAATAATAATATATTGTGATAAAATTGATAACTACATAATAAGCGAAAGCAGCAAAGTAGCACAAAAAAGTACAAAACAAGGCTTGATTGAGTAGGAAAGGTGATTCATAAGGAATTGTGCAAGAGATTAAAATTTGACCATTCTAACAAATGAAATATACTCAAACCAGAATCTATTCAAGGAAATGAAACCCAGGAAATTCTTTGAAATTTTCAGATACGGATTTTCTAATCACTGAAGACCAGAGCTAAAGTTTATTAACAATGTTTATTAATGTTTATTAACAAGAAGGTAAGAACTTATCATCTAGTAGACCTCAGAGGGAAAATTAAAGAAAGAGAAGGGAGATAGAAGTACTTGGATCTTGCTAGAGAGATAAAAATGCTGTGGAACATGAAGGTGATGGTGATACTAATTGTATTTAATTTGCTTGGAACGATTCCGAAAAAACTTGGAAGAAAGACAGGAGGAATTGGAAATCAGAGGAAGAATCATTACCATACAGACAACAGCATTGTTAAGATTGGCTAGAATACTGAGAAGAGTCCTGGAAGAAACTAGCTGTCGCCAAGAATTCAGCGAAAGACCACCAGTAGGGACTTGAGTGAAAAACTAGCAGGGAGTGAAATAACAATAAGTGGATAAACTAAGGAAATTGCACTTGAGATGACCTGGACATGGCTGAGAAAAGGCAACCTGAAGAGGGAAAATGAATTTCTTTAAATTGCAGCACAAAATAATGCTATCAAAAACAATCACGTCAAATCAAAAGTTGATGATACACAGAAGAATAACAGGTATAGGTTATGAGGTAACAGTAATGAAATGGTTAATGATATGATAAGCGAATGCAGAAAACTGGCATAAAAGTAATGCAAGATTAGACATGATTGGGTGGAAGGGTGATCAACTATGAACTATGCAAGAGACTTGAATTTTATCAAACTGGCTAACAGTATATGAAAAAGCAATATATATATATATATATTGTCATCCACAGACAGAATGTTTCGTTCTATCAGAACACTTCAGTGTGGCTAGAAGCTGGGATCGAAACCCATCCAACTTTACGTTAGACAAAGTCTCAGACCGCTCGGCCAACAAGCGTACCACGTTCGGCTAGGGGAATTTTTAAGGTATTATTAGTAACAGCAGTTGCCGTTTGTTTACATTTTTATACCCTATCAGCTACCAGAGTGCTCAATTCTTTCGAAGAGCTTTGCATTATGCGAGCGGCGGCCGAAAACTCCTTCATCAGAGTACTCACCCCCGTATACATTGTCATCCAAGACAGACTGTTTTGTTCTATAAGAACTCTTCAGTATGGATCAGCCAGAATACTAAGAAGAGTCCTAAAGACTTGAGGAGAATTGCTGTCACTTAAGACTCCAGTAGAAAACCATCAGCTCACACTGGTGTGAAAAACTTTTAAAAGAGTAGAATAATACCGTCTCTCTCTCTCTCTCTCTCTCTCTATATATATATATATATATATATATATATATACGAGGTGCCTTCAATAAGTTTCCAGACTTATGTTCCAAAACTTCTGTAAGGCCCCATAGAACTCCTCTTGTGTGAGCGTAACAATGACCTTCGTCACAGTCTCTTTCATCTCCTCAATTTTCTCATAACGACAGCCTCTGAGCTTAGGGAATAACCAAAAGTCACAGGGAGCAAGGTCTAAACTATAGGCAGGGTGAGGAAGTGTCTTGATGCCCATCTTGGTCAAATAGTCTGTGATAAGGATGGAGTTGTGGACTGGTGCATTGTCCTGGTGGAAATGCCACTAAGCCGATTTGAAGAGTGCTGGCTTCTTTCGACGGAATCTCTTGCTGAACTCCCTTAAAACCTCAACATAGTATTCCTTGTTGACTGTCTGTCCAGTGGGAACCCAGTGCATGTAGATCATGCCAGTGCTGTCAAAAAAGGGATAATCAAAAGTTTGTTGGTGGATTTGCTCTGTCTGGCCTTCTTGGGTCTGCTTCCACTGGGAACTCTGTCTCTTGGTCTCTGGGTCATAGCAGTAGATCCAGCTTTCATAGCAGGTCACCAGAGTATAAAGAACTGCGGAATCTGAATTGATCAGCTAGACCATCTCCTTGCTGTCATGACAGCGTCTTTCTTTTTGAACTTCTCTGAGCACTCTTGGGACAAACTTCGCGCAAATCTTCCGCATCTTCACTTCCTCGCGAACAATTTTGTGTACAGTTCCCACACTGACATCAAACTGTGCACATATTGTCTCTATAGACACACGACGGTCCTTATCCATGAAATTCTTTATTTGGCCAATCAACTCTGGTGTTCTGACTTCTTTACTCCTCCCACACCTCTCATCATCCCTCACAAACTCCCTGGCTTCCTTGAGTCTCTTATACCACTCAAAAACTGATGCAAGATGGTTCAATAGCAGTCTGAAGCATTCCATACGTTTCTCTGGCATCATTTTTTCCAAATTCAAAACAGAATTTATTGCATGTCGTTCTTCTAATGTGTCCTCACGTCCAGAATGCATTTTTGAAATTCACCAGCAGTGACAATCAGGCTTTAGTAGGGTGTATTCCAATTGCTGCTGTAGCTGTTCATTTGAACCTGAAATCATAAAAATTGGTTTGTCATCTCATAAGATGTATACCAATAACATACTGAATGGTGAGGTTCCAGTCTACGACACTTTTAAATGCCTGTACAAAAATGTCTGGAAACTTATTGAAGGCACCTCGTATATATATATATATATATATATATATATATATATATATATATATATATGATTAACGTTTTATTCATGTTTCTTTTCTGTATAGGTAAGCCAGTAAAACATAATTGATCAATAAATAAATCGTTAATTCACTTGAAACAGTCTTCTTGGCATTCAACACATATACTCCAGTAAGCTAATTCTGGGTCGAAGCACCACCAAAACTTTTCCTTCGATATGGTAGGATGGTATGCTGACGTATTTTTTATTAATGTCCGCTACACCCAGAAATCTAAAATCTTAAGATGTATTTTCCGTTTAGCAAACTGCACGGAGCTATGTCTGGTACCTATGGAAAGGACTGCAGTTGAACAATCTAATGTTTTGCAAAAAAAAAAAAAAAAAAAAAAACTGATCGAAAATTACCTGTCCAAAATTGCTGTTCAAAATCTATCGAGAATTGGCACGAACTTGACAAGACAAGATTCATAAATCGAGACTACTGAAATCGTGTGCGTTGTAAAGTCAAAGGTTTTCACTATTTTTTTACATTTATATTTAACTTCAACCATACCAGATTACCTGACTCTTCGCTCCGAAATTATTCGCCGAAAATACGGCTGAAATACATATCGAAGCTTTTTCTCCCGCTCACAGAATAAGCAACAATTCTTAAGACGCCCCTAATTAAAACCGTGAGTAAACATATTCAATTTCTACCGATCTTTGGCCAAAAAGACATTTGTCACTTTTATAGATTTTATCACCAACTTATTTGCCTATCATCCGACAATGCAAAAGCATATGACTAAAACGATTAGTTAGAACTGTGAGTCAGCACATTTACTTTCTCTTTAGTGACTAAGACATTTCACTTTTATTACACATTTACTTTTCTATCCCGTAATAGTATAAAACATACAGTTGAACTTATTTATAAAAACCGTGAGTAAACACATTCACTTTCTATTGCTCTTTGGCAAAAAAGACATTTTAATATTAAATATATTTTCTTGTATTAAACGATGTAAAAACATATTGTTAATTGACCACTTTAGGCAATACCAATGACTCATCTGATGTCTGTTCCTAGGTGTACATTCCGGTATATACATAGTGTTACAAGAAACTTGTCACGGCTGAAAAGATAAACAGATCTTTAAGTATGTATGGAGATGAGACGTAATTAACAAGAACTTTCCATAATCTTTTACTCAGGGTCTAAAGTGCTGTCAAGAAATACAGGTTAGGTGGGTTGTAAGCTGTATTAATATGTGCCCTCCATATTCAAATGAGAGGTGTCCTCGTGGTGTTATGATTAAAGCGATGGACTGCTAAATCGTAGTAAGCGAAGTCGTACTCCAGTCGCGCTATTACGTTCACTTTCAGGCAAATACCCTTGGGAAAGGTATGAACCCCCTTATCCTCCCAGCTATGGGTTAAATAGTACCATTACTGTTCTTCTAGGAGAATAGCTTTGGTATTAAATAACCTACAAAGGTTGATATGCCATTAAACAAAGAAACCAAACCAAACCATATTAAAAAACTCAAATGTTGAAGCCTAGAAACACGGATTCGCATCCTTGCCCAGTCGGCTGAGACTGTAGAATACACCGGCCGCTTCTTTGCAGAGGGGTAAGACTCTTCCTAACGAGTGTCCTAGATATGACACTAAACAATCTGAGGAGGAGGTTCTAGTAATGCTGGGGCTTTGGGGAATGCGGAGTACCCTTTCATTGGCATCGCTCCCAGGTTCACTCTGGCCTGGAATGGTAGAACCTGATAAGGTCCTATCTGTGGGTCAAATAGAACTAAACTGTGAACTTATGCTAAAGATTAATTGTTTAGAATAGAACTGTTTTTGACATTGAAACTGTGTATTTGTGCCGAACTGAATTGTGTGAAATAGAAAAGTTTTGACATTTAACTGAACTGTTTTGATATTTAACTGTTTGTAAACAAAAACTATATTTGCTTGAAATTTAATTCGGTGTTAAATGACCCAAAAAGGGTTGATACGCCGAAAAAAAAACCCCAAACAACCAACCAACCTGCAAAAACCACGCCACCAAGAAATGAAAAAAAAAACAAAAACGTGTTCGACTTATCGAATTGCAGATAGTATATGTAGAAACCAGAGTCTGTCCAAGAAAAGGAAACCCATAGGAATCCCTTGAACTTTTAGATACAAACGGATCACCCAATCCAAACTTAGTTTTAATAAAAAAAAAAAAAAAGAAAAGAAAACAAAAAAGAACTACTCATATATTAGATGTTGCTGTTTCGGCGGGGCACAGAATGAAAATAAAGAAAAGCGAAAAGATGAATGCTTGGATTTTGTGGGAGAGCTGAACCAGCTGTGGAACACGAAGGTGACGGTGATACTAATTGTATTTGGGATACTTGGAATGGATCGCAAGAGCTTGAAATGGAAACTGGAAGAAATGAAAATCTAGCCAAGAATGGGGACCATCCAGACCGCAGCACTTTGAAGATCAGCTAGAATACTGTGAAGAGTCCTGGAGATCTGAGAGACTCCCCGTTCTCTCTTACTTCAACGAAAAATCACCAGTTAGAGTTCGTGTGAAAAATTCGCAAAGAGAAAAATAATTACTTATTTAACCACAGTTGAATAGTTTCAAGTATTCCTATCAAACACTATTAACTTTCAAACAGGTAGAAGGGCCCCTAAATGTATAAGCACTACGGGTCACGAGTGGACTTTGGATGAATGACAATAAAGGAGTGAATCTACCTCCTTCAAAGCCCCAGTTTAATGTCATACCCTGGATATCCTCTTTTTGTGGGAGAAGGTTCCCCCCTCTGTCGAAGGGATACAGTCGGTGTATTCTTAGTCCCTTCGACAGGACGTCTAGATAATAGCTTAACATCATTTTATTATATTAGTTTATCAGTGTCTTTATTCAAGTTTTAAAACTGAATATAACTTTTATGATCATACATTGTATGTCGTGTCATGTGTGTTGTTTATAATGCTGCTCCTTAAAATGACAAACAGAAGGAAATAGAATGAAATTCCGATGGTCTGAAAAGTATGGAAGTTTTACAGTAGGACATACGTGGGTACATCAATAACTTTGTAACTTGATGATAAAAATTTCACATGAAAATTCGGCTAAGTAACTATGTCTGGCCTTATTGATCCACCTTCGGATGACTACACTTAGATTTTGAAAAGGTTTGAATTTGTTTGTCATAGCTTTCGATATGCTTAAACACAAGTCTTCTGAGCAAACATTTAAATACAATTTTCTTTTTACTGTCTTTTTTCATTTGAAATTAAAGATAATTTAGCAAGTGCCTTTTATTACAAAAGAATCGAAGTCATCTACTATATAATAAAAGGCATGTATTTGCATATTTATTTTTGTTTGCAATTAGAATAATTAGGTAATTAAAACTAATATTGCGGGACCTTTCTCGGGGGAAGAGATTCGCTAATAGTTAACTTCTGTTTGTATGTGTTCTTGTCTGTCATTTACCAAATTAATTAACTAAGAACCAAAAGGTTTTTCTTGTTTACCTCAGAAAAGCAACACAACTTCTTAAAACCAAACTCAACAGCAACAATCTAATCAAAGGAGTAAATACCTGGGCTGCCACCCTTAAACAGGACAAGGTTGGTTGGTTGGGTTTATGGCAAATCAATTTTTACAGGTTATTAAATGCCAAATCCTATTTATACATATATCACACACACACACACACACACACACACACACACACACACACACACACACACACACACACACACATATATATATATATATATATATAGTATTTTTTACCAAATAGTTTGTATGTAGCATTTTTAAACGAGCCAAACTTCATTTGTTTGCTCTAAGTTAAATGATATCAGGTATTGCAACGTAGCACGAATAATTCTTGTCAACATTACTAATTTATTTTCACACAGTTAAATGGTTCCTGGTATTGCTAATCAACACTAATAATTTTAGTCAACATTATTCATTCGTTTGCAAACAACCAAATGGTTTCAAGTATTGCTATATAACTCTAAACATTCAATTTAACATCAGTCGTTTGTTTTCATACATTTAAGAGGTCAGACAGACCTATTTGATCCATAGATGTGACCCTATCAGGTGCTACAACTCTCCGGGTCTGAGTGGACCTGGAAGTAATAGCAATGAAGAGGTACTCCGCATTTCCCAAAGCTCCAGGACTGGCGCCACACTATCAGATAGTTTAGGGTCATATCAGGATACTCGTTGAGGGAGTCTTAGCCCTTTGTAGAGATACTGTCGGTGTATTCTACAACCCCAGCCGACTCGGCCGAAAACAGGACAAGAGTGGAAATCACAAAGATGAACAAGGAAATTGATGGCTATACACAAGGCATTAAAAACGAGAGATGACATTAATAGTGTCCATGTGACAAGAAAAGTAGGAAGAAGGGGATTCGCTGGCATTAAGGATTGTGAGGATGGAGCAATGCAAGGACTCGAAGAACATATAAGCAAGAGCAAAGAGAGACTGATTACAGTAGCCAATAACAGTAATAACAACAGCAATAACTTATGGACCAGCAGAAAAAACAATAAAAAATGTAGAAAGTCGAGACAAAAAAACAAAAACAAAACTGTATGGCTACTTCAAGCTATTTACTAAAGAAATTGCATATGAGATGACCAAGATATGGCTAAGAAGAGGAAACCTCAAGAGTGAAACTGAATCTCTTTTGATAAAAGCATAAAATTATAGAATAAAAACTTACCAGGTTGGTTGGTTGGTTGGTCGGTTGGTTTGGTTTCATGGCATATCAACCTTTGTTGGTTATTTCACGCCAAATCCATTTTTATGTAAATAATCAATTCTATTTCGAACAATTCAGTTTAGCATGAGTATACAGTTTAATTGTCAAAAACATTTCTATTTCAAGCTTTTCAGTTCAGTCAAGCAGTTCTAATTCAGCTAATTCAGTTTAGTATAAGTACAGATTTTGTTTATACACAGTTAAATGTCAAAACAGTTCTATATTAAACAAACCAGTTTAGTGTAAGTAGAGTTTCAATGTCAAAAAACAGTTCCATTTCAAAAAATTCAGTTTAGCATAAGCATGCAGTTTAAATGTAAGTACGGTTCAATTGTCAAAAACATTTCTATTTCAAGCTATTCAGTTTAGTCAAACAATTCAGTTTAGCATAAGTATGCCGTTAGTTATATTTACCCTATAGACATGGCCCTATCAGGTGCTGTCATTCCGGGCCAGAGTGGACCTGGGGGCAATGGCAATGAAGGGGTGCTCCGCATTTCCCAAGGCCCCAACATTACTGGAACCTCACCATCAGATTGTTTAGTGTCATATCAGGACACTCATTGGGTGTATCTTACTTCTCTGCAGAGGTGCAGTCAGTGTATATGCTACAGCCCCAGCCAAGTGGGCAAACTAATCAGGACAAAGCAAAAATGGATTATAAACAGAAGATTAGCAAGTGTAAATTATATGGAGGCAGTAATGAATCACTTAATCTCATGATAAGCAAATGCAAGAAACTGGTACAAAATGAGTGCAAAAAATAGTCACAACTGAATGGGAAAGGTGATCACTGGGAATTGTGCAAGCGAATAAAATTTGGCCGTATTGAAAACTGATAAACGCATAAGCTATAATCTGTCCCAGAAAATGACATGCGTAAGATTCTCTGTGACTTTGAGATACAAACGGGTCACCCAATCCAAGCCAGAGGACCTGACATCGTGTTAACAAGAAGAATAGAAAATACAGTCAAGATATCAGGAGTTGAAAAAGCTGTAGAACATAATCGTGATGAGGATATCAGTTATTGTTATTGTTATGTTTGGACCAATCTCCAAAGACGTGGAAAGGAGACAGTTACGAGGATCATTAAATAAGTTTCCAGACTTTTTTCGTGTGGACACTTTTATTGATAGTACACACATGAAACTCTTGTCCCCTTCGGTCTAATCACCTCCAGCTGCAATGCACTTGTTGTACCGTTCCAACAACCTTTGGATAGCCCCATGGAACTCCTCTTGTGTGAGCGTGTCAATGACCTTCGTCACAGCCTCTTTCATCTACTCAATTGTCTTATAACGGCAACCTCTGAGCTTAGGGAATAAGCAAAAGTCTCTGGGGAGCAAGGTCTCGACTATAAGAAGGCTGAGGAACTGTCTTGATGCCCATCTTGGTCAAATAGTCAGTGACAAGGATGGAGTTGTAGACTGGTGTATTGTCCTGGTGGAAATGCCACTGAGCCGATTTGAAGAGGGCTGGGCTCTTCCCTAGGAATCTCTTCCTGAACTCCCTTAAAACCTAAACATAGTAACCCTAACCCTAACCCTTTGACCAATCAACTCTGGTGTATTGACTTCCTTACTCCTCCCACACCTCTCATCATCCCTCACAGACTCCCTGCCTTCCTTGAATCTCTTATGCCACGCAAAAACTGATGCTCAATTCATGCAAGATGGTCGAAAAGCAGTCTGAAGCATTCCATACGTTTCTGTGGCATCATTTTTTCTAAGTTCAAAACAGAATTTTATTGCATATCGTTCTTCTAGAGTGTCCTCACATCCAGATTGCATTATTAAAGTTCACAAGCTGTGACAATCAGGCTTTAGTCGTGTATATTCCAATTGCCGCTGTAGCTGTTCATTTGAACCTGAAATCATAAAAAGTGGTCAGTCATCTCTTAAGATGTATAGCAATAACATAGTGAGTTTTCAAGAGTTTACGACACTTTTAAATCCCTGTACAAAAAAGTCTGGAAACCTATTGAATACGCCTCGTACGTTGTAAAACGAAGAAACCAGAAAAAAAAACATCATCCATTTATATGTATTTCTTACCGTTTTCCTCTTTTTACATCATATCTGTTTGATTAAACTTCATACCTTACTTAAAAAGAGGCAGTTTACCCTGAAGATCAGAGTAAGAATCGAGATCATCCCGACCACAGCATTGTTAAAAACAGCTAGAATACATAGAAGAGTCCCGGTTATCTAAGGAGACTTGTTGTCACTCAGACTCATGGGAAAAAAAAACCCCCAGTTAAAACAAATGTAAAAAAGTCGGAAGATACAACAACGACGACAGATAATCAACAAAAAAAATAACAAAAGAGAACTTGCAAAATTGTCGACTTTGCTGTTCCACTTGACCACAAAATAAAACTGAAAGAATGTGAAAAGAAGGATAAGTACCTCGACCTTGCAAGGGAATTGAAAAAACTGTGGAACATGCAGGTGACAATTATACCAATTGTAATTGGTGCTTTTGGTACAGTAACTAAAGGATTACTAATGGGACTGGAGGACTTAGAAGTTGGCGGACGAGTGAAGACCATCCAAACTACTACATTATTGAGAACGGCCAGAATACTGAGAAGAGTCCCGGAGACTTGAGGTGACTTGCTGTCACTCAAACTCCAGTGAAAGACAATCAGATAATGCTGATGTGAAAAACTCTCAAGGAGTAAATAATAATAATAATAATAATAATAATAATAATAATAATAATAATAATAATAATAATAATCCTTTGTAAACAATTATAGCATCAAGTAACTGTTTTTAATACAAATAATTTGCACGCAATTATATGGTTTCAGATATTCCTATCTAATTCTAATAATTTTCAAACGGGTCTATTTAATCCATAAATGTGACCTTAACTAGCGCTATCACTCCGGGTAGTAGTAGTCGTAATTCAAAGTCGTTCGGGCCCAGTCGGCTGGGGCTGTAGAATACACCGACTACATCTCTGCAGAGGAGTAAGACACCTCCAACGAGCGTCCTGGATATGACACTAAACTATTTGATAGTAAGGCTCCAGTAATGATGGAGCTTTGGGGCTTACTCTGGTGCGGAGTTGTAGCATCTGATAGGGTCCTATCTATAGGTCAAATAGAACTAATCTGTATTGTTTGAAATAGAGCTGTTGACATTTGAACTGTGTACTTAACTGAATTGTTTGAAATAGACTATTTATACGTATAAAATGGGTTTAGCATTAAATATCCTACAATAGTTGATATGCCATAAAACCAAACCAAATCAAAAATGATAACACGCCCAATGATTTTGAGACGTCGGCCAAGGACAAAAAAGCTTAAGTAATTTATGCCATAAAAAATAATAAATTTATAAAAAAATTTATAATAAATTTATAATAAAATCACAAGGTATAAAAAATAATAAATTTATAATAAAATTTATAATAAATTCATAATAGAATCACAAGGTATAAAAAATAATAAATTTATAATAAAATTTATAATAAATTCATAATAGAATCACAAGGTATAAAAAATAATAAATTTATAATAAAATTTATAATAAATTTATAATAAAATCACAAGGTATAAAAAATAATAAATTTATAATAAAATTTATAATAAATTTATAATAGAATCACAAGGTATAAAGAATAATAAATTTATAATAAAATTTATAATAGAATCCCAATAAATTTATAATAAAATTTATAATAGAATAACTTACACTTAAAGACTCGCCATTATCATGAGAACAGAAAACATTTAATAATAGTGGCCATTTCTTTAGACATGGTTACACGAGTTTGGGGTAATGAATTTGCCTCGAAGTAGAGTATAGAAAACAGTATTGAAAACATCATGTTCAACTGTATTCTCTATAAGAGCACAACTTTCAACAAACCTTTCTACAGACAGTTAAAAAAAAGTAAGAAAGAAGCACCGCGTATAAATCCGTGTATATGTCTATCGATTGATTTTAACGGCATATCAACCAGCAAGGGTTATTTTATTTCTAGAAGTTCAAAATTTGCATTTATCGTACGTTTATATCTACATATTTGTGAAGTCGTTTCTTGAGAGTTATTCACACACACGATTCTATGATATCAAGTATTCCTATCTAATACAAATAATTTACACACGGTTGTATGATTTCAAATATTTCTAATATTTTATACAAAATAATGTTTCAAGTAGCTACTTCTATTACATAACAACCATTTGTTTACAAACAGTTACATGGCTTTAAGAAACTAAAAATAATTATTCATGGTAAAAAAAAGTATAGCTTCAAGTAAATATTTTTGAAAAAATAATTCATTTACGATTATATGGTATCAAGTATTCCTATCTAAAACAAATAATTTATACACAGTTATATGGTTTCAAGTATTCCTTTCTAATACAAATAATTCATTCACGATTATATGGTATCAAGTATTCCTATCTAATACAAATGATTCATTCACGATTATATGGTATCAAGTGTCCCTATTTGATACAAATGATTTATTCACGATTATATGGTATCAAGAATTCCTATCTAATACGAATAATTTTTAAACAATACTTAGATAATCGCGTTCATTGTATTTTCAAATTTAAATTTTTTATGTAGTTGTTTGTTTCTTAAGACGTTTTTTTTTTTGCACACGGTCCAACCAAATAGGAATGGTTTCTAAACAGATCTATTTGACCCATTGATATGACTTTAACAGGTACAACCTCTTCGAATCAGACTGGACGAGGGAGTAATGGTAATGAAGGGGCACTCGATACACTCCAGATCTCCAGATCTCCAGATCTTTAGAACTGTAGCCTCATCATCAGATGCAGTTTTGTGTCATACCCAGGACACCCCTTATTTTGGAGGGGAGGGGTGACAGTCTTGCCCCTCTACAGGGGATACAGTTTCTAAGTCCTAATGACAGGTTGGAACAAAGTTTGGCAATATTGTTAGATACTTCAAGCATTCTGCAATACTGGTAATGATGTTTGGAATCCGAAACTATGCTTGGCTCCATGCCTCCAGAATTATCATCTGATGAGGGCATTGTTGGCTGTACAACAATTTTTGTTTTGTTGCAAGTATATAATGTATTATATTATTGCATATTTTGGGAACTAAACAAGGATGATACGTACTATTTTAAACAAATCCTGGTAGCCATGTTCGACGAAACAGCAACTGTATGGCCACTTACTTCTCATCTCATAAACCATCAAAGTAAAACGAAGAAGACATGCTGGAAACTGCTGGTGAAATTAGGATGAACCCATAAGCAATGTTCTCAAATGGACTCCTACATATGGACACAACAATGTCAACCGACCGCCAAAAACTTACATTGATTAGATTTGTGCAGACGTTTGGTGCCGTCTAGAGGACTTAGTAAGAGTGATTACCGAGAAGAGACGGAAAGTGAGAAAGAGAGAGAGAAGGAGTCAACAGAAGCCATGCTGCCAGGATGACTTGATTAGATATACACACATATATATATATGTGTGTGTGTGTGTGTGTGTGAGTGTGATCAAGAGTTTTTATTATCCTAATTGTTGTGCTGTAAGTGCAACAGGAAACAGAAATTATTGCGGTGCCTTTTACGGGTTTAGTATTTTAAATTACTGACACTTGTCCAAAGTGACAGGCAGTATAATTTTCGCCTTGTGCCAAATTATTAATAGCGTATGTTAAGTAGTATTACTTTCTTCTGTAGCCTAAGGATGAAATTGACTTATAGGCTTTTGACCTTGTGTCAGTAGCAGCAGCTGACTGCAAGTGTGCTTAAGTTTTGAAAACATTTCCTGATTTAAACTCTAAAACGTAGTATCATAAAATCTTCGTTTGTCCAGCTTTTCATTAAGTAAAGATTGAATGGTTTCTTATATAATTATGAAGCATTGGAAGGAACCAGAAATTATATGGTCGATTATTAGAAAAGCCGGTAATGAGGGTTTGGGGAAATTGTAAGTTGTGACTTGAAGAAAAACACTATCTGATAAGCTTTCCAGACACGAACAATTTACTTGATTAAATATCGGAATTGGGAGCGATATGCCGCCATGAAAGTAAATATTTACTTTGCAATTTGGTGCCGGATTGAGTCACGTGATTTTTTACACCAACCACGTAATAGTCACGTGATTCAAAAAGAGTTCAAAAGAGGAGTACGCTTGTTCAATTGAAAAAGTCAGTCGTGTTAAATACTGGCAAGCCTGAGGATCGAAAGCGTGAAGCTTGAGTCATGAGTTTTTATCCTTTTCTGTGTCTTACAATTTTTGCACTTGAAATATATTGTAATATTGTTCAGCATTTTCGTGCATTGGGCACGGTAAAGATTTTACGGATAAAAACTGTTTTAACGTTAAATATTAAACATATATATATAAAATTTGTTGGCCGACCGAAAGCTCTCTTTTCAATGGCTACCACATCAAGGTGTAGGTGAGGGCGCTATTCCTTTCCAGGGATTGCTCTTCTTACACTTGATCCGTACTTTATAAAACTGAGGGTTAAGCAAGGATGCATCAAGTATCATTTTTTGAGTCTTGGTATAACTTGACCTGGGATTGAATCTCGGTCTCCAGGACCATTGGTGAACTCTCTGACCATTCTGTTAATTGGCCAGTACTACTTTTATCTGAATATATATATATATATATATATATATATATATATATATATATATATATATACTTGATTAAATAATAAAGAGACGTTTTATCATTAGAATTTATTAAGATCCTTTCAAGTTTCGTGATAAGTGTCTCAAAATTAATTCTATTGATTCTAGGTTTTTTGTTTTAATATGTAGGGTTTCTTGGATTTGTGGTCATTGCTTATTAATTTCGTGTGCTATTATAGTGGTGTTTTTAACTGGAATTTTTTGAAATTTGGATTCGGGAATGGAATGGGTTTTGAGATCTCTGGCTATGGAGCTAGAATCATTAAGGTCCATCGTAAGCCGTCTTGAAAGAGTTATACTGGTAAGACCAACATATGTATTATTTTCTTTGGAGACACAGTCTCCCAAGGGACATTTGAACATATATACGACGTTTGTCCAATCAAGAAGTTCAGTGGAGGGAGAAGAGTTATTGGAAATAACTAGGTTAGAGGTTTTAAATTTGTTATAGTAAATGATAAGTCTTACTTTTTTGATAGGATCGGTAGGGAGAACATTTTTTGGATAAGGTTTTTTAGTATATGTTTATATATATATATATATATATCCTTACATTATCCAACGCCAAGTCAGCCGATGGTTGGAACGACTCTATTTTTGGATTTTCTATCTACAATATCAATGTAATTCAAAATCCCAAAGAGAGGTCAATGTAACATAATAATGAAATAAATTACAGAGCAAATAATTCCATAAAAAGAAAAACCTTTAAAAATTACTCATATATATATATATATATTTCATATATATATATATATATATATAAAGGTGTCCACCTGCGTAATGCAAAGATCTTCTAACGAAGTAAGCACCCGGGTATCCGATTGCATAAAATGTAAACAAACGAAAGTTGATACAAAATGCGTTATATTCCTAAGCTGACGTGGGTTGCTGAAACGGCTGAGCGGCAATTTATCAGTTGAACGAAAAATTTGGCGAGTTTCGATTCCAGCCTTAAGCATTCACTGTGTCTAGCTACACAGAAGTGTTGTGATACAACGAAACAGCCTGTCTGACAATATATATATATATATATATATATATATATATATATATATATATATATATATAATGCTGGAGTGGTCTGTTTCTTTTCCTACACTTTTATCATGGAACTCCTCTTGTGTGAGCGTGTCAATGACCTTCGTCACAGCCTCTTTCATCTACTCAATTGTCTCATAACGACAGCCTCTGAGCTTAGGGAATAACCAAAAGTCATAGGGAGCAAGGTCTCGACTATAAGGAAGCTGAGGAACTGTCTTGATGCCCATATTTGTCAAATAGTCTGTGACAAGGATAGAGTTGTGGACTGGTGTATTGTCCTGGTGGAAATGCCACTGACCCGATTTGAAGAGTGCTGGCCTCTTCCCAAGGAATCTCTTCCTGAACTGTCTTAGAACCTCAACATAATAATCCTAACCCTAACCGTTTGGCCAATCAACTCTGGTGTATTGACTTCCTTACTCCTCCCACACCCCTCATTATCCCTCACAGACTGCCAGCCTTCCTTGAATATCTTATGTCACTCAAAAACTCATGCTCGATTTATGCAAGATGGTCGAAAAGCAGTCTGAAGCATTCCATATGTTTCTGTGGCATCATTTTTTTCAAGTTTAAAACTGAATTTCATTGCATATCGTTCTTTCTCACGTCCAGATTGCATTTTTGAAATTCACCAGCAGTGACAATCAGGCTTTAGTCGGGTGTATTCCAATTCCAGCTGTAGCAGTTCATTTGAACCTGAAATCATTGAAATTGGTCAGTCATCTCATAAGATGTATAGCAATAACATACTGAATGTTCAAGAGCCTACGACAATTCTAAATGCCTGTACAAAAAAAGTCTGGAAACTTATTGAAGGCACCACGTATAAAGTAAATGAACCGCTAATGATTTTACTATAGAAATATATTGCAAACCAGAAATAAATGATTGGAATTTGTTCGGGATTTATCATGAACTGAATAGGGTTATTATATGAATTAATATCTATAAAAACGTACTTAAGATTTTTTCATTTCTGAAAAAAAAAAACAAACAACATTTCAAATGTCAGTACGTTTAAGTTACCGTCTTGTTCAATTGAATTCTTTCATTAACTCTTAGTATGCTGTGTCATGCAAATCTGTTGTCGAGCCTCATGTGCCATGGTCTTCAGTTCAATGATCTTTCCCTGTCAGAAGTAACACGCCAGATAGCCAAAATTAAATAGCTCTTTATCAAAAATACCATCTCAGCACTGTGGCCAACCAGTCCAGTAACACTACCATTGAGTCATGTCAAGAAGTATAACATCAGCTTATTGTCCGTCCGGGTCAGTCAGCCCACAAATGAGATCGTGAGCCTGGTCATCAGTGATAAGAATAAGGAAAAATGATAAAACACTGGGGATGATGATGGCATCCCCGTAGGGCTAAGAAAGACAATGAGTTGCGTGTTCTGCGGAATCTGAAGCCAGGATAAGATTGAAAAAAAAAAAGAAGAATTCCTGGGATTGTATTACCAGCTAGAACTTCATCTGACACTGAATTTGAGTGACACGATGTAGCTAAGTTGATATAGCTCCTCGTTACGGTGTTAAACTGTAGACAATGAGGTCATCGGCTAAGTAAGTATCGTGGTTTATATAGATAAAACTACAACTGTCTTGTTGACACTCGTTGCAATGATAAGTGAAGATATTGATAAATGGGAAAATTGATTAACTTTAACGTCGGAGGTTATTTCATGTTTAAAGGTTAGGAAGTAGTGTTCCTTGTATATTTATATTTACATCTTTTTAAAAAGTTTCTTAAGAGCTTTGTGTACACGGTAACAGATCAAGTATTCCTATCCAATACAAATATTTTACGAACAGATCCTTATTATACTTAAAAAAAACAAAAAAACTTTTCTTTAGTGGTTTTTGTACACGGTTATATGATATCAAGTATACGTAATACAAGTCCATTTCTTGTGATTTTACTATAGAAAAGTATTGTTTGGTTGTTTGGGTTTTATGGCATATAAACCTTTGTAGGTTATTTAACGCCAAATACATTTTTATGACAATAGCCAGTTCTATTTTTAAAAATTCAGTTTAGCATGAGTACACAGATCAATTCTCAAAAACATTTCTGTTTCAAGCTATTCAGTTTATTCAAACAGTTCCAATTCAGCTAATTCAGTTTAGTATAAGTATTGATTTTATTTACACGCAATTAAATATCAAAATAATTTTGTTTACTGTAAGTACAGTTTCAATGACAAAACAGTTCCATTTCAAACAATTCAGTTTAGTATAAGCACGCAGTTTAAATGTAAGTACAGTTTAATTGTCAAAAACATTTCTATTTCAACCAATTCAGTTTAGCCATTAGTTCTATTTAACCCATAGATAGAGACCTATCAGGTGATACCACGCCGGGCCAGAGTGGACCTGGGAGCGATGGCAATAAAGGGGTACTCCGCATTCCCCAAAGCATTACTGGAACCTCGCCTTCAGATTGTTTAGTGTCATATCCAGGACACTCGTTGGCGGGGGGTTCTATATTCTACAGCCCCAGCCGACTGGGCAAGAAAAGTGTTGTAATTAACGTTATATGCATAATAGAAATGCATTGCTAGTGATTCTACTATGGAAAAATATAGAAATTAATGTTATATGAATATAATGATATTCATATAATGGTTTATATAATGATTTTACTATAGAAAATTATTTATATAATTCAATGAAATATATTCTGGGTATGACTTAAATGCATCCAGTAAGAAGACTTCAGTTCTGGTGCTCTAGGGAGTGTGGCATCACCCATTCAATGCCATTACTTTCAGGTCGACTCTGACGCATTCTGATTGTACCTGTTAATGTTGTATAGCCGTAATACAAATATAAGCGGAAACATAATCAAATATAATTTACGAACTTCAATGAACGAAAGAACACACTTCTTAATAAAGATATATCTCTTGTTTTATTCTCAAAAAGGGGCCCATCGTTGGTTGTTAGTTGAGAGATAGATAGAGAGACATATACTCAGAGAGAGGACTTCTTCTTCTCATATCTTCTTCCGGGAGCGAGAGGGTGCCAAGGCTTGCACCCCCTTGCAAGCTTATCAGAGACGCCTCTGTTCGGCTGCGTGTTCCTCGCTCGACTCCGATTCTCTGCACACTGTCTAAATCTGACCGCGTGATTCTCATCACATGGTCACTTGTTGTACCCGAGAGCCCTGATCGTGTTGTCCTGTTTACTAATCAAAACGTGACAGCTTGTCAAAGCACACGGGGTCACTAAGAACGAATCAAAAATCCATGGCATATGTTATATAACATTAAGATTCCATTTATGTCAAATACATCTTTTTGGGATGATGTTTAAAATCATTTTAAACTACGTCAATACATTTACTTTCTCAAAAAAAGATTGTTCGGTTTCTTTTTAATGGCATATCAATCTTTCTGGGTTATCTAATGTCAAAACAACCCTTGCAGAAAGACAGTAATGGTTCTATTTAACCCAAGCTTGGGAAAATGAGGAAGTTCATACCTTTCCCAAAGGTAATAGACCGAAAATGAACGCAATAGCTTGAAAAGAGTTCAAACTCACTTTCTTACGATATCATAGTCGAATACGTTAGCCACTGCGCCACGGGGGCTCACCTAAAATGATTGAAATTGCAACAAGTGTGGAGTGATTGTCTGTATAAATTGATTGTGAATTTTATTGTACACTGTTTCATAAAAAATCATATCCCAATTATTGATAAAGTGTTGATAACAAACAGCATTTTCAGAAAGGTTGTTTTAGTGATTTTGAGAGCCCTGTCTGTGAAGCTTAGAATATGCTTTCTGCAACCCCTAACGAAGCGTACCCCCTCCCCCCGAAAAAAATGATGTCCTAAGTATGAAACTAAACTGCTTCCGATGTTTAAGCTCCTGGTCTGAGTTGAGGAGTCACCAATTTCTATTACTCCCAGGTCATCAGAAGCAATATCTCATCTGCTGAAAACAATATCAGTAAGACACGGTCTTTTACCATGAGGAAAACTGATTTCTCTTATAAAAAAAAATGGAATTCTTCCAAGCTATTGCCATGTCAGTAGTACTATATAGTTATACCAATTGATCTATTACAAAACGTTTTGTGAAAAAGCTGGATGGGAACTATGCTGTGTGGAGTTTTAAACAAATCCTGGAAGCAGCACCAAACAAAACACCTGCTGTATGGTCACTTACATCCCATCTCATAAACCATCGAAGTAAAATGAGCAAATAGGTCTGTTTGAGATAATAAAGTGTTTACTCATTTAAAATGATTGTGAAGATTCATTTCTGTTCACAGCCCAGTCAGCTGGGGCTGTAGAATACACTGACTGCTTCTTTGCCGGGGGGTAAGATCCCCATTTCGAGTGTGATTAAAGGTTTTCTTACAGATTTTTTGTTTTGGAAACCTGATACATTTGACTTTTAGTCCCTCTCAACTTTTCTTGCTACAGCTATACCCCCTCCACTCTTCTCACATGCTTTTAAATAGAAAAACTTAGAAAACAGTCTCAGTCTTGAAGAAGATCGTGAAGATGAAATCAAGCCCGAGCGAAATATCACTCATCTAAATCTGAGTTAAGTGTTTGATTTATCCAACTGTCAGATTCACTACAAATTTATCTTTTCAACAAATTTGCTAAGCAAATCTATTCGGTCAAGGAGAACGTTTTACCGTAAAAGAGATTTTGTTAACCATGGGTAAAGAAAGCTCTCATTGAAAACGTGTCTCTTACATTAAAAAATTATTAAGCGAGAATCCTTGTTGCTGCAAGACGTAAGCAATCGGACAGAATTTAAAAAAAAAGAAAAGAAAAGAAAATGAAAAAGCGAATTAACTGTCGGATTGACTCCCAATAGTTACAATGGAGAAAGTACCAGACTGTGGCCTCAAAATAAGCGAGTTCGAACTCCAGTCGAGCTACGTGGGGCATTCAATAGGTTTACAGACTTTTTTGTACAGGCATTTAGAATTGTCGTAGACTCTTGAGAATTCACTATGTTATTGCTATACATCTTTTGAGATGACTGCCTAATTTTTATGATTTCAGTTTTAGTTACAGCA
Organism: Sepioteuthis lessoniana; assembly: GCA_963585895.1. NCBI lineage: Eukaryota > Metazoa > Mollusca > Cephalopoda > Myopsida > Loliginidae > Sepioteuthis > Sepioteuthis lessoniana. Next base: position 9,262,167 of record OY757926.1, read on the forward strand.
GCAATTAGAATACACCCTACTAAAGCCTAATTGTCACAGCTGGTGAATTTCAAAAATGCAATCTGGACTTGAGGACATTTTAGAAGAACGATATGCAATAAAATTCTGTTTTGAACTTGGAAAAAATGCCAGAGAAACGTATGGAAAGCTTCAAACTGCTTTTCGACCATCTTGCATAAATCGAGCATGATTTTTTGAGTGGTATAAGAGATTCAAGGAAGACAGGGAGTCTGTGAGGGATGATGAGAGGTGTGGGAGCAGTAAGGAAGTCAATACACCAGAGTTGATTGGCCAAATGGTTAGGTTTAGGGTTACTATGTTGAGGTTCTAAGACAGTTCAGGAAGAGATTCCTAGGGAAGAGGTTAGCACTCTTCAAATCGGCTCAGTGGCAGTTCCACCAGAACAATACACCAGTCCACAACTCTATCCTTGTCACAGACTATTTTGCCAAGATGGGCATCAAGACAGTTCCTCAGCTTCCTTATAGTCGAGACCTTGCTCCCTGTGACTTTTGGTTATTCCCTAAGCTCAGAGGCTGTCGTTATGAGACAATTGAGTAGATGAAAGAGGCTGTGACGAAGGTCATTGACACGCTTGGACAAGAGGAGTTCCATAGGGCCTTGCAGAAGTTGTTGGAACGGTACAACAAGTGCATTGCAGCCGGAGGAGATTACTTCGAAGGGGACTAGACTTTCATGTGTGTACTATCAATAAACGTGCCCATACGAAAAAAAGTCTGAAAACTTATTTAATGATCCTTGTATAAACCCTTTAATCGCCAGCTATTTGTAAAATAGTATCACACCTGTTCTACAAGAATAGCATCAAATAACCCATGAAAGTTGATATGTCATTAAACAAAGAAACCAAACCTACCCTTAACTTGGGCTCTTCGGGTGGTGTAATAGCAAGCTAAACTAGCAAACCTTCACGAATGAGTTCGAGTCTTATTAGATGCTCCATTCATACAACCTTGCACCACATCTAAGCAAAATTTACCTTTACCAGACAGATGTATTTTCCTGGTCAGTAGGCAGAATAATTTCCATAGCGATAGGGCAAAAGAAATGAAGACAGTATTTTTTCGTTCGACATGCGTAACTTTTCATCCGTTTGAGGACGACCCTTGGTCAGGAGACCAGAGCCTTTGTGCCATAGGCGCAATCAAAATTTTGTTTTTAATGAAACATAACCATTCAACATTTGCCCTGTGGGTAAAATGAACTATATTTTCATTTTCTGTATTTACATACATACTTCTTATTTTCGTTCATGTTTTCTTGCATACAATTAAAAGTTAAGTTATAAGGATTTTTTGATGGACTTCTTCCTAAACAGAACTTAACATTTTATCGTTTAAGCATTATCGAATATAAATGATAATTCATTAATCTACAGAGGTATTGTAACTTATAATTATTTAAGTTTTCGTTCGCGCCAGTTTTTCAACAAGTGGTGGAACTCGTAGCATCACGGTTATCTTCAGAAGAAATTGAACTGAGCGACCAGAGTTCAAGCCTTGGACAATATTGTTTGCGTTACACTTCAAATTAATACTCTTAGGAACGGCATGGATCCCTTTATTCTCCTCACCTCACTTACGGATAAATAGTAGGGCAATCTAGCCTCTTTAATCTTGTTACGGTAACAGGCATAGAAAAAGGAAAACTTTGAATTCAAACTATCAATATTTATTCATATATCTCTTCCATCTCACAAAGTAATTGGTTGTCGTCGGGGTGTAATGGTTAAAGCTATGGACTGCGGAATCGTAGTAAGCGAGTTCGAACTCCAGTCGCGCTATTACGTTCACTTTCGAGCAAATACCCTTGGGAAACGTATGAACCCCCTTATCCTCCCAGCTATGGGTTAAATAGTACCACTACTGTTCTTTTAGGAGAATGGCTCTGGCATTAAATAACCTGAAAAGGTTGATATGCCATTAAATAAAGAAACCAAACCGAACACACAGTGAGACACAATGTCAATTTTTAAGTAAAGTTAGTTTGAATTCAGAGTTTTCATATGCATAAACTGGTTATTCAACAAAGGATAAATAACCAAGTTTGTCCTAATATTACTCCACAGCTGGGAGAGGGGAATAGATGGATTCATGCCTTTCTCATGGACATTAGTACGAAGTGAAACGAAAACAGTCTCGTCAAGGTTTTGAGCTCGGTTCACTAACTTCCAATGACGATAACCGTTACGTTAAGCGAACTTCTAAATTCAAACCAGCTGTACTCCACCTGACAATTGGTTTTTAATCGGGTTTGATTTGGTTTTATGGTATATCAACCATTGTAGGTTATTTAATACCAAATCCTCTTTATAAATATATATTAAATATATATGATTTGGTTTGGTTATATTTTATTGTAAATCAATCATTGTATGTTATTTAATGCCAAATCTTCTTTATATATATATATATATATATATATATATATATATCAGTCATTTGTTTATGCACAGTTAAATGGTCAAACAGTTCTATTTCAAACAATTCAATTTAACGTAAGTCATTTGTTTGCCCACAGTTTCAATATCAAACGATGCTACTTGACCCATAGATTGGACCCTATCAGGTACTATCACTCAGGATTAAAGTGGACCTAGGATTAATGGCAATGAAGGGACACTCCACATTCCCCAAAGCTCCAGAACTTGAGTCACACCATCAGATTGTTTAGTTTCATATCTTGGACACATATTGGGAGAGTCTTACTCCTTTGCAGAGATGCAGCCAACTGGGCTCAATTGACCATGCATCGGATTCTACTGGTGGTCAAGTGTCCGGGTGAAAACATATTCGTCTACGTAGGGTAAGACGTCAAGATTTTAACTTGGATTACGTAGAAACGATGGCTGTTTGTAAACGTTCATTGCTAAATAATCGTTTTACCGATTATCTAGTAATGAACGTTTACAAACAGCCATCGTTTCTACAAGGTGAAACGATAAAATTGTCGTCATAAAGAAAACAACACAACAGCTTTATTTTTAAAATTTTATTGAAAAAAACAATTTAGGTAACTTGATTATGTAGTAGAGCTGACATCTATTCAATGTAGCCGCCTTCAGCCTCAATCACCGCCTCGATACGGATCCGGAACTGGGAGCATGCTTTTCCACAAGCGCCGGCAGGAGCTCGGCGAATACTCGGCGGATGGCGGCGATCAGGCTGGCTTTGGTGTTGTGGGAGGTCCTGTTGGTGATGTTCTCGACGTACGACCAAACGAAGTTGTCCAGCGGGTTCAGATCGGGAGGGGACTTGATTAGCCTGAGGTTCTTTGTCTTCTCAGTCAAGATCTGGCTTGTCTGGCGCCTGTAGGACCTACACTTCAAGTCCTTCTTCAAACACGCATTCACAGTTGTGTGTGAGACGCCTAAATCTCTAGCAATTTGCCGAATAGGCCGCTGGGGGGGGGTTCATCAATGATTGCCTGGACCTTTTCGATGAACTCCTTTGTCCGGGTCTTCGTGGCGGTGTCCTTCCGCTCCACCACCACCAAAGGGTCGTCCGATGCGTTAAGCTGTGCCCTCAAGCGTTGAACCGTCCGGATTTGCATTTTGAGGGTGGTGTCAATGGTCCTGTTGTCATAACTTGGATCGGTAGAGAGCATGAGTTGTACAGCGACGCATCTCCGATCTCGCTCGTTGAACATTGTGTCACTTTCAGACATGATAGAAGGCTCCTATCGCTCTTGGGATTTGTACACAACTGGCCAACTAGTAGATGGTCTGCAACAAAAAAAAAAGAAAACCGGTTTTCATTAAACGGAAATGGAATCATGTTGTCTTTTCTAGGGCGACAATTTCATCGTTCCACCCTGTATAATCAACAAACCCCTGAAACTGAGATAAATAGATAAATAATTGCGGATTATAAATTTCTATTACTTCTGGTAATCCAATTATTCTCCCTCCAGCCATGGGTAAATAGTAGGACAGACTAGGTTCTTCAGCCTTGGTGAGGCAACTAGTCTAGGAGAAGGAAAACTCTGAATTCAAACCTGATAAACTCCGCTTAAAAATTAACCTTGTGTCATATCCTACCCGAGCGGAGGGGTTGGGTAAATAGGATTACTTTTGGTAATTTATCCACTTCCCCACGGTGCTATAATGTGACACAAAGTAGGCTTGAAGTGAGAACCCCGCAGAAAGAAAAGCCTGGGGTTAAAAATACCACAGCTCTGTCGGTATTCCCATTCCAATACTGACCATGCGATGGCCCAAATACTGGAAGCAACGCTTGACTATGTGAATTTGCCCCCAACATGATTCGAGCTTGCATTTACATTCCTCCAGAATTTTCTTTACCGATTGGGTCGCGGGTTACATCCTCACAGAGGGGGATTGTAATAATAAGCCTTAACCCATTTCGTCCTTTATCACAAATACTGAATCTAACTTATTGCTTCTATATTTCCACTCGTTATTCTTGCATATCCACAGGAAAAGAGTGAAAGAAAAATTTCACGAAGGGAAGATCTTGAGATGACGTAAATAGCAATTTTATATAAGAGGAATTTAAAGCCATTACCTAAATACTTGCCTAAGACTGAAATTCAATGACGCCCTAAATATTTCTGTATCTTTGCTGGCATTGACTTAGACATGTTTAAAAGATAATATTCATCTTTATTAAATATCCCACGCTTTTAAGAAACTAATACTACAGAACAAAGTTAGGGTACTTTTTAAATAAGAACATACAATGAAAATTGAACCCATTCTTTTAAAAGATGACTCTTGGTTTGTTTGTTTTGCAGCATGTCAGTCTGTGTTGGGTTACTTTATGCTGAAGACAGTTTAACAATATGATTTGGTTGGGTTGGCTTTTATGGCATATCAACCATTGTTGGTTATTTAATGCCAAATCTTCTTTATACATATATATTAAATATATATGATTTGGTTGGGTTGGCTTTTATGGCATATCAACTATTGTTGGTTATTTAATGCCAAATCTTCTTTATACGTATATATTAAATATATATGATTTGGTTTGGTTGGGTTTTATGGCATATCAACCATTATAGGTTATTTAATGTCAAAACTTCTGTATACATTATTATTAAATATATATGATTTGGTTTGGTAGTGTTTTATGGCATATCAACCATTGTAGGCTATTTAAGGCCTGTTTATATATATACATTAAATATATATGATTGGTGAACACGTTCAAATGGTTTCGTGTTTTGCTATTTAACAGTAATTATTCATTTCAGCATTACTCATCCATTTATACACAATTAAATGGTTCCAAATATTGTTGAGTATCACTAACAATTCAATTAAACATCCGTCATTTGTTTACACACAGTTAGATGATCAAACAGTTCTATTTCTATCAATTCAATTAATCATTAGTCATTTGCTTGCCCACAGTTTAAATCTCAAACAGTTCTATTTGACCCATAGATTGGATCTTATCAGATGCTACCACTCCGGGATCGAGTGTACCTTGGAGTAATGGCAACGAAAGGGCACTCCGCATTCCTCGAAGCTCCAGCATTGCTTAAGTCATGCCATCAGATTGTTTAGTGTCATATCTAGGACACTCGTTGGTGGGTAGGGGTCTTAACCCCCTGAAGAGATGCAGTCCGTGTATTCTTCAGCCCCAGCTGACTGGGTTGTCAACAATAATAATCTCCAATTATATACGGTGAAAATGTATCGATAAATCGATAATTTAAACAGGTAAATATTTCATTCTATCAAGCCGATCTATAAATGTGACTTTAACAAGTACTGCCACATCCGAGTCAGAGTAGATCTGCGAGTATGTATTTACCCAACCCATCCACCACGGGCAGGATGTGACACGAGCGAAGTAAAGCTGGTTTGAATTCAGAGTTACCGTTCCCCAAGAGAGCTTGCCTAAGCGAAGTTAAAGAAGTAAATCTGCCCTACTACTAACTCATAGCCGGAGAGAGAAGAGAGGGATTAATACCTTCCCCAGGAGCATCAGCACGAAGTGAAACGCAAAACAGCCTCGTCCAGGTTTGAACTTAGGTTACCATGTTCACTTCCTCAGAAGATAACCATTACTCTAATTGTAGCTAGGAATGAACCCCGGTTTTCAAGACGATTGGCGAAGACTCTACTCAGTAGACCAACTGGGAGTAATAAGAACGAAAAAGATTCATCATCGGATGCAGTTTAGTGTCACTTTCAGAATACCGACTTTTTTTGGTGGGGGGTGGGGGATCTTTGAGGGGAGAGTAGAATATTTTTTAAGAGGTGGGGTATCTTTTGTGGAGGAATTAGGTATCTTTCGCTTCTGTCGAGAATGTATGTATTTACAGAATATAACACAAAGTCAATTTTTAAGGCGGCATGTAACAGATTTGATTTAGGAGTCCTTCTTCAAGACCGGTTACCATACGTAGATGTATCTTTGGATTTTTACCTCAGCTATGTTTTATTCTTCCGCTATAAATTCTACCCTTCAGTTTTCTATGATATTAAAGATGAAGTTTATGATTTTGTTGGATATTTGGTACATTTTCAGATATTCTATTAATCGTTCCATCTCTTTCTTCACATACCCTACACTTGCTATTCTGTTGCGTCTTATAAATGTTCCCTTAAAGCTGCTATTAATAGAGATTCTCAATGCTATCGAGTCCTCTTCCTGCTCTTTTTTGACGCATATAGTCTTTCTATGTCAACTCTGAAATGTAAACCCTTATGAATAGCCCACAACTTTCTTTTCGTTTGGTTCATTGGTCTGAGTTTCTTTCTTGACTATTTTAAGAATGGTCCCGAGTATTTTACAAGTCGGACTTCCCAGATGTTTATTCATTTCACGAGATTTCTGCAATAGAGCTTAGTTTCGAGAACATTTCTGATTTGCCTGTGGTCGTCTTTTCTAATTTTTTCCTCCGTCTCAGCTCGTTTGGTGGTGTCCGCTTCTAATATTTCCAAGTTCTTGTAGTTTTTCTTCTCTCCAACCGTTCTGATGCTTTCTTAGTTTGTAGTTCTATTCCTTCTATTGCTTCTCTTTTTCCACTTTTCATTATGTGTATGGCACATTTTTTTATATAAGATTCCATTCCTATATTCTCTTTTTCAAATCTCTTCAAACCCAGGACGAAACTGATTGCATTTCACATAGCACTAATACTCTTGGGAAAGGTATGAATCCAATTATTCTCCCTCCAGCTATGAGTAAATAGTAGGGCAGACTAGGTTCTTCAGCCTTGGTGAGGCAACTAGTCTAGGAGAAGGAAAACTCTGAATTCAAACCAGTTAAACTCTGCTTAAAAATTGACCTTGTGTCATATCCTGCCCGAGCGGAGGGGTTGGTAAATATGTATATTCTCTTTTTCATTTTTAGCATATACCTTAATGTCATCTATATACATAAAATAATTAATCTTTTCTTGTTATTTTGTAAATTTGTAGCCCCAGCTCCGAGCATTTCTTAAGTCGGTTGTTAAGTGGTATCATTGCTATAATAAATAGCAGTGGCATAATCGAGGAATATGCCTTTTTGAATTTTTACCTCTGCTAAGGTTTCTCCTCTTGCAGTGAATTCTACCCTTCAGTTTTCCATGGCATTTAAAATGAAGTTTATGATTTTATCGGATATTTTGTTCATTTTCAGACTCTCTATTATCCAAGATTGTGGAACCATATCATAGGCCTTTTTGTAGTCAATCCATGGCATATAATTGATCATTTATTCTTTTTGTTCAGCTGCAGCATCCTTTAGGTTCTTCCGGAAAAAGTCGCCGCATGTAAGCGAATAACAGATTTTTTCTCTTATTTGTTTGGTCTGGACATTCCACATTATGGGTAAACATGTTATCGGTCTATAGTTGCTGGGGATAGTTCCTTTTTTTAGATTCCTTCTGGATCAGGATAGTTTTCCCTTTTGTCATCTATTCGAGTACGCTTACATCTTGTCGACTTTTACTCAGTTGCAGGGCTAGACCGTCATGAATGGATGTGATTTTCTAAAGCAAGAATCCATGTACATCATCGTGGACTGACGTTTTCCAATTTGGTATTGAATGTTGCGCTTTGCGAGTACAAGAGTTATATTCGCTGCAAAGTCTTCTTTAAATTTTTCTAATTCTTTTTTCGTGTTATTCGTCCATTTGGCATTTATGTTATCCTCTTCAAGCTTTAATATTTTACTTTAGAATATTTTCGTTTCTTTTGTATCCAGTTCTTGATTTGTCCTTTTGCTGTTGTATACCGGCGGGGGGGGGGGATGAAGAAAGGTAATAACAGGTATATATAAAAATATTATCTCTTCTTTTTGTTTATTACGAAAGATAAAAAATTAATTGGCAAAATAGTTGTGTAAAGAAAGAATCGGAATTGACTGGGAACCACTAAGATTTAGACTTTATTCTTTTTCTTATACTTATCTATTTGGCCGGATTCTCTAATCTTCTGTCAGGGACTTCATCGGGTGTGAACTTCTTTGGGTGGTCTTGGGTTTATCTTGGTCTCCGTATCAGCTTTTGTTCATATAAATGGACACAACTTTGTTGGATTTTTTATGTCTTTATTCACCCAATTTCCCTAGTGCACCGTACGGCTGGAGAAATAGCCATTTCAGGTGTCCATTTGGACAACTCTAATCTCTACTTAACTGACCCGTTCTCACGACTGAATCAACCAATTAGAGAAGTACTAAAATGGTCAGCTAGTGGTCAAGTCTTGTCTATCATATCACTGGTTATTTTCCATGACTCTTCTTCAAACGAATCTTAGTTAACTTTTGTTTTCATTTATTTTGAATTCAACACTTGCTTTACAAAATCCTTTAGAGACCTATGTAACATAGGACTAACGTGTTGTGCTGTAAAGAAAGAAGCCCGCAGAAAAAGAAATACTCAAACTCGAAGGTAAGGGAAGAAAATATAGCAGTCGTTTATTATTCACTTAGGGCTATGATCGTTGCAACTCGAAAAGTTCATTTTAGTTACGTTCTTCTTCTCCTTTCCTCTTGGTGGTGTCGGCGGTATGGCTGAGAGCTAACTGTTGACATACGCCTGACAGATAGGTCGTAGCAAACTGGGGTAGGACGGGTCGGGGCCTCGGAACCTTTAACGCACCCGTTTTGACAACTGCCTTCAACTCTCCCCAAATCTCCTGACTTGTTTTCTTATATAGAGATTTTGGGGAACAAATCGAAGATCCCCGAATGTTCGATGTCACCAGTGAAACTGTCGTGAAATACGTGATAGTTCATCTATGATTATTTTAAAATCACGTCTAACTTTGCAGGTCATTCTACCCGCACGCACTAGTCTCGTGGCGCCTTCACTGATTGACGACAGCGCCCGTCAGTAATATTACAACCTAGTCGTTATGTAACAATGCCCTCGCGACCAACTTGTTGGCAGAATTTTGTTTCGTTTTTTCAGAATATCCTGTTTTGTTTGTATTGTTTGACCAGACTTATTTCTTCCAGCTGTGTTGTCAGATTTGTCCACAGTTGTCTTTTAGGGATCTTTTCCTTTCGTTGGAATCCTGTGTGTTTTATCTTCCTCGTTAGTTTTCTCTTATTGTTGACGCTTCTTTATTGTCCTTCTATCATCATTTTCATGTAGGTTTTGGATTACCTTTCAGATTCTTTGGGGATGACGATTTTATCACGGACTATTTCTGTGATGTTGTCCATTGGGATAGATTTCAATTATCTATTTCATTTTTCGGTGTCTACGTTGACATTTTCCCAGTTTTGATTCTTTTGGGACGGTAATATAGTCTTCTGTTGAATAATAATTTTTCACATTAATTCTATATTCAATGTGGGTTTTTCACACCAACGTTAACTTGTTGTCTTTCGCTGGAATCTTAGTGATAGAAAATATTCTCAAGACTCCAGGACTTTTCTCAGTATTCTAGCTGATCGTAACAATGCTGTGGTTTGGATGGTCTCGATTCTTTCGCTGATTTCCAGTTCCTCCAGATTTTTCCCAGCTTTTGGGGACCGTTCCAAGTGCACCGACTGCAATTGGTATCACCGTCACCCTCATATTCCACAGTTTTTATTTACTTCTCTGGCAAGGTCCAAGGATTTTTAGATATTTTTGCTTTCTTTTATTTTCACTTTGTTGTCCGCCGACACGGCAAAATAAGTTTGAATGCTGTAGAGTTTGGTAAAAAATAACACCTAATAATATCTGTTTTGATTGTTTACGGTTTCCTTTGAAAATAATAAAATTCTGGTATTTTTGGTTAATTAGAAATTTAACTGGTGTGTTTATTTATGGGTGATCCTGTTGGAATATATACTAAGATGCTCGTTACAAATTGTGATTTTCAAACGAAAATCTTATTTGTCTTATCCAAAATCTTACTTTTAAATTAGATGCGAACGCTAATTTATAATTTTGTGTAAAATTAGATGGAGTTTGGACTATCAAACAATCCCATTAGATGAACAACAATATGCATTATTGTTTTCTTTTTGTCTTGTTTTGTTTTGTTTTTTGTTTCCCAACCAGCGCAGAGTCGGTCGTGAAATTGCGTAATGCAAGCTTTATAACTTGTTTGTTTGTTTGTTTGTTTGTTTCTTTCTTTTTTGAGATTGCGTCAAAAATAGATGTCGGTGAAGTGGACGATGCCAGAAACCCGATACAGCAAAGGCGCGACATGACACCTCATATTTGATACTCAAGAGAAAAATTATATAAAATAACAAAGGAAAAAATACTTCATTTTCAATTTTCATTTTTCACTTATTTGGGAAAAAACCACTAAAGAGTAACAACTACCAACGCATTTCATAAAGAAAAACTCTCTCTATATTTATATATACACGAGTGTTAGTAAAAAAAATGCCTTTTTCTTTAATTAATAATTTAGCGACTATTAACAAGCTCGTCTTGTAGATCAATTCGCTCGTGAGTTCTAACCTTACTGAAGGCCCAAGTCCTTTGATATTGTATCAGACTAAGCGAAGATTTGTAAATATTTATACTGTTTTGTTGTAATACAGTATCAGTATAAATGAATACACTCCTACACATTTTGTGGAAAGTTTATTTTTTCGAGATCAACGAAGGATTTATTATTGCAAGTGCAATATTACACAATCAGAACAGATATAATCAACTAGTATTTATCAAATCATATGGCACTAAAAGTCGACTGCCAACAGTAAGGCAACCGATCTAGGAAAAAGAAAATCCCTGAAAAGAGAATGTCCTGTAATGTCATTTAACAATATTTGATGACAAAACTCCAGTTTTGTAGATCTGGGAATTGTGAAGTACTGTTTTTGCCATGACTCCCAGGTCCACTCTGATCCGAGTTGCATTACGTGTTAGGGTCCCATTTATTGGTCAAATGTATCGGTTTAAAAATTATTTATATTCCATTGGATCGAGTGCAAAAACCATTTAGAGTATTTGAATTATTGTCTTAATCTTTATTGTTATATTCACAACGTTTCGGCTGATGCGTCCTCCGGCCTTCTTCAGCTATTTCATGTCGAACTCGAGAGCCTACAAGGAACTTCGAACCGAACTCCTTATTTAATCCACGGGGGGGGGGGAATTGTTCTCATCCAGTTAACCATAACCCGGTACAAGTGTTAAGCTATTGTAAATATTCTTTGTTATTTTTACCTGTGGTCAGGATTGAACCTGCACACCCCAGCTGATTGTTCCAATGGGTGAATAACAAAGAACGCTTACGATAATTGGCAGTCACCAAGCGACAAAGTCTACACTATCCTAAATTTGTATATATATATATATATATATATATATATATATATATATATATATATATATATATATATATATATATATATATATATATATATATATATATATATATATATATATATATATATATATATATATATATATATATATATATATATATATATATATATATATATATATATATATATATATAGTAGAGAGCATGAAGAAAGATCAGAAACGATATCAAGAAAAAGTCTAAATGTGAAATAACTTTTCATTTTAAAGTTTCATAGAACATTTTATTAAGGAAAAGTAAGGATATAAAGGTAAATTATATAATTCCAAAATATAAAGCTCAATAAACTTATTTTGATAAAGTTATAAGAATAACTATATCACATTAAAAAAAAATTCATTAGTATTTGATGTTTAGACCTTTACTTTCAATAACAACTTGACATCTTTTTCTATACGAGCGAATTAATGTCTTGCATTCATTAACGGGTATTTTATTCCATTCTCCTTCAAATTAGTCCATAGTTCTTCGATGTTTCTTGGATTCTTTTCCTTAGCTCTTTCATTTAGTAACTTCCAAAGATTCTCAATAGGATTCATCCTGGGCTTTGAGTAACATCCTCCTAAGAAAGAAATGTCTTAACAGACTTCGCTGAGTGACACGGAGCGTTATCTGGCATAAATACAGTTGGTTGATTAATTGTAGTGCTCAAATTAGGTATAACACCCTCTTCAATATCTCTTTGTATACAGTTGCGTTATTTTTACCGTGTAGCCGGACAAGAGATCCTGTAACAGCAGCAGAAATAATGCCAAATACCATCTCACTTTCTCCTCCAAATTTGCCGCAGCTTTTAGTACACTGAGGCAAATATCGTTCCTTAGGACTGTGTCGAACGATCCTTCTCTTGTTACAACAGAAAAGGTTAAACTTTGATTCATCGCTGAAATGAAATGAATATAATCCCACTGTTCTTCAGTCCATATGAAGTGTTCAGTGGCAAATTTCAATCGACTCATTTTGTTCTTTTTAGGCTTCGTAAAAGCTACTCGACTATTCGAATTTATTTTATTAAGTCTTCAGGAAATAGTATGCCTGGATATTTTTATGCCAAGATTAGCATTAGCTCTTTTAGAGATAGCGGTTGCTGTTGCAAATCGATCCTTCTTTTTTATTCATTAGCAATCCATCTGTCTTCCCTTGCAGTAGTTTTCCTACGCCAGTCAGGTGGTTTCTTGGCTTCACATGACCCTGTTTTCTCAACTTTTCTTAAAATACTATGAATAAAACTTTTAGATTTCCCAACAGTCTTTGAAATATCCCTAATCGAGAGTTTATCTTCATTACATAACTTCACTTTCAGTTTTCTAAGTTCAAATGATGTCACAGATTTTTTGCCATGTTTACCATGCAAATGTCGGTGAAGAGCCGGTGTAATTTAGTAAAATACCCTATTTTATATTCTGACCCTAAAATTCTTTTAATAATACAAAATAATTTTAAATTTTACGGATCTATTTAATCGTTTTGATGTTTTTAATCATCCATTTTTTCGAATATTATATAATTATTCTTATAACTTTAGCAAAAATAAGTTTATTGACTTTTATAGTTTGGAATGATATAATTTACCTTTAAATCTTTATTTTTCCTTGAAAAAATGTTCTATGGAGCATTAAAATAAAAGGTTATTTCACATTTAGACTTTTTCTTAACATCGTTCTGATCTTTATGCACGTTACTATATATATATATATATATATATATATATATATATATCATGTCGTGCTGGTAGCGCGGATATCCCTGACCCTCTCTCGCCACTTTTCCCTATCGTTCATCGCCTCAGGCAGGTCTTCTAGACAACATCCCGTATCCTCACATAGTTGCTGAATGTATGTTCGTGCTGGTCGTCCTGCTTTTGCACGGTCATATGTGGGGGTCCACAAGAGTACATCACTTATGAGTTCGTCCCTGCTTCTCCAGCAGTGTCCTGCATGTCTGGTTCGTATAACTTGAATAGTTTTCGTGATAGGAGGCAGGTGGCCGTACAGTTGGTGTCTTGTGGGGTGTTGCCGCTAAGACTTGTTCAAGATTGCTCGCAGCATTCTTGTGTAATTGCCGTCTAGCTTCTTCTCCAGCCGTTTTGTTAGAGTCCATGTAGTGCATCCATAGAGCAGTATCGATGCGACCGCTGCCTGGAAGAAACTACGTTTCATTTTATCGGTTAGGTCTGATTTCCATGTAATCGATAGCCTATTGGTAGCTGTCCATGCTTTGGTTAACCTCGTGTCGATGTCCTTTTCGGTTGATGTGACGCTGCTTCCTAGGTAAGTGAATTTGTCTACTGATGCACTATCACCCTTTCTTATGAATATAGCAAGTCACATTATCCATACACCCTCACGCACACATTCTTATATATTAATAATGTTTCACGCATTTTTAAAAATCACAAACTGCTCTAAAAATGAAGATGAACGTACAATGTAATTTCTCCTTTCACGAGGATCATTAAATAAGTTTCCAGACGTTTTCCGTATGGGGACTTTTCTTTATAGTACACACAGGAAACTCCAACCCCCTTCGTTAGTAATCTCCTCCGGCTGCAATGCACTTGTACCGTTCCAACAACTTCTCAAAGGCCCCATGGAACTCCTCTTGTGTGAGCGTGTCAATGACCTTCGTCACAGACTCTTTCATCTCCTCAATTGTCTCATAACGACAGCCTCTGAGCTTAGGGAATAACCAAAAGTCACAGGGAGCAAGGTCTCGACTATAGGGAGGGTGGCGAACTGTCTTGGTGCCCATCTTGGTCAAATAGTCTGTGAGAAGGATGGAGTTGTGGACTGGTGCATTGTCCTGGTGGAAATGCCATTGACCCGATTTCAAAATTGCTGGCCTCTTCCGACGGAATCTCTTTCTGAACTTCCTTAAAATCTCAACATAGTAACCCTAACCCTTTGGCCAATCAACTCTGGTCTATTGACTTCCTTACTCCTCAAAAACCTCTCATCATCCCTCACAGACTCCCTGCCTTCCTTGAATCTCTTATGCCACTCAAAAACTCATGCTCGATTCATACAAGATGGGCGAAAAGCAGTCTGAAGCATTCCATACGTTTCCGTGGCATCATTTTTTGCAAGTTTAAAACAGAACTTTATTGCATATCATTCTTCTAAAATGTCCTGACATCCAGATTGCATTTTTGAAATTGACCAGCCGTGACAATCAGGCTTTAGTAGGGTGTATTCCAATTCCTACCGTAGCTGTTCATTTGAACCTGAAATCATAAAAATTGGTCGGTCATCTCATAAGATATATAGCAATAATATACTGAATTTTCAAGTGTCTACGACAATTTTAAATGCCAGTACAAAAAAGTCTGGAAACTTATTGAATGCACCCCCTATATATATATACATATATATATAATTCCTTTAAATATCCTGTCCACTGACAAAAACTGCTTGGTAGCACCAAGAGTAGCAGTACCGCCTCGAGCTACCGAAACTGTGTGATCACCCCTGGTTGGCGGCTGATTAGGGCAGGGTATTGCACGTGCTTTCACACGTTGTGTGATGAAAAAAAGGAAAAATGTAATTGGCTATGCTACTACCACCACTACTACAACAAATAATAATAATAATAGTAATAACAACAATATGTGTGTATATGTGTGTGTGTGTGTGTGTGTATGTGTGTATGTGTGTGTGTGTGTGTGTGTGTGTGTTCGTGTGCGCGTGTATTGCAGTCTATAATATTATCTTGTATTATAACCGGTCTACCAAATAATAGCCTGTTTCACGTCTTTTGAGATAATGAAATCTTTTTCTTGTTCTCGGCTGCTTTCGACCTCTCGTAAATATAATATATTATATACTATATTAGTCGAATATAAACCGTGGATAAAAAAAAATCATCTCCAAAATCACTTTTAAAAACGTTTAAAATCGTCGCCAACTTTTCTTATTTCCTGTCAGTTTCATGGTAGTAAATCGATCTATTTCGTTATTTATCTTTGATCGATAAACCAGGTTTTAATGCACTTTTGTCATTTTAATCCTTGAGATTTCGACTGAAGATAAAACCCCTAGTAACACGAAACAAAAATATGTGAATTATACCTGTTGAAGCTAACAAAAAGAAAAAAAGAAAAAAAAAAAAAAGGAAAAAGAAAACAATATACAAACGTGGCAAAATCATTGACCTTTGCTCACCAATAGATTCTCTCAAATTATGCCGGCTCCTTTTTCGTATTAAATTTCTTCGTCTTTGATCAAATTGGAAAGTTGTGTTTTGACTAAAATAGGTTACAAAAGATCTCAAGATTATTATGTTTGATGACACACTTGTCGTTCAAGTATTTGCATATAAATAGAGACAGTAATAATCATTATCTTAACATGTGATCTGACTGAAATCAGTGCTTTCAGCGTGAGTTGACACAGGCATTGCTGTTAAAAGGGGTCACCCATCGAAGAATTGATCAGGTACATCATTGCTTAACTTCAGTGATCTGAAGGGAACCGATGTTTTCAGCTATTACTAAAAGAAAGAAAAAAAGAGAACTTCCAAAATTGTGGACTTTGCTCTCACAGCTGACCACAAAATAAAACTGAAAGGAAGTGAAAAAAAGGATAAGTACCTGGACCTCGCTAAGGAATTGAAAAAACTATGGAACATGAAGGTGACAATTATATCAATCGTGATTGGTGTTTTTGGTACAGTCACCAAAGGATTACTAAAGGGACTGGAGGACTTGGAAGTTGGAGGACGAGTTGAGACCATTCAAACTACTACATTATTGATATCGGTCAGAATCCTGAGAAGAGTGCTGGAGACTTTAGAAGACTTGTTGTCACTCAAACTTCAGAGAAAGGCCATCAGCTATTGCTGTGTGGAAATTTCTCCAGGAGTAAATAATAATATTTAAAAAAAAATTGCAGATGTAGGTATTGTAGCGATAGAGATGAAACGACCGATCACATAATAAGTGAATACGGTAAGATAGCACAAAAAGACACGAGTGAGTGGGCAAGGTGATCCACTGGGAATTGAGCAAGAAGCTAAAATTTGAACATATGAACAAATAGTATGTACACAACCCAGAATCCGTTCTGGAAAATGAAACGCACAAAATTTTCTGGGATTTTGAAATACAAACGGATCACCTAATCTCGGCCAGACGACCAGATCTAGTGATAGTTAACAAAAAAAGAGAACCTACTGAATTGTGGACTTTGCCATTCCGACTGACCATTGGGTAAAATTGAAAGAAAGTGAAGAAAGAGATAAGTCCTTGGAGAATTGAAAAAACCTATGGAACATGTGAGTGATGGTGATACCAATTGTGATATGTGTGCTAAGTACAGTCCCCACTGGATTGGTACAGGGATTTGGAGGACATGGAGACAATTGGGCGAGTGGAGACCATCCAAACAACAGCATTATTAAGATCGGCCCGAATACTAAGAAGAATCCTGTAGACTTGAAGAGACTTGTTGTCACTCAGTCTCCTGTGAAAAACTATCAGCTAACGCTGGTGTGAAAAACCCTCAAAAGAGTAAAATGATAATCGTACGTTTATATCTTTATTTTTGTGTAGTTTTCTTCAAAGTTTTTATTTTATTTTTGCACACGGTTATCTAATCCTATCGAATTTTTTTTTTATAAACATACCTATTTTACCCATTGATTGGACCTTAATTTGGTTCTACCACTTCAGGTAAAAGTGGACCTGAGAGTAATGGTAATGAAGTGCTACTTCACACTCTTCAGAGATACAGAAGTGGTTCCTCACCACCAGGTATTATTAGGTGTCATACCCAGGACATCAATTTCTTGGGGATGGGTCTTACGATCTACAGTCAGCCTATTTTAAGCCACCTCCGACTGTACGATTTGATAGTTTGATGAATTTTACTAAGCTTTTTACTTAGACCGGCACATTGGCCAAGTGGCAGAGTGTTCGCCAATGGCCCGGAAGTCTGGGGTTCAATCTCAGGTCGGGTCATACTCAAAAAATGGTACTTGATACCTCCTTGCTTAACCCTCAGCATTATAAGGTACGTTTCATGGGTAAAGTGGAGCAATCCAGGGAAGGAGTTGCGCCCTCAGTGTAGTAGTTATTGAAAATGGAGCTTTCAGATAGCCCTCGACTACAGTCGCCAACTTTACTTTTACTTTAGGGTGCAAGGCTGTATGAATAGGGACACTTAATGAGACTCGAACTCATTCATGAAGGTTTACTAGTCAGACTTGTTAACCACCCGAGGCGTCACAGACAGTTTGATGTATGTACTGTAAATAACAACACTTGTCAGATATAGCAATCCTTAAGTGTCTATAAGTAGAGAAGAAACCTCAAAACTTGTCCTGTATGACGAAGACAGTTGACCCAACGTAACGAAGGAAATTTACCGAGTAGAGATCATTGCGCCCCGCATGTCTCTTGTAGAATTCCAGTCATCTGATGCTGATTCAGGATTGGTAGGGATGGTCAGCAGCTATTTGAATAGAACCAGTTCCTATGTTTGATTGTGTCTTCTGAATCATTACATAAAAGCAAACATAGCAGTAAAAAATGTTTGACTGTAATGTCGCCTGGCTAGTTGATTAGTACCATTAAGAAAATCTGTTTATTCAATGTAATGTCTTTGCCAATACCCTTTTCTCTTTTTTTTTTTACGGCATAAAACAACCTCCCCCACAAAACAAGAGTTTGTTAATTGTGTATACTATTTTTGGAATTTGTTGTTTGTTTATAATTTCCACATCTTTTCTCCTTTTGTTTTGTTTTGGTTTGTTTGGTTTTATGGCATATCAACCTTTGTAGGTTATTTAATGCCAAATCCTCTTTATACATATATATTAAATATATATGATTTGGTTTGGTTTGGTTTTATGGCATATCAACCATTGTAGGTTATTTAATGCCAAATCCTCTTTATACATATATATTAGATATATATGATTTGGTTTGGTTTGGTTTTATGGCATATCAACCTTTGTAGGTTATTTAATGCCAAATCCTCTTTATACATATATATTAGATATATATGATTTGGTTTGGTTTGGTTTTATGGCATATCAACCTTTGTAGGTTATTTAACGCCAAATCCTCTTTATACATATATATTAGATATATATGATTTGGTTTGGTTTGGTTTGGTTTTATGGCATATCATCCTTTGTAGGTTATTTAATGCCAAATCCTCTTTATACATATATATTAGATATATATGATTTGGTTTGGTTTGGTTTTATGGCATATCAACCTTTGTAGGTTACTTAATGCCAAATCCTCTTTATACATATATATTAGATATATATGATTTGGTTTGGTTTGGTTTTATGGCATATCATCCTTTGTAGGTTATTTAATGCCAAATCCTCTTTATACATATATATTAGATATATATGATTTGGTTTGGTTGGGTTTTATGGCATATCATCCTTTGTAGGTTATTTAACGCCAAATCCATTTTTATGTAAATAATCAGTTCTATTTAAAACAATTCGGTTTAGCATGAGTACACAGTTTAATTGTCAAAAACATTTCTATTTCAAACTATTCAGTTATATATAACAATTCAGTTTAGTGTAAGTACAGTTTCAGTGTCAAAAATAGTTCAATTTAAAACCATTCAGTTTAGCAAAAGCACGGTTTTAAATGTAAGTACAATTTAATTGTAAAAAAAAAAAATTTTATTTCGAGCTATTCAGTTTAGTTTGGTTTGATTTGGTTTGGTGGCTTTTATGGCATATCAACCTTTGTAGGTCATTCAACGCCCAATCCATTTTTATGTAAATAATCTGTTCTTTTTAAAACAATTCAGTTTAGCATAAGTACACAGTTTAATTGTCAAAAACATTTATTTCAAACTATTCAAGAAGTTATATGTAACAATTCAGTTGAATGTAAATACAATTTCAATGTCGACAAACAGTTCTATTTCAAATAATTCAGTTAAGCACAAACATGCAGTTTAAATGTAAGTACGGTTTAATTGTGAAAAACATTTCTATTTTGGCTATTCAGTTTACTCAAACAATTCAGTTTAGTATAAGAATGCTGTTAGTTCTATTTAACCCATAGATAGGGCCCTATCAGGTGCTACCACTCCGGGCCAGAGTGGACCTGGAAGCGATGGCAATGAAGGGGTACTCCGCATTCCCCAAGGCTCCAGCATTGCTGGAACCTCACCATCAGATTGTTTAGTGTCATATCCAGGACACTCATTAGGGGGGTCTTACCCCACAGCAGAGGTGCAGTCAGTGTATTCTACAGCCCCAGCCGACTGGGCAATTTCTCGTTTTGTAATCTTTTCATTTATATCTTTGTCCGTGATGATTAATTAGAATGAAGCATTTGACTGGGTTGTAATGATTTAATTACAGATATCGTACCCTCACGTAGAGCTCTAAGGAATATATTGAATTATTTTAAGAAGTTTATCATAAAAGGAAGTAATAGAAAAAAACAGTTTAATAGAAAGCGATGTAAATAATTAGTTTTTTTTTACTAAGAAATCGGTAAATGTCATTTCGACCATGGCGCGAATTAATTAAAACAGAACAGTTAATTTGGATATCAGAAATCTATTAGACATAATCTACTATATATATAAAGCAAAATACAATTATATATATATATATATATATATATATATATATATATATATATATATATATATATGTATATATATATATATATATACGTAGTGCCTTCAATAAGTTTCCTGACTTTTTTTGTACAGGCATTTAAAATTGTTGTAGACGCTTGAAAATTCAGTATGTTATTGCTATACATCTTATCAGATGACTGACCAATTTATGATTTCAGGTTCAAATGAACAGCTACAGTAGGAATTGGAATACACCCTACTAAAGCCCGATTGTCACAGCTGGTCAATTTCAAAAATGCAATCTGGACGTCAGGACATTTTAGAAGAAAGATATGCAATAAAATTCTGTTTTAAACCTAGAAATAATAATGCCACAGAAACGTATGGAATGCTTCAAACTGCTTTTCGCCCATCTTGAATGAATCGAGCATGAGTTTTTGAGTGGCATAAGAGATTCAAGGAAGACAGGGAGTCTGTGAGGGATGATGAGAAGTGTGGGAGGAGTAAGGAAGTCAATACACCAGAGTTGATTGGCCAAAGGGTTAGGGTTTGGGTTAGGAGTTCCATAGGGCCTTGCAGAAGTCGTTGGAAGGGTACAACAAGTGCATTGCAGCTGGAGGAGATTACTTCGAAGGGGACTAGAGTTTCATGGGTGTACTATCAATAAAAGTTGCCATACGAAAAAAGTCTGGAAACTTATTTAATGATCCTCGTATATATATATATATGTATATATATATATATATATATATATATATATATATATATATATATATATATATATATAACTTAACTAATTCTTTTGTAGAAACAACCCAAAAATCAATGTGAAACTGCCTTATGTTTTTCTTTTCTTTTCACCTATAGAAATGCCTTGCACTGGAAAAGAAAATGCGTTTAATCATTAAATATAGGATTTTGAGTTGTTTCTGTTAAAATTTGAGATCATTTCAACCTGAAATGGCCAAGTGATGAGATTATGAAATGATATCAATTTTTCTGAACAATCCTTTACTTGTCAAATCATATAAATTTGGTCATGATATACCTTCCCTATACATACCGCACTTAGGCAGCGGATTCTCTTAAAGGCATATTTTGTTGAAAAAGCAGACAAGAATTTAGTATAAAGCGTTTTATTTGCCTTTTCTTGTGGGTTAACGAGATAACGCAACTGTGACTCAAGGCAGTTTATCCCTATTGGTGTAGTCCTTGTACTTTCGACCCTTTTTAGTCATTGTCAAGGACATGGGTACTCCTGTATTCTGGAGTCCAGAACTACTTTTGTGGTCAAGGAATTTATGACGTCATCTGAACAGTATACAAATGACCACTCAAAAGAAATCCGAGATTTTCCCGTACGAATGACAACTGAAACTCTCCCCCCTCTCTCTCTTTTTCTAACTTTTTTCATTTCATCTTTTTTTTCGTTGTTCTTCTATAAATTTCTATACTTGCCTTCTCTCTTTTCTGCGTCACTTTGTCGTTTTTCTGGGTTTTTTCTTTTCTTCCACTAAAATTTTTCTTTCTTTCTTTCTTTCTTTCTTTCTTATGCTTACTCGAGTGATTTGAAAGGATTTAAGTCGACCAATGTCCCTGCAATCCCTACACGCCAATCCGACTGTTGTCACTATAAGTTGGCGGAAGAGTCGGCTCATGCGTAAATAACCCAGTCTTTTTTTTTTAACAGAATCTACATTAAGAGTACAATAGCAACCACTGACCTACACAACATCTAACGCCTCAGTACCTTCAAATGCTTACAATCAAACATACAAAAATCCTTTTTGAATGCAAATGCCATTTATTCCTTTTAAAACATCTTAAATGGATTTCTTTAGTTACGAACAAGATATCAGAATCAGTCTTTTTGGTTTCCACTCAACAGGATGATATCACTTGCTTGTTAGCAATCGAATACGACCGGAAATTAAGAATACAGGAAACGATTGCTACGTACAAAAACGAGCGATTTCGGGTAACTGTCAGAATTAATAGCGAGTAACAACGTTAAAAGATAAAGGAACTGCAGTCTGTCAATAGACGACAAAAAGTCCTGTTGATGACATCAGCAGATTTCGATGGAAAAAACACACATGAAAAAAGGAAGTGAAATAAAAGAAAACTGTGTTAAAAATTTGTCTATTACGCACACAGGAGCGAACAAATACTGAAAGGTATTGAGCATTATAAATCTTTATTGCTGTATCAACTTTTATTAATCAGTTTTCCATCCTCTGATATGGGGTGCGTCAGATATTTAAGAACAAATATTTTTAGTGGGCAATAAATAGAAGAAGAACTAATGTAAATGTTACGTGAATCTTAAAATTCTCATTTCACTTTTAGATACAGAAAATAAAAAGGCATGAACATAGGTTCGAAGATAGTCAACTTCTTGGAAGTAGCCAGATCCCTGGTTTTCAATTTATTCCATGTGCTATCTGTGGCCAAGATAAAGAAACGTTCTTAGTAGGCAGGAATCATAAAGCCGGTCCAGTTTATTATAAAATGACCTGTGCAAATTGATAAAGACCATCACCAAGCATATGAACGGGTGGAGATATGTGCGAGGTGCATACGATAAGTTGACATAGACAGACTGCATGTGTCAAAAAAAAAGCAGGAAGAGGACTCGCTAGCATTGAGAATCTCTAATAATAGCAGCTTAAAAGAACGCCATAAGGACTAATATTTAAGGGAACATTTATAAGACGCAACAGAATAATAAGTGTAGGTTGTGTAGAGAAAGAGATGAAACGATTATTACGAGGTGCATTCAATAAGTTTCCAGACTTTTTTCGTATGGGCACTTTTATTGATAGTACACACAGGAAACTCAAGTCCCCTTCGAAGTAATCTCCTCCGGCTGCAATGTACTTGTTGTACCGTTCCAACAACTTCTCGAAGGCCCCATGGAAGTCCTCTTGTGTGAGCGTGACAATGACCTTCGTCACAGCCTCTTTCATCTCCTCAATTGTCTCATAACGACAGCCTCTGAGCTTAGGGAATAGCCAAAAGTCACAGGGAGCAAGGTCTGGACTGTGGGAGGGTGTGGAACTGTCTTGATGCCCATCTTGGTCAAATAGTCTGTGACAAGGATGGAGTTGTTGACTGGTGCATTGTCCTGCTGGAAATGCCACTGAGCCGATTTGATGAGTGCTGGCATCTTCTCTAGGAATCTCTTCCTGAACTCCCTTAAAACCTCAACATAGTAACCCTAACCCTAACCCTTTGGCCCATCAACTCTGGTGTTCTGACTTCCTTACTCCTCCCACACCTCTCATCATCCCTCACAGACTCCCTGTCTTCCTTGAATCTCTTATGCCACTCAAAAACTCATGCTCGATTCATGGAAGATGGTCGAAAAGCAGTGTGAAGCATTCCATCCGTTTCTCTGGCATCACTTTTTCCACGTTTAAAACAGAATTTTATTGCATATCGTTCTTCTAAAGTGTCAGATTGCATTTTTGAAATTCAGCAGCTGTGACAATCAGGCTTTAGTAGGGTGTCTTCCAATTGCTGCTGTAGCTGTTGATTTGAAGCTGAAATCATAAAAATTGGCTAGTCATCTCATAAGATGTATAGTAATAACATACTGAATTTTTAAAAATCTACACCAATTTTAAATACTCATAGGAAAAAAGTCAGGAAACTTTTCGTATGCACCTCGTATCAGGCACATAGTGTAAAAGGATGTTCAGTAAAAGTCTTATATAATGAAAGAAGACCCATATAACTAATAAATAGCTCGCCATATTGGCGGGGTTTAGAATACACAGACGGGTAAGAGCCCTACCCCCCCCAAAAAAAAAGGGCGTTGTGGATATGGCACTAAACTGCATCTGATGATGAGGTTCCATTTTTCTCACTCTCTCCGGAACGTTATGTTTGAGTTTTAAAAGAGATCTTCCCGTCGCTGAGTTTGGTCACTGCACAAAGAAAAAAAAAAAAAGAACCCGAAAATAAAATCCTATAGACGTTTTTACTGAATACAATTTCTTTCTATTTATCCATGGGGAAGTGGATGTAACACTTAACTCTTCAGCTTAAGTCAAAAAAAGCCTGACAATTACGGACGGACTGACGCCAGGCGATGACTTAGTCAGTTTTCTATCGCATTCTGTACCTTACTGTCGGCTCCTGACTCTGCTATGTTCTTCTTGTGACCAACTATAGTGGACAATGGGAGGTGAAGGGCCCAGCAGCAGAACCACAACAGCCAAAAACTGCAATTCCTCGGTCGAACCCCTGACTGCTGCCTTAAATATAAGGGACCCTGACTTCCGGAAAACCGCTTTTCCTACGTGGACCATCCTGGACTAAAGTATGCTAAAAAATATTCTTGCATCGAAAACTTCTGTTTATGAATAACATTATAAAAACATGCAAAAAATTCAATCTTACCAGTGACTCTCCGAGGCGCAGTGGCTAACGTGCAGCAATGCGGCATCGTCGTAAGCGAGTTCGAACTCCAGCCACGCTATTACGTTCACTTTTGGACTAATACCCTTGGGAAAGGTATGAAGCCCCTTATCCCTCCATCTATGGGTTAAATAGTACCACTACTGTTCCTTTACAAGGATGGCTTTGACTTTAAGTTACCCACGAAGGTTGATATGCCATTAAACAAAGAAACGAAACCAAATAAATTTCATCCCCATCGAGAAATCCTTCTCTTTATATCTTATCATCTATCAAAATCTGCCGACCTTCCTAACTTGTTTAGCTATCCTTTTGATAGTACACTACACACACATCCATCTATATACATATATGCTACCTTAACCAACATACTCTCATACAGACTCTCTCAAACCCATACACTTCGTCTATTGACATACATTGCTGACAAAACATTAGAAGCTAGACGAGAACTGCACAAGAACGCTACGGGCTATATTAAACAAATCCTGCAAGCAATACCCCATGAAACAACAGCTGTATGGCCACTTACCTTTCATCTCAAAAACCATCCAAGTAAGAAGAGCAAGACATGCGGGACACTACTGGAGAAGTAAGGATGAACTCATAAGCAATGTTCTCCCATGGACCCCTTTACACGGATGTACAAGTGTTGACCCACTAGCTAGAATTTATTTACATCAGCTCTGTATGGACACAGGATGTAGTTTGGAAAACCTGTTGGGAGCGATGGATGATTGGGACGGATATATATAGAGAGAGAGAAAGAGAAAGAGGTAGTCAGGGAAATCCGTGCTAGCAGCGTGATATGATGATGATAATAAACTTACATACTCATATACACAAGCTCGTAACTACAAGTGCAATATTACGGACGGGCACCGTGATTAAATTGCGGCGGTCTCAAGGTTGGAGAACGCGTGAGCACATCAGCTGTCATCAGTCACTGGGTACATGGTTCTGACGATCAAAAATGTCACGAACGTCGCTTGTGCTGGCAGAGTGACCTGGAGAGTTCAAGCGTGATTTTAATATAATCACGCGTGAACTCTCACGTGCTACACTACTGTTTTCACTGAGGATCATAGGGCCTTCGGGAACCTTCGAATTGATCCATCAAATCGCTATGTAAGGAAACTAAGTAGCGAGATTTTGGCAGTTCAAGGCAGGTTTCTAAACAGGTTCAACAGAGGTCCACGACGCCCCGAACCATGTCATACCCAGCCTGT
This sequence comes from Sepioteuthis lessoniana, assembly GCA_963585895.1. NCBI lineage: Eukaryota > Metazoa > Mollusca > Cephalopoda > Myopsida > Loliginidae > Sepioteuthis > Sepioteuthis lessoniana. Next base: position 9,288,161 of record OY757926.1, read on the forward strand.
CAGCAATCCGAGTGATATGAAAGTATCAACAGGTCAACGATAACAACGCCAGCTGATGTACGCAGAGGGAAAGGAGACGTTTGATAGCGACAAAAAAAAAAAGAGAAGTCGAGGAAGAACGCTGTTGAATAAACTTTTTTAACTACAGTCCGCTGTAGACCCTAAGAATAAAATCGACAATTATTTTCTTCCTTGAAATTCAAGTTTTGAGTGTTTCTTTTCTGCAAATTCCTTTCTTTCAGATTTAACGTTTTCTGGTCCTATGCTACCCAAGTATATCCATTATTGCGCCTAGGTACGTGCAACTAGGGATAGAAGAGCTGATATTGACAAAATGATTTTGTTTTCTTTTGAATATCGCCTGCTCATTCAAGCAGATATTTAGAAGAAAAAACGGTCAAACGCCAATGGTTTTTAAAATTTTTTTAGAAATTTAAATAATCGTTGATTTTTGACTTTATAAAAGCATTGGTTAGATTTAGGGGTATTTTATGGTATGTCAAACCTTGTTGGTTATTAAATGCCATATATATATATAAATATATATATACTCCCTTCTCTAGCGAGGTAAGTATATGGTTGCCATTAGTGTATTTGCAAAGCTCTTCATATAAATTGAGCTCTCGGTAGCCGTTAAGCGGATATATGCAAACAATAACAATTGTGATTCATAACCGTTTAAATTTACTTCGCTGGTGCTGGCTTCCTCGTGGCTGAGTGGTAGAATCTTGGATTGACGTTTGAGTCAACCAGGTTCGATACAGCTTAATATTTCTATTTATCAAGTATTCCTATCAAATACAAAAAACTTTCACAGGGGTATATGAATTCAAACCACAAATAATAATCATACCTAGCAAAAGATGGAATCCGAACAGGTGCTACCATTCCGGAGTGGACCTGAGAATGATAGTAAGAAAGGGGTACCCCAGATTCTAAAACTCCAAGACTGGAGCTTCACAATCAAATAAAGCTAAATGTCATATCCAGGACACTTAAATGGTTTTAAGTATTCCTTTCTAACACTAATAATTCTATTCAACATTTTTACTTCATTTGCCCACTGTTAGATGGTTTAAAATATTGCTAAGTTGGCGACCGTAGTCGAGGGCGACTAGAAAGCTCCCTTTTCAATAGCTTCTACACCGAGGTGTAGAAGAGGGCGCTACTCCTTTCCCTGGATTGCTCCACTTTACCCTTGATACGTACCTTATATTGCTGAGTATTAAGCAAGGAGTTATCATGTACCATTTTTAAAGTCTTTGGTATGACTCGACCTGGGATTGAACCCAGGTCTCCCAGACCATTGGCGAACACTCTACTCACTAGTCCAATGAGCCGGTTTAAAATATTACAATCAAATACTAATAATGTGATTTAATATAAATTAGTTGTTTGCACACATTCAAATTTTAAATGATTGAATTGTTCCATTTGATCCATCGATGGGGCCCCCACAGGTACTAGCATTCCGTGTCAGAGTTGACCTGGGAGTGAAGGTGTACTTCACATTCCCTAAAGCTCTTACACTGGAGTCTCATCATCATGGCCAGGACATTCGTTGGGGTTAGGGATCTGATCCTTCTGCCTATTCCACCGTCCCCTCCAGCCGACAGGATGTTTGTTTTTTTAGAGTTAGTACTTTAATAAAACGGTTAACCTGTCTATTTATAATTTCGCGACCCTGACACGGAGAACAACAAAAATATTCTATTTTTTAAATCCCTTTTCTCTATTTCTTTGTACACAGTTATATGGTTTCGTATAACTTAGGACTCAAATTTCTTGTCATATAATTAAATTTTTACCATATAATATCATAATAAACAGAAAAGAATTTACAGTCAAAATTTAGCTGTTAAGTTAAAGCAAAAAATATTCTTTGAAAAACGAGGATTATAAAACGTATTCGAGATTTCTAAAGATGAATTATTTTATCTTTACCATAAATCTATTCGTCTGAGTCATGTTATTAGAAAGATTTCGTTTGTTTTTTAGGATTAATTTTCATAAGCTCTAAATAACTCATATTTCTTTTTTTCTTCTTTTTTTTGTGCAACCTCATTATGAACACAGTCAGCAAACTTTATCTAAATCAATATTTTAAGATATGAAAATAAAACAAAGCTATTTGTCAAAATTTCTGAGATGAATCTTGAAAATTTTTATCATTTAGAGTATTCGAATTATTATCTTAATCTTTATTGTTATATTCACAACGTTTTGGCTGACGCGTCCTCAGGCCTTCTTCAGGTGTTTCATGTCGAGCCTACACGGAACTTCGAACTGAATTCTTTATTTAATGCACGGGATAAATTGTTCTAATTCGGTTAACCATAACCAGCAACTAGAGTTAAACAATTATAAGTATTCCTTGTGATTTACTTGTCAGGATTGAACCTGCAACATCCAGATGATGTTTGGCGGGTGGTTAAAATGATTCTAAGTGAAATCAGTGTAAGTTAGAATAATAATTTGTAGGGAATAAATAAATAAAGAAAAAAAATTTAGATTGAATTAAAAAAACTATTAAAATATGCAGAAACTCCCAGAGGCCTCTGACAGGAAGAGGAGCGACGCATGCGCAAAGAAAAGGGACCGTCCCGACAAAAGGAGGAATCTCACTTTTTCTTTTAGCAGCAACCAGCGGAGTGGCAACATCTAGATCGTTCTTGCTAACTGGTGGGGGACGCCATACGGCCGTCTTTAGACGACTCATTGGCTCACCCATCCACTGGTCGTAGTCGTCTCTTTCACTACCAACCCATGACTAAAACACAGGATTTAGACAAATTCCGAAAAGCGACTAACACTTCGTTAAAGCTTTATATACCGAACACGCTGTAAAAGCTTGAAATACCGAATAAGGACACATATATACCCATGAAATGACTGACGCATTTTTAACACTTTAACTGAAAGATTCAACCATTTCATTTATATTCAGAAAGGATTTTCCCACCCACTGAATGGTTGTTGAACCCAGAAATAAAGGAAAAATTTAAAAGATATCTTTGTCTCCTATCTTTTACTATCTTCTTTCATACAATTCCTTTACAGCCTTCATATCCAAGAAGTTAAACCGGCATGACAAAAGTGGGGTAAGAATAGAATAACCCTGAATAGTGTCACATAGCAAACGGCAATACAGCTTGCCCCTAGACCCTCATAAATTTCTAATAGCTAGAGTCAGGACATTGCGTCAAGCCAAAGTCAAAGACAACTGACTTGTTCTGAGAACATTCTATTATTTAGAAGAATAGCTTTTCAAACGGATTCCAAAAAGCCACTGATATATTAGAATTCTAAAAGAAAACATAGAAATCGCAACTTTTTTTAAACGTTTTCACGATTATCAAGCGATAATGAATTTTTTCTTTTCCATCGTCCTGTCGATAGGGCTTTGAATAATCTGACTGTATCCCCCTTCAAAGAGGGATGATCCCCCAACAAAAAACATCCGGAGTATGACATTAAACTGCATCTGATGGTGTTACTAAAGTATCCCTTTATTACCATTACTCCCATGTCCACTCTGAACCGGAGTAGTATTACCTGTCTGGGTCCCATCTGTGTGGCAAATAGATCAATTTAAAATTATTTGCATTCGATAGGACCTTGTGGAAAAAAAAACCTTAAGAAATAGATGTATAAAAATGATAATATGAACGCAAGTCCCTAACTTGTTGGCATAAAGTAATCCTAGACAGGTTAACATGCCGTTAAAATCCATTCATCATCTTTCTTTTTTGTGTGTTACTCCGCTTTTTGGTATTCATTTCATATCGTTCGAAAATAAAGTCTTTTGGTTTGGTTTCTTTAATGGCATATCAACCTTCTTTGGTTATTTACGAGGATCCTTAAATAAGTTTCCAGACTTTTTTCGTATTCGTATCGATAGTACACAAATGAAACTCTAGTCCCCTTCGAAGTAATCTCCTCCGACTGCAATGCACTTGTTCTACCGTTCCAACAACTTCTGGATGGCCCCATGGAACTCCTCTTGTGTGAGCGTGTCAATGACCTTCGTCACAGCCTCTTTCATCTCCTCAATTGTCTCATAACGACAGCCTCTGAGCTTAGGGAATAGCCAAAAGTCATCAGGAGCAAGGTCTGGACTATAGGGAGGCTGAGGAACTGTCTTGATGCCCATCTTGGTCAAATAGTCTGTGAGAAGGATGGAGTTGTTGACTGGTGTATTGTCCTGGTGGAAATGCCACTGACCCGATTTGAAAAGTGCTGGCCTCTTCCAACGGAATCTCTTCCTGAACTCCCTTAAAACCTCAACATAGTAACCCTAACCCTAACCCTTGTGCCAACCAACTCTGGTGTATTGACTTCCTTACTCCTCCCACACCTCTCATCATCCCTCACCGATTCCCTGTCTTCCTTGAATCTCTTATGCCACTCAAAAACTCATGCTCGATTCATGGAAGATGGTCGAAAAGCAGTGTGAAGCATTCCATATGTTTCTGTGGCATTATTTTTTCCAAGTTTAAAACAGAATTTTATTGCAAATCGTTCTTCTAAAATGTCCTCACGTCTAAATTGCATTTTTGAAATTCAGCAGCTGTGACAATCAGGCTTTAGTAGGGTGTATTCCAATTCCTACTCTAGCTGTTCATTTGAACCTGAAATCAGAAAAATTGGCCAGTCATCTCATAAGATGTATAGCAATAACATACTGAATTTTCAAGAGTCTACGACAATCTTAAATGCCTGTACAAAAAAAGTCTGGAAACTTACTGAAGGCACCACGTAATGCTAAAGCTATTCTTCTAGAAGAACAGCAGGGAAACTATTTAATTTATAAATTAGCTAAAGGAATAAGGGGGGTTTAAACCTTTCCCAAGGGTATTAGTCCAAAAGTGAACGTAACGAAGTTCGAATTCATTTATTTCGAAGTTGCAGTCCAGCGCTTTAGCCATTACCCCACAGGGACACACCCAACGAAGTCATAATTTAAAAAAATAAATAAACCGATAAAATAGAAATAAAACAAAATAAAGTATAGTAAAATAGAAATAAATAAAACGATGCACCCAGTGAGTATCTAATTCATTACGCTAGTAAATATCAGTAAGACAAACCTATTTCTAACCACTTTCATTTATTTTCATTTTTTTGTTATATCATAATAACTATTTCTTGTCACTCAATTCACAAGGATGAAGTATATTTAGTGAGGCGTGCGTTCCACTTCGGTTCGACAGGACTGTTTATGCTTATATTCTATACAAAAAAACCCCAGAGTGGACTTTAAAAAACAAACAAATAAACAAAAAAAAAAAAAACTTGTAACAATTCAGCGTAACAATTAAACAATAAGAAAGTCTTGTTGTGGTTGTGAGGGTGTGAACACGAATAAAACTTTTCAAAGAGGTATGTATGTATACAAACATCAAATGTCCCAACGTTTTTTGTGGACGTGAAAACACAGTGATTTAAGGTAACAATCAAAATAAAGGGATTTTCTCATACTTTTCAAATTCTTCACCTGTACATTACCCAATTACATAGATAGAATGGGAAAGTAAAAAGTTTATGCACTTAAATAAGTTTATACTGCGAGCTGTATTGAACAAGTCATAGAGGCAACACCTCACAAAACAGCAGCTGTATGGGCACCTATTACCTATCATGAAAACTATCCAAGTTAAACGAACTTGACATGCGAGACACTGCTAGAGAAGTAAGGACGAACTCATAAGTGATGTACTCCTGTGAACTCAGTCACATGGACGAACAATGGTTGGACGACCAGCTAGACCCTATATACAACCGCTCTCTGCTGATACAGGATGTAGCCTGGAAGACGATAGGGACGGGTGGCGAGAGATGGTCAGGGAGAGCCGTGCTATCAGCGTGACATGATCATGATGATGATTATATATGTATATATATATAAGTTGGGAACAATTCCAAGCAGGAACAATAAAATATTCCGATATTGTTTTCTTTAAGAGAAAAAGTATATATATATATATGTGTATAGTATTATTCGGTCCAGTTAAACCGGAGTTGGGAGTAATTCCATCAGGACAAAAAAAACCATTCAACAGTGAACATTTAAATTTTCCTGGAAAAGCGCTCAAAGTAACTGACATTACAGAGCAATAATTTCTTTAAGAAAAAACAAAACCGGTCACATTAGGATTATAAATTTATTTCCATCCTGTTATGTGTTTTTGATAAAATCAGTCTATTCTGATTTAATTTATCCATAAGATCTGAAGAAGTCCTGGGAATAACAGGATGGAAATAAATTTATAATCCTAATGTGACCAGTTTTGTTTTATCTTAAAGAATATATATATATATATATATATATATATATATTTCTGGTTATGGTAATTCTAAGATAACATCAATTCCTCTATTCAAAAATTATATAATTATATTTCCTTCCCATGAGGTTTAAATTATGAGGACTCATAACTCCGACTGAGGAAGACATAGCCCTGGAGGTGGCCGTGGCCTCTGCAGGGAATACGTACCTTCAAGATTTAGATCAAGTGGTCGCGCAATTCACCATTAGTTGTAAATTCGGCGGGATTATATGTGGAATGAACCGGTGGCCCAGTGGTAGAATTTCGGCTTCTGAATACTGTGGTTGTTTGTTCGATCTCCAGTTGTGGAGATCATGGTGTGCACTGTTGAGGAAACCTAATAAGGTCGAAACAGTTCTTCAGTTTTCCGTAGGTTGGTATTTACCGGATTTTCTGGTCATGGTAATTCTAAGATAACATCGATTCCTCCATTCAAAAATAATATATACTGGCAGCGTTTTCTCTTTTGGACATGTTTGATTAAATAAAGGAAATTCGTGTCCCGGTTTCAAATATAGAAAACTTCTATCTGAAAACGTCTCCACAATACTCCAAGAAAAACAAACAAACAAAAAAACCAAATTCTTGAAACTGTCTATATAAAGATCAACTAACCTATAAACAAGATCAATTTTGAATATAGCAGTCTTTTGCACTTTTTCAGCCAATTTGTCCTTTTACCGATTGAAAAATTATTTTTTCCTTTCTACACACACACACACACACACACACATATATATATCGCAAGGGTCATTCAATATTTTGTTTTAAGAGCTTCCTTCGGTTGATACTAAATTGCATCAGATGGTGTGGCTATTGTTAAAGAGATTTGGGGTGTAAAGTACTCCTTCATTGCCATTACTCCCATATCCACTCTGAACGGGAGTAATAGTACCTGTTAGCGTCCCATCTGTGACTCAAATAGATCCATTTACAAATTATTTGTATTCGATCGGACCGTGTAGAAAAACACTTAAGAAACGTTATTATGAACGCAAGTCCCTAACTTGTAGGCATAAAGTAATCCTTGATAGGTTAACATGCCGTTAAAATCCATTCATCTTCTTTCTTTTTTGTCTGTTACTTCCTCCGCTTTTTGGTATTCACTTCACATCATTCGAAAATAGTTTCTTGGTTTGGTTTCTTTATTTAATGGCATATCAACTTTCGTGAGTTATTTAATGCTAAAACCATCCTTTTAGTTGAACAACAGTGACACTATCTAGCCTA
>OY757926.1:9300719-9453219 GCA_963585895.1 Sepioteuthis lessoniana
TTATCATTCTTACTTTCACCCCCTTTTAACTAATCTAATCTATTTACCTTGTTTTGAATGACTTCTGATGTTGTCGCTCGACAAATTTAAGATGAAAGGTCCCTTGCGATTCCAATAATTTTTTTTCATATATTGCTATCTCCATAATTGCATATGTCTCTTAGTATTTGTCTGTTTAAATTTGTATGTACTAATAATCTATCTATCTATCTATAAGGTGCATACGATAAGTTTCCAGACTTTTTTCGTATGGGCACTGTTATTGATAGTACACACATGAAACTCGAGTCCCCTTTGAAGTAATCTCCTCCAGCTGCAATGCACTTGTTCTACCGTTCCAACAACTTCTCGAAGGCCCCATGGAACTCCTCTTGTGTGAGCGTGTCAATGACCTTCGTAACAGCCTCTTTCATCTCCTCAATTGTTTCATAACGGCAGCCTCTGAGCTTAGGGAATAAGCAAAAGTCACAGGGAGCAAGGTCTGGACGATAGGGAGGCTGAGGAACTGTTTTGATGCCCATCTTGGTCAAATAGTCTGTGAGAAGGATAGAGTTGTGGACTGGTGCATTGTCCTGGTGGAAATGCCACTGACCCGATTTGAAGAGTGCGGGCCTTTTCCCTAGGAATCTCTTCCTGAACTCCCTTAAAACCTCAACATAGTAACCCTACCCCTAACCCTTTGGTCAATCAACTCTGGTGTTCTGACTTCCTTACTCCTCCCACACCTCTCATCATCCCTGACAGACTCCATGCTTTCCTTGAATCTCTTATGCCACTCAAAAACTGATGCTCGATTCTTGCAAGATGGTCGAAAAACAGTCTGAAGCATTCCATACGTTTCTCTGGCATCATTTTTTCCAAGTTTAAAACACAATTTTATTACATTTTATTCTCCTAAAGTGACAGATTGCATTTTTGAAATTCACCAGCTGTGACAATCAGGGTTTAGTAGGGTGTAAAATATATATATAGGGTATATATATATATATATATATATATATATATATATATATATGTATATATATGTATATATCTATATGTATATATATATATATATGTATATATATATGTATATATCTATATGTATATATATATATGTATATATATATATATGTATATATATATGTGTATATATATATATATATATATATATATATAGCTAGAAGGATAAGGGGGTTCATACTTTTCCCAAGGGTATTTGCCCGAAAGTGAACGTAATAGTGCGACTGGAGTATATATATATATATATATATATATATATATATATATATATATATATATATATATATATGTTGTTATATTATTAGTCTTTCATTTCACGTGAGTTCCACACCACAACGTTAACTGGTGGTATTTCACTTAAGACTGAGTGACAGCAAGTCTCCTCAGATCTCCAGGACTCTTCTCAATATTCTACCCGATTTTAACAATGCTGTAATCTAAACAGTCTCGATTCATCCCTAATTTCTTACTCTACAAGTCCTCTATTTTGAATCTATTCATACATATATTATTTCATAATTTTATACTATTTGTAAATATATACAGTTTATTCAATAATTATCAACGAAATAAAATGACATTCTGACCAATACAATGAAACTCAGTTTCTTCTAGGCAGCAGTCGTATCGATACTGCTATATGGATGCACTACTTGGACGGTAACTAAACGGCTGGAGAAAAAGATAGACGGCAATTACACAAGAATGCTGCGAGCAATATTGAACAAGTCATGAAGGCAACATCCCACAAAGCATCAACTATACAGTCACTTACCTCCCATCACGAAAACTATCCAAGTTAGACGGACCATACATCCAGGACACTGCTGGAGAAGCAGGGACGAACTCATAAGAGATGTACTCCTATGGACCCCCACTTATGGCCGAACAAAAGCAGGACGGCCAGCTCGAACATACAAACAGAAGCTCTGTGAGGATACAGGATGTAGCCCTGAAGACCTACCAGAAGCGATGAATGATAGGGAGATTTGGCAAGAGAGGGTCAGGGATATCCGTGCTGGCGGCACGACATGATGATGATGATGATTAATAATATTATTCTTAATCATATTTACCAACCCCTCCACTCAGGCAGGATGTGACACAAGGTCAATTTTTAAGCGGAGTTTAACAGGTTTGAATTCAGAGTTTTCCTTCTGCTAGACTAGTTGCCTCACCAAGGCTGAAGAACCTAGTCTGCCCTACTATTTACCCATAGTATTCTTAATACAAAATTGGAATAAGAATGCTATTAAGATACGAAGAAATTTTTCGGCAGTATATGTTTTGATTATGAAAAAATTTCGATCAGGTACACATTAGGAAATGAGATTGATTTCTAACATCCTTTCTCTTTCTTTTTAACCAAAGATGCACACACAGACAACACACACACACACACACACACACACATATATATATATAGAGAGAGAGAGGGAGAGAGAGGGAGAGAGAGAGAGAGAGAGTGAGAGAGAGAGATAACCATTTGAATATGTTAAAAGAAAACTTCAAATAACGAATGTCCAGAAAAAAAAACACGTGATAATAACTTGATTAAAATTTCAAAACTGAAAACAAATGAATACTAAATTAACTGATTTTAATTATAATTGTAACACTTTAAAAAAGATTGTACGCCCAACGTGGGGCTCGAACCCACGACCCCGAGATTAAGAGTCTCGTGCTCTACCGACTGAGCTAGCCGGGCAGATGTAAAGCAAGTGCAAAAAGAAGGATATCAATTATAACAACTTTAATCTCATTGATTATTGATTTCGTGAACAAGTTTTCTTTCTTTTTCTTTAATTCGACTGTTGTTATCTACAAATCCGAAAGCTAATATTTTAAATCTATTATTTACATGACTTACACAAATCGTATTTTTTTTTACCTTGCCTGATATTCTGATTACACTTATTTTCATTTTAAAAAATGAAGAATAAATAACTTGTGTCTAATATGACTTAGAATTTGTAAAATAATGTCTTTTCATAAACTACATCCTGTCTGAAATAAATGACCATCGACGTTGCATTATGGAAAAAAGAATCTTCTTCAAATAAAAAGAAAACTTAACTCGTGTGAACCATTAAATGTCACGTGTCCTACTTGAAAAAGAACATCTTTCCCAAGTTGGATTTACTATTTGGATTTATATGTTTGGTAACTTTAAACTTTCTGGACATAATAATAGGCTGGATTATACAATCTTTATTGACTTTTGTATTACCGTTTAATATATCACATATTCTAGCAAATTAAGAAAAATGCTGGTCTTGTTTATTTTGCATTTCAAAAGTCTTGCATTCAGAATAAAACGAAAATTGTGTCCAAAATACAATTTTAGACAATAAGTTGACAGAAAGAGGAAAAAAGTCATCATGTTGACTTCTGGGAATGCGTTCCTTCAACACGTATTTATCAATACAGAATGATTAGTGAGAGTCATTTCTATTTAAAGGAAAAATATGTGATCAAAATCTAAAGCAATATATATATATATATATATATATGTATACACGAGGGTCATTCTATAAGAGGAATTCAAAAAATATTTTTACAGAATTTATACATATATATATATCTTTTCATGGTTTATTTATATGAAGCAACATCCAACAAAACACCTGCTGTACGACCACCTACCTCCCATCCCTAAAACTATCCGAATAAGACGAACAAGATATGCGAGACACTACTGGAGAAGTAAAGACGAACTCATGAGCGACGTTCTCCCATGGATACCTTCATACAGATGTGCAAGTGTTGGCCGACCAACAAGAACTAATCTACAACAGCTCTGTACGGATATAGAATGTAGTCTGGAAAACCTACCGGGAGCGATGGATGATCGGGACGAATAGTGAGAGAGAGTCAGTGAAATCCATGCTAGCAGCGTGACATGATGATGATGATTATATATAGGTATGTATATATGTTTAGACTCTTTAATTTTGTAAAAAAAAATGTAATCCATTTTGTATTTTTGATAATTGCGCAGCTTTGTGATTGTTATATATATATATATATAGTCATCCACTGACAGATTTTTTTCCCAGTCGGTTGGGGCTGTAGAATACACTGACTGCACCTCTGCAGAGGGCCAAGACCCCCCCCTAACGAGTGTCCTGGATATGACACTAAACAATCTGATGGTGAGGTTCCAGCAATGCTGGAGCTTTGGGGAATGCGGAGTACCCCTTCATGACCATCGCTCCCAGGTCCACTCTGGCCCGGAGTGGTAGCACCTGATAGGGCCCTATCTATGGGTTAAATAGAACTAACAGCATTCTTATGCTAAACTGAATTGTTTGATTAAACTGAATAGCTTGAAATAGAAATGTTTTTGACAATTAAACCGTACTTACATTTAAACTGCGTACTTATGCTTAACTAACTTATTTGAAATAGAACTGTTTTTCGACATTAAAACTGTATTTACACTTAACTGAATTGTTACATATAACTTCTTGAAATGTTTTTGACAATTAAACTGTGTACTCCTGCTAAACTGAATTATTTTTAAATAGAACAAATTATTTACATAAAAATGGATTTGGCGTTAAATAACCTACAAAGGTTGATATGCCATAAAACACGCCAAACCAAACCAAACCAAACCGACAGATCTGTTTCGTTCTATCAGAACTCATCAGTGGGGCTAGACATACTAGCTTCCCGGTTGACTCAAACGCCAATCCGAGACTCTACCTCTCATCCACGAGGAACTAATAGCAGCGAAGTAAATTTTAAACGGTTATAAATCACAATTACTATTGTTTACATACATCTGCTTAACGGCTACCGAGAGTTCAATTCATATATATATGAAGAGCCTTGCAACAAACGCTAATGGCAACGCGATTACTTCATTCGCTAAAGAACTCAACCCTACGGGGGTAGAGGAGTATATGTATCCATATTAACTTATATATATATATATGTGTGAAAGTTAATATGGATTAAAATCAGACAGTATGAAGGTAGCCGAAAAAACATAATCCAAATAGGTGAATATATCATGAGGTAAAGACGATGTTAACGTTTCGGTTTCAGTGACCATCATCAGGACTTGGATATCAAAATAGTTCACATAGCGATGGATACTTGCTGAGATGACGGGAGCAAATGAGAAATATACAAAGAAAAGATACACAAACGTGCACATAGTTTTCATAATTCAAAAGTCATAATATATTCCCCTATATATATATATATATGTTAGATTTTATCTCTGCCTCCCACCAGACAGGATATGACATAAGGTTTTGTTATAATGGGTATTTAGGGAGGGGGAGGTTGGTCACAAGCCGAGACTCGTGCTTTGCTGTACTATGCTGGTCATAGACTCACTTCTTGCCATGTGAACTGTGCTAACCTTTGCTAAGTCTACCGGCACGAAGCCCGGTGACCTTGCTGGTCATAGCTTCAACCAGACCCGAATGTCTAGTGCTATGGTTGTCATTGATGCCTCGCTCACCTGAAGGTGGCTAGGCTGGAGCCGGGAGCCATTCGGCCTCGAAGTGATTCTCCACCCGGCACGAATGCCAGGCTGTCAGACCTCGATTGGGAACATTAGGAGCAAGTTGTTCGGAATTCCTTGACTTAAACCCCCCAAAAAAGAGACATAACTTTTTTTCTCTGGCAAGCGCAGTTAGTGATTTAGACATGAGATAACTTCCAATCAAATAACGAAGCAACACATCAGGACTGCTATCAACATACGAGGTGTTTCATTTATTTTAAAACAATAGGAACTGAAAAAGCAAAAGTATAAGGGCAGGTAACTCCTCCCTACCTTAAATGGTTTCGGGCAGATAACCTCCGGCCCGACTGTTACAGAGTCTGTAGATATTAACTAGTTCTGACTAAAGGTATTAACTAGTTCTGACTAAAGTGAATCACAACTTCCTGCGTCAAACGTCCTCGTTCTGGGTTTGAACTCGGGTAGCTAAGTTCACTCCCTACCTCAATCTCCGTTATGCTATATATAACCTACAAATCCGAAAAAAAATCTAGTAAGATGGGGTACTTTACTACAACGTGTTAATTGTAAGGGTTTTGGCGTAAAGATTTCCATTTAATCAGATTTATAAGACAATTTCTTAGCTTCATATTATAAAAGTAAAGAAAAGAGATTAATACACAGAAAGAGACCAAGACAAACTAAACAAGTAGACTAACAGATATACAGACCTTATCTCCCGTCTATTGGTTAAAGAGTACCTCAATTGTTCTTTGACAAATATGGCGTTGGTATTATGTAACATTTGTAGTTTGATATGCCATTAAATAAAGAAGACATCCAGGGACAAAAGAGAGAGAGAGAGAGAGAGAGAAAGAGAGAGAGAGAAGAAGAAGAAGGAAGGAAGGAAGGAGAATAATCATGAAATAATACGTTATGGACGACTAAATATGAACACACCTGAAAGAGGTTTATTATATCAGTGCCCTCAATACCAACAGCACAAATATCAATTATAAATATTCTAAACACATAAGCATATGCACAAAGACCTCAACATGTATATACGTAACATACACACACACACGCACACACACACACACACACACACACACACATATATATATATATATATATATATATATATATATATATATATATATATTATGTGAGTGCAGAAAATTTACGGTGTTATCTTTTTTGAAAGCTAGACATTGAATATAAAATAGAAAAGCATTTTAAAAATAGACACACACATATCTCAATTTACCTGATATATTTACCAAAATGACAAAACTAGTTTGCTGGGGTTGTACAATACGCCGATTGTATCTCTGCAGAGGGGTAAGAATGTGGAATACTTCTTTCTTGGCCATTACTCACAGTCTCACTCTGACCGGGAGTGGTAGTACCAATTGTGGGCCCATCTGCGGGTCAAATAGAAATATTTTGTCATTTTTTATACTTGGAACCATTGAACTATGTGTAAGTAAATAAATGGCAATACTTGAGACCATCTAACTGTGTGCAAATAAAACAATTATTGTTTGCAAAATTTGAAACCACTTCTCATGAGTGTAAACAAATAATTGGTTTTAAATAGAATTATTTGTGTTAGCACTATTTGAGGTCATTTAACAGTTGGTTGGTTGGTTTTACAGCATATTAACCCTTTTCAGGTCATTTAACGCCGGATTAGATTTCAAACTATTCAGTTTAGTATAAGTATAGTTTTTGTTTACAAACAGTTAAATGTCAAAATAGTTCTGTTTCAAACAATTCAGATTAGCATAAGTACGCAGTTTCAATGTCAAGAACAGTTCTATTTCAAACAATTCAGTTTAGCAACAGTACACACGTTAAGTTCCATTTGACCCATAGATAGGACCCTATCGTCCTTCTTCTCCGGGCCAGAGTAAACCTGGGAGCGATGGCAATAAAGGGATACTCCGCATTCTCCAAAGCTCCAGCATTACTGATTGTTTAGTATCATCTCGTTTGGGTGGTTTTACCTCTCCACAGAAAAGCAGTCGGAGTATTCTACACCCCCAGCCGACTCGGCAAACAATTTAACGTTGTGTAAACAATATCAATACTTGACACCGTTTAACTGTGTGCAAACTACAAAAAATTGAAACTATTTAACTGTGTGCAAACAAATGATTAATGTTAAATAGAATTTTTAGTGTTAAAAATCAATACCTGAAACCATTTAACTGTGAGCAAATAAATGATCAATGGTTTGTTACTTGCAAACTATCCTTTTAGATATCCTATATATATATATATATATATATATATATATATATATATATATAACGAAATCATTGTTAAAAAGAGGGGGAACCATTCTAAAACAATAAAACAGCGAGGGCCCTTTCGTCCGGCACTTGTCAAGCTTTGTCACCGGAAAAATAATTAAAAATGGGGTGTGAATTAAATAATTGGATTGAAGGTACGAAGTGAAAAAAAAAATTCGAGTCACCCCTGTCTCCAACAGTTCCTCAAAAATATTTAAAATATGACTGCTTATTTGCCTGCACAGAGTGGGGGGGGCGATATATAACAATGTAGTTCGACATATATAGGCAGGATTTGTCAGCGCCTCGAAGTGAGAATTAGACAGCATATACCAAGAGTTATTTTGTCAAAAGGTCGACAAATATCCGTGCACTCCCTGGCAATGTATTCGACGATTGGTGAGCATTTGCTTGACATAAATAGTTGCAGGATTAGCTATGAAGATGTTTGCTTTTCTGTTCTGCATAGAGCCAGAGACAAAATCCGCCTTAAAGTCTTTGAGGCGATTTATATTGTTATAAATCGCACCCCCCACTCTGTGCAGGCAGATAAGCAGTCATATTTTTAATATTTTTGGGGAACTGTTGGAGACTGGGGTGACTTGAATTTTTTTTTCATCTCGTACCTTCAATCCAATTATCTAATTCACACCCCATTTTTAATTATTTTTCCAGTAAATAGCTTTAGAATAGTTCTCCCTCTTTTTAACAATGATTTCGTTATTTATTTATATAAATTTTCATGTACCAAAAATATAATAATAATAATAATAATAATAATAATAATAATATATATATATATATATATATATATATATATATATAAAGAAGATTTGGTTATTAAATAAGTTACAACGGTTGATATGCTATAAAACTCAACTAATCCAGCCAAACCAAACTAGAATTACATGAAAAGATCTTGAAATATTATAGATTAAATTTATTCAAAAAAATCCCCGTTGGCTTCAACCACAGCCGCCAGACGACTTCGGAATCTCCTGTAAGTCTTTTCGATGGTCACCTTGTTTAAATTAATAAGTGCTGCCGTTATCTTTGCTTTCAGTTCTTCTTGGTATTGCACGGAGTTGTGTTTGTCTCTCGCTCAACTGTCTCACACATTGTAATCTGTGGAGTTAGGCTGCCAGTTGTTTGGGGTGTTGTGGACCCAGAAATTTTCTCACAGGCAACACTGGGTTTTCCTGCTCGTGAGGCATGGCGCAGAGTCCTGTTGCTAGACATAAGGTCTTCCAGCAGCCATCCTATCTATCCAAGGCAACCAGTACCTCTTCCAGACACTTGATCAAGAGCTCCGTACTGAGTCTGAGGCCATGTAGTAATGGACACATGAAGTGGTCACCATCACTAGTAACTACTCCAAACACGACTAGGTGTTTGGTTTTCATCACTGTCAATACATGTTGCAGGGACAGAGCGAGTTAAAAGCGTTGTATACTCATAATACATATGCAAATATAAGCGGAAACATAGTCAACAATAATGACGAACTTCAATGAACGAACGAACACACTTCTTTGTAAAAATATATCTCTCAAACTTTATTCTCGAAAGGGCTGATGTTGGTTGTGTGTGAGAGGTGAGTTGGAGACGGGGACAGACTGCTACATATTGACCCCAATTTCTTCTGACCATAGCAGCACTTCTTCCTAATCTTGGCTGGGGTTACTCAACCATGGGTCACTGAGGGCTGCAAGCCCTCAGTCTGCAAGTTGATTTTCACGCTGGCATCTTGTCCCCCAACTGACTCCAAGTGCAATTGGAATTGACTCAAGCCGTCTGTGACACCTGGTTATATAATTGTCCTACGTACACCAGCTTCCGCTGTTCCTCCGCTTATTTACACAGGTGCATCTCTTGACTGACGGCTCGGTCGAGGGTCAATATATAACAACGGTTATTCTGTGAGTTCACCATCTGATCCGAGCGGAATTTTTTCTCATCTGAGAAAAATAAAAGTATGTTCGGTTGGAAGAAATGCTTTAGTCTGTTTTACCGCTTTGCAATTCGGTCTTTCTTTTTGTACTTCATGGCCTGTGATAAAAAATTAGCTCTTTCTCATATTGTATAAGAAATAACGAATGTCTTCATGCACTACCAACCTGATAAGAGACTCACATACTTCCATATCCCTGGCTATGGACCAGTTTGACTTGCTGGTATCGTTGTTAAAAAACCCCAAAATACTCCCCCTACCCCCCCAACAACCGCCCCCCAAAAAACTCAAAAAACAACCCTACAAAAAACAAAAAAAAACCCAATAAACAAAAAAATAAAATAAAAAACCTAAAAACAACACCTACAACCCCCCCAAAAAACAAGAAAAAACAATAAACAAAAAATAAAATAAAAAACCTAAAAACAACCCACTACAACCCCCCAACCCCCCAAAAAACAGACTTCCTCAGAAGATGATTTAATGAAATTATCTAAAAAACAAAAAAAAAACAAAACAAAAAAAAAAATAAAATAAAAAACCTAAAAACAACCCCCAACCACCCCAAAAACACCCCCCCAAAATAAAATAAACAAAAAACAAAAAAATAAAATAAAAACCTAAAAACAAGCCAGGTTATATATATATATATATATATATATATATGTATATATATATATATTCAAATTATAACCCATTGTATCTTACGTAAAATAAAATGTATACCTTGGAGTTAACGGTCAAAAGGAAACAAATTTCAGTCCAAATCCATCAGATGAACCTGTCAATGGACGGGTGAAATAAATTAATAATGGAAAATACTCATAAATTTTCCTGTTCTTTATGCATAGGTTATTTAGATATGTTTACATATATTAATCAGCCGTGCATTGAGCAATCTTTCTGGATTATTATTTTAAGTCTATTTACAGACTTAATTTATATATATATATATATATATATATATATATATAGAGGCTCCCCTACCCCGTGGGGTTGAGCTCTCTAGCGAAGGAAATAATGGTAGCCACTCGCGTAAGGCAAAGATCTTCGAATGAATTGAGCTCTCAGTAGCCGTTAAGCGGATATATGTAAATAAAAAAAAAAAATGTGATACATAACGGTTTGAAATTCCTTCGCATATCCTTGTTTCCTCGTGGCTGTGTTGTAGAATCTTGGGTTGGCGTTTTAGCCAGCTGGGGTTCGATCCCAGCTTCGAGAATCTCGCGTGTCTAACCACGATGATGATTTGCGATACAACAAGTTGTGATAACTATATATATGTATTATTATTAAAATTGACCGCTAAATATTTTTTAAATCAGTAAAATAAAATGGTCTAAGCAAAAATACACAGCTATATCATGATATTTTCAACTGAAATCAGGGTTTAAAAAAAAAGGCTTAGTTTAACGCAGGTGATCATCTGGTGAGCTTAGTATTACTCTAAGTAATGCATGAAATAAAACAAAGTACCGGAAAAAAAGAAGTATATATATATATATGTATGTGTGTGTGTGTGTGTAAGTATACGTGTATGAGTGTGTGTGTGTGTGTGTGTGTGTGGTGCGTGTAAATAATACGTGTCGGAGTGCATGCGTTCGTACGAACAAGGAAGAAAGAGGTGAATATTGTGTCTCAGGTAGAAGATGACATATTTAGTTTTTGGGGATCGAGTATTGTTAGTTAGTTAGTTTGTTTGTTTGTTTGGGTTTTATGGCATATCAATATAATATTATATAAATAGTAAGGCAGACTGGGTCCTTTAAACCTGGTATGCCAATCAGTTTGGTCGAAAGAAAACTCTGAATTCAAACCAGTTTGCTTCGCTAGGTATGTCAATCAGTCTTGGAGAAGGAAAACTCTGAATTCGAACCTGTCAAACCTCGCTAAAAATTTGACCTGATGTCGCATTCTGTTCGTGACAGAGGGGTTGGGGGAATATGCACACACATATATTTATGTATTTACCTAAACCTTCTGCACGAGCCTGGATGTGACACAAGGTCAATTTTTACGTGAGGTTTGACAGGTTCGAATTCAGAGTTTTCCTTCTCCAACACCGGTTGACATACCAAGGCTAAAGAGCCCCGCTTGCCCTACAATTTACCTACAGCTGGAGGGAGAATTGTTGGATTCACACTTTTTCCAAGGCTATTAGCATAATATGAAATGCAAACAGCCTCGTCACGGATTGGAAATCAGGTCGCTGTGTCCATTACACCATGGGAATACACATAGATGCATATTTACCCAACCCCCTCCTCACGAGCCAAATATGACACAAGTTTTTAAGCTGATTCTAACTGATTTGAATTCAGTTTTCCTTCTCCTAAACCAGTTGCTATATCAGTGTTATAGAGCTCAGTCTGCCCTACTATTTACCCATAGCTGGAGGGAGAATAGTTGGATTCTTACCTTTGCCGAGGGTATTAGTGCTATGTGAAATGCAAAAATCCTCGTCTAGCGCCACCAATGAACAGAGTTGTGCATAATGAGACAATAATATTTTTATTATTACTTCTTAAAATAAATAAAGTAAGTTGGCATGATGGTTACAGTGTTCGCCGGAAGACCTGGATTCAATCCCAGGTCGATTCATACATACCAAAGGCTCAAAAAACAGTACTTGATGCCTGCTTGCTTAACGCTCTGTATTATAAGATACAGATCAAGGGTAGTGGAGCAATCCAGAGAAAAGAGTAGCGCTCTCCCCTACACCTTGGTGTAGTAGCTATAGAAAAGGGAGCCTTCGGGTCACCCGCGACTACGGTCGCCAACTTTACTATAACTTCTTATTCTTTTATGATTCAACTTTTCGAAATTATTTTGAAGCCCAAGAAAAGAAGACAATGAACATTACAGTTTTGAAGAATACTGACAAATTTTGGAATCGCATAAGTCAATGTTTTGTTATATAAGAACTCCGAAAAGGAAACAGGAAATATTCAGTGAGGTTTCCGATGTCTTTATTTAATGGCATATCAATTTTCGTGGATTATTCAAAGCTCAAAGCCATCCTTGTAGAAAATCAGTAGGGGTATGATTTAATCCATAGCTGGAAAGAGAAGTATTACCCCGAAAGTGAACGGAATAGAGAGACTGGTGTTCGAACTCGCTTCCTACAGTTCCGCAGTTCAGCACTTCAACCTTTACGCCAGTGAGAGATACAGCTACAAGTGAAATAATCTATACTTTAAAAATGAATTATCTCAGTGAGCGTGTTCTTATCGTATGGGGTCTAAGAAGGTTTTTTGGTTGTATATTGTTGCGAAATTCTGAGGTTTGTGTTATATCAAGCGTATTGTTGCAAGGAAAGGACAAAACACAAATCAAACAAGAAGACAAGAGAAAAATCTAACAACTATATTAATAAAAAGAAAGAACTAAAATGTTCAAATAATTGTGTTGGTGAGTATGCGAATATGTATGAAATTGAGAACTAAAATGTTCGGTAGTTGTATTGGTAGGAACTAATTAATTTTATGAATTTTGACGCGTGTTGAATGGTCATGGAATCAGAAAATAGAAATTCTAATACTTGTATTGGTAAGGGTGAGTCACATCTTAATTTACGCGGTCAACCAAAGTTTATGTCTACAGGGATGTAGAATACTGGCGTTGAAGAAGTGGAATGTAAGTGGAGTGGTAATTATCAGGTCACACAGCTTCCATCAAAAGCCGCAGTGGGAAGGTTAAGACAAGTGTTGTGTGACGTTGAATGTTGCAGGGGTCGCGGGTCGATGTTCTAGCGTCTGGCTGTGCGTTCTTTTCTGTCTGGATATCGAATGAATCTCGTCTTTTATTGTTCTCATTTCCTCAACTGAGTAGACGCGTAAAAAATAGTAAAAAACATTTAAAAAACATTTTAAAATATTTTTCAAAAATTAAAAACATTAAAAAAATATCAAAACATTTTTAAAAAGCCTGAAATGAAAAAACATGAAAAAAAAAGAATTAAAAGACATTTTTAAAAATATTCAAAACATTTAAAATACATGAAAACATTTAAAAAAAGCATTTTTCAAAAACTTTAATTGAATTGACCAGGAAAAACTTTAAAAAACATTTTGAAACATTTTGAAACATTTTTAAAAACATTATAAACATCTAAAAAAACATTTTTAAAAACATTATAAACATCTAAAAAAACATTTTGAAACATTAAAAACATTTTTATAAACCCCAAATTGAATATCCAGAAAAAACATTCAAAAACATTTTTTTAGAACAGTTTTAAAATATTCAAAAACATTCAAAAAGCATTTTAAAAATCCAAATTGTATTGACCAGTAATAAAACATTTCATAGATTGTAGTGTTTTATTGCTTACTTGGGTTTTCACCCTCAAGGAGAAGCACATTGTTGTTTATTAACTGGAAATACATTGCCATCGTTACTCCACTATCAAGATGGTGTCTGTTTTTTTTAAAAAAGAGACAAATGAAAAAAGACAAAAAAGATACCTACCTAAAAGAAAACTACTTTTTAATTATTGAGTTAGCTTTCTTTATTTGTCTGAACGTTATTTTTATTCTTTTAATTTCTTCGATTTTTATCAAAAACATTCTTAAACTTGAATAGTTTGGTTTCTTTTGGCTGAGTTCTTATGGCATATTAACCTTAGTGGATTATCTTATGCCCAATCCTGATTTAGATACATATATAATTTGTAAGTGAATGATTTGTAGGTAACCTTATTTAAAAACAACTCAGCGTTCATTTGTTTGCACACAGTTGATAATATAAATCATTTATTTGCACACAGTTAAATAGTATTGCTATCTGACAGTAATAATTAGATTTAATATTAACCATTTTTTTGTACAGTTAAATGGTTTTAATCAACTAATAACTATCTGTGGAGTTTAAATAAGAAATAAAAAAACTAATAACATGAAAATAAAAATAAAATAAATACGAAATGATCTAAATAAATAAAAAAATAACAATTCCCAGGGGGCTCTGATAGGATGTGCAATCTGAACATGCTTTAAAAATGGGTTTCTTGGCGCTAAAAAGAAACTCGATCTCTTTCCCCTTGTCATACCTCGACTGAGACCATTTCCCTTTTCTCTCGACAGGAAGTTGGAGCAGACTGCTAAAGTCTCTAGCCGAGTAATGCATTATATCTCCTGCTCGTAGCAGTATCAGCTGAACATAACGACTGAACCCAAACACACATGGCGGACCCTCAAACCCATTCTACTCGATACCGATGATTTACAAGTTATCAAAAATGATTCCTGATATTCCTTTGATGCCTTGACCAGAAAGCACAACTATTTCTGCTGGTTAAGGAAAATATTCTCCCACCACAAAATAGTCATAAAACACGAAAATAAAATTTTAGTTCAAAAGTTTCTCTTTCTTTTCCGTCCTTCCTTCGTTTGCAGCTTCAATAAACAAAGAGAAGATAACAAGTGAATGGGAGATAAGATGAGAGAGCCAGTTACCAACATCATAATTTCCTAACACACCAGCATAACCAAAAAACCTTATACCTCATAAATCTTTTGTAATCACTGAACAGTTCTATTTGTCCTATAGATGAGACCCGAACATTTACTACCACTCTGGATCAAATTGGACCTGGGAGTTATGGCATTGAAGGTGTACTCCACATTTTTTAAAGTTCCAGGAGTTGAGTCTCCCCACCAGATTGTTTAGTGACATATTCATGATACTCCCTGGGGGTGGAGTCTTACCTCTCTGCAGAGATGAAGTCGGCATATTCAACAGCACCACCCCACAGTCGACTGCGCTGCCTAAACTTGCATAAATTTTGATTTTTATCGCCACGATTCTTTATACTGTTATTTAGAAGGAAGTTTGGTGAAATTTTTCTTACATATTTTCTTTGAAGAAACAATAAAAGAAATGTGTACCGTTGTACAGGAAAAACACTTGTAGTTCAAGTCCTTAACATAAAAGATCATTGTGAACACGGGCACGTGTAGCTGTAGGCAACCTTTACTACACCGTAAGTCATATAAATCAAACTGACAACGGAAAGCAAGAAATGATTAGAGATAGATAGATAGATAGATAGAGAGAGAGAGAGATTGAGAGTTAGTTAAATCGAGGTCAACATTCAATTACATGACCCTTCAGCTATAGTAAACAGATTTTTTAAATGGCAATTCTAAACACTTATTCGCGTTGCCTGTTTGGGAGTGGCTCATTTGGTTCCGACGTTGGCTTGATTACGAGTCGTATTTTTTATAAAACTGTGTTGGCTCAATAAAATGGTAATTCCTGCGTATGGAGTGAGTGAACGAGAGGCTCCCTGTGATTGGATATACTAATCACGTGATGAGCCCAGAAGTCTTGGCGTAAAATCCAAAATCAAGTCAAATTGATTCCACCAGGCGTTCAGTGAAGCAGTGACATTAAAAGTCCCCAGAGAGACAACCCTAAGATACCGATATCTTCTTCCGCACGCCGGTAAGTCCCGTAAACTCAACTTTATACACAGGAAGGACTGTATATTGTTATTCATTGTTTCACGTGTTGGTTAATAAATTGTTAGAATTAAACGAAGAATTAATTCATTTATTTCTTGCTGTTAGCCTTAAAATAAACGCTATACCAACACAATATCTGGTTGACGGTAATAAGGTTGTGCCTGATACTGAGCAGTAATCATTTGAATTATTTTCGATTGAGTCACAGATTTATTGATAAGGGGAAGTACTCTTTGATTTGCATTCGATTGTTATATAACTTAAGAAATTACAAGAATGTAACATTAAACAGCATCCGGTGGTGAGGCTAGAGTTCTGGAGCTATGAGGACAGTCCAGCCACCTTTTCATTGCCATTACTCCCAGGTACACTCTGACCAGAAATGGTTGTACCTTATCGATTCCCATCTATAGGTCAAATATATATGTTTGTGATTATGCTTATAATCATTTTAAACTGAATTTGCTCTTAAAATATTGATATTGCAATTAAGTATGAAATATTTACAGGTTTAAAATTATTGTGAAAATATATTTTTGTGTCGTATATAGGGATTAAACAAAAATCACTGGGACCAAGGTCTGGACTATAGGGAGGCTGAGGAACTGTCTTCATGCCCATCTTGGTCAAATAGTCTGTCACAAGGATGGAGTTGTTGACTGGTGGATTGTCCTGGTGGAAATGCCACTGACCCGATTTGAAGAGTGCTGGCCTCTTCCAACGGAATCTCTGCCTGAACTCCCTTAAAACCTCAACATACTAACCCTAACCTTTACCCTTTGGCCAATCAACTGTGGTCTATTGACTTCCTTACTCCTCCCACACCTCTCATCATCCCTCACAGACTCCGTGCCTTCCTTGAATCTCTTATGCCACTCAAAAACTCATGCTCGATTTATGCAAGAGGGTCAAAAAGCAGTCTGAAGCATTCCATACGTTTCTGTGGCATTTTTTCCTAGTTGAAAACAGAATTTTATTGCATAACGTTCTTCTAAAGTGTCTTCACGTCCAGATTGCATTTTTGAAATTCACCAGCTGTGCCAATCAGGCTTTAGTAGAGTGTGTTCCAATTGCTGCTGTAGCTGTTCATTTGAATCTGAAATCATAAAAATTGGTTTGTCATCTCATAAGATGTATAGCAATAACATAGTGAATTTTCAAGAGTTTACGACTATTTTAAATGCCTATACAAAAATGTCTGGAAACTTATTGAAGGCACCACATATATGAAAGACAATTTTGTTGAACTTAAACTTCTTGTTTGTTGGTTTTTCTTTTTACGTTTACTTTTGTTGACTTTTTGTTTTACTTAAAAATTTTCGTTCGCCACCTTCCAACACGGACTCGGAAGCAAACACAAGACTACCCTAACAAAATGTATGTATAAAAATGATTTAGCATTAATTAACCTACAATGGTTTATATACGATAAAATCAAACCCAATTAAACCAAACCACCTTCCCCTATCTCCACCACCACCATCATCGCCATCACATGCAGTTTAGTGTTTTACCCTCTTTTTTGGGGAGAAGAGTCTTTTCCCTCAGCAGAGGATGCAGTCAACTAATTCTTAGCCCCGCCGATAATTTGATACATTTTATATCTATAGATCGCAAAAATAAAACAAAATGTCTATGTAAAAACCATAGTTTTATAGATAGTATCACAATATAAAGCCTCAGTAAGACTTACACGATTGTCGAAACAATTCCTGGGATGTCAGATACTAGTGAGTGAATTAACATGGCGGACGATAAAAGAAACGCTTACAGAAATGTTGCCACTTGCGCATTTCCGCCAATTTGATAATTCTGATGACCAAACCGGACGGAACACTTTCTTCCTTAATGATTTGACACGATGACGTCATTAACAGCAACATCCGGCGACAGAATGTCCAGAGTCAAAATGTTGTTGGCTAAAAAGTGTCATGGCTGCCCAGAAACGACAACGACAGTGACTTGACAAAACAGAAGAAATCGAATTAAGCTGAAAGAAAAACACAATTATACATAAATAAACCATCAGGAGTTCATTTGAATTTACCGACTTAAGCGGGCATTTATTGACTTAAGAACAAAAAAAAGAACATTATCAACACCTCAAATACAACTGGCGTCTGGATTATCTGTTACGAGCAAGTATAGCTCAGTGTTAAGACACTGGGCCTTTTGCTACAAGGTACTGGTTTTAAATTTTCAGCATCTACTTTATTTTTTGAGTTCAGTGCTTGGATCTCATTGGTAAAAAAAAGTCATCAACATCAGATATTTTGAGGTGATATAGTAAGTTATAAAGAAAACGAAAGGCTAGTTTCTAAGGAAGGGGAGAGAGAGAGAGAAGAAAAAATAAGAAGGAAAACGGGCAAACATAGAGTCTATGTGGGTGGATAGTTGACCTCTAAGTGACTTAGGCTAGTTAAGGCAGTTGCAGGTTAGCCGGTCTCGGGTAAATTACTGCGTTAGTTAAAGATGACAAGAAAAAAAAAACGGAGATACCAAAGTCTTCTGTGTAGGTGTGGAAACAGCGGAAACGGATGTTACTCCCGCCGATATCAGGCGGAAGGGGGCGACTTATTTTGAATTTGTTGCGAGACGTAATGAGGAAAAGACAGTCATTTGAACACTAACTACGAAGATGTTAGGAGACGGAAATTTACGAGCTCCATTTTGGGGGTGGGCTCCGAAAAGAGGCCTTACACTAGATGCGAACCAGCGAAGAAACACTTTAGAACAAGAAAACACAGAAAGAAAATTCAATGTCTGCGTTTGCTCTCTCTTTCTCCTCATGAGATGGTTCTCTTTTGTCCAACTAACGCGGTCGACTTAACTTTCATACTCTCTTTCTTTCTTCTGGTGACTACTTACAAATTATAGTAGTAAATAAACCTTTGTTTAGTGATCTGAAATAGAGTTTCATGCGTTCGTCAACTTTTACCTCGGCCGGGTCACAACAGGATCCGACTACTACTATTGACACAGCGATACAGCCATTAACATGTTCAAGCAAGTGGCGGTACGAATGTCTATTTAGTACCGTTATGTCACAGCCGTCTATTCGGTACCGTAACGGTACAATAAGATGTCTTCATATAAACCTTTTAGCCAATGAACTTTTCAAAATACCTTGTAAATGATTGATCTTTCATCCACGATAGATGTGCTACTGACACTGTATTCTGGACCACCTTGTCAGTGAGACTTACAATACACTGACTGTGTCCCCTACAGGGTTGTAAGACCCCAAACAAAAATGTTGCTCTTGGTATGATACCAAACTGGATCAGATTTTGTAGTTCCAGTTCTGGAGATCTTTGAAATGTGGATTACTCCTTTATTGCCATTACTCCCAGCTTCTTTGTAATTCGATGTGGTAGTAGTACCTGTTAGAGTCCCATTTATGAATTAAATTTTCTGTTAGCAAATTATTTGTATTAGATAGGAATACTTGATATCATACTAGGTACGACAGAAATACCACGTACATTTTAAACTGCCACTTGTATGGTGCAAGTGAAGTTAAGCAAGTGAAAATGGTATCTCCATTTACCTAATGTCTTACAATTTTTTAGAAGCAATTAGTTGGACCAGTGCACACCGTATTTTTGCTGTTGAAACTTTTTTTAAGGCTGATGAATCTGTAATTCTAATACAGATAGTTTTTTGTGTTTATTTCGCGCTACGTCGGAATGATCCAGTTCCAGCTGTAAAATGGATACTGTTTGGGGTTAAAATTTTTATCCAGAACAGCATCATTCCGACATAATATGAAATGAGCACGGACTTTGCTCAGTGTAGCAATTACAGATTCATCAATCTTGAAAAAAAAATTTCAAGAGCAAATGCACGGTATACACTGGTCCACGTCATACTAGTAATTGATCCTTGCAGCAAATAAGACCTTAGCTAGATGGAACTACCATTGTCACTTGCCTAAATTCATTTGCATCTCACATGCGGCAGTTTAAAATGTGGGAGGTAATTATGCCGCAAACTATATAACGACGCACAAAAATGCACAAAATATGTAACTACAAACGTAAAATGTATGCGATTCCCTAACTTCAAGACATAAAATTACCCTTGACAAATTGGCATGCCATTAAAATCAATCAATATCAATCAACCATACCCTAGCCAAAGTGAAAATTTTGTTCACCCTCCGTTACTTTATGGAGAGACCTCTTAAGTCGATAAAACTCGATTAATTAATAACGTTGGGGCTTATTTATCAAGATGTCGCTTGTGACTGCCCAAATGCATTGGTAATCAGTGTTGACCCCCGAAGCGCAACTGACCAGCTCCAACATGTCTTTAACCTTGTGCAACTCTCAAGCACCTGTCATGACACTTAGTACGGGGTGTGTCAACTTAAGTGGATATGGCGTCTTTTCGTCTACGCCTGTTTATCAGTCTAAACTATACATCTATGTTCAAAACATTAACTATTGCTTTAGTTTTAATTTACTTAACAAGGTGAAATATAAGAAAAACAATCTTCAAAATTTTTAAATTTCTAAATTCAAAATTTAAATGAAGGCGTATACAAAGCTGAACAACTTATACGAGAGTGGACAGAAAAGTTAACGAGCTGAAAAGTTCATAAGGTGACGTCATATCTGCTATTGATACCTTTTCTTGACCAATGGGATCCAAGCACTGCAACACAGATGAAAGAAGTGTGTGAATCGCAAGAGGGATTACGTTAAAGATTAAACGTCATATGGTCAAATTCCATGAGAGTATCTTAGTTAGCCCATGAACTTTTCAGCCAACTCTCGTTTAATAAAGCGATAATTTCTAGACGTCAAGAAGAATCAAGGTCAATTCTCGATTCCTTTGCTTAATACTTTTTAATCAAGTCTCAATACTTTTTAATCAACAATCTCAATACTTTTTTTTATCAAGTCTCAATACTTTTTTAATGAACAGTCTCAGTCTCCGTACTTTTTAATCAACAGTCTTGATACTTTTTAATGAACAGTCTCAGTACTTTTTAATCAACAGTTTCAATACTTTTAATCAACAGTCTTAATGCTTTTTAATGAACAGTCTTAATACTTTTTAATCAACAGTCTCAATACTTTTTAATCACCAGTCTCAGTACTTTTTAATCAACAGTCTCAATACTTTTTAATCACCAGTCTCAGTACTTTTTAATCAACAGTCTCAATACTTTTCAATCAACAGTCTTGATACTTTTTAATCACCTGTTGGTTGGTACTTATTAATCATCAGTCTTGATAATTTCTAAACGACAGTCTTAATACTTTTTAATCAAAAGATTCAATACTTTTTAATCAACAGTCTGAAAACTTTTTAATCAAAAGTTTCAATACGTTTTAATCAAAAGTCTGAATAATTTATAATGAACAGTCTTAACACTTTTTAATGAGCAGTCTCAATACATTTTAATCAACTGTCTCAATACTTTTTAATGAACGGTCTTAATAATTTTTAATCAACAGTCTTGATACTTTTTAATCAACAGCATCAATGCTGTTTAATCAAGTCTCAACAATTTTTAATCAACAGTCTTGATACTTTCTAATCAACAGTCTTAATACTTTTTAATCAACAGTCTTAATACTTTTTATCAACAGTCTTAATACTTTTAATAAAGTCTCAATACTTATAAGTATAAGAACTGAATATATCAAAGTTAAATATTTATTATATCCAGAAGAATATCATGTGTAGGTTATGTGGTGAGAGATATGAAACAGTAAATCACATAATAAGCGAATGCGGTAAACTGGCACAAAAGGAATACAAGAGTAGATACGACTGGATGGGAAAGGTAATCCACAGGTAATTGTACAAAAGTCTAAAATTTAGCCATAATGATAAATGATACATACAAAAAGCAGAATCTGGACTGGAAAATAAAATGTCTGCATTTCTCTCGAACTTCAGATAAAAAACGGATCCCCGAATCCCGTTCAGACTTAGTAGTAATTAACAAGAAGAAAAAACAATCTTCTCACGTTGTAGATTTTGCCGTTCCAGCGAATGATAGAGTGAAAATAAAAGTGAAAAAAAAAAGAACAAATAGCAAAATCTTGCTAGAAACCTGAAAAGCTGTGGAACATAAACGTGTATCTTAGTTGGTGCCCTTAGAACGGTCCCCAAAGATCTGGAAAAAAGATTAGAGGAACTGTAGATGAGAAGAAAAATCGAGACGATCCAGACCACGGCATTGTTAAAATTAGCTGGAATACTTGGAAGAGTCCAGGAGATCTGAAAAAAAACTTGTCACTCAAAAATCAGTAATAATAATAATAATAATAATAATAATAATAATAATCTCTTCTATCTGTTGTAACAATGATGCAACTGAATTACACACAAAGAAATTGCATAGGGAACAACAGATCTACAAACCCACAAGAAATGACATATCAGCTCATGTATATAGATGATATTAAGGTTTTGGTTTTGCTAAGAATGAAAGAGAACTAGGAATCCTTATACAAACTGCTGGAAACGACAACGAATATATAGTAGATAAAGACGAAGACAAATGAATTCTCATCATTAGAATATGGCTACGAAAAGGATACCTCAAGAGAGAAAGTGAACCTTTTCTAATCACAACACGAAACAATGCCATAAGGACCAATTATGTTAAAGCGAAAACCGATAAGATGTAACAGAATACCAAGTATAGGTTATGTGGAGAAAAAGATGAAACAATTAATCATATAGTAAACGAATGCAACAAACTAGCATAGAAAGAGTACAAAACTAGGCTCGACTGGGTAGGAATGGTTATCCTCTGAGAACTGAGCAAGAGATTGACTTTTGACCATACTACCAAATGGTATATGCATAAACCAGACTACATCTTAGAAAATGAGACCCTTAAAATTCTCTGGGATTTTGAAGTACACTAACAGATCACCTAATCTTGGCCAGAAGACCTGACCTAGTGCTAATTTACCAAGAGAGAGAGAGAGAGAGAGAGAGAGAGAGAGAGAGAGAGAGAGAGAATGTGCCGTTCCAGCGAACCATTGTGTGAAAATTAAAGAAAGTGAAAAGATAAGCAAATACATGGATCTTGCTAGACAACTCAAAACAACTGTGGAACATGTGGGTGATGGTGATATCAATCGTTGTTTGTGCGCTTTGAACGGTCCCTAAAGGAATGAAAAGAGGATTGAAACTGTTGGAAATCGAAGGAAGAAACGAAACCATTAAGACTACAGCAGTGTGGAGATCAACCAGAATACTGAGAGGAGTCCTAGAGACCTGAGAATGCTTACCGTCACTCAGTCTCAAGTGAAAGCCCAACAGCTAACACTAGTGCAAAAAAAAGCAAAAAGTAAGATACTAAGAACAGAACAATTCATGATGCTGATCCAGAAGGTCCATAAAATTATGAATGGGTTGAAAATGTGGAAAATAGGCAAACGATTGCGATTTAAGTAGTAAAACTTATGGTAGATGCTTAAATCAGAACCTGTTTTAGAGAATAAAAAGATATATGAGCTTTTGACATCCAAACGAAATACCAATCAATTTACGCGATGGAAATCCATGTAGTCGTCATAATCATAGGAGCTGATTAAAGATATACAAGATTGCCAGAGCTTTAAGAAAACTGCGCCACTGATCCTCGAACTGAGGCCAACTAGGCAGGTCCGAATGAATGAAATTATAATTATAGTCATTATTTTTCTATGGTTATTAAAAAAGACAGATATATATATATATATATATATATATATATATATATATATATATCTTTTAGATGAAACAATTATATATATATATATATATATATATATATATATATATATAACGTTTAAATAAGCCCTCTTATAACAGGTTGTTTTTTTATCATTTTGAAAACACAAAAAATCATGTGAATCAATTTGTGTCTCCACCCATTGCAACTAAATACCTTTGTCAATTCTTTATCACAAGTTTGGTTGGGTTTTATGGCATATCAGCCACTGTAGGTTATGTCATGCCTAATCCATTTTATACATATGAGCAGTTCTATTTCAAACAATTCAATTTAGTATAAGTAGAGTGAAATATCAAAACAGTCCTATCTCAAGCAATTCAGTTTAGCTTAAGTATACGGTTTAATTATAATTAACCCATACATAGGACCCTTTCAGGTGCTACCACCCCGAGCCAAAGTAGACCTGGAAGAGATGGCAATAAAGGGGTACTCTGCATTGCCCCAAAGCTCCAGCATTACAGAAGCCTCACTATCAGATTGTTGAGTGTCATATACAGAACAATCGCTGGAGGAGTCTTACCCCTCTGCAGAGATGTAGTCGATGTATTCTGCAGCCCCAGCCGACTGGCGTCATGGTGTGTTGAGGGTGGGAGGATTAGAGTTCAAAAACAAAAGCCTAAAGTTATTAAACTTAAAATTATTTGATTTGTAAAACCATAAAAATAAAAATCGTAATTAGTGCGGCCTATTAAGAAATGACATATATATATATATATATATATATATATATATATGCATGTTTGATTGAATAATAAAGACACATTTTGTCTATGTAATTTTAAGATCCTTTCATGTTTCCTGATTAATGTCTTAGTTTCAGGTTGGAATTGGTGAAACTGTATTTACCAAGACAAAAATGAGGGGGCCGCCTCGTGGTGTAATGGTTAATGGTGTAATGGTGTAATGGACTGCGGAATCGTAGTAAGCGAGTTCGTACTCCAGTCGTGCTATTACGATCACTTTCGGGCAAATACCCTTGGGAAAGGTATGAATCCCCTTGTCCTCCCAGCTATGGGTTAAATAGTACCACTACTGTTCTTCTATGACAATGGCTCTGGCATTAAATAACCCACAAAGGTTGATTTGCCATTAAACAAAGAAACCTACCAACCAACAAAAATGAATTTTGAAAGAATAATGATTAATTTTCTTTAAAATAGTCCCGTTGCCATTCAAATCATTTTCGATGAGTCAATACATATTTGACACAATTTAAAGTTGCGCTGTCGTATTTTTTAATGCCCTCTGCGTTCACAAATCTCTCTCTCTCAATATATATATATATATATATATATATATATATATATATATATATAGTGTGTGTGTGTGTGGCTTCCCTAGGGATCTACTTTGAAGGAGGTAACACGAATTTGTATTTAAGTTTATATATATATATATATATATATATATATCAGCAAATATGTTACACTTAAAGTAATTTCAGAACACTAATTACATTTCATAGTTTTGTAACAGAACGCTAGTAACGGGCTTCAAATGCTAAGATTTTTCTCCTGTTTTCATTTAAAAATTAAATATAATTCAAAAAGATACATCACATATTAACATTACCTTGATGATGGTTTTATGAAAAAAAAAACGAAACTTTTAACGTTGACAAATAATTCGTTCATATCCTCACAAATAATTCGTTCATAAATCCTCTAAATACCTTGTTTTTTTCATATTTGTATATTCACACACACACACACACACACACACACACACACACACACACACACACACACACATATATATATATATATATATATATATATGTTCCTATCTGAAACAAATAATTTGCTAACTGATCTCTTTGAACCTTAGATAGGACCCTTACAGGTACCGCCACTTCTGGTCAGAGTGAACCTGGGAGTAATAGCAATAAATGGTGACTGCACCCACCTCCGACCTCTGGTACGGTAACCTCGTTATCAGATTCAGTTTAGTGTCATACACAGAACACCCTTTTTTGCGGGGGTGGGGATACCTCTTTTTTTTTCATAGACAGCATGTTCTTAGCCCCACCGATAGGACGGCTTGAGTTTAGTTTTTAAAACATACAGTATCACCCAAAAATAAGTACACCTCTATCAATATCTTTAACAAAAATTAATTTTCTTCTAAATCAAAGATAGCAGGATTCTATCATTTATAGGAGAACGGGAGACAATCAAAACGGATATCATTTGGTATGATTTATCACCAAAATTTGTAGGATTGAAACTTTGTAATAAAATAAATGATTATTAGTTAAAAGACTAAGAACCCACCAACTGAGTCGTTTTTCTTCATTCAAAACACAGGAGCCAAATACTTTTTTCTATTTTCGATACAACCAATTACCAGTCCAAAGCTAATAAGGCGTGGGGACGGGGATAGGTGTTTATTATTATTTTCTTTTAATACTTATAAACATAAACACGTGACATTCCAGAGTTCCTCGGAAGCAGCATTTCATCTACGGAAAATGACATCAATATGTGACTAGCGAAGGCATGGACAGCTGTCGATAGGTTATCGGTCATATAGAAGTCACACCTATCCGATAAAATAAAACACAATTTTTTCCAAGCAGCAGTCGTGTCAGTACTACTATATGAATGCACAGAAGAGGACAAAGTGTATAGAAAAAATGCCTGGTGACAATAGCTGAAGGATGCTACGAGCTATACTGAACAAATCCTAGAAGCAGCATCCCACGAAACAGCAACTGTACTGTTACTTACCTCCCATCTCAAAAACCATCCAAATTAGACGAACAAGACATGCGGGACACTGTTAGGGAAGTAATGACCAAGTCATTAGTGACGTTCTCCTATTGACCCTATCACACGGACGAGCAAGTGTTGGACGATCAATCAGAATTTATCTATAACAACTCTGTACGGACTGTACGGATGTAGTCTAGAAGATCTGTCGGAAGCGATGGACGATAGAGACGAATGGTGATTGAGAGAGAGAGAGAGAGAGAGAGAGAGAGAGAGAGAAGCCCCTGTTAACGGCATGACATGATGTTGATGATGATATGATTATGATACTGACCAATTCATTTTCTTTTTATGTATTGTACATAAAGTTGAATTTGCTGACTTACATTCTTGCAGACTGCAAACAGATAACGTCAGATGTAGTTGTATATCATACCAAGGACATTCGTTTCTGTAGGGGACATAGTCAGTGTATTGTAAGGTCGAAAGATATCTTTTATTAATTCAAATTATCATAAAAAGACACCTTAACACGCAAAATCGCAGATTTTTTTTCGTAACAATGGTTTAATATCTTTGAAAACGATTGCCATAAAATACCTACCTCAACACATGCGTGCAAAAAGATGAACAGTTTCTGGCGTCAGGACCAAATACAACCCAATTTAGAGTAACCAGAGAGAATTATTATTCGTTTCAAATGCCGAATTATGCCTGTCGAAGTTTGCCAATAGCATTTGCATTTCGGTAGTAGTAAATTTACTAAGCATTTTACTTAAATGTGGCACAAGGCCGCATGAATGGGGCACCAATGTGACTCGAACTTACGCATGAAGGTTTGTTTATCAAGATTGCTAAATATTACGCCAGCAGAAGTGCCCTTAGCATTTCGGTTGTAAATCTTGCGACGTCCAGTTCAATAATAATGTCATCTCGACACGACAATGATATGCTTGATCAACAGATAAACTGAGATTGAAGAACAGACAAGAAAAAACGAAACTTCAAATATGGCAATGACGAATCAGAAACACATAGTAGCTGATATTAGAGACTTTGCTGTTCTCTTAGTGCAGATTATTATCTTAGATCAATCGTGACTTTCATCTTTGTTATTGGATGTTAAGTTATACTGTAATGAAATACACACACACACACAAACAGAGAGAGAGAGAGAGAGAGAGAGAGAGAGAGAGAGAGAGAGAGAGAGAGAGAGGGGAGTAATAGGAAAGCCAATAACAACATTTATTTAAAAAAAAACTATTGTGGTTTGTATTGCGTAATATTACTGAGGTTTTGTTTCGCACTGGATGTATTTGTTCAACAAGGACAGGGTGAGACACAAGGTCAATTTTTAATCGGAATACAGCTCGTTTGAATTTAGAGTTTTCCTTCTCTTAGAACCAAATCTAAAGAAACCAGTTCGTTCTACTATTTGCCTATGTCTAAGAAGAAACGAATCCATGCCTATCCCAAGGACCCAAAGAAACACTAACAGCCTCCTTCAAGATTTGAAATCGGCTCATCGGTTTCATTTTAAAAGACGATAACTATTACACTTAGCGTGCCTCCTAAAATATAATTTGTATTCATATACAAAAGCAGTTTAGTGGCATACCTAGGACAACCTTTTTTATTTTTATTTTTTGTTCCTTTGCTGGGGATGAAGTCGGCATATTCTTAGGTTCCACCGACAGGGCTAAATATAGTTGGGGA
Organism: Sepioteuthis lessoniana; assembly: GCA_963585895.1. Taxonomy (NCBI): domain Eukaryota; kingdom Metazoa; phylum Mollusca; class Cephalopoda; order Myopsida; family Loliginidae; genus Sepioteuthis; species Sepioteuthis lessoniana. The sequence goes on from OY757926.1 coordinate 9,329,085, forward strand.
TAAACAGATAATGCTTTATTATTCTTAAACTCCAATAACATTACATGTCGCAAATGCACTTTAACGTTAGCCAACACTTCGATGGTGTAGCTGTGTCAGTACTACTGTATGGCTGCACAACTTGGATCTTAAGGAATCGCTTAAAGAAAAAGCTAACCATTGCTTTTTGAATCAATTAATCATCTCGATTTCTTTTCAACCAATTTAGGCATCGTTAGCACTGAGTATGGTGAGAGGTTTCACAACGATAAATATGAAATGGTACTAGCTGGTTCAACTTTATGGGGGACTACCATTGGTTTCTTCCCCAGGAGACTAGCCCAACACTCAATTGCAGAAGGAAGGGTCTTAAGCATTTCTGGTAGAGAAACCTTTGTAATAGATCGCCTACCATCGAGCGATAGTTAACAATTTAATATCATGAATCCTTTCAGTGTAATCTGTCTTAATCAACCTAATATATAATCCTATTTACCAACCCCTCTACTCGGGCAGGATATGACACAAGGTGATTTTTAAGCGGAGTTTTGCAGGTTTGAATTCAGAGTTTTCCTTCTCCTAGACTAGTTGCCTCACCAAGGCTGAAGAACTCTGTCCTACTATTTACTCATAGCTGGAAGGAGAATAATTGGATTCATACCTTTCCCAAGGGTATTAGTGCTATGTGAAATGAAATCAGTCTCGTCCAGGATTTGAACTCGTGTCACCGCGTCCATCTCCTACGACGATAACCATTACACCACGGGCACCTTCAAAACCTAATATATAATCTATTGCCAATTCCATGTGCACGTGGAGTCCCATGATATCATTATGTGTCAGATTAGGTCAAACTAGTAGTTAACAATAACTCATTTCAACAACAAAAATAAATGAATAAATAAATAAATAATAATGAAATAAAAAAAATAAAAAATACCATTAATTACTGTTTGATTTTAACGGCATATCAATCCGTCTAGAATTATTTTATTCCTTGAGGTTAGGGAATGTCGAAATTTGATACATTTGTAAACGTTTGATTGTAACCATAACAATTAATATTTGGTTAGGTTTATTTGTTTAACGGCATATCAACTCATTATGGGTTATTTAATACCGAAATTTGATTCAATTGTAAATGATTGCAATCATAACAATATTTTCAATGTCGTATTGTATTACAAAAATTGTAATTTTTTTATTGTCTATAATCATTTGTTGGGATAGCGTTATAACTTTTCAAATATCCTGAATATAATTGATTTAAACACAATCATATGGTTTCAAGTATTCCTATCAAATACAAATAATATATATACAATTATATAGTTTCAAGTATGCATATCTAATACAAATAATTTATACACAATTATATGGTTTCAAGTATTCCTATCTAATACAATGAATTTTTACACAATTATATGGTTTCGAGTATTCCTATCTAATACTAATAATTTATACACAATTATATGGTTTCAAATCACTATTCTTATTAAATGATAATTTTTTGCTCACAGATATACGATATTAAGTATTGTTATTTAATGCAAATGATTTTCAGAGAGATCTATTTGACCGATTGATAGAACCCCAACAAGTGCCAACTCTCCAGGTAATAGATGAACAGAGAGCAATGGCCATGAAGCAGTAATTCTATATTCCTCATATCAGCAGAACTGGAGCCTCACCAGCGGATGAAGTTTAGAGTCATATCCAGGATAACACATTTAGGCAGGGGTCTTACTGCTCTGAAGATGGCGTAGTCTGCATATGCTAAGCCCCAGCGACAAGATAATGCAAAAAGAGGGTGATGTTCAACACTGCTGAACTCCAGTATTGGTCTATCAGTTGGTTGGTTGGTTGGTTGGTTTTATGGCACGTCAAACTTTGTTGGGTTATTTTTGTCAAAGTCAGTTTAACAGTTTTGGTCTCCAAATATATTGTGCAAAAACATATTTTCACAATCATTTTAAACAGATAAATACTAAATATAAGTTTCCATATCAATATTTAAAGAAGTAATATTCAAAATGATTTTAGATATTATCTCAAAGAAATCTATTTTACCCATAGATTCGACCGTAAAAGTTACTATCACTTCGAGTTAGAGTGGACCTGGGAGTAATGACAATGAAGGCGTACTCCACATTCTCCAGTGCTCCAGAACTAGAGCCTCATCAAAGAATGCTGTTTAATGTAGTACCCAGAACACACCTTTTTTTGGTAGGGGGTCTTATCTCTCTGCAGAGTATGTAAGTTACTTGGCCGTTGTCGAGGGCCACCCGAAGGCTCCCTTTTCAATGACTACTACTCCTTTCCCTGGATTGCTCCTTTATCCTTGATCTGTACCTTATAATGCTGAGTGTTAAGCAAGGAGGCATCGAGTACTATTTTTGTGCCTTTGGTATGACTCGACATGGCATTGAACCCAGGTCTCCTGAACCAGTGGCGAGCACTCTTACTCCTTCCCCGCCAACAGAGCATTCATTTATCTGGGAAGCAAAAACGATTGCCTTTTTCCCAGTGTATTCAGTTACGAATCTAAATTCTCAAGAAGGAATACGTTTTTATTTTTCAGTAAAAAAATAGTGATTAAGTATGAAACCTTTTAACATGGGCGTTCACAATCCTCTTTTCCAGATCAAAATAATTTATTAGGAATATCTCTCACCGGCAGCTGTTACGGAGACATTCTTTTACTAGTTGAGCAGGTGTTGTACAGTTCAGTGACCCTTTAATCACAAGCTTCTACAAGATTCTGTGTTCAAACTTATCATCCGAAGCAAAAAAGCCTGATCCAGGTTGAGTGCAAACGACCGGTTGATTCAAGTGATGAAGTCAAAATACTTGTTTGACTCGTCCCCTATCTATTGAACGCTCATGGCCTTTTAACATCACGAGAACAAGTGTGAGTCACAACTCTCTCCTTAACTATCATTTTCGTGTTTTGTTCGACCATGAATGCCGTTGAAAAGGTCAGTGATCAACAAAGTTGTCAACAAAAGCTGTGAGAAAAAAAGTGCCAATTTTATTTCATCGATTGTAGATTGGGAAAGGCAAGACGTTTTCCAAAAATATCGAAAACTTGACTTTGTTCATATCCGCAATAACGTAGCCCACCAAAATAAATGTCATAAAAAATAGTCACTCTTAAAAATTTTGTTTACTTCCCATACAAATAAACGATTGTCTCGTAGTTTAACTGTACGAAAGCCGGATGAAAAGTTCATAGGCTGACCAAGATATTTTGAATTTGACCAACTGAAGTTTATCTTTTAACATTGTCCCTCTTGCGGTTCACGCGCTTCTTGTATCGATGTTGCAATGCTTGGTCATCAACAGCAGATACGCGGTCATCTTATGAACCTTTCAACCGATGAACTATTCAGTTCACCCTCGTATATTCTCGCGCGGGTACGAGAAACTGATTGTTTAATAAACCCTACAATGTAGTGAGTTTGATTCTCACTAGGTTCTAAATATTTGTGGCCTTGTGCTAAATTGAAGCTTTAAAATGCATATCGTGTAATGGTTAACGGGTTATGTACAGTAGTTTAGTGCATTTTCTTAATACGTGGTGTATTCAATAAGTTTCCAGACTTTTTGTACGGGCATTTAAGATTGTCTTAGACTCTTGAAAATTCACTATGTTATTGCTATACATCTTATGAGATGACTGCCTAATGTTTATGATTTCAGGTTCAAAGGAACACCTACAGGAGCAATTCGAATAAACCCTACTAAAGCCTGATTGTCACAGCTGGTGAAATACAATCTGGACGTGAGGACACTTCACAAGAATAATATGCAATAAAATTCTGTTTTAAACTTGGAAAAATTATGCCAGAGAAACGTATGGAATGCTTCAGACTGCTTTTCGACCATCTTGCATAACTCGAGCATCAGTTTTTGAGTAGCATAAGAGATTTAAGGAAGACAGGAAGTCTGTGAGGGATGATGAGAGGTGTGGGAGGAGTAAGGAAGTCAATACACCAGAGTTGATTGGCCAAAGGGTTAGGGTTAGTGTTACTATGTTGAGGTTTTAAGGGAGTTCAGGAAAAGATTCCTTGGGAAGAGTCCAGCACTCTTCAAATCGGGTCAGTGGCATTTCCAGCAGGACAATGCACCAGTTCACATCTCCACCCTTTTCACAGTCTATTTGACCAAGACAGCTCCTCACCCTCCCTATAGTCCAGACCTTGCTCCCTGTGACTTTTGGTTATTTGCTAACCTTAGAGGCTGTGGTTATGAGACAATTGAAGAGATGAAAGAGGCTGTGACGAAAGTCATTGACACGCTCACACAAGAAGACTTCTATGAGGCCTTCCAGAAGTTGTTGGAACGGTACAACAAGTGCATTGCAGCCGGAGGAGATTACTTAAAAGTGGACTAGGGTTTCATGTGTGTACTATCAATAAAAGTGCCCATACGAAAAAAGTTTGGAAACTTATTTAATGATCCTCGTACTTACTAAATGACAATTTTTCAATTCAAGATTTCACTTAGTATGCGTCTGTGAGTCACGCTTACAGTTTGAATTTACATATGTACTTAGATAGACAGATAGTGATGGTTTGGCTTGGGTTTTATGGCATATCAACCATTGTAGGTTATTTAAGGCCAAATCCTCTTTATACATATATACTAAATATATATGACTTGGTTTGGTTGGGTTTTATGGCATATCAACCATTGTAGGTTATTTAAGGCCAAACTCTCTTTATACATATATATCAAATATATATGATTTGGTTTGGTTGGGTTTTATGGCATATCAACCATTGTAGGTTATTTAATGCCAAATCCTCTTTATACATATATATTAAATATATATGATTTGGTTTGGTTGGGTTTTATGGCATATCAACCATTGTAGGTTATTTAAGGCCAAATCCTCTTTATACATATATATTAAATATATATGATTTGGTTTGGTTGGGTTTTATGGCATATCAACCATTGTAGGTTATTTAAGGCCAAACTCTCTTTATACATATATATCAAATACAGGGATTGGACAAAATAATGGAAACACAGAATCTTAATATCATAATTTTGAAACTTCTATAAAACAATCAAACGTTTGTTATTTTTATGTTTTTTTAGTTGTTATTATTTTTTTTTAGTCTTATTTTAATAAAATTGTTGTTTTCTACAGATATCATTAGAAGAAATTAATCAAAATTCATTACAATGGCAGATTTATCAGACTTTAAAAGAGGTCAAATTGTTGGCGCTGAATATTTTAGTGTGGCAAGGAATACTGTCTCGAAAGTAATGGCGGCATTTGAGAAAGAAGGAAGAACATTCTCACTGAAGCAAAACTCTGGAAGAAAGCGAGAGCTGATCAGGGCCATCGGACTCTTTACACAGATTGTTAGGAAAGATCACAAAAATACAGCTCCGAAAATTACAGCAGAGCTTAATAACCATCTCGAGAGCCTATCATCTTCAAAAAGAGTAAGAAGGGAGCTGCACTAAGCCGGATTTCACAAGAGGGCTGCAATCAGAAAACCATATTAAAATAAATTTGGAATTTCCAGGTGTTTCCATTATTTTGTCCTACCCCTATATATATATATATATATATATATATAATTTGTAAACATTTCTTTGATAACAATCTTCTAGCAATGAAAGGATACTCCCCATTCCCCAAATCGTCAAGGCTAGAGTCTCGGTATCAGATGGTTTAATGTCATATATCAGGATATTCGTCGGGTGGGGGATCTTACCTTTCTTCTGCAGAGATGCAGTCGGTGTATTCTACAGCTCCAGCTGTCTGGGTTAGCTAGCTAGATAGATAGACGGAGAGAGGGGGAAAGACAGAGACAGAGAGAGACAGAGAGAAAGAGAGAGAGAGAGAGAGAGCGGGAAAGAGAGAGAGAGAGAGAGAGAGAGAGAGAGAGAGAGAGACAGGGTGATGTTTGTACGTTTGTGTCGTTTGACGGTTTGCTAGAGGCTCTCTCCATCACAACAGAGATTATTCAGATAACACTTCAACACAACAACTGAAGCGATGTCTATAACTTTTTCAGGAAATAAACACAGAGGCGACACCAGATCTAACGAGACAAAAAAGATAATGAAGGGAAGGGTCACGCTAGGCACACTAAACAGAAAAAACAGTGAGCTTTCCCGACGCCATATATATATATATATATATATATATGAATGGTGTCTACATCACGTAATTACACCACTCAACCTTTTCTTAAGAGAAAGCATTCTGAGTCAAATACAGGTCACTTTGTATGTCTGTCATAATCTCAGTTCAGATGAGGATCAGCTATTTTAGCCAATGGAATGCAGTCCATTTTGTTTTCGGCATCATCGTACATTTGACGGACGTGAAACCTGTTGCTGTATTTGGTTGTGTCATTTTGCAAGCAAGGAAAAAATAAATAAACAGATAAAACCAGCCAATATAGAAACATTATTTTTGATATTGGAACATTGATTTGTTATAAGAAATAAAAAAAGAAGTTTTAATATATGAAATAATCCTGATTAAAAGTGCTGTTAGGGTAACCAGAAGCCGAACATTTTCAAACCGTATCTTTCCAATTCAAGTATCATTGAGGAAAAGAAATGTTTTGGTAAACTGATCAAACCAGAAGCCGAACATTTTCAAACCGTATCTTTCCAATTCAAGTATCATTGAGGAAAAGAAATGTTTTGGTAAACTGATCAAAATCTGTATCTTTTATCAAAACTGAGCAATTTTTTTTTACAAATTCTGACATATATTTTCTAGCCCCTTTCTCTGTGTGTGTGTGTGTGTGTGTTTGTATATATATATATATATATATATGCATATCAGCTGCTCCGCATCCTGATATTTATGTGAACCAAAGCGATCGACAATGCTCAGTCTGTAGCAAAATTTACCGCGGTTTGGCAGGCTTGAAAAGTCATTTGCCGGTGCATACAACATAAAAAAAAAAAGGTCGGGGAAGAGAAAAGAATCACAAAATTCAATTGGTGGTCACACTAGAATCCGAGAAGACAGCCTATACATGCATAAAATTACAAGCCATTCAAACAAAATTAGACAATAAAATGATTCCATATAAAACTGTGCTATATATATATATATATATATATATATATAATATTATATGGTATATATCATAATACGAAGATGGGCCGAAAAGTTACTAGGCTGAAATATATATGTGATAATATCAAATCTGCTATTGATGACTTTTTTCACCAATGCACTGCAAAGTGAACTATGATGAATAGTAAACATGATCACATTGTATGAGAGTAACTTGGTCAGCCTATGGATATATTAACTGATCCTCATATGATATATGTTACATTTTATATATATATATAAATATATATATATATATATATATATGTGTCTGTGTCTGTGTGTGTATAACAGAATGGACCAACCATATATAATAATAATAATAATAATAATAATGAGATGAAACCATCAATCATATAATAAGTGAATGCAGCAAATTAGTGCAGAAGTAATATAAGACTAGACACGACTGGGTGGGCAAGGTGATCCACTGGGAAATGTGCAAGAAATTAAAATTTGACCATACAAACAAATGCACAACCCAGCACCTGTCCTAGAAAATAACATACATAAACTCCTATGGCACTTTGACATACACACGGATCACCGAATCTCGGCCAGAAGACCAGACCTTATAATAATCAACAAAAAAAGAGAAATTACAAAATTGTCAACTTTGCTGTCCTGGCTGACCACAGAATAAAACTGAAAGAATGTGAAAAGAAGGATAAGTACCTTGACCTTGCTAGAGAATAAAAAAAAACAAACTATGGAACATGAAGGTGACAATTATACAAATTGTGATTCGTGCTTTTGGTACAGTGACTAAAGGATTATTACTAAAGCGACTGGAGGACTTGGAAGTTGGCGGACGAGTGGAGACCATCCAAACAACAGCATTATTGAGAATGGCCAGAATACTGAGAAGAGTCCTGGAGACTTGAGGAGACTTGCTGTCACTTAAACTCTTGTGAAAAACCATCAGTTAACGCTGATGTGAAAAACTCTAAAGGAGTAAATAATAATAATAATAAAACCCATCCAAATAAATAAAACTCACAAAAAAAAAGAAAATCAATAGTTCCCCGGACGACGACCAGAGGCATGGTTGAAAGCGCTTGAGTAAATATGGGACACTTTCTCCATTTTGACCCCGACATAGGAAAAGCAACACGAAGACTCGAACGTCTAAACATGATGATCGTAAGAAAAAAATGATCTGTGGTATATAACAAAGCCTGTTTGAACAATGACTTACTGCCAAAATACAGAACAATATATATATATATATATATATATATATATATATATATATGTGTGTGTGTGTGTGTGTGTGTGTGTGCATTTGTTATGGTATGTATGTGTGTGTATATGTGCGAACTTTATATGCCAGCATACAAATTTCACGCGCACACACATACATACATGCGTACACACACACACATATATATATATATATATATGCGTAATAATTTCAGGATGAAATGGGAGAGTCCTTGTCTGGCAGGTATTGGAATATCTGAAAGTGTCTCGAGAACTTGTGGTAAAACGGCATTCCTCTCATTCTATCTCGGCCTCTCTCTCTCTCTCTCTCTCTCTCTCTCTCTCTCTCTCTCTCTCTCTCTCTTTAAGCTTTTCCTTTTTCTGTCAAAGTTGCGCACTGATGAGTCATCAACCAAATAATTGCCAACCAGTCACCTGTCCCTCTAGCTGACACGCCCGGCCATTTCGTTCTGTACAAGACCCTGTCTCTTTTTCATGATATATCAGATCAGTTACTCGTGGTTTAATGCTCATCGTCGAAGGTAATGGACACGGGGACCTGAGTTCAAATCCTGGATGAGACTCTTCGCCTTTCACAAAGCGCTAAAACCAATGGGAAAGGTTTGAGTCCAAATATTCTCCCTCCGGTAATAAATAGATAAGTAGTAGGGCAGACTGAGCTCTTTAATCTTGATATGGCAACCGATATTGAAGAAGGAAAACTCAAAGTTCAATCTGGGTCAACTCCGTACAAATATTGACCTTATGATGAACATACTTGTGCGAAGGGGTTGGCGAGAATGTATCTATATATATATATATATAATGATAATAAATAAATATATATTAGATATATATATATATATTTAATCCATGGAAAATGTTCTGCGACTTTAGGTTTCCTGAAGTTTATAAAACAACATTTATCAGGCAGTTAAGAAGATGGAATGAATTGAAAATCGAAAATACGACAAAATACAGACAAAAACCATTAGGATTTCGTTTGTGTGTGGTTGTAAGTGTGTAAGTGTATGTAGGTGTGTGTATATGTATGTATGTGTTATAGTTATGTGTGGATGTGTGTTTTTAGGTTAAGTCAGGCCAGGAATGTAAAGCGTTGGGTTTAGCGGAAATGGATTCAAGTGTATATTAATTGGTTACATTATTTCTTTAGGTGACTATAGCTATGGAAGAAAACATCATCACTGCATGTCGGGGAGAATGAATAAGAATTTGATTTGTAAGCGTATATGAATAGTTGTGCTATGGTAGGCAAGAATTACAGTGGGTATAAGTAAGGTTATATTGCGTTATAATATGTTGGTGTAATATTTTGGGGAGGGAATTGTATTATTATAATGATAAATAAAATATTGCGTAAATATTATATACCTTGGATCTCATTGGTGGTATGTACGTAATAAAATAATAAAGGGGTTAAATAATAGTTAGTGTGTTAAATAATAGTTATGTGCATAACAAATTGTATTATTGTAATAATAATAATATTATTATAATGAATAAATGAAATATTGCGGAAATATTATATACTGTGGATCTCATAGGTGGTATGAGCGTAATAAAATAATGAAGGGATTAAATGATAGTGAGTGTGTTTGTGTACGAAGATGATTATAACTGAGGGGTAGGGTGTCGTCATTGAAAAAATTAAAGAAATTGATTAAGGAACAAGCTGGCGGGTTTGTGTGGCAGTTGGAAGGTTGGGGTTGTTATTTAATAGCTATATGTTTTTTGTTGATGTGTGGTAAATACACTATTGTAGAAAAGTGAATGAATTTGGTAGGTAAGGTGAATGTAGAGCGTTGGGGACTATTTTTAATGCTCGTAAAAAGTTAAAATGGTGGAGGCGGGTGGATATATTGTGTGGCGGATGTGATGGTTGGAGGAGGAAAATGGTACTTAGGGTGCTTCAGGTTTATATATATATATATATATACGAGGTGTTAGGTGGATTGTGTGTCTGGGTTGAAGTGTGAAAAAAGTTGTTTGTTCTCGTGCCTACATTTTCAACGGATTTCAGATTTGAGCACTCTTCATATTATATTGCACTTGGTTCGACACATAACCACAGAGTGTTTTTGTGACGACAAACACTCTTTATATATATATATATATATATATAATATTATTCAATCCAGTAAATCCGGAATAGGGAATAATTCTAATCAGGACAATAAGTCCTGTTCATTTTTTTAGAGCATTGATTTATATCAATGCTTTTAACAGGATGGAAATAAATTTATTATCCTTATGTGACCGATTGTTGATTTTTTAAAAAGAATATATATATATATATATATATATATATATATATATATATATATATATATATATATATATTCAAACTGGTTTGATTAAACAAAACGGAATCCTAATTATTTTCAAGTTTTTTTATTCTTTCTTTCAAGCATCCAAATAATTCTTTTGACCTTACAAACTTGAAAGGCAAAATTAATTTCTCCAAAAGAGCCGTTTATGGCAAACCGAGTATTTTCAGTTTGTATCAGTACCATTTTTAAGATACTGTCTTTCATAATTAAAATTGTTTAATATTTAAACTAAACTATTGTTTTATTGTTGTTGTTTCTGTTGTTTTCATCGTCAAATATATACATATATTATTAGACAGTCGAATCCCACCCAACCTCACAATGTCATTTGAATAAACTTTAAGCAATACAATATCACATCAGACTATATTCGCTAATAATATTGTTGGGTGTCCTCGTGGTGCCATGGTTAAAGCGATAGACTGTGGAATCGTAGTAAGTGAGTTCAAATTCCAGTCGCGCTATTACGTCCACTTTCGGGCAAATACCCTTGGGAAAGGTATGAACCCCCTTATCCTTCCAGCTATAGGTTAAATAGTACCACTAGTGTTCTTCTAAGACAATGGCTTTAGCATTAGATAACCTACAAAGGTTGATATGTCATTAAAGTAAAGAAACCAAGCTAATTATACTGTAATTGTTTTTTTTTAATGAGACCCCAAAAAATAAATTACTAGGTAATCAATCAAAATAAGCTGATCCAGCTAACCGATCAGTGACATTAATGGTTTGGTTTGGTTCTATGGCACATCAACTATTGTTGGTTATTTAATGCCAAATCCTGTTTTTCCGTATAAATATTAAATTTGTAAACACATTTTGTAGATATACACAGTTAAAAGATCAAACAATTCTATTCCTAACAATTCAATTTATCATGAGTCAACAAAGTTAAATGGTTCCAAGTATTGCTATGTATCACTAACAATTCAATTAAACATCGGTCACTTGTTTACACGCAGTTAAATGATCAATCAGTTCTACTTTTAACAATTCAGTTCAGCATAAATCATTTGTTTCCACATAGTTTAAATTTCAAGCACTTCTATTTGACGCATAGATGGGAGCCCATCAGGTGCTACCACTCCAGGTCATAGTAGACCCGGGAGCAATAGCATTGAAGGGATATTCCTCATTCCTCAAAGCTCCAGCATTACTGGAGCCTCACCATCAGATTGTGGAGATAGTAGTTTACTCAGCTTTTTGCTTAGATGTGGCTCATGGCCACAAGAAAGGGGCACCCAATGAAATTCGAACTCTCTCGTGTAGGTTTGCCAGTTGAGCTTGCTAACCATTATACCACCAGAGGTGACCTGGACAATCTTAGCAGGTGGGGGCCTTAACCCTCTGCAGAGATGCAGTCGTTGTATTATACAGGCCCAGCCGTCTGGACTAGAATTCATATAATTTTAAGATTTGCATGTTTCATATATTCTCTCAGTAATTTTCTGTATGTATAGGGGTCGACCTATACAACAGGTCTAACATAGAAATTTAAGCAAAAAAATCTTAAAGGCGACTTATATTTCAGATCGACTTGTGCGCTGCAATTGACAATATGCATATGATTTAAAAAGGGAAATAGCTATCATTTTGATGATTTGAATTTAGATATTTTGTTACAATTTTTCTTTTCCGAAGCGCAAAAGGAAGTACAAACAGCCACTTTTAGAATTTGAAACCAAGTCACCAGCTCCTTCGACGATAACCGTTAAGTTAAGTGTGCCTTCAAACGGATTTTTTTTTGTATTCACCCAAACACTCACTAATGTAGATATAAACTGGACATCTATCATTTATTTACTTATCTAGTGTACATGACAATGTACGAGGATCATTAAATAAGTTTTCAGACTTTTTTCGTATGGTCACTTTTATTGACAGTACACACATTAAACTCTAGTCCCCTTCGAAGTAATCTCCTCCGGCTGCAATGCACTTTTTTTACCGTTCCAACAACTCCTGGAAGACCCCATAGAAGTCCTCTTCAGAGAGCGTGTCAATTACCTTCGTTACAGCCTCTTTCATCTCCTCAATTGTCTCATAACGACAGCCTCTGAGCTTAGGAAATAAGCAAAAGTCACAGGGAGCAAGGTCTGGACTATAAGGAGGCTGAGGAACTGCCTTCCTTGAACCTCTTATGCCACTCAAAAACTCATTCTCGATTCTTGCAAGATGCTCCAAAAGCAGTTTGAAGCATTCCATACGTTTCCCTAGCATTTTTTTCAATGTTTAAACCAGAATTTTATTGCATATCGTTCTTCTAAAGTGTCGTTACGTCCAGATTGCACTTTTGAAATTCACCAGCTGTGACAATCGGACTTTAGTAGGGTGTATTCCAATTGCTGCTGTAGCTGTTCATTTCAAGGTGAAATCATAAAAATTGGTCAGTCATCTCATACGATGTATAGCAATAACATACTGAATTTTCAAGAGTCTACGACAATTTTCAATGCCGGTACAAAAAAGTCTGGAAACTTATTGAATACACCACGTATTTACCCAGTCCCTTCCCCAGAGGTAAGATGTGACAATGTCAATCTTTAAGACGTGTACAGCGGGTTTGAATTCAGAGGTTTTCCCTTCTAAATTGGTTGCTTTACCAAGGCTAAAGAGCCCAGTATGCCCCAACTATTCACTCATAGCTAGAAGAACAGATGGATTCATGCCTTTCCTAAAGGTATAAGGCTTCTTCTAGGTTTCGAACTTGGGTCGCCGATTCCATTTCCTTTGAAGATAACCGTTACGCTAAATTATTCTGGAAGCAACATCCCACGAAATAACAGTTGTACGGCCAGCTACCTCCTATCTCTAAAACCATCCAAATTAGGCGAACTGGATATGCGTGACTCTGCAGGAGAAGCAAGGATGAACTCGTAAGTGAGGTTCTCCTATGGACCCCTACGCAGCCACTTACCTCCCATCTCACAAACCATCCAAGTAAGACGAACAAGACATGCGTGACACTGCTGGAGAAGCAAGGACGAACTCATAAGCGAGATTCTCCAACGGACCCCTTTATATGGCCGACCAATAAAAACTTACCAACAACAGCTCTGTTCGGATACAGTATGTAGTCTAGAAGGAGCGATGGATGATAGGGATGAATGTAGAGAAGGAGTCAGGGATGATGATGATTGTTCTTATCTAAATAATTTATACAGAGTTATATGGTTTTAAGTATCTATTCCAATTTAATAATGATAATCCTCCGTTTGCGCCTAGTTTAATGGTATCAAGCATTCTTATCCAATTTTCAAACGGTTCCATTTGAATCCCAGAACAGATCCTAACAGGTACTTCCACTCCGAGACAGAGCAAGCCTGTGAAGAATGACAATGGAGTGCTCCACACTTTCCAGATCTTCAGAACTGGAGCCTCACTAACGAATGCAATTTAGTGTCGTACCCAAGACCTCCCCTTTAGTTGACGAGGGGTTCTTACTCCTCTACAGAGGATGGAGTCGGCATATTCTAATCCCAGCCGAAAAGGAGAATAGCAGTTTATTGCACAGAACTGAGGATGATTCACATCTTATTTTGTGGGCTTCGGTTGTCAATCAAGAACTTGGGGAAGAGACAGGCGCCGCCAAGTGATCGCAAACTCACTGAAAGAAGATGAAAATCAAGAACCGGACGAATCTCAGAAAAGTATGAATCCAAATATTCTCCCTCCAGCTATGGGTAAATAGTAGGGCAGACTAGGTTCTTCAGCCTTGGTGAGGCAACTAGTCTAGGAGAAGGAAAACTCTGAATTCAAACCTGTTAAACTCCGCTTAAAAAATTGACCTTGTGTCATATCCTGCCCGAGCGGAGGGGTTGGTAAATATGATCAGTTTGGTTTGGTTTGTTTGGGTTTTATGGCATATCAACCTTTGAAGGTTATTCAATTCCAAATCCATTTTATACAAATAAACAGTTCTATTTCAAACAGTTCAGTTTAGCATAAGTACACTGTTTAATTGTCAAAAACATTCCCACTTCCTGCTATTCGATTTAGTAAAAGTTTTATTTCAAACAATTCCGTTTAGTATAAGTATAGTTTTTGTTTACACATAGTTAAATGTCAAAACAGTTCTATTACAAACAATTCAGTTTAGCGTAAGTACAGTTTCAATGTCAAAAACAGTTCTATTCCAAACAATTCAGTTTAGCCTAAGTACATAGTTTAATTCTATTTGACTAGAAGATAGGACCCAATCAGGTGCTGCTACTCCGGGCCTGAGTGAACCTGGGAGCGATCGCAATGAAGGGTAGGTTCGCATTCCCCAAAACTCCAGTATTACTGGAACCTCACAATCAGATTGTTTAGTGTCATATATAGGACACTGGTTGGTGGTGGTGGGGGTCTTATCCCTCTGCAGAGAAGTCAGTGTATTCTGCAGCCCCTGGCGACTGCACTACTCGTTGCCGACTGCGCTACTCGTTTACCCCTCTGCAGAGATGCAGTCGGCGTATTCTGCAGCCCCCACCCCAGCCGACTGGGCAATGGTTGTATTTGTTGAGGTCCGAATTGACAACAGCCATGAGTCCCACCCCAGGGATGGATGTGACGCGTTGACGACTGAAATGAAAAAACATATTTTAAATGAAAAAATAAAAGATAAAACACCATCAAGCTTTGGTTCGGACAGGTTAGCAGACATAGCATTCTCTTAAAAGACATCCTGTGGAGGAAAAACGGAGATGAATGCAATATCGGAAGAGTTGAAGAGAAAATATCAAGGACAGGACGGAGATAAACTTCTCGGATCTGCTCTGGATAGTTGCTAACAGAATAGCTTGTCTGCCCAGTCGACTGGAGTTGTAGAATATGTTGACTTCACCTCTACAGACATCTCCCAACAGATGTCCTGGTTATGAGGCTAAATTGCATCTGATGGTGAGGCTTTGGTAAATGTACAGTACCCCTTCATTGCCATTACTTCCTGGTCAACTCGAGCCCAGAGTATTAGTACCTGTAAGGATCACATCTATGGGTCAAAAACAACTGTTCAATCATTTACAAAGGATTGTTATTATTATGATTATTATTAGTCATTCAAAACCATACATGAACAAACAAGATACGAATAATGTATAAATAGTATTGCCATTGTTAAATGTTTGTCTCTTGCTCAGCCACGCCGCACACTTAATAATCAAAGGGATTCTTATGTGTAACAAAATGGGTTTTAAACCTAAATAGAAATTCTCGCTAGTTTTTAGAGCTTCTTGATACACAATATTCCTTTTGCAAATATGTAAATTCTTGTTTCATTACTTACTCATAAGCATAGGGCCGGCCATGTGAAAAATTCAGATCTGACCTTGTTTATCCAACCGTTTATAAAGATGAAAACATTTTGTCACCATTATCTTCTTCATTATCAATTCCTCAGGTTGGGGTTGGTGTGGGAAGATGAGGGTCTGTAAAGACAGACATTATCATGCAAGCCGTTCGTATTGGTAGGTTGTTTGGTATTTCATGGCATATCAATCCTAGTGGGTTATTTAATGCTAAATCTTTTATATATATACATATATATATATATATATATATGGTTTGGTTTCTTTGTTTAATGGTATATCAACCTTTTCTTGGTTATTTAATGCCAAAGCCATTCTCCTAGAAGAACAGTAGTCATGCTATTTAACCCATAGCTGGGTATATATATATAGTTACAAAAATTATTTCGTGAGTCAGGAACTAACCTACTACAATTTCGCATAAGCGGCTCATCAGGGTACCTAATCCTGACTAACAAAGCATGGAGAAAACCTATTTTTATATTAAAACAAAAAAAAAAAAACCAAAACAAAACAAAAAAAAATCTCACACCGGACGGAAAATTTGCCTAAAAAAACCCCAAAAAGAACACCTAAGTTTATTATCAAGATATATATTTTAAAAAATATATAAAAAGCATGGAATAAAGTAGCAGTGAAAAAAAAAACTGATTATAGAGGAGTCAATTTCTTTTGTGTCTACAGGCGTTCAATATCTCCGACCTTTGATTTAACAAATCCTTATTATTATAAGAAGCTACAGCCAATTTCTCCTCATTGCAAAGTATGCAATCCCTATCACCGGCCCTGTATTTATAAGTTGTAAGCGAAGAGTTTGTAGGTAACTCTATTTTAAATGATTGGTTTGGTTTGTTGGTTGGTGAGGTTATATGGCATATCAGATCTCAACCGTTGTAGGTTATTTAATACCAAATCCTCTTTATTCTCATATATCAAATATGATTTTGTTAGGTTTGGTTTTATGGCATATTAACCATTGTTGGTTATTTAATGCCAAATCCTGTTTTACATTATATCAAATATGTGATTTGTAAACATATTTTAAGATATAGACAGTTAAATGATCAAACAGTTCTATTCCTAACAATTTAATTTAGTATAATTCAACAAAGTTAAATGATTCCATGTATTGTTATGGATCACTAACAATTCAATTAAACATCAGTCATTTGTTCACACACAGTTAAATGATCGAACAGCTCTATTTCAAGTAATTCAAATTTGCATAAGTCATTTCTTTGCTCTCTGTTTAAATGTCAAATAGTTCTATTCGACCCATAGGACTCTATCAGGTACTCTGGGTCAGAATGGACATGGGAGCGATGGCAATGAAAGGGTACTCCGCATTCCCCAAAACTCCAGTATTACTGGAGCCGGCAGCGGTCACATCGATACTGCTATATGGATGCACTACATGGACGCTAACAAAACGGCTGGAGAAGAAACTAGATGGCAATTACACAAGAATGCTGCGTGCAATCCTGAACAAGACCTGGCAGCAACACCCCACAAGACACCCTGTACGGCCACCTGCCCCCTATCACGAAAACTATCCAAGTTAGACGAACCAGACATGCAGGACACTGCTGGAGAAGCAGAGATGAACTCATAAGAGATGTACTCTTATGGATCCCCACACATGGCCGCGCAAAAGCAGGACGACCAGCTCGAACGTACATTCAGCAGCTATGTGAGGATACAGGTTGTTGTCCTGAAGACCTACCTAGGGCGATGAACGATAGGGAGGAGTGGCGAGAGAGGGTCAGGGATATCCGTGCTGCCAGCACGATATGATGATGATGATGATGACTATCAAATTGTTTAGTGTCATATCCAAGACACTCGTCATTGGGGGGGGGGGTGTCTTACCCCTCTGCAGAGAAGCAGTCGGTGTATTCAACAGCCCCTTCCACCTGACTGGATATATTTTTAAATGAATCGTCAGAGCTCATTTTCTTGCAACTTTAAATGGTTTCAAGCATTTTCCCTTGAAAATTAAAATAAAATTTGTCTTATGAGACATTATTTAATATCATCATGTTGCGCTACCAGCTCCGACATCCTTGACCCTCTCTTGTCACTCGTCTCTATCGTCCATTGCTCCCGAGAGATCTTCAAATCTATAACCTGTATCGGCACAGAGCTGTTGTATATAGGCTCTAGCTGGTCGCCCTGCCTTTGCTCGTCCATGTAAAAGGGTCCACAGGAGTATATATATATATATATATATATATATATATATATATATATATATGTTATAATGTTTAGGCGTCTAGACGAAATCTGGGCGAATGAGTGACAGCTCTTTTTAAAGTCATGAAGACAACCTGAACATTTTTGCAGAAATATTCATACTCACTTTTCTGAATTCTGTGTGACTTTTTCTTGTTTTCTGAAAATATATCTGGAAGGTAAGAGTTGAGGACGTGGTGTATATTTTTTAAAAATACGAAGGCTTCACGTCATATCTAGAAAAAGGAGTTTTAGAGGTGCTTCAACCAATGGAAAGCTCGCTGGAATAAGTGTGCTGAATGCCAAAAGGCCTAAATTTCAGACTCATACTTTTTCTTTTTTTTTTCTTTTTAGTATCGCTCGTATTTTGTTTGAGAGGAAGTTTTCAAACTTTACTGTAATAGGAATTATTTACTCAATCCCTCCGCCACATCTTGGAACGTTACAAGGTTAAGTTAAGCTGAGTTAATCTGATTTGAATTCAGAGTTTTCCTTCTAAACCGGTCGCCATAAAAAAATTTAAAGAGCCAACCGGGCCTTATTGTTGTGATGCTGACAAAAGAAAGACACGGGGAACACAAAAGGGTTGATAGAAAAACATATATATTTAAGGAACAGAAACAAGATACAAGTAAACCTGGTTAAACAGTAGCTAGTTGATAGGAAGCTGAAAGTCCAGTGTGGTAGTGACTATCCGTCCACTATGCAGATGGTATCACACGTGATTGTCTCATGCTAATTTGGTTAACTCCGTTTATTTCCTTATTATTACAATAAGGAAGGCATGAAACCATAAGATTTTGTGAAGGAGGGGAAGGGAGCGGTCATACTGTCCATATATATTCTAAGGGAACCTAGCAAGCTGTATTCGCCGATGCATTCAACAGTACAATATATAGACAGTCATCTATTACCATGCGCGCTGCAATCACCAAAATACCACATTTACTCTGTGAGAAAACCTACTTAAAAAAAACCGAATGGAATGTATGATTTTATTTCCAATATATAATTTATTTACAAAAAATGTTCGAGTGATGGGGATGGGAAAAAAGCCCCGAAATACAAAAAAGAAAACCAAGGAAAATTCATCGTTTGATTGTGATTGGGTTAACTTTATTTGTTCTCCGTCCCACCACCGAACAAGTACGGCACAAGGCCTTTTTTTGAATTGGGTCCAGACGCAAGACCGCAGCCCACACGCGTCCGGCAAAATCCAAAAATAGCTTCAGCCTCCTCGGCATTTCCCTAATGGGGGCGCCTCAGACGCCAGGAAACAAAACAGCAAACAATTGGCAAAACGGAGCTAACCAAATCCGTCTAACGCTCTCGTTGACGTGTATTTGTAGAGGAGGGCGAGTCCATTATGTTGGGGGTACAGCACTTACTATTTATTGATAGCTAGACGGAGAAAAGTTGGATTCATATCCTTCCCAAGGGCATTAGCGCAATGTGAAATCCAAATATCCTCGTCCAGGATTCACACTCGGGTGCTTTTTATATGACAATAACCATTACACCACGAGCGCCTCTCAGTACAATAATAGTAGTCATTCCGTAATTTACTAAGCTTTGCTTAATTTGTTACAAGGCCAAAAGTATGGGGCACTCAGTGAGACACGAACTCACAAACAATAGTTTGCAACTTAGTTATAAAACTAGTTTTCTTCCCACATTGAACGAACGTTTCTTTTTTGAGATACGGAAAAAATGAAAAGATAAAATATAACTAACATGTAGTTTAAGGACATAAAGATTCGTCAGTACATTGACCATCTGCTTTGTTGTTCGGTTCTGACAGATTATAGTGTTATATAGTCATTTACACGTTCATGCATCACAACGACACAACATCAAAGACAGACGCATGAAGGAAAACGCCTGAAGGAAGACACAGGAAGATTTCTTTAACAACATTTTACCTCTCATTTTATTACAAGGGTTCGAAAGGGTTGTTGAAGGGTTGCATGTGAGAGGATGCTGGAGACCGTTGTGTCTTTCTTGTTCTCTTAGATGCTCAACCAGAGGTCTTGGGGTCCACTCAATCGGGGGTTTCCGAGGACCCCCTCGGTCGGGTGTGGCTTTCCATCTCGTCTCTAACCCTCTGGTAGTCTGCTGGCAACTGCATCGGGGGTTTCCGAGGTCCCCCTCGGTCGGGTGTGGCCTTCCCTACCACATCTGGTCTCTACTGTCTGGAAGTCAGCTGGCAACTGCTTTGGCACCCCTAACTCAACTTAGTTAAATAACTCAACACCCACACGATCGCCTACTGGATCTTTGAATCGGATGTTTAATCGTCATCAAGCGGAAATAACTGTCATGCAGTTCAGAGGTTACTCTCTTCCGGTGCATCACTGTAATGGCACAATGAGACCTTCGCCTTGTCCCATATCATAAGCCTTAATCCGCCCACGCGATCTCTTTCGATTACTGGCCGTTACAATGTGTCATTTCCTTCCGGTGTATTACCTTGGAATAGTTCTTTTGGGCCGGGTCGAAGGTCAAAATATAACAATAGGAAGCTAGAAATGGAATCATACATTTGATGAAGGAGGCAATATATATATACGAGGATCATTAAAAAAAGTTTCCTGACTTGTTTCGTATGGCCACTTTTATTGACAGTACACACATGAAACTCTAGTCCCCTTCGAGGTAATCTCCTCCGGCTGCAATACACTTGTTGTACCGTTCCAACAACTTCTGCAAGGCCCCATGGAAGTCCTCTTGTGTGAGCGTGTCAATGACCTTCATCACTGTCTCTTTCATCTCAATTGTCTCATAAGGACAGCCAGTGAGCTAAGGGAATAACCAAAAGTCACAAGGAGCAAGGTCTGGACTATTGGGACGGTGAGGAACTGTCTTTATGCCCATCTTGGTCGAATAGTCTGTGACAAGGATGGAGTTGTGGACTGGTGCATTGTCCTGGAGGAAATGCCACAGACCGATTTGAAGAGAGATGGCCTCTTCTGGTGGAATCTCTTCCTGAACTCCCTTAAAACCTTAACATAGTAACCCTAACCCTAACCCTTTGGCCAATCAACTCTGGTGTATTGACTTCCTTACTCCTCCCACACCTCTCATCATCCCTCACAGACTCCCTGCCTGCTTAGAATCTATTATGCCACTCAAAAACTCATGCTCAAGTTATGCAAGATGGTCGAAAAGCAGTGTGAAGCATTCCATACGTTTCTGTGGCATCATTTTTTCCAGGTTTAAAACATAATTTTATTGCATATCGTTCTTCTAAAGTATCCTCACATCCACATTTGCATTTTTGAAATTCACCAGCTGTGACAATCGGACTTTAGTAGGGTGTATTCCAATTGCTGCTGTAGCTGTTCATTTGAACCTGAAATCATAAAAATTGGTCAGTCATCTCATACGCTGAATAACAATAATATACTGAATATTCAAGAGCCTATGATAATTTTAAATGCCTGTACAAAAAGTCTGGAAGCTTATTGAATGTACCACGTATACACACACAGACACACATATATATATAAAGAGATAATTTTAAACAGTATACTTGGACTATACGCAAGGTGCGTTTAAAAAGTGGTTTTATAACAATAAAACCAACTTCGTACTTGCAAAATATATGCATTGCAACTCACAGTGATTTTACAAACTAATATGGTATAGACCCTATCTTGAATAGGGAAATTATAAAGAGAGCCCGTAACTACAAGGCATGAGATAAATTTTGCCTTCTATATGGAAGAGAAACTACTCATTATTACATACTCCAATGCTGAAAGATTACTCAATTAGAGATATAGAATATATGTGGGGACAAAAATAAACGGCCGCTTAATCGGTAACAGTCTTTCCAATAGAAAGAAATAATTGAAGAGTCAGTCAGAAAGTCATATTGGATTTCAAAGAACCGAGGGAGGGGTGGATAGGGTGCTAAAGTAAAATAGCTCCGACTTGTATCATGTCATCTCCACAAAATCTGGAGAAAGAAGAAAACAAGTAATACGACATTCGTTGTGTCTCTTTTCTGCCTTTCCTTCCGCTCAGATAATTATGCCACAACAGAACAAGCCTTTCTCCGAGATTGACTTGGGTAGTTTTCTCCTCTGCAATGGGTCTCTCTCTCTCTCTCTCTCTCTCTCTCTCTCTTTTTTTTCTCTCTCTCTATCTCTCTCTCTCAATATATATACATATTTGTCTGTATATCATATTTACCCAACCCCTCCGCTCGGGCAGGATATGATACAAGGTTAATTTTTAAATGGAGTTTAACAGGTTTGAATTCAGAGATTTCCTTCTCCTAGACTAGTTGCCTCACCAAGGATGAAGAACCTAGTCTGCCCTACTATTTACCCATAGCTGGAGGGAGAATAATTCGATTCATACCTTTCCCAAGGGTATTAGTGCTCTGTGAAATGCAATCAGTCTCGTCCAGGATTTGAACTCGTGTCGTCGTATCCATTTCCTGCGACGATAACCATTACACAACGCGCACCTCCCATTTGTCTGTTTATAAATGTGTTTGTATATAAATGTGTTTGCGTGTGTGTGTGTCTCTCAGTTTGTCTGAATAAGTAAAAGCAAATAAATGTATATTGATGTACACATATACACACACACGTGTACATACATTTATTTACTTTTAAATATATATATATATATATACCGGTTCATTGGTCTAGTGGGTAGAATGTTTGCTAATGGTCTGGGAGACCAGAGTTCAGTCCCAGGTCGAGTCATGCCAAAGACTTAAAAAATGGTACTTGATACCTCCTTGCTTAACACTCAGCATTATAAGGTACGTATCAAGGGTAAAGTGGAGCAATCCGGGGGAAGGAGTAGCGCCCTCCCCTACACCTTGGTGCAGTAGCTATTGAAAAGGGAGCCTTCGGGTCGCTCTCGACTACGGTCGCCAACTTTACTTTACGTTTATATATATATATATATATATATATATATATATATATATATATATATATATATATAAGCAGAATCAGTAATTCTGTATCCTGAGACAGTATTTTTGACACAGAATTTTTCTCTAGAATTAACATTGCATAATGTTCGATATATGCAATTCATATTCATTTTTTTTTAATTAAATGCATTGTCAAGAGAGAAGATTATGTCGAAAAATAATTATCTATTATGCGAAATAAACGATGTTTCTGCCATCAAGCTACAAAATTATATATATATATATATATGTATATGTTTATACGTAGGTACATAAGTAGATACTTCGATGCTGGCATACCAGTTGTGATCATTGCTGACTGATTTGTTCCACTTTCTTTGCAAAATTCTTCCAATTATTTTCAGTAATTCTTTACAACGCCCTTGTAGCCCTTAAGCCAACAAGCAAAGAAAAGCATGTCATTCGGATTACAGTATCACAGCTGTGTACATTCAAACGAAACCTCAATAAACGCACAAAAAAAAACAACAACAGAGAAATCAAGAAACAGCTTTACGTTCTTTCGTCTCGCATTAACTCTCACAAATTCTCGCTTGTTCTCGTTTGTATTTTCTTTTTCTTTTTCTACCATTATTTCTTTTTGATTTAAATTTTTTTTTGTCGACATATCTTTCTCTAATTATTTTTCACAATCTCCCGATTTTCTTAAATCTCTTCCTTTGCTAAAATTTATTAAATTCTACCCGCCAGCGTAACGCGATATTTAGCAACTTACCCCAACTTACCCAGCTACTTTGGACTTTTGTCGGATTTACCTAAGCTTTATAAATAGCTACAAGCCGAAGCCATAAGAATTCGACGGATTAATTAGTAAATATAATATGCAAATAGCCGACCCTGTCGGCAAAGCTTAGAATACGGTGACTGTATTCCCTCCAGAAGGGCAAGACTTCTCCACACCCAAAAGGGGTGTCCTGGGTATGACACTAAACTGCATCTGATGATGAGGCTCCAGTTTCGGAGTATGGAGTACTCCTTTATTTGTAATTATTTCCTGGTCTATTAGGGAACGTAATTATTCCCTGGTCTATTAGGGAACATAATTATTCCCTGGTCTATTAGGGAACGTAATTATTCCCTGGTCTATTAGTGAACATAATTATTCCCTGATCTATTAGGGAACGTAATTATTCCCTGGTCTATTAGGGAACGTAATTATTCCCTGGTCTATTAGGGAACGTAATTATTCCCTTGTCTATTAGGGAACATAATTATTCCCTGATCTATTAGGGAACATAATTATTCCCTGGTCTATTAGGAACGTACATTGAAGGCAATTTCCTAATCTCTAGTCATAAAATCATTTTTGATGGGTTGACATGCAGTTAAAAATCAATCAATTAATCAATCCAGCCTAAACGTGACGCACGCTAAATACCGAAGACAAAGATAGTTAGGTAGGTAACTAGAACTGTATTAATATGCAGATAAATTATGTAAGATTCGTACATATCTCTGGGTATGCTTATCATTACATATGTTTATGAACTTGCGTTTCTCAGTGCATATGAATTTACATGTTTTTTTTTTTTTGTGTTCTCAGCGAACACGTATTAAGACAGTGTAAACAATAGCATTTATTGTGGGTTCTGAATTACTTTCGAGATTTTCAAGTGAAAGAAAAAAAAAAGAGAGATTGACAACCCTGTTATTATTTCAATTTCTCTTGCCCCAAGATGAGCAACTGACATCTTAAAAACAATGAACGCTTTATTCGTTTCTCACATTTGCCTTACTGTGCACATCGTTTCATTGGACAGCCATTTTTATTTTTCAATTGGCAGGCTCATAAAACAAACATTATAGATCTTTATAGACTACTCGCTTAAACGTCGCTTCTGGCAACCATTAAGCTCGATGTTGAGTCATAAACTATTATTTTGAATGCACTAGACAATCCGGGAAACGATAGTGTTCTCGTTCTAACAGAGGCATATAATGATATTGATCCTTTTATCTAGTGAATTGTGAATAATTCTCAATTATATATATATATATATATATATATATATCACGCTATCAGCACGGATATTTCTGACTCTCTCTCGCCACCCTTCCCTATCGTCCATTACTTTTGGCAGGTCTTCCGGGCTACATACAGTATCTGCTGAGAGCTGCTGTATGTTTGTTCGAGCTGGACGTCCTGCCTTTGCTCGTCTCTGTGAAGGGGTCCACCGGAATATATCACTTACGAGCCCTTCCCAACTTCCCCAGCAGGACATCCTGGAATATATTTATGATGTAATACTTAGTCATTTTACAAATAATCTCTCATTTTTATTTTCACTTCATATTCGTATCACTTATTTTTCATCACGACCCCACATGATGCTCGCTCCATCTGATAAATTCAGTAAACAATAGTTAGGCAATAAAAGCCAAAGAAATATGGTAAATCAATTGATTTCCATACTAAAAAAAAGTGTCAATTTTTCTGCAAAAATCAGCACGAGAAGATATAATTTTTGTATCGTTGTTTTTGCATTTATTGACCAATAAGCACCTTCGTTTGGGACACCACTCTTTTGTTTAATTTCAATGAGATCGCAGATCTTAATATTTGGTTTGATTGGGTTTTATGGCATATCAAACATTGCAGTTTATTTAATGCCAAATCTATTTTTATACATATAAACAGTTCTATTTAAAACAATTCAGCTTACCATGAGCACATAGTTTAGTTCTATTGTACCAATAGATAGGACCCTATCAAGGGCTACCACTCAAGGCCAAAGTAGACCTTGGAGAGATGGCAATAAAGGGGTAATCTACATTCCCCAATTCTCCAGCGTCACTAGAGCCTCACCATCAAATCGTTTAATGTCATACCTAGGACACACGTTGAAGAAGTATTACCCCTCTGCAGAGATGCAGTCGGTGTATTCAGCAGCCCAAGCCGACTGGACCAGCGTGACTAGAGTTCGAACTCGCTTATTACATTGTTGCTGTCCAGAACATAAACAATTACTCCAGAGGGACTCGCTCGTTGATATTTGAATTGTCTCACTAATTTTGAAGAATCAAAACTCAACATATTTTAAGAAATATTTTTCCTTCAAGATTGTTAAAAATATATTTCTTATTAAATTAGAATCATAGATAAATCGATCCCTTTTTAAATCTAATTTCGAGCCTACTTTAATCTTATAGATAAAGAGATGAAATGAGTAAACCTTTAGTAGATTATAGATTCCTTTCTATTTCTGCTCAAAACTTTCGTCTTTACTTCTCTTGAGTAAAAATCTAACATTCTGTTCCTTCAAGTATGTACTTAATTTCAAGATCACATAATCATTTTTCGCGAAGTAAAACCTTTGTTTACCCTTTCTCGATAGTGATGCTTACACAAATATTGAAGTCCCTACTGCAGTTCTTTGGTTTTTGCATTACTAAGAGCGTCTTTACCGTTGGAGTGTGCAGCGTTTGCTTTTAAATGGGTTTCTATAAATAGTGTCAGTAGCTAAAGACATTTAAGTACATTAGCACTGGTTTGAAAATTAATTCTGTTAAGTGTAGGTTACATGTTTCTAATATGTAGTGCTTCGAGAATCTGTAGTTTTTGTTTGTTATTTTGATGTTCTAATATTGTTGTGTTGGCGGTGAGAATTTTTCCTAATTCTGTTGTGGGGCAAAAACAAAAGTTACATCACTTTTGTAATAGATCCTCCCCTAATGATGGCCCTAAGTCGGGCAGAAAGTACTTGGGATATACACAATTATGGAAAATACATCAATCAATTCCCGCCAAATACGATAAAAGCAATACGGCAATATGAACGAATCAACAAGAAAATATGTAGACAGAAAATGTCTATTATGTTCAACGAAATTTGTATATATATATATATATACCTACTCCTCTTCAGCAGCAGGATGCGACACAAGGTCAGTATTTAAACGGAATTTAACGGGTCTGAATTTAGAGTTTTCCTTCTCCTACAATGGTTGCCATACCAAGGTTAAAGACCTCTATCTGCCCTACTATTTACCCATAGTTGGAGTGAAAATAAATGGATTCATACCGTTCCTAAGGGTATTAGCACTATGTGAAATCCAAAAAGTCTCGTCTAGGATTTGAACTCGTATCGACGTGTCCATTTCTTACGACGTTAACCATTACACCACGAACGCCTCTCTCTCTTTCCCCCTCTCTCTCTCTCTCTATATATATATATATGCATGTGTGTGTGTATGGATGTGGGAATATGATTTGTCATTTAATAGCCCACAAGAGTTGATATGCCATAAAGTACAACCAAACTAAATCAAACCAAACCAGACAAAAGGACAAATCACAAGTAAATGACTACATTTTTAATTTGCTTTGCACCTTTGTATTATAAACTATTTTTCTTTGATACACACCATTTTCGGTTAATTTTAGCTGTTCTGTTAATAAGAGTTGGTTGGTTGGTTGGGTTTTATGGCATATCAACTTTTGTCGGTTATTTAACGCCAAATCCACTTTTATGTAAATAATCAGTTCTATTTAAAACAATTCAGTTTAGCATGAGTACACAGTTTGATTGTCAAAAACATTTCTATTTCAAACAATTCAGTTTATTCAAACAGTTATATATAACAATTCAGTTTAGTGTAAGTACAGTTTCAATGTGAAAAACAGATCAATTTCAAACAATTCAGTTTAGCCTACGCACGCAGTTTGAATGTAAGTACACTTTAATTGCAAAAATATTTCTATTCCTAGCAATTCAGTTTAGTAAGCAGTTTTAATTCAGCTAATTCAGTTTAGTATAAGTACAGATTTTGTTTACACACAGTAAAATGTCAAAACAGTTCTATGTTAAACAATTCAGTTTAGTGTAAATACAGTTTCAATATTAAAAAACGGTTCCATTTCAAATAATTTAGTTTAGCATAAGCACGCAGTTTAAATGTAAGTACGGTTTAATTGTCAAAAACATTTCTATTTCAAGCTATTCAGTTTACTCAAACAATTCAGTTTAGCATAAGTATGCCGTTAGTTTTATTTAACCCATAGATAGGGCCTCTATCAGGTGCTACCACGCCGGACCAGAGTGGATCTGGGAGCAATGGCAATAAAGGGGTACTCCGCATTCCCCAAAGCTCCAGTATTACTGGAACCTCACCATCAGATTGTTTAGGGTCATATACAGGAAACTCGTTGGGGTAGTCTTACCCTTCTGCAGAGAAGCAGTCGGTGTATTCTACAGCCCCAGCCGACTGGGCCCTGTTAATAAGAGCTTGTTTAATTAAAACAATTTTTTTAATTACTAAAATATACATCCTCTACAAAAATAATTCTTCCACAAAAGTGGTAACCTCGACGTTTCTTGTTTATCGGAAAGGATTCTCTCCAAAACATGACGAGCCCAGTCGTTTAGGGTTGTAGAATATACAGACTGCATCTCTGCAGAGGGGAAAGACACCCACACCTACGAATGTCCAAGGTATGACACTAAACAATCTGATGGTGAGGCTCCAATCCTGGAGCTTTGGAAAACATAAAGTACCATTTCATTGCTATTGTTCCCAGATCCTCTCTGATTCGGTGGGGTGGTACCTGAAAGAGACCTGGCAATGAGTCAAGCAGAACTGCTTCATATTTAAAGTGTGTGCAAACAAAAGACTTATGCTAAATTGAATTGATTGAAATAAAACTGTTTTTACATTTAACTGTGTGTATACAAATGATTAATGTTTAATTCAATTGTTAGTGCTACATAGCAATTCTTGGAATAGTTTAACTTTGTTGACTTATGTTTATAAATCATATATTTAATATATATGTATAAAGATGATTTGGCATTAAGTAACCCACAATGGTTGATGTGCCATAAAATCAAACCAAACCAAAGCAAAACCAAGCGTTAACCGCAACAATCGTGATACAGAGAAAAAAGTGACCACAAAAACTTGATCAATGACCTTTGACATTTTCATTCAGCTATTTTGTTTGGAACTCGTTTTCAAAAATTTCTGGTTTCGATTTAACATCGCCCTCCTACTTTCAAAATGAAATGAAATGAAACACGTTTCTACCTGATACGGAGTTGATGTAAGATGTTTGCCTTAGAGGTGAAACCTACCGGATGTGACGTCATGTATATCAATATTGTTTCATTCATAACTTGCATAAATAAACGATGCCGTTTCGTATCGATGGGTAGGATGACCCCTAGTGGAGGTTTTGTCAAATAAAAGTGAGATAAAATAATTTGTTTGCTCATACGCTGTCATACCACGCATTATCTTAGTTTGAACAGACCATAAACATACCTAAAAAGTTTCTAATGTAAATGTGACTTAATTTTAAGATCCAATTTTTTAAATGTACGTAATCGACTGTCCGAATGATGTGTCATGTTTACAATTGACTCATTATTGATTTTAATCATAACCTATCGCTTTTTTTCCTTCTTTTTATGTTGTGTTTCTTTTTTTTTTTCAATTTTATTTATCTATTTATTTTTTCTTTCTTTCATTCTTTCTTTCTTTCTTTCTTTCTACCATGCTCAAATATTCATTTGTTTATTTATTTCTAGCATCTCCAATTCTTTCTTTCTTTCTTTCTTTCTTTCTTTCTTTCTTTCTTTCTTTCTTTCTTTCTAGCCTCTCCAACTCTTTCTTTCTTTCTTTCTTTCTTTCTTGCAAATCCAATTCTTTCTTTCTTTCTTTCTTTCTTTCTTTCTTTCTTTCTTTCTTTCTTTCTTTCTAGCCAATGCACTTTTTTCTTTCTTTCTTTCTTTCTTTCTTTCTTTCTTTCTTTCTTTCTTTTAGCCAATCCAATTCTTTCTTTCTTTCATTCTTTCATTCTTTCTTTCTAGCCTCTTCATCTATTTCTATCTTTCTTTCTTGCCAATCCAATTCTTTCTTTCTTTCTTTGTTTCTAGCCAATGCACTTCTTTCTTTCTTTCTTTCTTTCTTTCTTTCTTTCTTTCTTTCTTTCTTTCTAACCTGTTCAGTTCTTTCTCTAATTGATTCTTTCTTTCTTTATTTATTCATTTATCTATTTTTAGCATGTCCAATTGTTAGTTTCGTTCTTTCTTTCTTTCTTTCTTTCTTTCTTTCTTTCTTTCTTTCTTTCTTTCTTTCTTTCTTTCTAGCCTCTCCATCTCTTTTTTTCTTTCTTTCTTTCTTTCTTGCCAATCCAATTCTTTCTTTCTTTCTTTCTTTCTTTCTTTCTTTCTTTTAGCCAATCCAATTCTTTCTTTCTTTCTTTCTTTCTTTCTTTCTTTCTTTCTTTCTAGGCTCTTCATCTATTTCTATCTTTCTTTCTTTCTTGCCAATCGAATTCTTTCTTTCTTTCTTTGTTTCTAGCCAATGCACTTCTTTCTTTCTTTCTTTCTTTCTTTCTTTCTTTCTTTCTTTTAGTCAATCCAATTCTTTCTTTCTTTCATTCTTTCTTTCTTTCATTCTTTCTTTCTAGCCTCTTCATCTATTTCTATCTTTCTTTCTTGCCAATCCAATTCTTTCTTTCTTTCTTTGTTTCTAGCCAATCCACTTCTTTCTTTCTTTCTTTCTTTCTTTCTTTCTTTCTTTCTAACCTGTTCAGTTCTTTCTCTAATTGATTCTTTCTTTCTTTATTTATTCATTTATCTATTTTTAGCATGTCCAATTGTTAGTTTCGTTCTTTCTTTCTTTCTTTCTTTCTTTCTTTCTTTCTTTCTTTCTTTCTAGCCTCTCCATCTCTTTCTTTCTTTCTTTCTTTCTTGCCAATCCAATTCTTTCTTTCTTTCTTTCTTTCTTTCTTTCTTTCTTTCTTTCTTTCTTTCTTTCTTTCTAGCCAATGCACTTCTTTCTTTCTTTCTTTCTTTCTTTCTTTCTTTCTTTCTTTCTTTCTTTCTTTTAGCCAATCCAATTCTTTCTTTCTTTCTTTCTTTCGTTCTTTCTTTCTTTCTAGGCTCTTCATCTATTTCTATCTTTCTTTCTTTCTTGCCAATCGAATTCTTTCTTTCTTTCTTTGTTTCTAGCCAATGCACTTCTTTCTTTCTTTCTTTCTTTCTTTCTTTCTTTCTTTCTTTCTAACCTTTCAGTTCTTTCTCTAATTGATTCTTTCTTTCTTTATTTATTTATTCATTTATTCATTTATCTATTTTTAGCATGTCCAATTGTTAGTTTCTTTCTTTCTTTCTTTCTTTCTTTCTTTCTTTCCCTGCAGTTCTCAATTACATTTACATCTTACAAGCTGCGCCCGTGGAAATACCACTTAAAAACAGCATAATAACGACCCTAATTTAAATCATAAATAACATTTTCAGATAAATTGTTGTCGATTTCTTCTAATTTAAAATTTGGACAATGAATAATAACTCAAGAAAGCGCGTGTGGCGTGACAGTTTTCGTTGAAAGAAACAAACTTTAACAAGGTTATTTGCAATTCACTTCGCGCCATTGCCCTTGAGAAAGGTATGAATTTTTCTCTACTCTCGAATCGATAGGAGGGCAGATTAGGATCTTTAGTCGTTGTAAGGCAACCGGCCGGGGAAAAGCCCCCCACACACACACAAAAAAAGGAAAAAAAATCACATACATCATTTAGTAACGACAGGTACTGTAAGAAATCTGTATCAGACTGATCAAAGTTTAGTAAACACATATTGGTGAAACAAAATTTGGTGAAATATAATCTTTGGTGAAATATAATCTTGCAAAAGTAAATAGAACAAAATAAAATTAGATAAAATAGATGAAATAAAAACTTAAAAAAACAACTAACGATTTAATTTTGTGACGTAGCTCACTTTATATATATATATACATATATATATATATATATATATATATCATCATGTCGCGCTGGTAGTACGGATATCCCTGATACTCTCTCGCCACTCCTCCCTATCGTTCATCGCCCTAGGCTGGTCTTCAGGACAACATCCCATATCCTCACATAGCTGCTGAATGTATGTTCGTGCTGGTCGTCCTGCTTTTGCACGGCCATGTGTGGGGGTCCATAAGAGTACATCTCTTATGAGTTCGTCCCTGCTTCTCCAGCAGTGTCCTGCATGTCTGTTTCGTCTAACTTGAATAGTTTCCGTGATAGGAGGCAGGTGGCCGTACAGTTGGTGTCTTGTGGGGTGTTGCCGCCAGGACCTGTTCAAGATTGCACGCAGCATTCTTGTGTAATTGCCGTCTAGCTTCTTCTCCAGCCGTTTTGTTAGCGTCCATGTAGTGCAGCCATATAGCAGTATCGATGTGACCGCTGCCTGGAAGAAACCGCGTTTCATTTTATCGGTTAGGTCTGATTTCCATATAATCGATAGCCTATTGATAGCTGTCCATGGTTTCGTTAACCTCGTGTCGATGTCCTTTTCGGTTGATTAGACGCTGCTTCCTAGGTAAGTGAATTTGTCTACTAGTTTAAGAGGGGTTCCGTCTAGAGTGGATATATATATATATATATATATATATATATATATATATATATATATATATATATATACAAATAATGATATACCCAGACCCTGAAAAATGATAAAATCAGCGATGTGAATTAATAGCTAAATGTAGACATAGGAATAAATTTAAACTATTGACAAATTATCATAGATAATGCTTAAATAAAAAACAACATAGTATTAAATTGAGATTTAAGGTGAAATGAATAAAAATAAAATAAAATAAAAAAGATGAGAAGAAACCATGTGATGTGTACGTACTTTTCACTGGAAAGGTAACTGAATTAATAGGCACGAAAATAAAATTTGAAATTAAAAATTCAAATTTCAAATTTTGAATTTAATTTAATATAAGTATCACTGTACCTTTACGTAAGGTTATTAAAGAAAGTTGTACTTCCCTAAATTAATATTTAATCTGGAGTTTTAAGTTGAAATGTAATTAGATTTTAAAAAATAAAAAAATAAAGAAATTAATTTACTATAATTCCATCTGGCAACATAAAAAAAAAACGGAAGTGGGCTAAATGAGGAGAAAACTCTTCAACCCTCTTCTATCCCCTCCCAACCTTCTTTCCTGTGTTTATTCTGAATTATTTTATCCATAATATCTGAAGAAGTCCTGTTATTTTTGGTGCTTTTGATTTATATCAAAACCCATAACAGGATAGAAATAAAATTTATAATCCTAATGTGACCGGTTTTTGTTTTTTCTTAAAGAAAGTGTGTGTATATATATATATATATATATATATATATATATATATATATATATGATATCGCAAAAAGACAAAAAGACCACTTATGTTTACATAACAGTGCTTGATATTCAAGATAGAGGTATTTGTATGTTAAACATTAAAATTCAAACATTGAATAATCACAACTTTCATTTTCATGTTTTCACGATCATCAGGTGATAAAACTTTTCGGTATCAAGAGGTGGTAAGAGATAATATAGATAAAATGAGTTCAAGATCTCAAAGCTTTCATTGCCCTATGATTGTAAAAATGGCAATTTGACAGTTGCAATTATCAATGAGAAAATACACATACATATATATGTGAACACTTAAAAACCCTTTTTGAAGAAATTGCTTTGGAAGCCGACAGGATGGTATCCCAATCTTATGTAGACAATTTCATGGACCACCATAAGTGCCACCAATATGCTAAAGTTTATGCTGTTAAATAAAATCTTCAACATATGCAATATTGTCAACCAAAGAAGACAATATTTCATGCATTGAAACTTTGATTTAAGATGATAGATGATGTGATTTTTGTGACTTGGCTGAGGAACACGATATAAGGCGTTCAAGATTTCAAAGCTTTCATTGCCCTATGATTGTGAAAATAGTAATCTGACTGTTGCAATAATTTCTATTTTTTGTGGGGGGCAAAATTTGGTTGACCCTTTTAGGGGATGTCTTCTTTATGATAAGGCTAACATGGCCAGTTGGTTGAAAGACTCTCGAAACCTGAAATAACTATGAAAGCTATCAACAAAACAATCGATTATTAAAGACAAGAAAAGAAACAGTTTATTAAAAAATAATATG
Organism: Sepioteuthis lessoniana; assembly: GCA_963585895.1. Taxonomy (NCBI): domain Eukaryota; kingdom Metazoa; phylum Mollusca; class Cephalopoda; order Myopsida; family Loliginidae; genus Sepioteuthis; species Sepioteuthis lessoniana. Next base: position 9,363,148 of record OY757926.1, read on the forward strand.
GAAAATAAAAAAATGAATCATAGTTATTTATTTTTAATCTTAATTTTTTCTTGCGTGTAATGATTAAAACACTGGATTGCGGAATCGGAGTACGCGAGTTCGAACCCCAGTCGCGCTATTACGTTCATTTTCGGTCAAATACCTTTGGGAAAGGCATGAACCCCCTTATCCTCCCATCTATGGGTTAAATAGTACCACTACTGTTCTCCTAAAAAAGAACGTATTTGGCATTAAATAACCCAAGAAGGTTGATATGCAATTAACTAACAAACTAAACTTAATTTTGGGGTAAGTCCCCGTTGTGCAGTGGTTAATGCGCTGGACTGCGACATCGTAGTAAGCGAGTTCAAATTCCAGTCGTGCTATTACGTTCATTTTGGAAATAATACCCTTGGGAAAGGTATAAAATCCCTTATCCCCCGCCACCAGCAATGGGTTACTCGAACCGCAGATGTTGTTCTATTAGGATTGCTTTGGTATGAAATAACCCACGAAGGTTGATATGCCATTAAATAAAAGAGTTTCTTTAACGCGTTGTCGGCTGAGGCTGTCGAATATGTTGACTGTATATCTGCAGAGGGGTAAGACATCCCCCCAGCAATGAACGTATGAGGTATGATCATTTAATGTTGAGAATCTAGTATTAAAGCTTTGGTGAATATGGCGTACCCCTTCCTTTTCACTCTGACCAGGATTAGTAACACCTGTCAGGATTTCATGTATGGGTCAAATAGAATTCTTCAAAACATTTACAAAGAATTGTCATAAGTTATATGAAATCATACAGCTATTTGCAAGTTATTTATATTTCATCGGAACAAATGAGAAATAGAATTACTCTTTGGGGAAGTTCCGGTGACGTCATGATTGAAAAGCTAGACTGTGAATTGGAAGTTAGCACCAGCTACGCTATTACGTTCACTTTCAGACTAATACTCCCTGGAAAAGAATGGAACCCCCCCTTATTCCTCCAACTATGGGTTAAATAGTATCATTGCTCTTCTACTAGGAGGCATTAAATAACCCTTGATGGTTGATATGCCATTCAACAGAGAAAGTGAAACCGAAAGTGAAACAAATATTAAATAATAATACTTGAAAACATTTAACAGTGCAAACAAATTATTAGTCTTAAATAAATTATTAGTGTGAGATAAGAATACATGTAACCATTTAACTATGTGCAAACAAATGAGCTCTAACTCATTTACAAGTAAAATGACTTACAAACTATTCGTTTACAAATCATATATATATAAACAGGATTTGCAGTTAAATAACCCACAATGGTTGATATGCCATTAAAGAAAGAAACCAAATTATATATATATATATATATACTCTTAAAAGCTCTTGCTACCCGATGATACAGATCAATCAGTTAAACAATAAATCTTTTTATCAACTATATATATATATATATATATATATAGGGTGGAGCGATAAAATTGTCACCCTAGAAAAGACGACATGATTCCATTTCCGTTTAATGAAAACCGGTTTTCTTTTTTTGTTGCTGACCATCTACTAGTTGGCCAGTTGTGTACAAATCCCAAGAGCGATAGGAGTCTTCTATCATGTCTGAAAGTGACAGAATGTTCAACAAGCGAGATCGGAGATGCGCCGCTGTACAAGTCATGCTCTCTACCGATCCAAGTTATGACAACAGGACCATTGCCAGCACCTTCAAAATGCAAATCCGGACGGTTCAACGTACCCAGGGTGATGAAAACAAAGTTTCCGGCTACGGTTATGATCTTTGGAGTGGTTTCAAGTGAGGGCCACATCACGCCACCTCACATCTTCGAAGTCGGCTTGAAAGTCAACACCAAAGTGTATCTAGATGTGCTGAAGAGTGTGGTGATCCCCTGGTGCAATCAGGTGGCCGGTGGCAGACCCTGGGTTTGGCAGCAGGACTCGGCGCCGGCCCACAAGTCCAAAGAGACCCAGGCTTGGCTTCAGAAGGAGTGCTACAACTTTGTACCCTTCTCTCACAGCCCCCTTCCTCCCCCGACCTGAACCCGCTGGACTACTTCGTTTGGTCATACGTCGAAAACATCACCAACATGACCTCCCACAACACCAAAGCCAGCCTAATCGCCGCCATCCGCCGAGCTCCCGCCGGCGCTTGTGGAAAAGCATGCTCCCAGTTCCGGATCCGTATCGAGGCGGTGATTGAGGCTGAAGGCGGCTAGATTGAATAGATGTTAGCTCTACTACATAATCAAGTTACCTCAATTGATATTTTCAATAAAAGTTTTAAAATAAAGCTGTAGTGTTGTTTTCTTTAGGGCGACAATTTTATCGTTCCACCCTGTATATACGTGTGTGTGTGTAGGTTGTATTAACTTTTAACCCCACTGTCTCTCAAGCTACATCTGTGAGTTACGGTGTGTGAATTCATTATCTTTGGGAATCAGCTTTCTATCTATGTGGGCATGTTGCCTTGTGCAATGTTTAGCTCATGCTTGACTAGCGCACTATTGTTATTGAGTTTGATTCTCACTAGGTGCCGCCTATTTCTGACCTTGTGCTAAACTAAGCCAACCTTGTCGTAAAACAGCTTTCTTTCAACGTAATTCTGTCTCTGTCTCTCTCTGTCTCTCTCTTTGCTTTCTTTTGATTTCTTTCTCTGCTTCTCCCTCTCTTTCTCATTCGACCGCCCCCACACATCCCATCCTATCTGATGATGCGTGTGCAACATATCAGTATCAATGAGGCTAATAAAAAATAGCAGAAAGAATAACTACATAATTACAAATCTATTTACATACTGAATCATCCAGGTAAAAGTATTTCAATGTAGACTGTAGAATGAGTAGCTGTGCTTTCGATTTTGGCTGGACGTGTGGACGTGATGGGGGTAGAGAGAGAGAGAGAGACGGGTGAGAGAGAGAGAGACAGGTGAGAGACGGGTGAGAGAGAATAAAGACAGGTTTTGTTCGACTTTGTTTATCAACTTACTTTCTCAAAAAGGCTAGGCGTAAAAAGAGTTTGTAGAAGCCGGGACGACAGCAAAAGTCCGAGACAGCGCATAAACGAATTAAAAACACACATAATGAGTCAGTTTGACTGGCTTTTGTAAAATGTCGATAAATTGCAGGTAACTCTTCACTTTTAACGTCGGCTGTCCCTGATAGGACACTAAATTGTATCAAGTGGAGAGGCTCCAGTTCTAGAGTCATCCGTTTGTTGCTATTACAAACAGAAGATTTTCAAATTTAATTGGTTTGGTTTGGTTGGTTGGGTTTTATGGCATACCAACCTTTGTAGGTTATTTAACGCCAAATCAATTTTTATGTAAATAATCAGTTCTATTTAAAACAATTCAGTTTAGCATAAGCACACAGTTGAAATGTAAGTACAGTTTCATTGTAAAAAACATTTCTATTTCGAGCTATTCAGTTTTGTCAAGAAGTTCTAATTCAGCTAATTCAGTTTAGTATAAGTACAGATTCTGTTTATACACAGTTACATGTCAGAACAGTTCTGTTAAACAATTTAGTTTAGTGTAAATACAGTTTGAATGTAAAAAACAGTTCTATTTCAAATAATTCAGTTTAGCATAAGCACGCAATTCAAATGTAAGCACAGTTTAGTTGTCAAACATTTCTTTTTCTAGCTATTCAGTTTAATCAAACAATTCAGTTTAGCCTAAGTATGCAGTAAGTTCTATTTAACCCATAGATAGGGCCCTATCATGTGCTACCACGCCTGGCCAGGGTAGACCTGAGAGCAATGGCAATAAAGGGGTACTCCGCATTCCCCAAAGCTCCAGTATTACTGGAACCTCACCATCAGATTGTTTAGTGTCACATATCAGGACACTCGTTGGAGGGGGGGGTCTTACCACTCTGCAGAGGTGCATTTTTTGTATTCTACAGCCCCAGCCAACAGGGCAATTCAAATTTCAACGGATTGGCTTAAAATACACCGACTTAAGATTTGGCATAAAACTTAAGGTTCTTTTTGTTTGCCCATGATTCTATCAAATACGATTATTTTCAATAGACCTGGCGTAATGTCTGAAGTACTGAACTACAGCCTCGATATAACCTAGTTCGAACTCCAGTCCCGCCATTACGGTTACTTTTGAACTCATACCCTTGAGAAAGGTATGAACCCCCATATATCTCAGCTATGGGTTATATAATATCACTGCTGGAATATTATTTAACCCATAAAGATAGCTTTGGCATTAAATAACCGACGAAAGTTATGTCATTAAACAAAGCCAAACCATAAACCTTTAAAAGGATCTATTGAACCCATAGATGAGACCCTAACAGGTAAAACTACTACGGGTCAGAGTGAACCTGGTAGTAATGGTAATGAAATTGTACTCCCCACACTCCAGAACTGAAGCCTCACCAGCAGATGCAGTCCCATGTAATACCCAGGACACCCAGCTCTTTGTAAGGTCTTACCATTCTACAGTCAGCGTATTTAACTAGGCTAGACTAATATTTCATCCTCATTCGTTGCCTTGTACCAGACAATTCTAAGCTTAGCAAATATCCGTATGGATGCATCTAGATGCAAAATTATGCATGTAAGGAAATTTTTTTAATATGCATCAACTAACTTCCGCCCACACAAATGCTTACACAATCAGGTTTCCTCAGGGACATGCAACCTTTCTTACGGTAGGACGTGAAGTAGTAGGGTGAGTAAGAGAAAAGTGAATATTTTCTAGACCCTAACTGCTGACAGAAAACATTTAACAGCCGAAGTTCATTTAAAGATTGTGGGAAAATTACCCTACACAATTCTTGACACACAATAAAAATAATCCCGACTAATCCTTTTTAAGCAGTATATTGTTTCAATACTTTTTTTTTACCTTTTTAAAGCTCTAGTTTTTATTCTCCCTCTGTCTCTCTGTCTCTTTCTCTGTCTTTCTCTCTCTCTCTCACACACACACGCTTACTCACTGTCTTTTTCTCTCCCAGTCTCTCCTTCAGTAAATCATAATGATACCAGCCGACACATAACGCCGGGTGTCTGCTATTGGTACATAAAATTCGGAAATGCTAATCTGTGACATGAATGAAGTAGACAGTCAAAAATCGTGTCAAATCGTCTTCAATTGCCTCATGTCAATAATGTCATTATCAGGCTTTCGAGATGTGCACCAAGGGGCATTTATGCGGATAGCTGAGAGGCAGTGTCATAGCAGTCATTTTGTCCACTAATAAAGATCCCTCCCCACACTTTGTTGGTAGAGAGGATTACATTTAGCCAGATTATATCAACATATTCATAAGTAGTTTTCATTATAACATTGTATTTCCCTTTATTTTTACGTTTTCATCCTTTTTCTCTTGCTTTCTTGCCATATTAACGGGGCTTAGAATACGCTGATTCAACCCCCTGCAGAAACGTAAGATCCTCCAAAAAGGAGAGAGAATATTTATCATGCATAGCTGAGAATGAAGCTAAACTAAATCTGGTGGTAAGCCTCCATAAACAATACCCTTAAGAAATGGTCTGGCAGACCTGGGTTCAATCCAAAGTTGTATCATACCAAAAACTTTTAAAATGGTACTTGATACCTCCTTGCTTAACACTCAGCAATATAAAGTACGTATCAAGGGTAAAGTGGAGCAATCCAGGAAAGGAGTAGCGCCCTCCCTAGACCTCAGTGTAGTAGCTGTTTAAAAGGGAGCCTTCTGGTCGCCCTCGACAACGGTCGCCAACTTTACTTACTTTATAAACACGGTGGGGCTTAGAATACACTGACTGTATCCTTTACTGAGCGGAAATACACCCTACCAACAAAAAAGGGTAACTGAGACTGCATCTGATGACGAGACTCTAGTTATGGAGTTCTGGATAGTGTGGAGTACCCGTTCATTGTATTAATTCGCAGGTCCAGTCAGACATGTGGCAGTACTTGTTAGGTTCCTATCTATGGGTCGAGTAGATTTGTTAGAACATTATTTTTATTAGATACGTTTGTTTTAGTTTAGCTTTTTGTTTGTACATGAACTTTATTTATTCTCCGTCCCACCACCGGACAAATACGGCACAAGGTCTTTTTTAAAGTGGGTCCGGACGCAGGGCCGCAGCCCACACGCGTCCAGCAAAATCCAAAAATACCTTTGGCCCCGTCGGCACCCCCAAAGGTGTACATGGACAAATGGTGTAATAGCTAAAGTAGTAATTTGCAGCCTTGAAGTAAACGGGTTCAAACTCCAGTTGCGCTATCACATTCGCTTTTGGACTAATGCCCTTGGAAAAGGTATAAACCCTCTTATGGTTTAAATATTATCTCTGCTGTTCTTCTAAAAAGATGGTTTTGGTATCAAATAAAGGTTGATATGGTATTAATGAAAGAAAGAAAAAAATTAGCTTATGACAAATGAATCGAAACGAAATACCCTAAGAACGACTCGATGACCATACTTACCTGGCACAGGAGCTTGCTCATAAGGTTTCCAGTCTCGCCTGGATTGTTGCATATTAACGTTTAACAGAGTCGTCAATCAAGGATTTTTCTACACAAGATGCACCTGTATAAACAATCGGAGGCAGCTCACGTGAAGAAGTGCTGAGTAGTGCCATGAATATGGAATCACAACGTAGGCTAAGAAATTAAGAGTTAATATCGGAAGTCCTCCGTCTGCATTCGTCTCCCGGTCTCTCTCTCTCTCTCACACACACACACACACACACACACACACACTCACATCTACAAAAGTTTAGATCCTTACGAGAAATAAAGAGACATTTTTATGTAAAGAAAGTGTCATGCCTCTTCATTATAGTCTCATCGTTCCTTCATCATGCTATACAACAGGGTTGCCTGGCATTCGTGCCTGTCGGAGTATCACTGACAAGCATAGATTCACATTCCACAAGACCTCCAAGTTTGGTGAATCTATGACCAGCAAGGTCACCCGGTTTCGTCCTGTGAGACTTAACAAAGGCTAGCATTGTCCACATTGCATCTAATGATCTCATGACCACATAATCCAGCAGGGCTTTTGTCTCGGCTCATACCCGACCGACCTCTCCCTTAAATCCCAACAATAAAAAGACCGTGTCAAATCCTGGCCGGTCGGAGGTAGAGATGATTTAAACCCTGAGGGAGACACGAAGACCATTTGTTTACCAAGTGTGATTATCAGTTTGTGCCTTACAAATATGACTCTTGGTGCCATGTCTGATGAAATGGTTAACGACTTAGTCCAATAAAACGATTGCTATAAGTCTCGTCTCAGTGAATAGATGTCAAAAAGGGTCCCATGTGTAGTGTAATGGTTAACGGGATAGGACTGCAAACCATTGTTTGTGAGTTCGATTCTCTCTGTGTTCTTCATATGTCTAAGCAAATATGATCCTCTGCAATACAAAGCTGTCTAATCTATGAAAATAAGATTGATGCAGCGAAAAGCTAATGAACGAAAATAGATTTCTATTAGGCTTATATCGACTCCACTAAAATTACATATAAATGATACTACAGCTTTGCTCCATTAGTCCAGATTAAAAGCGCGGTAAGCCGACATTTTTAGACATTATTTTTCCGATTCAGGTATCATTGAGGAAATAGAAAAAATAGTGTAAACTAGCAAAAGCTTCTACGTTTACTAGATATGGATATTTTTTGACTTTTAAAAATTTCAATTCGGCTTCAGGTTAACTTTACGGCGTTTTTTACCTGGACTGATATGATATTAAACAGAGTCTTAAACTAAGACTCTGTTTAATATCATTTCCCCTACTCAACTTTCTTGCTTGTCTAATCTTTTCCTTGTATTCGATTAAACGAGGTAATTCTCACAAAAGGTTACAAGGTTGCAAGCGTTATATATCTGGATTTCTTGTACTTAGATCTGATTAGGTCAGCCCAGTCGACTTGGGCTGTAGAGTACGCCGACTGCATCTCTGCTGAGGGGTAAGACTCCACCCTTAACGAGTGACCTGGGTATGACACTAAAATGCGTCTGATGCTTAGGCTCCAGTTCTGGAGCTTTGGAGAATATGGAGTACCCCTTCATTGCCATTACTCCCAGGTCCATTCTGGCCCAAAGTAGTAGGGTCACATTTATGAGTCAAATAAAACTATTTAATCATTTATTATACTTGAAACCATTTAACAGTGTTCAAACAAATGATTAATGTTAAATTGAAGTATTAGTAATACATAGCAATACTTGAAACCCTTTAACTATGGGTATATAGAATTGTTTGTATTGGATAGCAATACTTGAAACAATTTAAATGTGTTCAAAAATAGCAATACTTGAAACAATTTAAATGTGTTCAAAAATAGCAATACTTAAAACAATTTAAATGTGTTCAAAAATAGCAATACTTGAAACAATTTAAATGTGTTCAAAAATAGCAATACTTGAAACAATTTAAATGTGTTCAAAAATAGCAATACTTGAAGCCCTTTTACTGTGTTGTATATTTTACATTTACATATATGCATAAACAGGCGAAAACAGGCAAATACAAATACACAATACAGGCGGATTCTGTTGTTTCAGATACGGACAGTTTATTAATTTCTTGTCTTCGGTTCTTCGACACGAGGAGAGAGACACAATTTTTACTATGTTAACCATCCCCAACACGCGGCGCATCTTGTAATGTTTAAGATCTCTGTCGGTAGAGATCCGGAAAACCCAACTACATATTTCAACGGTCAAAATTTAACTCTATGCCTCAACGGCAGAAACTGAACTCTCTTTCTTGAAAAAGAAAGTTGAGTGTTGAGATAGGACCATGGAGGTCCTATCTCAACTCTCAACCTTCTTTTTCAAAATCCTCAAATTCTCCAGCCCCATTTCCTGTTTGGGGGTTTATTATGACAATGGTTATTGTCATATCCTTTACGCACGAGCGTAAACTGGACCAATTGACTGGGCTCTTAACCCGAATAGTTCAAAGCCTAATCAAACTAAAGGATAAAAATGATTAACGAAAAATGATTAATATAAAAAAAATCATTCATTAATTATATAACAACTGTGTGCAAACTATTGTTATACTTGAAACTACTTAACTCTGTGCAAACAAATAAGCTCTAGATCTATTACCGACAAACTATTCACTAAAGAATCATATGTGTAAACAAGATTTGGCATTAAATAACTCACAATGGTTAATATGCCATAAAGCCCGTGTTGTAATGGTTATCGTCGTAGGAAATAGACACGGCGACGCGAGTTCAAATCCTGAACGAGACTGATAGCATTTCACATAGTATTAATACCCTTAGGAAAGGTATGAATCCAATTATTATCCCTCCAGCTATGGGTAAATAGTAGGGCAGACTAGGTTCTTCAGCCTTGGTGAGGCAACTAGTCTAGGAGAAGGAAAACTCTGAATTCAAACCCGTTAAACTCCGCTTAAAAATTGACCTTGTGTCATATCCTGCCTGAGTGGAGAGGTTGATAAATATGATAAAGCACAACCAATCAACATCTCGTTAGGCCTCCAATAAAATTATACACATCCCAAAAATTTGAATTATTCTTAGATCGTTGACGACGAGATAAAAAAATTTTTTTGTTATATTTTCATATTTAAAAAATGTTTTTAGACAAAAAATAGATCTGAAGAGATCATTTATTTTACTTGCTGGCACACACGTCCGCTCTCACGGTAGGGTTAGAATACTCTAATTATATCCTCCTCAGAGAGGTAAGGATATAATAAAAGGAGAGTCATGATTACAACTCTAAATTGCATCTGATGGTGATGCTTCACTTCTGGAGATCTGAGGACTGTAGAGTAAGCCTTTATTACCATTATTCTCTGGTTAACTATAACATGGAATGGTAGAACCTGTTAAAGTCCCATCTGTGTGTCATTAAAAAAAACCTTATGGAGGTGAGATTCTTATCCCTTTGCACGGTATAAAATTAACAGTAATGCTAGAGTTTTGGGAAATTAGAAGTACCCCTTTATTGCCATCGCTCCCAAGTACAATCTGGCCTGGAGTAGTAGCATCTGATAGGGCCCTATCTATAGTTCAAATAGGACAAAACTGTCAGCTTATGCTAAACTGAATTGTTTGAAATAGAACCTTTTTTTACATTTAAATGTGTGTAATTAAATGACTGATGTTAAATTGAGTTGTTATTGATACATAACAATACTTGGAACCATTTAACTTTGTTGACTAAACTGAATAGCTTGAAATAAAACTGTTTTTGATATTTAAACTGTGTACTTATGCAAAACTGAATTGTTTGAAATAGAACTGTTTATATGCCTGAAAGAAGATTTGGCATTAAATAACCTACAATGTTTGACATGCCATAAAACCAAATCAAACCTAACCAAAGATATTTTAGCTTAAAACTTTAGAAAGCAAATGATAAGATATTTAATGAATTAGGAGCGTTATTGTCACGATTACAGGAAAAGAAAACAAGAATAGCATTCAACTCTATTACTGAATTATATTTTCATCATTTCCTCTAGCGATTCCGGCAGGGGGTAAATTAACTTCTTTGACGGCGTTTTGATATGCACCATACTATTACAAAAACGCTGATAAATACCTGTTATCGTTGACCGGTTTCAAGTACATTTTTATAGCTTGTCCACCCACGTTGTGCTATTTGGGGGGTGTCGTTTTTTATTTTTTTGTTAGTTTTCATTTTTGTAGAGGTAAGTATTAAATTTCAGGGTCTTCGAAATCATAACTATTTTCATTTGAGCATTTTATATCTTATTGGTAAAATAAAAGAAATTCCACTTGTACTGATGATCGGATGTTAGCTGAAAATTTCGGCTGACCAAAATACTGCCATAAAATGTAACCAAATGAGGTTTATTTTTCAATATAATCCCACTTACGGTTCGCAAACTTTTCGATCGGTGTTGTAGTGCTTGGATCCCATTGGTAAAAAAATTATCAACCGCAGATATGACGTCAACTTTGATCCAAGTTTTTTGTAGTTGTTTCCAGAAACAAATTTTTCTTGCTCACAGTCCAATCAAATAAAATTTTTAAACAGATCTATTTGACCCAAAGATAGGACCCCTGACAAGAACTTCTGTAACGTGATTGCATCGTGTTGAATAATCAAATTCAAAAATAACAACAGCCGACTGTGTTATTCAAAATACGAAAAAGTCTTTATTCAGATTGTCTGTGTGTTTTGTGTAGCAGTCTGACGCAAACACAAGGGCGAGAGGGAGACTGTAAGGGTTTATGAACGTATCTTGCTTGCAGCAACAAAGAGGCACCCACCCCATGACCAACGTCCAACCCAACTTCTATCTTCGGGTTTCAAAACTCAACTCTCCCTAAATCCAGAATTATCTTTTCTTATATAATATCTTCCTAATTATTGCATCAGCAAGTCATATTAGAATACGTGTCAATAACTTTTATTTCCCCGCGCCGGTCGACAAGGATTGATTTGTTTATTCTCCATATCCTGTCTTCCCCAACGTTATTTCCACGTGAAGTGTTTAAACCTGATCACCACCTGTGCACGCGTTTGACCTTTGCTTGGAGCTACACTTGCACTCAAAGATTTGTAACTAGTGCACAACCTCACCAAACTAGATAATAGAATTGTATAGATGGTGACTGAGTTATCTGTCCTTGCAGGGCGGGCAGTAACTTGGAGTTATCTGCCCCTTACTGGTATGAAAGGGGTAGAGAGGAAGCAGCCATTTTTTCATGACAGTCTGAATCAGAGGCAAAAACTGGCTCATCGCATCTTCCCTATTTTACAAAATAATAAACATAACCAATTATCAATGAAATAATCAATATAATTAATTACAAGACTAATTATTTTACACTACCCCCCCCCCGTATCAGAAAGGACCTTGGAGTAATAGTAATGTAGGGGTACTCCACTCTTACCAGATCTTCAGGAATGAAAATTTACTATCAGATGTAGTTAAGTGTCATACTGAGGATATTCCTTTTCTGAAAGTGTGTGTGTGTGGGGGGTCTTAACCCTCTGCAGCCTATTCTAAGCACCAGCTACTGGGCTATTTTCAACGTTTTTCCAAGCTTTGAGAGTTACAATGTTTTGTTGTTTGTTTTTTCTTGGGTATTGACTTTTGACAAGAGATGAAGTATGAGTAACTTTTTGATTTACAATCGGTGTGTTAGTGACGAGAACTTTGGTGGGGATAGTGCATGTGACCTAATGGCTGACGGACTGGACTGCGGCCTCAAAGTGAGCGAGTTCGAACTCTAGTCGTGCTATTACATTAACTATTGGACTAATACCCTTGAGAAAAGTATGAAGCCTCTAGTTCCCACCCCAGCTATTTTTTAAAATAGGATCACTGTTGTTATTCTGCAAAAATGGCTTTGGCATTAAATAATCCACAAGGAGTGATGTACTATTAAATAAAGAGACCAAACCAAAGAACTTGTGGGGTGGTCACTGAGCTACCTGCATATCTAAACCGATTTTCACATCCGTGTTTGAGACTAACATCCACAGAGTAATAGATCATATTTACACAACCCCTCCGCTCGGGGAGGATATGACACAAGGTCAATTTTTTTAAGCGGAGTTTAACAGGTTTGAATTCAGATTTTTCCTTCTCCTAGACTAGTTGCCTCACCAAGGCTGAAGAACCTAGTCTGTCATACTATTTACCCATAGCTGTAATAGATATTATGCTTATGCATACATATATCTATACTAGTTTATCTTTCAATATATGAACACAAATACGCATTGACAAATTCCGACGATGTCCTCAGAGATGAGCTTAACGTACCGATCATCTCAGGAAAGAGAATAATATCCTGAATGTAACTGCTTACGTTACGCTTTGTGCTAATGCCCTTGAAAAAAATCCCTCATCCTGCGTAGTGAGGCTTAGAAGACGCTGACAAAAAGAGGTGTCCTTGGTATGACGTTAAACTATATCTCATGATAGAGTTCCATTTCTGGACATCTGAGGAGTGTTGAGTTCATTGTCTTTACTCCCAAATCCATTCTGATCCGGGGTGGCACTACCTGTTAGGGTCCCATCAATGGGTCAAATAGATCTGTTGGGAAATTATTCTTACTTGATAGAACCGCGTGTAGAAAAAATAATTAAGAAACTACAAAAAAATGTAACAAAAAATGTAAATATGAACGTGATTCCCTAACTGCAAGGTATAGACCACCTATAAATGGGTTGGTATGCCGTTAAAATCAATCAATCATACGAAAGGCATAGATTGCTCTCTTCTATATCCAGCTGTCGGTAAATAGTAGGACAGACTGTGCTCTTCAACATTAAGCCACGAATCTTAAAGTTGGAAATCTCTGAATTCAGACCAACTGTATTCCGTTTAAAAATTGACCTTGTGGCGTGTGGTAGAGTAATTATATACTTATTAACATACAGTTAAAAACGAATGGAGACATAATTTTGTAAGTAATGAACTTAAATCGTCTACAATAAACCCTGAGATACCTTTCGACCTCAGGATTTATTGTAGTCAATTTAATTTCCTTACTAATGAAAATTATGTCTCCATTCATTTTAGCAAAATATTCTATTGAAGTTCCACCGCTAACCTGTTTATTACTATACGCATAATTATATTTTCGAATATATAAAGTGGCCCAGTCGGTTGGAGATGTGGAATATACCAACTGCATCTCTGTAGGGGTAAGACTCCCCCAACGAGTGTCCTAGATATGACACTAAACAATCTGAGAGTGAGGCTTCAGAGATACTGGAGCTTTCGGGAATACGGAGCACACCTTCATTGCCATCGCTCCCGGCTACAATCTGGCACGGGGGAGTAACACCTAATAGGGTCTTATCTATGGGTCAACTAGAACTGTTTGACATTTAGTTTTAAATGAAACCGTTTGATCATTTCAATTTATGTAAACCAATGACTGATGTTTGATTGAGTTGTAAGTTATACATAGGTATACTTGGAACTATTTAACTTTGTTGAAATACTAAACTGAATTATTTGAAATAGAACTGCTTTTACATTTAACTGTGTATAAACAAATGACTGATGCTTAATTGAATTGGTAGAGATACATAGCGAAAACATTAAACATGAAACCATTTAACTGTGTGCAAACAAATGAATAATTGTAAATAGAATTATTCGTATTAGATAGAAACAAGTGAAACCATTTAACCTTGTAAAAAAAAATGAGCTCAAGCGCGCTTAAAAATGTTATCTACAAAATGTGTTTAGAAATCATATATTTAATATATATGTATCAAGAGGATTTGGCATTAAATAACCTACAATGGTTGATATGCCATAAAACCCAACCAAACCAAATCCTATATATTTAGTATATATGTATAAAAATGATTTGGCATTAAATATCCTGCAATGGTTGATATGCCATGAAACCCAACCAAACCAAATCCTATATATTTAGTATATATGTATAAAAATGATTTGGCATTAAATAACCTACAATGGTTGATATGCCATAAAACCCAACCAAACCAAATCCTATATATTTAGTATATATGTATAAAGAGGATTTGGCATTAAATAACCTACAGTGGTTGATATGCCATAAAACCCTACAAACAAACCAAAAATACATAAAGAAAAAGTGTATCTAGAAATATACACGCACATGCGAGTGAAACAAATACATATTAACAAAAATATTAGGTTTGGTTTGATTAATTTGTTTAACGGCATATCAACTCCTTATGGGTTAACTAATATCAAAATTTGATTTATTTATAAATGTCTGTTTTGGTTTATTTGTCTAACGGCACATCAACTCCTTATACAGGGCCCTATCAAGGTAGTTGTTTCGGGGGAGGGGCACTGTATTTTTATAATATCTCTCGGGATTGGTTTGGCTTGCTTGTGGTATATGGCTAATCGACTCTTGTGGATTATCTAATGCCAAATCCATATATATATATATATATATATATATATATATATATGTGTGTGTGTGTGTGTGTGTGTGTGTGTGTGTGTGTGTGTGCGTGAATAGTTATTGGCAAAATTATTTATAACTCGCCAGAGCTCATTTATTTACTCACTGTTAAATTGTTTCAAGTATTTTTATCCAACCCTAATAATTCTATTTAGTATTTGTCATTTGTTTGCATGCAGAAAAATGGTTTCAAGTATTGCTATTTAACTTTAATACTTCTATTTAACAATGATCACCACAAGTAAAAGATTGAACAGTTCTATTTCACCCACAGATGGGGCCCTAACAGGTACAACCACTCCGGGTTAGAGTGGACTTGGAGCCTCACTATCAGATGCATACATTTACTAAGGGTCATGTCTTGCATTGAAAACTGAACCCTGTTGCTTCATAAAACTTTTAAATAAGTACTTTATGGTCAAGTCAAAAGCAATTTGAATGAAGTGAAAAGAAATAGTGCATAAATAGGAAAGCAACAAAATAATTTTTAAGATTGTTTAAAAATCTGAATTTTAAAAAGTAATGAGTTGACGACAATTGTATTCACCATCTTCCACCATAGAAAAAAATAACTTCTAGTAATTTTTATTCTTCGTGGTTCAGTCGATTATATCACAAATTCTATGTATACTTAAAAGAATATGAAAAAATAATTGCCTTTTTTTTTGTAGTTTTACAACCGGGTATTAGTTTCCTACGTTAGATCGTTAAACAGACCTCTATTTCATAAACATGCGTTTTCAAAGGAAAATAGTTTTCATTGTTTTAAGAAGATTCACATCAACTTTTTTCTTTTTATTAAAGCAAACTGCTTTTTTTAATATTCTATATATCATATATCTTATATTTTACTCAAATGTAAATAAGTAAAGTTGAGGAGGTGCCTCTGGTGTAATGGTTAGGGTTAGGGTTGGAAATGGACACGGCGACACGAGTTCAAATCCTAGACGAGACTGATTGCATTTCACATAGCACTAATACCCTGGGGAAAGGTATGAATCCAATTATTCTCCCTCCAGCTATGGGTAAATAGTAGGACAGACTGGGTTCTTCATCCTTGGGGAGGCAACTAGCCTAGGAGAAGGAAAACTCTGAATTCAAACCTGTTAAACTCCACTTAAAAGTTGAACTTGTGTCATATCCTGCCCGAGCGGAGGGGTTGGTAAATAGGGTAAGTAAAGTTGGCGACCGTAGTCGAGGGCGACCAGAATGCTCCCTTTTCAATAGCTACTACGCCGAGGTGTAGGGGATACCTGGATAGCTCCACTTTACCCTCGATACGCACCTTATATTGCCGAGTTTTATGCAAGGAAGTATCAAGTACCATTTTAAAAGTCTTTGGTATGACTCGACCTGTGACTGAACCCAGTTTTCCCGGACCATTGGCGAACAATCTATCCATGGAAAAAAAATTATTTTTTTAGTTTTAAATAAATTCCATTTTTTAAAGAGAGTGATAACTATGCATTTCAAACTTCCAATATTTTAAATGCAACCGAAAATTACCGGAGGTTGTCCTCATTGTGTAATGGTTAAAACGATGGACTGCGGAATCTTAGTACGCAAGTTCGTTCTCCAGTCTCTCTATTACATTCACTTTCGGGCAAATACCCATGAGAAAGGTATGAACTCCCTTATCCTCCCAGCTATGGGTTAAATAGTACCACAACTGTTCTTCTAAGAGAATGGCTTTGACATTAAATAACCTACAAAGGTTGATATGCCATTAAACAAAGAAATCAAACCAAACCGACAATTACCTAATTAAAGAGTAGTAATTTACAAAGCTTTTTGCTTAGATGTTGCACAAGGCCATATGAATGGGGCACCCCATGAGAATTGAACTCACTCATGAAGGTTTGCTAGTCTAGCTTGCTCACCATTACACCACCTGAGGTGCCCTTTACACCACCTGAGGTGCCCTACCTGATTAAAGAATATCTTCATTGGTCATTCTTATTTCTGTAGTGAAACAATGCACATCAAAATTTAACCAATGATTTTCGTCTCCTAAAATGGAGAAACTGAAAGTACTTATTCGACATGTAATGTTGTGTGAATTTAAAAATGATATAAACGTTACAAAAGTTGCAAAGAAAATTTCTAATGCATATAGCCAAGGTGTCATTACTGATCGCCAAGTTCAAAACAGGTTTTCAAAGTTTCGTTCTCGTGGGACATCATTGTGAGATGAACCCAAACCAGGACGCCCATCAGACCTCGAAAATGTGTGGAATGCAACCCACCCAAGAATATCCGAGAATTAGCATTCGACCTCAAAATATCCCAATCTATTATCTGCCGTCACTTGAAAAAGATAGAAAAAGTGAGCAAGTTCTAAGAAAAATAAGGAAGATTGCATATTCATACATCAAAGCAGAGAAATGACCCGTTTTTCAAGAATATCTGTTGGGTTTGACTCAATGTCTAGTCATAAAAAATAATTTTGTATTGGATTCCAAGCCACATCGGAGTGAGAGGAAACGAAAGAGCTGACTCGGCAGCCAAATCGGCCTTAGATTTAAGCCCTAAAGCTATCTCCATTCCATATACCGATTTGAAACCGATGATCAGTAAATTCCTTCACCAAAAATGGCAACAACGATGGGACATGAATATCAATAATAAACTCTTCCAAATTCAGCCCACCTTGGGAGAATGGAGACCAGTTTTAGAGCATCGAGAAGAGAACAAGTCGTTATATCCCGACTGCGCATTGGTCATACAAGGATTACTCACGCTTTCATACTGAAATAGGAACCACATCCACAGTGTTTGACGTGTCAGACAACTTGCACAGTTAAACACATTCTTTTAGAATGCAAAGCTTTCGCTGCCACCAGAAAGCGATTTTTCAAAGTGACTAGTTTAACCGTAATATTTGGATCGATTCAACTGTGCGCAAATGGGTGAATAGTGTTAAATATAATTATTAGTCAAATGCAAACAAATAATTAATATTGAATAGAATATTTAATGTTAGATAGCAATATCTAATTGTGCGCAAACAAATTAGCTAATACTTTCTAAAATAAAATTCCCAACAAACAATTCATTTACAAATTATATATATATATATATATATATATATATATATTTCACTTTGTGCAAAAAAGGATTAAATTAAGAGCTTTTGCATATATATAATGAATATTATTATAACTAAGAATATTCAGACTATTAAACTAATCTTTATTTTAATAATCATATGGTTTCAGCCGATACGTCCTTCGGCTTTCTTTAGGTTTTTCCTGTCGAATTTGGGATTCACAGAATCTCAGACGGAACCCTTTATTTGAACTAAAGGGGTAGACTGTTCCAATTCTTTTAACCATGATCGGACAAAAGCGTTAAGTAATAGTAAGTAATCATAGTTGGGATCGAACCTACAAATGATTTCACACAGTCGCACCTTCCAACCAAACGCCTTATCCACTGCACTATGTGACAATTCAGTGACACTATTGACAATTCAGAATGAATTTGTAGGGCAAATAAACCTAATGAGGAGGTGCCCGTTATGTAATGGTTATCGTCGTAGGAAATGGACACGGCGACACGAGTTCAAATCCTCGACTAGACTGACTGCATTTCACATAGTATTAATACCCTTGGGAAAGGTATGAATCCAATTATTCTCCCTCCAGCAATGGGTAAATGGCAGGGCAGACTAGGTTCTTCAGCCTTGGTGAGGCAACTAGTCTAGGAGAAGGAAAACTCTGAATTCAAGCCTGTTAAACTCCGCTTTAAAAAAAATTGACCTTGTGTCATATCCTGCCTGAGCGGAGGGGTTGGTAAATATAAATAAACCTAATGTCTCCACGTTTTTTGTTTTGCTTTGTTTTTAATAATAATGATGAGTTCAATTGTCCGAATATTCTAAGTAATAATAATTAACAAGGTTTATTTCAAAAATGTAGACACATAAGGAATATGATTAGCAATCAGGATTTGGTATTAAATAACCAGCAAGTGTTGATATGCCATAAAATCAAACCAACCAAACAAGCAAACAAAGGGAGCACAATTTCATTATATTGGCTCACAACGTAAGAGATTGATATTGATGGAATAGCAATCGAGATCGAACCTTCCATCCAATCATCTGTATACGAGGCTCGTTCAAACAGTTCTAAGCCTCACCAAGAAAGAAGAGCAATAGCTGAACATTTCTATTGTTGCAACATACAACCAATTCTTATAAAACTAGAAAAACAAATACAAATATCGGTCTTGACGTCTGTAGAAATTAGGCCCATACAAAGGTAATAGAAGTGCCACAAATCTAAAATCTTGGTGAGGCTCAGAACTTTTTTAACGACCCTCATATTATGTTACGATAACAGAAGTGTGACATTGAATTCTAACATTCGGAAAAATGCAGCCATTCACATTCATCGACATTTGCAAGAGGTTTACGAGGACCAAATAGTGAATATGGGCATCGGTAGGCCGTGTGCAATGCGTTTCCTTTGTGACAACAGCCACGTAAAAAACCATGAAATGAAGACCAAATCAATCAGCTCATCCGCATGATATAGAGCAAGTAAAATATGGACAACATGCATCACATTTTCCTGACAACGACCTCTTCATTATTTCTGTATAAATTGGTCACCTCCGGTGGTGCAGATTTTTGCTAAAGTGGCAGGCAGATTCATCGCAGATAAAAATGGATAGTCCATGGGGATAAGAGAAAATCCAACAGCGTTACTTTGTTCTCTTACCAGGAGACACATTAGGACCATATTTTTTTTATACTCTGCCTCAACTACGTACTACGAACGTCCATAGAGTAATGTCATCATCATCATGTCGCGCTGGTAGCACGGATATCCCTGACCCTCTCTCGCCACTCCTCCCTATCGTTCATCGCCCTAGGCAGGTCTTCAGGACAACATCCCGTATCCTCACATAGCTGCTGAATGTATGTTCGTGCTGGTCGTCCTGCTTTTGCCCGGTCATGTGTGGGGGGTCCATAAGAGTACATCTCTTATGAGTTCGTCCCTGCTTCTCCAGCAGTGACCTGCATGTCTGGTTCGTCTAACTTGAATAGTTTACGTGATAGGCGGCAGGTGGCCGTACAGTTGGTGTCTTGTGGAGTGTTGCCGCCAGGACTTGTTCAAGATTGCTCGCAGCATTCTTGTGTAATTGCCGTCTAGCTTCTCCAGCCGTTTTGTTAGCGTCCATGTAGTGCACCCATATAGAAGTATCGATGTGACCGCTGCCTGGAAGAAACTGCGTTTCATTTTATCGGTTAGGTCTGATTTCCATATAATCGATAGCCTATTGATAGCTGTCCATGGTTTCGTTAACCTCGTGTCGATGTCCTTTTCGGTTGATTCGACGCTGCTTCCTAGGTAAGTGAATTTGTCTACTAGTTTAAGAGGGGTTCCGTCTAGAATGGAGGTGGACGAACGCAAGAACTCTGTCAAACTCCACAAAGGTTTACTAACTACTTAGTAGCAAGTAGTCGCTGAGAGAAAGAAAGACAGTATAGAAACTAAGAAGACAGCATCAGCTAAACAAAAATAAGCAACATATCATGGTGGGAAAGACAGAGTAGACACAGACCTTGAATTTTTTCCTGCTTCTAACATACTTGTACGCTGGGTCTAATGCTCAGAGTGGAGCGCCACATATATCCGTCGCTGGTGTTCAACTGACATTTTTACTTTATCAATCTTCTCTGTCAACTCTCAATAAAGGACAAGAGTCGTCCACTCACTTCCGCTTGTCGTGTCGGGAGCATAAACACCCGCTTCCGCTCACACGTGTGCACACGATCCTCGGACCTCTAGTCCTCCCTAGTTATCTTTAACTACTACGAGTGCCTCAGTCTGGCCACTTGGAGATTGTCTGCCCTACCCATTTATTTATTCATTTATTCACTTATTTATAACAGAGTAAATTGGGGATACGTAACCTAACTTAATAGAATTTAAAAGAATATTCGGCGTGGATTTTAGAAGAATAATCATAAGTACATGGATTTTAGAAGATTGGGATTGTACGTTGACAAGTCGACAATAAATGTTTTTTTATTGTTGAAATGAATTGAAAATAGGAAAAACAAAATGCTTTTCTAAAAAGCCAGAAATAATGTTTAATTTTTGGATACCAGAAAAAAATTCATTTTTCTTACATGTGAAAGAAAGAAAGGAAAGTTAAATATCTATTTAGTCATCGGAGAGACAGCTAGTCAAAACAATAAAAGGGCTGGAGTTGGGGTCAAGACGGGGTCACACAGGTGCAGGCCGATTGTTTTACGGGAATAAAATCAAACTTTGAGAAATAGAAATTCTTTATTTAATTTTAGAAGTGAGTAATCTGCCGGACATTATGTCACGTGATGAGAGAGGACCGCCCCATGCTGAGAGAGGGGCACAGATACCTCATGATGGTAGGAGGGAGGCACACCCTATTGTAGCAGTCGCAGCAGAATTTGTATGGAGGCAACCAAACTCCGCCTCTGGTGGCAGGCACAAGGATTCTCTGTTGGGGTAGCAGAGAGCAACAGTGAGTGAAAATTATTACTGGAGATTAATTAAGGAGAATTAGAGAAACAATTATACAAACTCAGTTTTTGCCTAAAAGCGATAGTAGTTGCGGAGTTGAGATCAAAGCAGTAAGGAGCTCCTATAAAAAGAGCCTTGCACCAGATTCGGAGATAACCAGATTCTCTCACATCCCTGTTGTTCCAACAAGCTGAAGATCAGAATTAACGTAACGCATTGAGAATACTTAGTGGGTCTAAGGGAAGAAGACTGACTGAGGGCTAAGGCTGACCGCTGCAAGATAGAGGTTAGATTCCGAGACAATCTTCTTCGTAATTACGAGGAATCGAATATCGAAAGAACATTTTTTTTAAACTGGTAATTGTTTTTCTTTTTTTAATAAAGGCATTATTATTTTGTAATTCAACTCCGTGTTTTTCGTTCTCTGGACTTCAACTTTTTATTTTTTATTTTTTTTATAATCGAATGATCAGCCGGTCCGGTTATTTCGGCTTTCGGCGTAAACAGTGGATCCAGTTGTCTGGATCTAAAAATTCACAACGTGGACAGTCGACTGATTCGGCTGAGATTTTATCTCCCACCTGGGAAGGTCATACGTCATTGGTCAAGTGAACGGCTGGGTGACATACTTATTCATTCAAATTTCTATGAGCCGTTCAATTACCTTACACTAATAAAAGAAAATGGTTTCACATTAAAAGAACAAGAACCAATGATGTTCCACAGAAACAATGACAGACGCAGACTGCACAGATGATCAAGTGCTTTTGGCTAATATACTAGCCCATGCAGAATCCCTACTACATTGCCTTGAGCAATCAACAAGAAGCATTGGCCTCTGCTTAAATCAAAACAAAACAGAGTATATGTGTTTTAAACAAAAAGAAACCTCTCCACTCTAAGTGGCAGATCTCTAAAATTATTTGAACTGATCACATACATCGGCAGCAACATCTCATCAACTGAAAGTGATGTTAACATACGCCTAACGAAAGCTTAGAATGCTATCGACAGGTTATGAGATTCTGATCGATCCGATAGAATAAAACAGGATTTCTTCCAAGCTGTACAGTCACCTGCCTCCTATCTCACAAACCATCCATGATGAATAAGACATGCGAGGAACTGTTGGAGAAGCAAGGCCAAACTCATAAACAACGTTTTTTATAGACTCCTACACATGAACATAGGGATGGATAGCGAGAGGGAGAAAGATGGTTAGGGAACTCCCTGATCTCTGTGTGACTTAATAATGATTGTGATGATGATTTATTGTAGTTTATCTGGAAATAAACTAAAACCATTATTCCCCTCGTACATAGATAAAAATAATGTAGAGATTCACATTTACATTGAGTAACCTAGGGACATTGATAATCCCGTTGCCATAAGGAAACAATTGAATTAATCCTTTTGTCTACAGTAATCTGAAAGGATTAAGTTTAAGATTAGATATTTTATAAATATCAGCAGTATATATAAACTGAAGTTCTACAAAATTTGAAACAATTATAAAATTACATATAACTCCTCCCTTTCACTGAATAATGTTAGTTACGAGAGAGCCATTGGAATCTATGATTTACAGGAGTCATTGTGGGAGTATATATCTTTTCAACCACGTTCTAGGGTTGTTTGGCTTGTTTTGGTTTCTTTGTTT
This sequence comes from Sepioteuthis lessoniana, assembly GCA_963585895.1. NCBI lineage: Eukaryota > Metazoa > Mollusca > Cephalopoda > Myopsida > Loliginidae > Sepioteuthis > Sepioteuthis lessoniana. Next base: position 9,386,211 of record OY757926.1, read on the forward strand.
AATGGCTTATCAACCTTCGTGGGTAATTTAATGTAAAAGCTATACTTGTAGAAGAGTAGTGCGACTAATTTAACTTCAATGAGGGGCGGGGGATAATGGGATACGAGGATCATTAAATAGGTTTCCAGACTTTTTTCGTATGGACCTGGGAGTAATAGCAATAAAGTCGAGTTCTAGAATTGGAGCTTCACCTCACCATCAGGACACTCCCAAGTTGAGAGCAACTTGAAGGCCGACAAATGGACATCTGAGAAAATAATTTATATAGATCCCACTCAAGTCGGAAATGTATCGGCAAAAATGAAAGTAATTATGAAATCTTTAAGAATTTTTTTTTTTTTCGACACGGACACTTTCAAGAATTAATGCTTAATTCTCTTCATCCGCTATGTTCTCAACTAGAATTTGTACCCTCAAGATTTTCAGTTGATAGTATCAGCAGTTATGCATGAAAAAATACAAGCAAAAAAATAAATAAAAAAAAACAAAGGTCATATCATCAGTCCCAAAACCTAAAACCATGTTGAGAAGAAAACAGTTGGTTTGGTTTACGGGCATATCAACCATTGTAGCTTATTTAATGCCAAATTCTCTTTAAACATATATATTAAAAATATATGATTTGGTTTGGTTTGCTGGCATATCAACCATTGTAGGTTATTTAATGTCAAATCCTCTTCATACATATATATTAAATATATAGTGTCACGTGGTCCCCCACTGAGAGAGGAGAAATAAGGAATTACTACTATTCGTCCGTGTTTGAATTAGCCAAAGATTGACCGTTCAAAGACAGATAATGAATGTAGGTCAGCTTCGGCCGGCTGTTGAATGAAGAAAAAAATGTGGGTCAGGCTATCTGTACTCCGTGACCTCACTCGGGTCGCCTGACATGGGAAGGAAGAAGGTAGAAGCCAAATGATTGGCTAGAACCCTAAGGCGGAAGTGGGAGCTCCTTCCATCAGCGAAAATAGGGAATAAGAGAATCAGTTTTGGATCCGACATCGTCGTGAACAGATGGGACGAGGCCCATGCCAAGACTCCGGGTAAAGAAAGACGGAAAGTATCTTGGACAAGGGGAGAAGGAGCCATACCTTCAAGCCAGAACTAAAAATAACATAAAGTCCGTTAGCCCGTAAAAGAGGAAATATTCTCCACAGGAATCCATCGGAAAAAGATAAGTAAACTTTTAGACTGTTTCTCCCAATGTCCAATCATATACTCTCCCCCTCTCTCTCAATTTGAAGAAAGACTAAAGAAGAAAGAAAAGAAAAGAAAAGAAGAAAGACATTTATGTTTATGTACACTCCGTTAATAATATAGCCGACGTGTTGAAATATTATCCGCGTGTACAGTAAAAAGATTGATATATTTTAATATTCCCACGTGTTGGAGTTGTTCATTTGTATCGTCTACTATCAAAGTTGCTATGTCATGTTTCTTTTTCAGCTTCTATTCACCTTATGTTATCCTCGCTTAGATTGTCCAATATGAATTCCTTTAAAAATATTATACGGGAAACCGGAGTTGTCGACTACTATAATTAATATTATTACATCTAAACCTAGAGGTCCATATCTTCCATTGTTCTAGGGAATGAAGAACTAGTGGCCTTGGTGGGTGTGTGTATAGTGTGAAATTTGGAAACCCCTTGCCAACGGCGGTCAGTCTAGCCATAAATTAACCCCCACATAATATGCCAGTTCCTACATGCCCGAGAAAGGCTCTGAACAAGGACTTATTCTACGAGGGATCAAGTGCCAGTCCACCCCGTCCTCACACGTGCAAGAAAATAAACCCCCGTTTGGTGATAACAATATTTAAATGCACCAGTTCCCATACGCGTTTAAATGGTTGCTCATCCGGGGATCTTTTTATTTTAATTTGCCGTCACAATAGGATTTGGTTTGGTTGAGTTTACTGGCATATCAACCATTGTAGGTTATTTAATACCAAATCCTCTTCATACATATATATTAGATATATGGGATTTGGTTTGGTTGGGTTTACTGACATATCAACCATTGTAGGTTATTTAATGCCAAATCCTCTTTACACATATATATTAAGTATATAGGATTTGGTTTGCTTTGCTGGCATATCAATCATTGTATGTTATTTAATGACAAATTCTCTTTATACATATATATCATATATAGGATTTGGTTTGGTTGGTTTTTATGGCATATCAACTATTGTAGGTTATTTAATGCCAAATCTGGTTCATTCTTACTTATTAGACATGATTTATGAACATAAGTCAACAAAGTTAAATGGTTCCAATTATTGTTATGTATCACTGACAATTTAATTAAACATCAACCATTTATTTACACACAGTTAAATATAAAAACAGCTCTGTTTCAAACAATTCAATTTAGTATAAGTAATTTGTCTGCTCTCAGTTTAAATGTCAATCAGTTCTATTTGAGGAGGTGCCCGTTATGTAATGGTTATCGTCGCAGAAAATGGACACGGCGACACGAGTTCAAATCTTGGACGAGACTGATTGCATTTCACATAGCACTAATACCCTTGGGAAAGGTATGAATCCAGTTATTCTCCCTCCAACTATGGGTAAATGGTAGGGCAGACTGGGTTCTTCAGCCTTGGTGAGGCAACTAGTTTAGGAGAAGGAAAACTCTGAATTCAAACCTGTTAAACTCCGCTTAAAAAAATTGACCTTGTGTCATATCCTGCCCGAGCGGAGGGGTTGGTAAATAGGATCAGTTCTATTTGACCCATAGATCGAACCCTATAGGGTGCTACCACTCCTGGCAAGAATGAACTTTGGAGTAATGGTATTGAAGGGGTACACCACAATCCCCAAATCTCCAAGGCTGGAGCCTCACCATCAGAGTATTTAATGTCCTTATTAGGGCCTTCGTTGAGGAAGTCTTACCCCTTTGCAAAGATGCAGTCGGTGTATTCTGCTGCCCCAGGTGACCGGGCGGTCGTTGAACAGAAAACACCGAAGAGGTAGTGAAATTCCTATATTCCTTAAAAATGCTTGTTACATAACGGTTATCATCAGCAAAAATGATCTCAGATACTCAAGTTCAAATCATAGATGAAGAAGTTTGTATTTCACTTCGTTTTGCGTAGTCAGATACACGAATATGGCCATGTGCAAAATGGACATATAATGTTCATAACGATAATTCATTTCAAGAACATATAAATCTCGGAATTCGAAAACACGTAACGACTTCTTGTTCAGGTACGAAACCTTTTTATTAACTTTGAGTTAAAGGTCTCGACGTAAGGAGGAGAGACACAATCTTCTATGCTGTCTTATTCATTTGGCCCCCAACTCGAGCGGCCCCCATAGGGCGCAAGCTCGCCTCGCGCCTGCGAGCTCCAAAAGTCGATCCTTCTCGTTTGGCGTCTAGTACCCGACTCTCTTTTCAAATTTTCACACAAACCTCTGCGCGCTTTCGGTGCGTGACGTCACCCGCACCCTGTCACTTGCGTTTCGTCTCGGACTATTATGACATCTGAGTGACACCTCCAACCGCCCGCGCGCTCCCGCGTTAACACCTGCCTCAATGTTGCACCTAACTAACCCATGCGCTGAGCCTAAAGGTTCTCAGCCTAACTAAACTCAAAGGCATGAACCGAAATCCCTCGGCTATTCCATAACATTCGCTTCTTCCCCCAGCTTCCTATTTTTTTGTATTCTTACTGCAATCATGACGGAAAATTCTTATTGACGTGATTATCTGATTTTAACGGCATGTCAACCCGTCTAGGGTTATTTTATGCTTAAAGGTTAGGCAACTGCCTTTATAGTACGTTCACATTTACATTTTACAACAGTTGTGTAAGATAGAATACTAAAAGTATCTAAACAAATCTATTTAGCCCATAAATTAGTTTGGTTTGGATTTATGGTATATCAACCATTGTAGGTTATTTAATGCCAAATCCTCCTTATACATATACGAGGATCATTAAATAAGTTTCCAGACATTTTTTCGTATGGGCAGTTTTATTGATAGTACACACATGAAACTCTAGTCCTCTTCGAAGTAATCTCCCCCGGCTGCAATGCACTTGTACCGTTCCAACAACTTCTGCAAGGCCCCATATATAAATTAATCTAAATTCAGAGGACGTATTGATGCCAACTCACTAGAAAATCAACCTCATGAAACTCAGTTTGGGTTTTTTGCCTGTCGTATTTTATTTTATAGTAAAAATTAAATATTTCTTTGGATTTTTGTGCATCGAGTAACGTATTTTACAACTCTAAAAAGATTGATTTCATGACTTTGTTAAATGGCATATCAACTTTCGTAGGTTATTTAATTCCAAAGCCGCCCATTTAACAGTCGCAGGATAAAGGATTTCGTACCTTCCTCAAGAGTATTTGTCCGAAAGTGAATGTAATAGCGCGACAGGAGTTCGAACTCGCTTACTTCGAGACCACAGTCCAGCACTTTAGCCACTACATAAAGGGTTCTTCCAATCATTTAAATATTTTTAACGGTAAATTCTAATTATAACTCTGCTTTTGTGTGTATATATATATAGTAAGCGAACCAGACCGATTAAATGAAACTCAGTTTCTTCCAGGTAGCGGTCGTATCGATACTGCTGTTTGGATGCACTACTTGGACGCTAACTAAATTGCTGGAGAAGAAGCTAGACGGCAATTACACAAGAATGCTGCGAGCAATATTGAACAAGTCCTGGCGGCAACACCTCACAAGGCACCAACTATACGGCCCCCTGCCTCCCATCACGAAAACTATCCAAGTTAGACGAACCAGACATGCAGGATACTGCTGGAGAAGCAGGGACGAGCTCATAAGTGATGTACTCCTATGGACCCCCACATATGGCCGGGCAAAAGCAAGACGACCAGTTGGAATATACATACAGCAGCTGTGTGAGGACACAGGATGTAGCCCTGAAGACCTGCCAGAGGCGATGAACGATAGAGAGAAGGGGCAAGAGAGGGTCAGGGATATCCATGCTAGCGGCACGACAAGATGATGATGATATATACAGAGAGAGAGAGAGAGAGAGAGAGAGAGAGAGAGAAAGAGAGAGAGACAGAGGGGGAGTAGCGCCCTTCCATACACGTTGGTGTAGTAGCTTTTGAAAAGAGAGCCTTCGGGTTGCCCTCTACTACGGTCGCCAACTTTACTCACTACTTATATATATATATATAGAGAGAGAGAAAATAGAGAGAGAGAGAAAATAGAGAGAAAATAGAGAGAGAGAGAAAATAGAGAGAGAGAGAAAATAGAGAGAGAGAAAGAGAAAGAAAATAGAGAGAGAGAAAAAGAGAGAAGGCGGAAGGGAAAGAGATTGAGAGAAAGTGAGTTATTGGCAAAAAAGCACCATGTGGAGCACCCAGTGACGATCAAAGTCAACGTAAACAAATCATTTGAAATATGGATTTGCTTTTATTCTACCTCAGATGCATAGTTTCACCTCTGTGTGAGTGCATGTGTGTACGTGTGTGTGTGTGTGTGTGTGTGTGTGTGTTCTTATATACACATTAGCGATACACTTCTTTTCGGCCCAAGCAAAATTCATTAACACCAGTGACGTCATATCCGTCTGAGACGTAAATCAAAATAACCCAGAAAATTCTGCCTAATGTCACGCCTATAAACTATAAACTTTAAACATTCCACCGTGGGCACAGACATCGACGTCAGCACCTGTGAAGAGAATCGTTTCTTCTTCTAATTATATCAACTACTTTGCTAAACATTCATTTTTTTTTTTCTAGAGTTATCTGCAAAATGCCCATTTCAGGTCGATGCGAAAACTATAACTTGTATAGAGATACACAATCACAATTATATAAGCATCCTCCTCCTCCTCCGCATCATCATCATCATCATCAGCAGCAGCAGCAGCAGCTACAAAGCGTGCTAAGAGTAGGAATTATTTTCTCTCTTTCTTTCACTCTCTCTCTCTCTCTCTCTCTCTTGGCCATCACCTTTGGCAGGGTCTACCTGACAGCCCCCAGTGTCCACACAGAGCTGCTAAATGTAAGAATTTGCAACTCAGCCAACAGTGATGTCACAGAATGTCTCTTATGAGCTTCTTCTTACTTCACCAGCAATGCTCACCATATCTGGCTCATCTTACTTTAATGGTTTGTGTGATAGGAGGTAAGTGACTGAGCAGCTGTTGTTTTGTAGGATAAGTTCAAAGAGCACGCAATATTCTTGTGTAATTCTCATCTGACTTATTTCTCTCAGCATTTCTATCAAATCCAAGTGGTTCAACCATACAGCTCGGAAGAATTCCCGTTCTTTTTTCAGAGATATCAGATTTCCATATGGTCGTTAACCAGTTAATAGTAGATCATGCTTCACCTATGTGGTTTCTGTTGATGAGATATTACTACCGAAGTATATGAACAGATTTACTAATTTCAAAGGTTTGCCATTTAATGAAGAGATGGTGCCATCTAAAACACATGAACTACTTTTTTTTCCATGAGTTAACGTTAGGAGACCACTGCCTCTTGCCGCCTGCTCCAGGCTATGCAGCAGAGATTCGGCTTGAGCAGGTGTATTTATAAGACACACTAGATCATCCGCGTTTTCAGCATCAGTAATAGTTTTCGCGGGATATCCCTGGCATCTTGTGGCCCAGTCGGCTTTCGGGTTTATTCCAAAATTGGGTAATTTGTTAAGGTGGCAAAATGTTAAATCAGGCTTTATGTTGATAAGAAAATAGAGATTACACTGAAAATTATTTGGTTGTGCAAAACAAATGGTGCTGAAGGAAATTTCCACATTCCCTAGATTTCAAAAACTGGAACTGCAACATCCGAAGAAGTTTAGTGTTATATTCAGGAACCCCTTTTGTTTGTGGGGGGGGGCTTACCCGTCTGCAGTAGATACTGTCAGCATATTCTAAACCTTGTCGATAAAGTGGTATATAGAATTTTATGTGGAACTGTTCTTAGTATTAGGCAGCTACATATTCACCTTTTCAATTCTGTAGAGTCAGGTTATTAATAATACTTAATAATATCCGTTTTGGTTCTGTGATGTTCCTCTAGAAATAATAGTATTCTGGTACATTTGGCTTAGAAGAAAATTAATGGGTGATACTTAAAATAGTTGCAGCCCAGTCAGCTGGATATGGGGCTAAAGACTACGTCAACTGCCTATCTGTAGAGGGGTAAGATCCCCCCCCAAAAAAAACAAGTTTCTTTGATATGACATTAAACCATCTGATAGTAAGGCTTCAGTTCGGGAGCTTTGGGGAAAGTGAATTGCCCCTTCATTGCTATTACTCATATTTTCACTCTGACCCGGAGTGGTTGTATCTTTTAGGGTCCCATCTATGAGTCAAATAGAACGTGTGTCCCGGGTAAAATACTAAACTGAATCTTATGGTGGGACACCAGTGTGTTTTAGGGAATGTGGAGTACCCCTTTATCGCGAATACTCACATTTCCACTATGACCAAGAGTGGTAGTATCTGTTAGGATCATATATATACGTTAAATAGAACTGCTTTAACATTTAGCTGTGTGAAAACAAATGACTGGCTGTTAAAGTGAATTATTAGTGTTTGATAGAACGACTTGAAACTAGCTGTGTGCAAACAAATGAGTTATGCTGAATAAAATTAGTGCTAGATATCAATACAGGAAATTCTTTAAATGAGTTCAATCAAATGATTAATAATAAATAGCATTATTCATGCTACATAGCAATAATTGAAACCATTTAACCGTTAGCAAGGTAGTCTATCTGTGCTTTACTCTTGTTCGCGTATGTGTGGGTGCGATGAATTGCGAGGCATACTCCACTTTCGAGGGCGTGTCCTCCGATCATCGAATAGTCACGGCCAAAATACGTCTAAGCCTACGAAAAAACGCCACACGAACAGTGAAAACTAGGCGCTATGACTGGGCCCTACTTAACAACAGAGGCATTAGAGACAAATATGCTTTAGAATTAAGAAACAGATACGAAACACTACAAGAGAAGACAGAAAAAGTTACCCCAAATGACGAATATGAAAACTTTGTTGAAGCACACCTAGAAGTGGCATCAAAGTGTATCCCAACAAAACCTAGAACTAAATATAGAGTCCCTTGGGAAACGTCAGAGGTTAGAGAAAAACGTGCACTCGTGAAAACTGCCCCCAAAAGCTATCGGAAGAACCCAACAAACACAAATGCCCGAAAACTAGAAAAAGCACAATATCAATTAGCAGGAATATATCTAAAAGAACAGGCAGAATACATACAAAATCAGATAGATAATATTAGAGACTCGGTGGAAGATAGACAATCCAGGATAGCCAGGCAAACAATAAACGAAGTAAGTAGAAGGAAGAGCTCGGCCAAAGCAAAATTGAAAGCTGCAAGCCAACAAGAAAGAGTAAAACTGTGGGAACAGCATTTCAAAAATCTACTAGGAAGCCCACCGAAAATAACGGATGAACCGATCACCAGAATTATCAGTAAGCAATTAGACATTAAACTAGGGCCTTTCACCAAAGAAGAACTCGACTCGGTTCTTAAAAAAATTAAAAATAGGAAAGCTGCAGGGCTAGACGAGATCCCCCCAGAAGTGTGGAAGACTAGAAAATTCGACGATATACTGCTCCGGCAATGCAACGCTGTCTATAGTCAAAATAGGATAGAAAGATGGATGAAGGGATGCATCCTTCCTTTCCCTAAAAAAGGCGACCTCGGATTAGGCAAGAACTACCGAGGGATAACGCTTACATCCATAGCAGCCAAGATCTACAACGCCCTACTACGAAACCGCATAGAACCCAAAATAGACAACATCCTTAGGAAAAACCAAAATGGCTTCCGGAGAAATAGATCCACAACCTCACAAATATTGACCATCCGTGAAATCCTTGAAGGCGTCCGGGCAAAAAACCTTCAGGCGACATTACTATTTGTCGACTTTACCAAGGCCTTCGATTCCATCCACAGAGGGAAAATGGAACTAATCCTACTAGCATACGGCCTACCAAAAGAAACCGTAGCAGCAATAATGATCCTCTACAAAAACACAAAAGTAAAGGTACGTTCACCAGATGGAGACACGGAATACTTCGACATTGTTGCAGGAGTACTACAAGGAGACACGCTAGCCCCATACCTCTTTATCATCTGTCTAGACTACGTGCTTAGAACTTCGATCGACAAAATCAGAGAAAATCGCTTCGAGCTGACTAAGAAAAGAAGCAAAAGGTACCCCGCAAAAACAATCACAGACGCCGACTACGCTGATGACTTAGCGTTACTGGCGAATACGCCTAATCAAGCAGAGACACTACTGCATAGCTTGGAACGAGCTGCAGCAGGCATTGGCCTCCATGTTAATGCGCACAAAACTGAATATATGTGTTACAACCAAACGGGCAACATTACCACACTAGACGGAGCCTCTCTGAGGCTAGTGGACAAATTCACCTACCTAGGAAGTAGCGTCTCATCAACAGAAAACGACATCGACACACGGCTGACGAAAGCATGGACGGCTATAGATAGGCTCTCAATAATATGGAAATCAGACCTGACCGATGAAATGAAGCGCAGTTTCTTCCAGGCAGCAGTTGTATCGATACTGCTATATGGATGCACTACACGGACGCTAACCAAACGGCTGGAGAAGAAACGGCAACTACACAAGAATGTTGAGAGCAATACTGAACAAGTCCTGGCGACAACACCCCACGAGACGCCAACTGTACGGCCACCTACCTCCCATCACGAAAACTATACAGGTCAGACGAGCCAGACACGCCGGACACTGCTGGAGAAGCAAAGACGCGCTCGTAAGTGACGTACTACTATGGACCCCCACATATGGCCAAGCAAAAGCAGGACGACCAGCCCGAACTTACATACAGCAGCTATGTGAGGACACAGGATGTAACCCAGAAGACCTGCCGGAGGTGATGAACGATAGGGAAAAGTGGCGAGAGATGGTCAAGGATATCCGTCCTGGCGGCACGACTTGATGATGATGATGATGATGATGAACCGTTAGCAACTATATTGTTATGTTTTGACCTTTTGACCCGGCCAAAAATGCCATTCAAGGTGATGCACCGGAATGAGGTGACACATTCTAATGGCAGTTATGAAAGGAAATCGCGTGGGCGGAAATTGGCTGATGAAATGGGACGAGCAAGAAAAATTCCCATGGTACACTACAGAGTGATGCACCGGAAGAGAGTGACCTCTGAACTGCATGACAGTTATTTCCGCTTGATGATGATTAAACATTCGATTTCAAAGATCGAGTGGGCGTCGAACGATTATATAATTGAGTTGAGTTCGACGAGCCAGTTGAATTGAGTTCTGGTTCCAGTTGAGTTCGACGCCCAGGGGGGCAGTTGAGTTGAAGATCGGACGGAGTTATAGACGAAATGTGTTAGGGAAAGCCACATCAGGCCGAAGGGGCCTTTGGACCCTGATGAGTGGGCCCTAGGCCTCCGGTTGAGCAGCCCTAGAGAACAAGAAGGACACAACGTGACGGTCATAACAGTGGGGATATTACAGTTTATGTTCGGTCCCAGCTCCCTCTCACATGCAACCCTTGAACAACCCTTTCGAAACCTTACAAATAAAGTGAGAGGTAAATATATTTGTAAAGAAGTCTTCCTGTGCCTTCCTTCCTGGGTCGTTTATTACGACGTCTTTGTCACTGTGTCTTAATTATGGTGTCGTTATGATGCTGCAGGAACATCTATATGAGAATATAACAATATGAGCTCTGACTTGTTTCAAACGTTACCTACAAACTACGAGGTGCATGCGATAAGTTTCCTGACTTTTTTCGAATGGGTACTTTTATTGATAGTACATACATGAAACTCTAGTCCCCTTCGAACTAATCTCCTCCGGCTGCAACGCACTTGTTGTACCGTTCCAACAACTTCTGCAAGGCCCTATGGAACTCCTCTTGTGGGCGCGTCAATGACCTTCGTCACAGCCTCTTTTATCTTCTCAATTGTCTCATAACGACAGCCTCTGAACTTAGGGAATAGCCAAAAGTCACAGGGTGTAAGATCTGGATTATAGGGAGGATGACGAACTGTCTTGATGCCCATCTTGGTCAAATAGTCTGTGACAAGGATGGAGTTGTGGACTGGTGCATTGTCCGGGTGGAAATGCCACTGACCTGGTTTGAAGAGTGCTAGCCTCTTCCCAAGGAATCTCTTCCTGAACTCCCTTAAAACCTCAACATAGTAACCCTAACCCTAACCCTTACCCTTTGGCCAATCAACTCTGGTGTATTGACTTCCTTACACCTCCCACTCCTCTCATCATCCCTCACAGACTCCCTGCCTTCCTTGAATCTCTCATGCCACTCAAAAACTCATGCTCGATTCATGCAAGATGCTCCAAAAGCAGTCTGAGGCATTCCATATGTTTCTGTGGCATTTTTTCCAAGTTTAAAACAGAATTTTATTGCATATCGTTCTTCTAAAATGTCCTGACGTCCAGATTGCATTTTTGAAATTCACCAGCTGTGATAATCAGGCTTTAGTAGGGTGTATTCCAATTGTTGCTGTAGTTGTTCATTTGAAGCCGAAATCATAAAAATTGGTCTGTCATCTCATAAGATGTATAGCAATAACATACTGAATTTTCAAGAGGTTTTGAAAATTTTAAATGCCCGTACGAAAAAGTCTGGAATCTTATCGTAGTACCGCGTATTTGTTTATATATCATATACATTTATTATGTAAGTATAAACAGGATTTGGTATTAAATGACCTAAAAGTGTTGATTACTGTAAAACACAAACAACCAAACTTTGAATTGTTGAAAATAAAAGAAAATGGGAACAAGTGATTGACAAATAGAAGTTTTGGTTGTTACCTGATTATGAAACATGTGGAATCACCGTGGCGTAATAGATAAAGTGCTGGATTGTGACACTGCACTCGGAGAATTTGAACCTCGATCGTTCTATTCCGTTCACTTTTGAACTTATACTTATGCAAAAGGCATGAAACTCCTTATTTCCCTAGTTGTGGGTTAAATATTACCACGACTGTTTTTCTACCAAGATGGCTTTTACATTTAATTGTGACGCAATAATGTGCATTCACGTGTAGTAATTTACTAAGCTTTTTGCTTAGATGTGGCACAAGGCCATATGAAAGGGGCACCCAAAGAGACTCGAACTCACTCGTGTAGGTTTGCTAGTCGAGCTTGCTAACCATTACACCACCAGAGGCGCCTTTCATTCACGTGTAAATATTATTACGGCTGGCGTAATACAATAAAAAATATAGCATAAAAAAGAGTGAAAGGAGAGATTTTAATTAATTACAGCATATAGTACAAATATTCAAACACCAAGGCCCCATTGTTTAACCCGAGTATTAATTCAAAGAAAGAGAAGGACAAAAAATATATTGTAAAACTGTTTAAGGCGAAAGATAATCATTAAGAAGTTATTGATAAGTTACAATGAGTTTATCAAGAAAAACGGAAATATCCAAGCATAAAAATTAAGGAATTGGTCAGTGAAGTCAGAAAATGATGTTTCACCGAATTAATCCTCTTAGGAGCTTTTGTTCTTGAGTTTATATTCTTTTGACCGGACTCTCTAGTCCATGAATCAATGGATAAGCCGGAGTTAAGGTCACCGTAGCGGAAATGCCGAAATAACTGACTCACCTCTATTCTTATATATCGACACTGAGACCGATACAAGAATTTCGTAGCTTTCTGAGAATTCCTTAAAATACTTATTTTCGATTTTTATTATTTAGATTATTTGTATACTTGATTTTCAGTGGGATATAAACCTAAGACGTAAGAGAAATGAGGCCTTATAACAATATATATACGAGTATATATATATATATATATATAGAGAGAGAGAGAGATTGATCGATAAGAAGGTAATCCAAGCAGAAGGAGATATTTATTGAGAAATAAAGTCGACACGAAAGCGAATCTTATGGAACATCATCAGAACTGGGAGGGATGATATTAGTGATGTTAAATCAACGATAGATGTTTTGAAAAATACAAAAAAAAAAAACTAGGGAATATCTAGATATCGGAAAAGTGTTGACCGTTTTATCAGTAAATCAGCGTTTATTTTTGAAAAATATATATATTGAAATATATGTGGAGGTATCTGTGTGTGCTTGTGGATGGCCGTCAGAGTTAGAAGGATTTTTATCATCAGCATCTTTGGACGGCGTCAGATTGTCTGGAAGTTCTTTCTTTGTGTTGTGTTCGCGCCAAAATAGACAAAAAGCTGTGCCTGCGTGAATCCACGTGAAACTGCGTTAAGATCCGAGACCAGAATTGGGTATGGCAAGGACCAAGGCAGGTTGGTCAAGTCTAAGATTCGGAGTCGAAGAGTTGATTGTCTAAGACTCATAGTCGGAGACGGCAGTTAGGGAGAGAGAAGCGGACTGAGAATGGCCCCATTTGCAGAGATAGTAGCACGTGGAAGCGATGAAGCGATGACCAGCGTGAGTCAGCATTTTTGGTAGCTGTTGGAAGTTTCACTGGGATTTATGATAGCCAAATGCTGCCATACTCACAGAGTACTAGAAAAATGTTATAGACCTCACTTTCATATGTTTTGCTGTCTTGAATCCATAACTTTGTTTTTTCTTCCCCCCTCCTTCTGTTGGTTTTTTTTATTGTTAATTTTTGTTCGATTTGTAAAATGTCCACTCGACCGGGTTTAATAACGGGGTCCTTACAAGACGGACAATCGAACGGCCAAACCGGCGTGTGATTGATTTCATAAAATAACCCACGAAAGTTGATATACCATTAAACAAAGTAACGCAATATAGAGCAATATCCGTACTTTCTGACATTTCTCTATTAAGTCGAACAACATACAAACAAAAGAATAAAACTGGAAGATTAAAGAGCACACGTTGTAGTCTTTGAGTCGCTGAACGAAAATTGTAGGGAACGAATAAATAAATAAATAAATTAAATTTAAAAAATAAATAAATAGATAAAAAGAAAACTATTAAATTTGAAGAAACTCCCAGAGTTCTCTAACGGAAAAGGAGATGACGCATGCTTAAAAAAGAAAAAAGGATTTTCCTCTTGAAAAGGGAGACGATATTACCTTTCTCTTTCAGGCAGTGTCCGTCGAACCAACAACACCATTTTGCTGTCTGGTGTTTTGGGCACCACGCCTACGTCTTGGGACGTAGCGTTGGTTAGTCCCTTCACCCAGTAAATAAACGAAAGTATAGAAGAAATGTTTTCGCCTCTTATCTTTTTTCTGTATTTTCTTTTTGTATATTTCTTTTGGGACTTTCTTTGGGCAAGGCATTACGCCGGCCAGTCAACGTGGGGTGAAACAATGTAACCAAAATATGGAGTCAGATATCTACGGCAACACAGCCCTGCCCTTAGCCCCTGACTTTCAAAGCCTTCAAATCCCACAAAATACATCGTCCTGCTTCTGAGAGCTTAATATTTCCCGCCATAAACAAAAGGTGACAACAGTAAGCGTGAACAAAACACATGTTAATCAACTCGGAATTAAAGAAAATGTGTGTCGCATAAATCCTCTCTAATATGCAGCCATTTGGTGACACTATAGGCCAGGTGTTGTTTATCTTTTTCTTTTGCGCCACCTTTTGAGATTTTGCAATTCCATCCCGCAACTCTAAGCCAAGCGTATAAAACAAAATAATTAGAATTTTCAGATCAAATTATCAGCAATTTCTTTACTTTATCACAAATCACACGGTTGGTTGGCTGGTTATGGCATATCGACACCTTTCGGTTATTTAATGCAAAATCCTCTTTATATATATATATATATAAGTAAGTAAAGTTGGCTATCGTTGTCGAGGGTGACCCGAAGGCTTACTTTTCGATAGCTACTACACCAATGTGTAGGAGAGGGCGCTACACCTTTCCTTGAATTGCTCCACTTTACCCTTGATCCTTTCCTTATAATGCTGAGTGTTAAGCAAGGTAGCATCAAGTGCCATTTTTGGAGTTTTTGGTATGACTCGACCTGGGATTGAACCCAGCTCTCCCGGGCAATTGGCGAACACTTTAACCATTATGGCAATGTCCGATTATATATATATATATATATATATATATATATATATATATCTTATATATATATATATACATGTATATATATATATATATATATAATGAAAATAATTCCTACATGGCTAAGAGCGAGTCTACATAGGTTTCACCAAACGGCTCTTCAGGATTGTTCCGGCCTAGATATAGATATAGAGATTTAGAGATTTATATATATATATATATATATATATATATAAGATCAAAAAGCAAACGTATTACCATACGCATGGCTAAGACCTTCTCCTCACAAAAAAAAGAATGTTCTTAGCATTACAGTACACTGCACCTGATGGTGCGGCTCTATTTCTAGTGGTATGAGGAGTATTGAGTACCCCTTCATTGCCATTACACCCGAATCATCTATGACTCGGAGTGGTAGTACCCGTTAAGATTCAAATATGTCAAATAGATATGTTTGAAAATTATTTGTATTCTAAAAGACCGTGTGCAAAACAAACTTCTAAGAAGCAACTACACAAAAACTGTAAACATGAATGTACAATGAACGCGGTTCCCTAATTTCCAAGCATAAAATAACCAAAGACGGGTTGACATGTCATTAGAATCAACCAATCAATCAAAGTTCTATAAAGTAAGTATAAAAGTTCTATAAAGTAAGTTCTATAAAGGAAATATAAAAGTTCTATAAAGTAAGTTCTTTAAAGTAAGTATAAAAGTTCTATAAAGTAAGTTCTATAAAGTAAGTATAAAAGTTCTATAAAGTAAGTTCTTTAAAGTAAGTATAAAAGTTCTATAAAGTAAGTTCTATAAAGTAAGTATATTTTCAAATAAAACTTGATCTGTTGTTTGGTTACAGAGTTTCAACAATGCATAGTTTGCTGATAAATAAACTCCTTCACGACGGACACAACGTGACGTAATAGTCAATTTTTAAGCGGACTACTACTGGTCTAATTTTTTTCCTTCTCCTATACCATTTGTAGTATCTTGGCAAAAAAGTCCAGTCTATCCGACTTTTTACCCATATTTAAGAGAAGAGATGAAGTCATGCTTTTCTCAACGGTATTAACACGAAGTGAAAAACAAACTACCTCATTCATGATTCGAACTCGAGTCATCAAAATCATTTCTAATGACGATAACTGTTACGCCAAGTATGATACTGCATATGAATATGAAATATAGATTCAAATATTCTTCCAGCGTTTCTATCTATCTACCTACCTACCTATGGATGTACTTTTAGACTGTTACATAGTCATATTTTTGTTACAGACTTTCACTTCTGTAGAGTGTGTCAATAAATAACATCTGATACTATCTAGCCCAGTCGGCTAGCACTATGGAATAAACTGTCTGTATCTTTGCATCTATAGGTCAAATAGAACAAACAGTGTGCAAACAAAGGACTGATGCTAAATTGTGACAGTTATACAACAATTATTAAAACGATTTAACAGTGGGAAAAAAGATGAGCTCGAACTCTTTTAAAAATGTTATCTATAAAATGTATTTACAAATCATATATATATTTAACAAATATGTATAAAGAAGATTTAGCATTAAATAACATACAATAATTAAACCAGACATTGGCATGATGGTTAGAGTGTTCGCCAGTAGCCCAAGAGACCTGGGTTTAATCCCAGGTCGTCATACCAAAAACTCAAAAAATAGTACTTGATACCTCCTTGCTTAACACCCAGCATTATAAGGTACGGTTCGAGGGTAAAATGGAGCAATCCAGGGAAAGGAGTAGTGCCCTCACCTACACCTTGGTGTAGTGTAGTAGCTATCGAAAAGGGAACCTTCGGGTCACCCTCGACTACGTTCACCAACTTTACTTAGTTGATATGCCATAAAACCGAACCTAATACTATCAATTTTGATTGTATAATAGTTTACTAGAAATAATACATTATTGGCATTTTTGATTTAGAAGAAACTTAATCTTTTATTCAAAAGAAATGGTAAGAGTCTAAGTAGGAATTATGGGCGATAGTGTGTATGCTTATATGTACATTAATTATGTCGAACTTGAGTATATATTTTTATTTACACTGCTCCGTCCAACTTCTGACTGTTCATCTGAATACATGAAGCCCCAATACCCAGAAAAGAAAACCGCTTCTCCTGCGCGTACCTCCAAGAACCACAAATATCTAAAGAAAATGATATCTTAATCTACAAACTTCTGACCTTACGAGCGCCGAAGACTTCTTTATTACGGATATTAAAAACTAATCCTTTCGTCCCCATCGAGAAATCTTTCTCGTTCAATCAATAAAAATCTGTCGACTTCCCTAACTTGTTTAGTTATCCTTTTGATACAACTATACACGCACCTATGTACATGCATATATGCAACCTATATCCACATAAACTCATGTAGCTCAGCTTGCACTAACAACAATATGCGCATATACACGTTACACCAGTCTACGTTCATACTCATATACGAGGATCATTAAATTAGTTTCCAGACTTTTTTCGTATGGGCATTTTTATTAATAGTACACACATGAAACTCTAGTCCCCTTCGAATTAATCTCCTTCGGCTGCAATGCATTTGTTGTACCGTTCCAACAAATTCTCGAAAGCCCCATGGAAGTTCTCTTGTGTGAGTGTGTCAATGACCTTCGTCACAGCCTCTTCTATCTCCTCAATTGTCTCATAACGACAGCCTCTGAGCTTAGGGAATAACCAAAAGTCACAGGGAGCAAGGTCTGGACTATAGAGAGGGTGATGAACTGTGTTGATGCCCATCTTGGTCAAATAGTCTGTGACAAGGATGGAGTTGTGGAGCTTTGAGAATGTGAAGTACCTCTCTATTGCCATCACTCCCGGGTCCACTCGGAGCCGGAGTGATAGTACCTAATAGGGTCCTATCAATGGGTCAAATAGAAATGTTTGACATTTAAACTGTGTACTTATGATAAACCGAATTGTTTCAAATAGAATTTTTACATTAAACTGAGTATAAACTAAAAACTGTTTACTTATACTGAACTGAATAGTTTGAAATAGACTTGATCATTTAACTGTGTGTAATGAAAGGACTGATATTTAATTGGGTTGTTAGGGATACATAACAATACTTGAAAACTGTTAGAAATAAATATTCCTTCAATATGATTTGCAATATATAACAAAACTAATTATAAAATTTAAATAAATAAATCATAATAAATTATAAATAAATAAATAAAACTTCTCGCAAGTCTTAATTTTTATGAATAATTAAAAGGACATTTTTTATTGGTTGAGAATAAAAAAGCTGTCTTTGTGTATATATTAAATTTATAAATATAAAAAAGGGAATAAAACTTCGAAGTCAACTATTCTTCCAAAAGAAAACATCAACACCAAAGCAATGTGTTAATTCAATTGTGCTTTTGTTTGGGTTTATATTTGTATATATGTGTATAAGTACTTGAATATGTGCAATCGAAAATTGTCTTAGCTACGTATTCACTTTTCTTCTAAAACGTTTACAAAAAAAGTAAGTTTTAGGTTAGATATAATATAATTTTCCAACAAAACATTAAACTATGCGCAAACAAATGCTTAATATAAATTGAAATAATTCGTATTAGATAGAAATAAGTGAAACCATTTAATTGTGTGAAAAAAATGAGGTCAGGTACATTTAAAAATGTTATCTATAAAATGTGTTTAGAAATCAAATATCTAATATATATGTATAAAAAGGATTCAGCATTAAATGACCTCCAAAGGTTGAAATGCCATAAAACCAAACCAAACCAATCCAAACTTATTTAGTGATGTTTAATCAAATATGATTAATTATTTAGCTCAAACAATTAATCTTTTTTTTTTTTAGCTTGGAAATTTAAATTTGTTACATCTGACACAATTTCCTACATATTGCCGCAATATGGCTTCCACCTAATTATTGTTTTATGTTAGAGACCTCCTTTTAATGACAACCCTTTTTTCCATGAGGAACACATTGTATTGTGTTAATATTTTCCCCCGAATGCAGTGAGAATATATATTAAATTTTGTAGTATAAGACAGGCAAACAAACTATTTCCACTAATTAATATAAATACGTACGTGTGCAATAAATCAACTTTTTTTTAATCTAAGGAAAAAGTAATTAAACACAAACATCTTCTTAAGTACAGCCTAATTGGCTATAATGATAAAATGCTTTTATTTACATTCAATTATTCACAGCTACATTGTTGGTGGAACGTCATAATGAGTCATTGTTTTTTGTTTTTCTTGTGTGTGTATTTGTGAGTTTATTACTTATAGAGATATTAGAGAACGCGATCTTTTTTTATAATAGATCACTGTCACGTGACTACGTAACTGGGTTACTAAATTCGCCATGTTGCATCATAAACGATAAAAACACTTTTCAAGAACGGACGCCCACCATCCGACCTTTTTTTTGTGTGTGTATGGTTTAGGTTACCAGTTGGCGCCAATGTTGTATTCTCTTTCCACTCACAGAAAGGAAATGTCAATGGATGTTATACATGTGTAGAATACGACGAAGCCGCCTGATTTGAATGCAAAGTTCGACTCAAAACATGGCGTCCAATATATGAAAACAGTCGGGTTCAGTCTTGTCAGGCTTTTTTCATTTCATTGCTTTGTTTAATAAATATGTTAATGTTGTCATGAAAACGCGAAGATTGATTTGGACCAGCAAAAATAAGATGCAGGATAAGAAATTAAAAAAAATAAGAATAATAAAGGAAGTAAATCTCTTTGAAATATCCACTGCTCATACTTAGGCAAGTTTTATACCTTTTAACCTGCACATTTCATATGAAATCAGCCTTATTGTTTAAAATCTCATTTTTTCATACGCAATTGTCATCTACTTTCAAAAGTTTACTTCTCATTTGTGACCACTTTATACATTCTAACCTGCACCTTTATATGTAGTCAGCCTTATAGATTAAAACCTCCACTTTTCATATATGTATAGTCCAGGGCTGGATTTATGGTGATGGGAACCCTGGACAAGCTGAGGTTCAGAGGCCTTTTTAAGTATAATTATAAAAACACACAATCTCCCCCCCCCTCTCTCTCTCTCATATATATATATATATATATATATATATGAACCTCCTTTTTCCGTCTTAAAAACGTTAGATCGAAAAATATTTTTTATTATTATTTTCACTTTTTCATCGCATCCATGATGGCACCCATAAGCACACGGCGCGCTTCGGGAAAATGTCGGAATTGCCAGTACTTCAAGTTGGCACAAGGATAATCATATGGGAACTCAACTGACTTCCATACTAAAATAAAGCACGAAAAACTGTGATTTGTGTATATGTATTTTTGCATTTATCAACCAATCGGCGCATGCGCGTAAGTTTTTAAATTTGGTGATACTTCACTTGCCGCGAAAAATTTGAAGGATCAAAACCCCAAATAATTTTGAGAATCTATTCCCTTCAAAAATATTTGAAATACAATTTCTTAACCATTTAGATTCATATGTAATATAATGGCCGAGTGATTTCGTTTTATGCCTTTGGGTTTAGTTAGGCTGAGAACCTTTCGGTTCAGTGCATGGGTTACTTAGGTGCAACATTAACGCAGGTGTTCGCTTGCACGCGGAGCGGATGTGTCACTCAGAGATGTCACAATAGAAACCCGAGATGGGAAACGGGGCTTGGGAGTGCAAATGACAGATTTATATGTTCACATGTGTGGTCAGATTTATATATTCACATGTGTGGCCAGATTTGTATGTTCACATGTGTGGTCAGATTTATATGTTCATATGTGTGGCCAGATTTATATATTCATATGTGTGGCCATATTCATATGTTCACATGTGTGGCCAAATTTATATATTCACATGTGTGGCCAGTTTTATATGTTCTTATACGTGGCCAGATTTATACTTGGGTAGAGCTCTTTCATAAGAGTTGTTATTTTTTGTTCAGTGGCATATCAACCTTTGTGGGTTATTTAGTGCCTAAGCCATCCTTGTAGAAGATCCATAGTGGTATGATTTAATCCATACCTGGTGCATAACGGGGTCCATGCTTTTCCCAAGTGTATTATCCCAAACGTGAACAGAATAACGTGATTGGTGCTCGAACTCGCTTCCACCGATATCCGGCAAACAAACCTCAACGCCTAAGAGACTCCCGCCTAAATTTTGTCGGCGGTTTTGAATATCAGTGTGACTGGAGTATGCACCTCACAGAATAACCACCTTCGGGTGCATAATCATCTAAACCAACGTCACGTTTGCAGGTCTTCTGCAAATCGAAATGCAATGTCGGGACGGCTTGACAAAGAAAAGAATAAGGCGAAAACATAAAAGCTTACGTAAATGTTTTTGGAGAGAAGTGTGACCCTTCGCAACGAAATCCCTAAACTAAAAAAAAAACTTCTCAGCCTATTTACATGTCTGACTATCCCCCGCCCCATCATTGCTGTCCCTGTATTTTTCTCAGCACATCTCTCTCTCTCTCTCTCATAGCCGACTGACTTCTTCGTGCGTCTTCTCTGACTGGCGTGCCTCTTCCAATTGAACTTCTTCTGCGTCTCTCCCCATGGGTTAATCCCCCCACTTCCGATGGCAGATTCCCTCATTTTCACTGGAGGATCTGTGTTCAACGTCAGCAATACCATTTTGTATAGGAAATGATAGAAAAATATTGTCTCCTCTCAAGAATGAATACAAAAACAATAAACAATTCATTGTCCTGTCGCTAGGGCTAAGAATACACTGACTGCCTCGACGGTAGATAAATATCTTGAACAAGGCCAGCGCGTACTACCCTTGAAACCTTCGACCGGGAGTGGTTTTCATATATTTTCAAAGAATACTATTTTATGAAAATGGACATGTATTATTATGGTTCCCCGTACCAATGATTCGTGGGCTCTATATCAATGATTTGTGAGAGGCCCATAAGACCCTATCACCTGCTCTAACCCTGAATATAATACTAAACTGCATCTGATAGTGAGGCACCAGTTTCAGAGATCTAGAGAGTGTAGAGTACTCTTAAATTGCCATTACTCCCAGCTTCACTCTGACCCGAAATGGTTGTACCCGTTAGGACCCAATGTAACACCATGGCACCAAATGGGAATCGTGTTACACAACAGGACCAGATAGACTAGTTTAACGTAGCCTCACCGACCTGGCACCATCTCGAATATTAATGAGATGTTATACTCTTTGAATACAAGACGGACCCTTTCCTTCATTATAGGAAAGAGTTTATGACTGACAGAAACAATTTCATAGCAGTCGTCAGACGTAAGACGAGAGAGGAAGATAAAGTAAAAGAATTACTTATCTCATAGAAATGCTAAGAGTCTAGTGCGTGTGCGACGACGAACAAACACCCGACTTCGATTTCTTCGCTCTACTCGCCCCTCTACTCGAGGGCAGTCGCAGCTTCGGCTCTCTGCTCCCCCGACTCTGAGCAATGAACTGCTCCAAACTCCGACTGAACTAAAAAAAAAAAACTTTGCTTATATATCTTAATTATTTCACCAGCTGGTCATGATAAGAACACGTGTCTTTAATCTTCATGCATAACGTCATCATTCCAGCTAGACGCCATGTCCTCAATTTGTTTACTTTTCTAATATCCGGCCTTCAACCAACGATTTCAAAAATAAACTGTCAACTAGATATCTTGCAACACGTGCGACAATTGCACCATATGACCTTCGCAACATACACTTTCATTCGAAGAATATAGCTAAATCACAATCTATTATTACATATGAAATAATTACCTTATATAATTAACCATCATCCTTGATTATATTACACCAATTTATGGATCAAATAGTAAGTAAAGTTGATGACCGTAGTCGAGGGTGACCCAAAGGCTCCCTTTTCAATAACTACAACACAAAGTTGTAGGGAAGGGCTTTACTTCTTTCCCTGGATTGCTCCACTTTACCCTTGATCCTTACCTTATAACACAAATTAAGCAAGGAGGCATCAAGTACCATTTTTGACTCTTTGGTATGACTCGACCTAGGATTGAACTCCTGTCTCCTGGACCGAACACTCCCCCCCCCATGTATTTGAAGAGTATAATATCTATTTATATTCGAGATGATGCCTGGTCGTTGGGGCAACGTTCAACTACTCTATTTGGTCCCATTGTGTTACACGCTTCTCATTTGGTGCCATGGTGTTTCATTGGGTCAAAACAGATACTACCACTTCGGGTTAGAGTGAACTTTGGACCGATTTAAACAATCTAATTATTTACTATACTATTTAACCATATTTACCCAACCCCTCCGCTCGGGCAGGATATGACATAAGGTCAATTTTTAAGCGGAGTTTAACAGGTTTGAATTCAGAGTTTCTCCTAGACTAGTTGCCTCACCAAGGCTGAAGAACCTAATCCACCCTACTATTTACCCATAGCTGGAGGGAGAATAATTGGATTCATACCTTTCCCAAGGGTATTAGTGCTATGTGAAATGCAATCAGCCTCGTCCAGGATTTGAACTCGTGTCGACGATAACCATTACACCACGGGCACTATGCTATTTAACAACGAGAAAATAAATGAGTGATGTTGATTTAATTATTAGTAATAAATAGCAATACCATTTAACTGTGTGCAAATTTGAAACCGAAATGAATGAATAATGTTGACCAGAATTACTAGTGTCAGATAGCAATCGTGGAAACGATTTAGAGTTTGACGTTAAAGTGTATCTGATGGTAAAGTTCCAGTCTTGGAGTTTGGAGAATTTAGAGCACCCCTTCATAACCATTACTCACTGGTCTACTCTGACTCGGAGCGGAAGTACCTGTTAGGGTACTACATATGGGATTAAATCGAATGATTCTATCTTTTACTTGGGATTATGATTATCATTATTATTATCTGAAACGATACAATTATGAACATGTTATTCGTATTTGATAAGAATACATAATAAATGGAATTACTAATGTTAAATAGCAAAAGTTGAAACGATTTAACTGAGGGCAAAGATAATGAGTAATATTAAATAGAATTATTAGTATTAAAGACCGGGCCATTGAGTAGAGTGTTCGCTAATGGTCCGGGAGACCCGGGTTCAATCCCAGGTTGAGTCATACTGTTGTATTTTGGACTTCGACCCGGCCAAAAATACCATTCCATGGTGATGCACCGGAAGGAAGTGACACATTCTAATGGCAGTTATGAGAGGAAATCGCGTGGGCGGAAATTGGCTGACGAAATGAGACGAGGTAAAAAAAATTCCCATGGTACACTCATTGACTGATGCACCGAAAGAGAGTGGCCTGTGAACTGCATGACAGTTATTTCCGCTTGATGATGATCAAGCATGCGATTTCAAAGATCGAGTAGGCGACTGAGTGGACGTTGAACTATTATATAACTCAGTCAAGACAAAAGTCAGAGTTCCAGTTAGAGATCGGACGGAGTTAGAAGATAAGATGTGGTAGGGAAAGCCACACCAGGCCGATGGGGCTCGGGGCCCCCGATTGAGTTGGGGCCCAGAGAGTTTGCTGATAAGATGCAGTAAAGAAAGCCATCACCCTGCAGAGTGGGCCTCTGGGCCTCCGGTTGAGCATCTGGAGAACGAGAAAGACACAACGCTGACGGCCATAAGAGTGGGGTCAAAATATTGCAGTTTCTGTTCGGTCTTCAGCTCCCTCTCTCAGTAAAACCCCACACAACCCTTTCAAACCCTTACAAATAAAGTGAGAGGTACAAATATATTTCTAAAGAAGTCTTCCTGAGTCTTTATCATTGTGTCGGTATGTATCCAGTATATTTCTGCATGAATCAGCAGATGACAATACAACAATACCAAAGAATCAAAAATGCTACTTGATGCCGGCTTGCTTAACACTCAGCATTATAAGGTTCGGTTCAAGGGTAAAGTGGAGCAATCCAGGGAATGGAATTGCGCCCTCCTCTACATCTCGGAGTAGTAGCTATCGAAGAGGTAGCCTTCGGGTCACCCTTGACTAAGGTCGCCAACTTTACTTACTTATTAGTGTTAGATAGGAATACTTGAAACCATTTAACTGTGAGCAAACAAATCAGTTCTGATTTATTTAAAAAAATAAAGATACCTACAAGCTATTCGCTAATAAATCATATATATGCATAAACTGGATTTAGCATTAAAAAACCTGAAAAGGTTGATATGCCATTAAACCAAATTCCCTAACCTAATGAAAACAATGCAAATACTGAAAACCTTGCTGCAAAGCATCAAGTCTAAGGGTTACAATATGAGTAAAATGTTATTTTAGTTTCTTTAATACATTTTGGATTGACGAGAAAGAGGACGATGGTGGTAATAAATAAGCAAAGAAAGTGGGAGGTTAAAAAAGGTTGGGAAGGCCTGGATTACTCTGTTGGCAATTCAACTCAGAGTATAAAACGTTTTAAAGTTTAATAGGAAAATAACAGGTTTGTGCGCATTTCTAAAGTGCAAGTTTACGATAAGCGGCACAAATGACGAGGCGATATTGGTATGAATCACAGTTACAATAACCTAGAATTACAGTCTTTCTTAAAGTTCGTTTATTGGAAATTATTTACTCCATAGCTTAACAACTTACAAAAGCTTGGTAATATATATATATATATATATATATATATATATATATACTAGATGAATTAAACCAACTAACCGTAGCATCTCTTTTCTACTAAAAAAAGTTGCGTTTTCTTTTGGGGTTTTTTTTGGGGGGGGGTTCTGCATTCATGTAAGATACTCAGCCACTTCGTCGAAACAAGTCGGTAGGTTATATATATATACATATATACTTGTGCATTCAATAAGTTTCCAAAATATTTTTGTACAGGCATTTAAAATTGTCGTAGACTCTTGAAAATTCATTATCTTATTGCTATACATCTTATGAGATGACTGGCCAACTTTTATGATTTCAGCTTCAAATGAACAGCTACAGTAGGAATTGGAATACAGCCTACTAAAGCTTAATTGTCACAGCTGGTGAATTTCAAAAATGCAATCTGGACTTTAGAAGAACGATATACAATAAAATTCTGTTTTAAACTTGGAAAAAATGCCATGCGATGAAAGCTGGATCTACTGCTATGACCCAGAGACCAAAAAACAGAGTTCCCAGTAGAAGCATGCTGGCTCTCCCAGACCCAATAGCCAATCCACCCACAAACTTTTGATGATCTCTTTTTTTGACAGCACTGGCATAATCTACACGCACTGGATTCCCACTGGACAGACTGTCAACAAGGAATACTATGTTGAGGTTTTAAGGGAGTTCAGGAAGAGATTCCGTCGCAAGAGGCCAGCACTCTTCAAATCAGGTCAGTGGCATTTCCACCAGGACAATGCACCAGTCCACAACTCCATCATTGTCACAGACTATTTGACCAAGATGGGCATCAAGACAGTTCCTCACCTTCCCTATAGTCGAGACCTTGCTCCCTGTTACTGTTGCTTATTCCCTAAGTTCAGAGGCTGTTGTTATGAGACAATTGAGGAGATGAAAGAGGCAGTGACGAAGGTCATTGACACGCTCACACAAGAGGAGTTCCATGGGGCGTTTCAGAAGTTTTTGGAACGGTACAACAAGTGCATTGCAGCCGGAGGAGATTACTTGGAAGGGGACAAGAGTTTCATAGGTGTACTATCAATAAAAGTGCCAATACGAAAAAAGTCTGGAAACTTATTTAATGATCCTCGTATATATTCCTTTTGTTGGCCCAATGAGAGAAAAGTATATATCTTAAAAGAAATAAGATCATAAGTATGCAATATGAATATTTGTATGAAATAAAAACCTAAAGTTCCACATTCAAATTCATTTGCAGACCTATTCGTTTAAATATATATATATATATATATATACAACACTCTGTCTGTGGATGACGATATATATTAGGGGTTGAGCTCTCTAGCGAAGGAAGTAATGGTTGCCACAAGCGTAAAGCAAGGCTCTTCAAATGAATTGAGCTCTCGGTTGCCGTTAATTGGATTTATGTAAACAAAAACAAATGTGATACATAAGCGTTTAAACTTCCTTCGCTTGCGCTGGTTTCCTCGTGGCTGAGTAGTAGAATCTTGGATCGGCATCTCTGTTAGCCAGGTTTCGATCCCAGCTTCGGGAATCTAGCCTCACATCTAGAGATGTGATACAACGAAACAGTCTGTCTGTGGATGACAATATATATATATATATATATATATATATTGTAACTGAAAGAAAACTCAAACCTCGTTAAATTGTCATTATAAATTTATTTCGGCGAAGGATATATACTTCGCCTGTTCAGATGACATAGACGCTTAATTTCAAGATGAAAAACAGCAAATATGGATCACAGTATATATATATATATATATATATATATATATATATATATATATAATTAATCGTGTATACCACCTGAAGAGACGAAGATTATATTCTTCGCCGAAATAAATTTATAAAGACAATTTAACTAGGTTTGAGTTTTCTTCCAATTACATTCTGTAAGTGAGTTTTATTACATAAAACTGAAAA
This sequence comes from Sepioteuthis lessoniana, assembly GCA_963585895.1. NCBI lineage: Eukaryota > Metazoa > Mollusca > Cephalopoda > Myopsida > Loliginidae > Sepioteuthis > Sepioteuthis lessoniana. The sequence continues at coordinate 9,413,768 of OY757926.1, forward strand.
GGAATATATAACAATAGCCGTGCATCGAGCACTCCCATAGATTTATGTGAAATACATCATGTCTTCTATACATGAATAATCTACACCCATTGTCTTCGGACACCGACTGGTTATTACTGATATATATATATATATATATATATATTTTAAGAAAAACCAAAGATCGGTTACTTTAGGATTATAAATTTATTTACATCCTGTTATGTGTTTCTGATGTAAACCAAAAACACGAAGAAAGATTTATCAGTTTGATAATTAACTTTTTTATGTTTTTTTTTATATATAATAACAACTTTTTCGTAAGGGAAATATTAATACTTATTTTAATTTCGGGCCTATTTCCTCAGTTACCTATTTTTTGTCGTGTACGTATATCAGATACTATTTCCCAACCCCTCCGCTCGGGCAGGATATGACACAAGGTCAATTTTTAAGCGGAGTTTAACAGGTTTGAATTCAGAGTTTTCCTTCTCCTAGACTAGTTGCCTCACCAAGGCTGAAGAACCTAGTCTGTTCTACTATTTACCCATAGCTGGAGGGAGAATAATTGGATTCATACTTTTCCCAAGGGTATTAGTGCTATGTGAAATGCAATCAGTCTCGTCCAAGATTTGAACTCGTGTCGCCGTGTCCATTTCTAACGACGATAACGACTACACCACGGGCACCTCCACTTACGTATATCAGATAAGTTTTTTTTCTTTTCTTTATTTTTATTTTATTTTTGTTCATTTACCTTATTTCTCAATCTATTTCTATATTTTTTTTTTAGAAACACCTTTAATTTATGATAATTAGTCTATATAGTTTAAATTTAGTCTAATGTCTACATCTTGCTATTAATTCACATCTTCTATTTAATAACTTTTCAGGAAAGATAAAAATAATAACTTATTCAGACTCTGAAAACATTGTTATTATTATATATTAAAAAAAAAAACATAAAAAAGTTAATTATCAAACTGAGTTAAAAAAAAAAGAAAAAAAAAAAGAAGAAAACAAATAAAATAAATAACAGAAAAATAAAAAATAAAAAAATTACTATAATTCCAACCGACAGTAAAATAAAAAAGAATAAATAAGTAAAAATAAATAAAAAACGGAAGTGAGAAAAAACGAGGAGATAACTCCTCACCCTCTTCCATCCCCTCCCGTGTCTATTCTGATTTATTTTATCCATAAGATCTGAAGAAGTCCTATTAAATCTTTCTTCGTGTTTTTGGTTTACATCAGAAACACAAAACAGGATGGAAATAAATTTATAATCCTAAAGTAACCGATCTTTGGTTTTTCTTAAAGAAATTATTGCTCTGTAATATCAATTACATTGAACTCTCGACCAGGAAAATTTAAATGTTCAGTTTTTTTAATGATTTTCTTGTCCTGAAGGAATTACTCCCAACTCTTGTTTAACTGGACCGAATAATACACACACACACACACACACACACACACACACATATATATATATATATATATATATATATATATATATATATATATATATATATATAATAGTTGTTTGTATAAAGACAACGGAATTTACTTTTTTCATGATCTTATGTATTTTTCTGAAGTTTCTTTGTATCAGGTTCCACTTGATAAAGAAGTAACCCGATGTGCTGCTCCTAAACACCTTCGATTATATCGACTGATCGTCTTCAGGGGATGTTTTGTCGGTATTGTTTGTTTGTTTTGGTTTGTTTTTTTAATGAAAAAAAGCAGTATTAAAAATAAACAACTAAATATGAATAAAATAACATTCAGCACTTGAACTAATATACTAAAAATGTACTAAAATATACTAAAATATACAAACTATCTTTGTAATATAACGGACGGGCGCTGTCGTTGAGAACGCACGAGCACATCGGCTGTCGTGAATCAGTGAAAATGTCACGAACCTAGCGCGTGCGAGCAGAATGACCTACAGGGTTCAGACGTGATTTTAATATAATCACACATGAATTGTCACGTGTTTCACGATAGTTTTCACTAGTGTCACCGAATGTTCGGGAACCTTCGATTTGTTCCAAATATCTCTATATAAGAAATCAAGTAGGGAGATTTTGGGAGTTAAAAGCAGCGTCCTAAACAGGTGCGACAGAAGTTCAGGGGACCCCAACCCGTCATAACCAGCCTGTCACAATACGATTGATAGGAGCGTGTCAAGAAGCCGGCTACCACGACATCCGCCGTCGCCATCAAGGAGAAGAGGGAGGAAGAACGCATGAAACGAATTTTTCGAGCTGCAAGCTGTTGTAACCCAAGTGAATAAAAAAAAAACGACTACTATTTTTCTTCCTTTGATTTCGAGTTTGAGTGTTTCTTTTTCTGCGGACTCCTTTCTTTCAAACACAATATTTTGGTCCTATGGTACATCTTTAAAGATTAACAAACCATTCTAACAAAATAAATATAGCACCGAAACTATAAAACAAACAATACCAACAAAAAACCTTGAAGACGATTAACCGATATAATCAATAGCACGTGGGAATTGGACATAGGGCAGTTTCTCTATCAATTGGACCCGCGTAAATAACAACTTTCGGCTAATATATGTGTGTGTGTGTGTGTATGTGTGTGTGTGTGTCGTATACTACGGCTGGATCTTGACAAACAACGCGGAATACGTATATATAAAAACATATACTTATATTTTCATTTTTCGACGGTGATGCTTGTGTGGACCAGAAGACCAGTAGGAGAGAGTTCACACACACAAAGGAGTTATCGGGAGTCGGAACAGCCGGTGGAAACTGACTTCAGCCAAAATTCTAGACCTTATATAGTTTTAAAACTCCCACGCGACCCAGAAAACCACGCCTCTTCACCCACGCAATGCTTGCTATTTTTCATTGGCTATGGTATACACCGACGCATTGCCTGTTCTCCATTGGCTACGGCTTACTCCCCTGTATTACTTGTTTTCTGGTAATGACTTTGTTGATTTTATCTACGGTCGGATGTATCTGTCAACTACATCCACCGAGTTCGTCGCAGGTCAAGTTAATATATTACATATCATCATCATTATGTCATGCCGTCATCACGGACCTCCCTGACCCTCTCCCGCCAGCCTTCTCTATCGTCCATTGCTCCCTGTAGGTCTTCAAGGCTATATCCTGTCTCGGCACGGAGCTGTTGTAAGTAGGTTCGAGCCAGTCGTCCTGCCTTTGCTCGTCCATGTTAAAGGGGTTCACAGGAGTAAGTTACTTATGAGTTCGTCCTACTTCTCCAACAGTGTCCCACATGTCTGGTTCGTCTAATTTGGATAGTTTTCGTGATGGGTGGTAGGTAGCCGTACAGCTGATGCTTTGTGGGGGTGCTGCCTCCGAATGACGAAATATTTAGAGAAGAGAAAGAAAGGAGAAAAATAGAGAGGGAAAGGAATAACTGAATGAATCCCCAACCCAAGCGCTAGAAAACACGTCGTATGTGAATGTGTGTAAAAATTGAAGAAATATTTATAATCCTAAGCGACACAGCGTTAAACATACTTGCAAAATACTTAGCAAATTCACTCCTACTCCGGCAGAGTTCAAATGTTTTTTACTACATTATAATTTTAAAATGCATGAATGATTTTATTTTTTATTTGTAGAATCACTGCTGTATACTATCAGTATACTATCAGAACAAGTGTTCTGAAAATGAGGCTCCAGTCCTAGAGTGTTAGGGAATGTGAAGTACACCTTTATGGCCATTACTCCCAGGTCCACTCTGATTCAGAATGGTAATACCTCTAAGAGTCCCATCTAGGGGTCAAATAGAAATATTTAATCATTTACTATACTTGAAACCATTTAACTGCGTGCAAACAAATGATAAATGTTAAATTGAATTATTAATATTACGTGCCAGTGCTTGAAAGCATTTAACTGAATGCAAACGAATGAATAATGTTGAATAGAATTATTAGTGCTAGATAGCAATACTTATTTAACTATGTGCAAACAATAAATAGCAATACTTGAAACTACTTAAATGTCAGCAAACAAATGAGCTCTGGATCGTTTAAAAATGTTAAGTAAAAACTATTCGTTTACAAATTATATATATATATATATATATATATATATATATATATATATATACAGTAGCGAGCATAAAGATCAGAACGATGTTAAGAAAAAGTCTAAATGTGAAATAACTTTTTATTTTAAAGATTCATAAAACATTTTATCAAGAAAAAGTAAAGATATAAAGGTAAATATAAAAGTCAATAAATTTATTTTTGATCAAGTTATAAAAATAATTATATAACATTCGAAAAAATTGATGATCAAAAACATCAGGACGATTAAATAAATCCGTAAAATTTAATAATTATTTTGAACTATTAAAAAAATTCTTAGGCTAAGAAGATAGAATAGGATATTTTACTAAATTACACCGGTTCTTCACCGGCTCTTGCATTGTAAACATGGCGAAAAAATCTGTGATATCATTGGAACTTAGAAAACTGATTGTCAAGTTACGTAATGAAGATGAAATCTCAATTGGGAATATTTCAAAGACTGTAGAAAGATAAAGGTATTATTCATAGTATTTTCAGAAAACTTGAGGAAACTGGGTCGTGTGAAGCCAGGAAACCACCTGGCAGGTATAGGAAAACTGCTGCAAGGGAAGACAGTTGGATTGGTAATGAATCAAAAATGGATCGATTTGCGACAGCAACCGCAATCTCTAAAAAAGCAAATGCTAACCTTGGCATAAAATTATCAAGGCACACTAATTCCCGAAAACTTAATAAAATAAATTCGTACAGTCGAGTAGCTTTTACGAAGCCTTACATTTCTAAAAAGAACAAAATGAATCGATTGAAATTCGCCACTGAACACGTCATATGGACTGAAGAACAGTGGGATTGTATTCATTTCAGCGAAGATGTTGTTTAGTTGGTTGGGTTTTATGATATATCAACATTTGTAGGTTTTTTAACACCAAATCCATTTTTATATGAAAACAATTCAGTTTAGCGTGAGTACACAGTCTAATTGTGAAAGTATTTCTATTTCAAGCTATCTGATTAAGTCAAACAGTTCTAATTCAAACAAATCAGTTCAGTCAGTATAAGTACGCAGTTTCGATATCAAAACAGCTCTATTTCAAGCTATTCAGTTTAGCATAAGTACACAGTTTAATTGTCAAAAATATTTCTTTTTCAAGCTATTCAGTTTAGTCAAACAGTTCTAATTCAAACAATTCAGTTGAGCATAAATAAACTGTTTAGTTCTATTTAAATCATAGATAGGGCCCAGTCAGGTGCTACCATTCAGAGCCAGAGTGAACCTGGGAGCAATGGCAATGAAAGAGTACTCCGCATTCCCCAAAGTTCCAGCATCACTGGAACCACACCATCAGATTGTTTAGTATCATATACAGAATACTCTTTGGGTGGGGGTTTACCCCTGTGCAGAGATGCAGTCGGTGTATTCTACAGCCCCAGCCGCCTGGGCAGTTTCAACGATGAATCAACGTTTAACCTGTTCAGTTGTGACGGGAGAAGGTTCGTTCGACGCTGTCCTAAGGAACGATATTCGCCTCAATGCACTAAAAGCAGTGTTAAATTTGGAGGAGGAAGTGTGATGATGTTTAACATGATTTCTGCTGCTGGTACAGGAGCTCTTGTCAGGCGACACGGTAAAATTAACTCAACTGTATACAAAGAGATATTGAATGGTTTGATGGTTTCTTTATTTTAATGGCATATCAACCTTTGTAGGTTATTTAATGCCAAAGCTATTCTCCTAGAAGAACAGTAGTGGTACTATTTAACCCATAGCTGGGAGGATAAGGGGGTTCATACTTTTCCCAAGGGTATTTGCCCGAAAGTGAATGTAATAGCGCGACTGGAGTACGAACTCGCATACTACGATTCTGTAGTCCATCGCTTTAACCATTACACCACGAGGACACCCCGGAGATATTGAAGAAACATGCTATACCTAATTTGAGAACTGAAATTAACCAACTAGCTGTATTTATGCAAGATAACGCTCCGAAGCGAAGTCTATTAAGACATTTTTTTTCTGGCGAGGATGTTACTGTTCTGGGGTGGCCTGCTTAAAGCCTAGACATAAAGAATGTTTGGAAGTTACTAAATGAAAGAGCTAAGGAAAAGAATCCAAAAAACATCGAAGAACTATGGACTAATTTGAAAGGAGAATGGAATAAAATATCCGTTAATGAATGCAAGACAATAATTCGCTCGTATAGAAAAAGATGTCAAGTTGTTATTGAAAGTAAAGGTCTACACATCAAATACTAATGAATTATGAACGCTATTTTGATTTAGATATGATGTATCCATTATAATAGTATGGTTTTGTTAATCGTTCTGATATTTTTGATCATCTATTTTTTTTCGAATGTGATATAATTATTCTTATAACTTTATCAAAATAAGTTTATTGAGCTTTATATTTTGGAATTATATAATTTACCTTTAGATCCTTACTTTTCCTTTAATAAAATGTTCTATGAAGCTTTAAAATATAAAGTTACTTCAGATTTAGACTTCGTTATCATGTTTATGTTCACGACGGTATATATATATATATATATATATTAAGCAACTCCTTCACTCAGGCAGGATGTGACACAAGGTCAATTTTTAAGTGGTGTTGAACAGATTTGAAACAAGTGTTTTCCTTCTCCGAGACCGGTTGCCATACCAAGGTTAAAGAACCCAATCTGCCCCACTATTTATCCATAGCTAGAAGGATTATAGTTAGATTCATAGCTTTACATAGCGTTAAGTGAAAAGCAAACAGCCTCGCCCAGGTTTTGAACGTGGATCACCGTGTCGTTTACATAAGACGATAAACATTACACCACAAACGCCTCCTTCTCTCTCTCTCTCTCTCTATATATATATATATATATATAAAGACGATTGGTCATTAATTAATCTACAAAGGTGGAAATGCCATAAAACTCAACTAACCAACCATGTTAGTAAATATGTATGTTATTGATACTTTACAATTACCAACTTCAACGATGGCACCTTTACAATTGGATATTCACGTGTGACTACAACTTCATTAGTAATATATACTATTGGTAATATATATCATTGGTAATAAATACCATTAAGTGTCTGGACAAGGAAGGTAGGGTATTTTCCGAAACAACGCTTGTATAAGATATATCATTGATAATAAATGCCATTAAGTGTCTGGACAAGGAAGGTGGGGTATTTTCCGAAACAACGCTTGTATAAGATATATCATTGGTAATAAATACCATTAAGTGTCTGGACAAGGAAGGCGGGGTATTTTCCGAAACAACGCTTGTATAAGATATATCATTGGTAATAAATACCATTAAGTGTCTGGACAAGGAAGGTGGGGTATTTTCCGAAACAACGCTTGTATAAGATATATCATTGGTAATAAATACCATTAAGTGTCTGGACAAGGAAGGTGGGGTATTTTCCGAAACAACGCTTGTATAAGATATATCATTGGTAATAAATACCATTAAGTGTCTGGACAAGGAAGGTGGGGTATTTTCCGAAACAACGCTTGTATAAGATATATCATTGGTAATAAATACCATTAAGTGTCTGGACAAGGAAGGCGGGGTATTTTCCGAAACAACGCTTGTATAAGATATATCATTGGTAATAAATACCATTAAGTGTCTGGACAAGGAAGGCGGGGTATTTTCCGAAACAACGCTTGTATAAGATATATCATTGGTAATAAATACCATTAAGTGTCTGGACAAGGAAGGTGGGGTATTTTCCGAAACAACGCTTGTATAAGATATATCATTGGTAATAAATACCATTAAGTGTCTGGACAAGGAAGGTGGGGTATTTTCCGAAACAACGCTTGTATAAGATATATCATTGGTAATAAATACCATTAAGTGTCTGGACAAGGAAGGTGGGGTATTTTCCGAAACAACGCTTGTATAAGATATATCATTGGTAATAAATACCATTAAGTGTCTGGACAAGGAAGGTGGAGTATTTTCCGAAACAACGCTTGCATAAGATATATACTTTACCAATTCAGCCATTTCATTGGCCTAATGAGTAGAGTATTCGCTAATAGTCCGGGAGACCTGGGTTCAATCCCAGGTCGCGTCATACCAAAGACTTTAAAAATTGTACTTGATACCTCCTTACTTAACACTCAGCAATATAATGTCAAGGGTAAATTGGAGCAATCCAGGGAAAGGTGTAGCGCCTTCCCCTACACCTCGGCGTAGTAGCTATTGAAAAGGGAGCCATCGGGTCCCCCTCGACTACGGTTGCCAACTTTACTTACTACTTTATATATATATTTATATATATATATATATTGAAATAGTACATTTTGGTGAATCTGACATGATGATAAAATGAGTGGAAAGATGAATAAATCAGACACTTACAAAGGGTTTAGTAGTAGTGATATTTCATTCTTTATTCTTAGTTTTTCTTCAGACTAAAATTTTTTTAAATAGTTTTTCTACATATAAGCAAATGAGGAAATAGATAAAATATCGGAGAAAATAAACGTATAAAAGGGGAGTGGAAGAGTCTAAAGATGAGAGGCAAGTAAGGGAAGAAATAGAGAAGGAGGGAGATGTGGGTTTAAGTGATGATGGTAGGGCCTTTTGGTTTTGACTGTAACTGTCTGTGTTTATTGTGGAGCATGATTGAGTCAAATGTACCAGGTTTCATCCGAGATTTTTAATCAGATGGCAGTGGAAATGATTTTTGTGAGAAAAAAGAAATAGAGAAAGAAAGGGAAGGGAATGGAGGGGGAACTGTTCAGGCATTTCCCGTTTCATCAAAGGCATTGATTATAATGGAGTGTCTAAGTGGAAAGGAAGAAAAGAAAAGAGAAAAAGAAAATGAAATAATCCTCAATAGTATGGTAGTATAGAGTGAAAAAATGTCTTAGTTTGCTAACAATTTTTGCTGTACTTTTTGTGGTGAATTTATATTTCTTTATGTTATGACCGATTATTAAGGGTTAATAAATAAATAACTCAACACGGAGATATGAGTGCCACGCAAATGTATTCAAAAGGTCTCTGAGGAGGGTATTCCTTGGTTTAACGTACACGAAGACAGGCAAGGTGCTACTACGGCTGCTCCTGCTGCTCTCTGCTCTACCAGCTTAGTTATTGGTTAATATTCTCTTTGGGTAAGTCCATTATTTTGGTCATAGGTGAGTCACCTACAACAGTTTATTTATTGCTTATTTACAGAAGTGTAACGAAATTAATTAAACGAAGTTAGGCAACAACACAGCAAGTAACTTGAGTTCTTCCTTCAGACCTCGAAACTTGGGTGGGATCTTCAAATGCTTCTTTCACAGTGAGAATAACAAAAACACACAGCCGCTACCCTATAAACCTGAATGGCCAAACAAGAAAAATATAAGGTAAACGACAACGCATGTTTAAACCAGTGCAGCTTAAGAAAATTCGTGTTTTCAATTCGGCAGCTATCGCATTCCAAGGGTACCACGAAATCCTTCCTCGCTATCTCTCCCGTCTTCCCCTCTTCACGTCTCGAACCGAAAAGGAGGAAGAAAATTGCGTCTTGAGAACGCTCGCCGCGCATGTGTCACGAGACACTTGCATCCTCACGCTCCTCCGGCAAGACTCCCTCCGAGCAATAACACACTTTTTGCTAATCTTTTTTTTTTTTCACATCCTCTATTTTAATAATGTTTTCGAGCAGTATAATGTTTGCCAAGCAGGGTGAAATCTAATAGAAACCTGGACGTTGTTTTACGTGGTTTGTTTTGGAAATGACTGCAGATTCCTATAATCTGTGGTATTTTTGCAATGTATGGGTTTGATTAGAGTGAGTTGGTTAAAATTAAAAGTGTATTTGAGATCTAACATTTGAGAGAAAAGGACATTTTGGTCGTCATTTACTTTAATTGATTCTTGTGTTCGTAGCTTCTTTTTTCTAGGTTGCGTGGGTTTCGCCGATGTAATGTTTGTTACAATCTTTGCATTTCGTTTCTTTCAAAAATAGGAATTTCTGGCCGCAGTTTGAAAGTTGCCTCAAATCGTCTTCAGACAACGGCTCAATATGCATCAAGTTGGATTTGGTCAAAAGCGAGAATGAAATACTCGTGGAACCACCATTTCCGTTTGATTACTTAAGAAACGGTTACTGTAAACGCGTAATAACATCGACGGCCGAAAGTAAACGCATTTTTTTGTTAAATCACAAACTGCACACTAAAAATGAAGATGAACGTCCAATATTGTTTCAGCTCTGAATTGATCAGGCATATATATATATATACATATATATATATTTTTTTTAATACCCTGTCCTCTGACAAAAGCTGCTTATTAGCGCCAGGCGTGGCAGTACCGCCTTCTGCTACCGAAATTGTGTCATCACCTCTAGTTGGCGGCTGATGAGGGCAGGGTATCGCATGTGAATGATGAAAAAAAGTGCAGTAGAAAATATGCCTTCGAGAGAAGTGGTTACGTATATTGAAATGTGGGTCTTACGTATACTTCTTAAATAAAGCCGTTAAAGATGACGTGGCTTATAAAATTGAATAGCTGTAATAACGTAAAGGAAACGATGAAAATAATTATATATATATATATATATGTCTTCACACAAATGAAAAACTGATGAATCGAGCAATCCAGTAGCCGTTAGCTCATATATGACGATGGTCTGTGGTAAGATATCCGACTGGTGTAAAGTCAGCCGGGTTTCGATCCCAGCTTGAAGCATCTCTTGTGTCTAGCTATACTTAAGAGTTGTGATACAACGAAAGAGTCTGTCTATATATTTAGACACGGTGATCTAAGTTCAAAACCTGGACGAAACTGTTTAAGTGTCGCATAGCCTTAACACCTTTGGGAACGGTATGAATCCAATTATTCACTCTCCCGCTATGAATAAGTAGTTGGGACGAATAAGTAGTTGGGTTTTAACCGGTCTAGGAGGAGGAAAAGTCTGAATTCAAACCTGTTAAAATCCGCTTAGAATTGACCTTTTGCCGCTTTCTGCTCGTGCAGAGGTTGATTTGGTTTCTTTTGTTTAATGGCATATCAACCTTTGTAGGTTATTTTATGCCAAAGCCATTCTCCTAGAACACTAGTGGTACTATTTAACCCGTAGCTGGGAGGATAAGGGGGTTGATACCTTTCCCAAAGGCATTTGCCCGAAAGTGAACATAATAGCGCGACTGGAATTCGAACTCACTTACAATGATTCTGCAGTCCATCACTTTAACCATTACACCACGAGGACACACCCAGCTCGTGCAGAGGGGTAGATAAATAAATATATATACTTATAATATAGAATTTTCTGTAAGGCTGTTCTTATTTTTGGACAACTACGAATTCATATTTTTGCCTATTGAGTTACAGTTCTCTAGAGTTCAATAACAAATAATACCTAACAATATCCGTTTTGATCGTAAGATCTTCCATTAGAAATAATAACACGCTAGTATCTTTGGTTTAAAGGAAAATTAAATCTTTATTTTTAAAAAATCGAAAGTTGTGTATTTATTGGTGATATCGATTCCCCAAAACCCCAGGATTTGAAGACATGAACTTGTTAACTCGATAAAAAATGAAATGCTGAACAAAAGAATATTTTTTTATTTCATAGTAGAATAATTTCAAAACCTGTGTGACATCCCCGGCGAGACACGGGAAACGTTGGATGACTTGACCAATAAATAGATTTTTAAAAGTTTTCGACTATTTGAAAAAGACTCTGCATTTGGATAGTTGTATTTTTGCGTGTATGTGTACACGTGTGTATTTGTGTGTATAAGTACGCGTGTGTATTTGTGTGTATGTGTACACGTATGTATTTTTGTGTGTATGTACACGTGTGTATTTGTGTGTGTATGTATACGTATGTATTTGTGTGTATGCGTATACGTATGTATTATTGTGTGTATGTGTACACGTATGTATTTTTGTGTGTATGTACACGTGTGTATTTGTGTGTATGCGTATACGTATGTATTATTGTGTATTTGTAGTGTATATGTAAACGTATGTAAACGTGTATATATTTTTGTGTATGTATACACTTGTGTCTTTTTGTGTGTATGTGTACACGTATGTATTTGTGTGTATATGTCCTGGTGTGTATTTTTGTGTGTATGTATACACATATGTATTTGTATGCATGTATGTGCGTATGTATTTGTGTATGTATATAGGAGTTTGCATTTGTGTTTATGTGTACACGTGTATATTTGTGTGTGTATGTATGCGTGTGTATTTGCGTGTATGTGTACACGTGTGAATTTTTGTATGTATGTGTATACGTATGTCATTGTGTGTATGTGTACATGTGTTAATTTGTGTGTGTATGTGTAAACGTATGTATTTGTATGTGTACGTATGCGTATGTATTTGTGTGTATATGTACACGTATACACGTGTTTTTTTTTGTATGTATTTGTGCCTGTCTGTGTGCATGTGTGTATTTTTGTGTGTGTACACGTATGTATTTGTGTGTATGTGTACACGTATGTATTTTTGTGTCTACGTATACATGAGTGTATTTATGTATGTATGTATGCATATGTATTTGTATGTATGTATACGCGTGTGTATTTGTGTGTGTATGTGTGTACACTTATGTATGTGTACACGAGTGTATTTGTGTGTAGGCGTACACGTATGTATTTTTGTGTCTATGTGTGTATTTGTATGTATTTGTGTGTGTATGGATTCGTATTTTTGTGTCTATATGCACATGTGTGTATTTGTGTGTGTATGTATACGTATGTATTTGTATGTATGTGTACACGTGTGCATGTGTACACATGTGTATTTTTGTGTGTATGTGTACACGTATGTATTTGTGTGTGTTTGTATGCATATATATTTGTGCGTATGTGTATACGCGTACACGTACAAACGTATGTGTATACGCATTCACGTACACACATGCGTCTATGTGTACACGTATGTATTTTTGCGTGTGTATTTGCATGTATGTGTATACCATATGTTCATACGAGTGTATGTGTACACCATGTGTACATATGAGTGTTTTGTGTGTATGTGTACACGTATGTGTACACGTATGTATTTGTGTGTGTATGTATTCGTGTGTATTTGTGTGTATGTATACAGTTGTGTGTTTTTGTATGTGAACACGTGTATATTGGTGTGTATGTGTACACGTATGTTTGTGTACCCTTGTGCATTTTTGTGTATGTATAAACGTGTGTATTTTTGTGTGTATGTGTATATGTGTATGTATTTGTGTGTATGTGTACACGTATATGTTTTTGTGTGTATGTGTAAACTTGTGCATTTGTGTATTTGTGTACACGTGTTTTTTGTGTATGTGTACACGTATGTATGTGTATACGTATGTATTTATGTGTATGTTTACACGTGCGTATTTGTGTGTATGTGTATACGAGTGTATGTATACATGTATGTATTTGTGTGTATGTGTGTATACGTGTGTTTTTTTTTGTATGTGCATTGGTATGGATTTCTGTGTGTATGTGTACACGTTTGAATTTTTGTCTGTATGTGTATACGTGTGTATGTGTATACGTATGTATTTGTGCATATCTGTGTATGTATGTATTTGTGTATATGCGTGTTTTTAGTGTATGTGTACACGTGTGTATCTTTGTGTGTATGTGTATACGTGTATGTGTATTTGTGTTTTCTTAGTGTATGTATACACATTTTGTGTACACACGTATATATATGTGTATTTTTGTATGTATGTGTACAAGTGTATGTGTTTTCGTGTGTATTTATGTGTATGTATACACGTGTGTATGTATACAAGTATGTATTTGTGTATTTTATGTACAAGTATGTATTTATGTATTTTAGTGCATATGTGTACACGTGTGTATGTGTTTACATGTGTATTTTGTAATTATGTGTACACATTGTGTGTATACGTATGTGTATGTGTACACATTCTGTGTACATACGTATATATTTTTGCCTGTATGTGTACACGTGTGTATGTGTACACGTGTGTTTTTGTGTGTATGTGCATACGTGTGTATTTGTGTGTGTATGTGTATTTTTGTGTATACGTACACGTGTTTTTTGTGTATCTGTCACGTATGTTTTTGTGTACGTATACATGTTTTTATTGTATGTATACATGTATGTATTTTAGTATGTGTACACGTGGGTATGTGTATACGTATGTATTTATGTGTATGTGTACACGTGTATGTATACACGTGTGTGCGCATAGACGTATGTGTATGTGTACACGTGTGTATGTGTACACATGTGTGTAAGTGTATACATTGTGGGTATGTGTACACGCATACATATGTATATTGCTGTATGTATGTGCACACGTGTGCATGTGTACACGTTTGTATATGTGTGTATGTGCATATGTGTACATTTTTGTGTGTATGTGTACACGTGTGTATATGTGTACACGTGTATGTGTACACGTATGTATGTGTGTGTATATGTACACGTGTGTATTTCTGTGATTATGTATGCGTGCGTATTTGTGTGTATGTGTACATGTGTGTATTTGTGCATGTATGTGTACACGTATATGTGTGCATGCATGCGTGTGTATTTGTGTGTATGTGTGCAACACGTATTTGTGTATGTGTGTGTGTATAAGTGTATATTTGTGTGTATGTGTATACGTGTGTATTTTTGTAAGTGTATACGTATGTATACGTGTGCATGTGTAAACGTATGCATTTGTGTGTATGTGTACACGTGTGTAAATTTTCTGTATGTGTACACGTGCACACACGTATGTATTTTTGTGTAAGTGTACACGTATGTATGCGTGTGTATTTATGTGTGTATTTTTGTATGTATACACGTATATATGTGTGTGTATATGTGTGTATGTATACATGTATATATTTTTGTCTGTGTATACATGTGTATTTGTGTGTATGTGTATACGTGTGTATTTTTGTATGTGTATACGTGTGTATACGTGTGCATGTATAAACGTATGCATTTGTATGTATGTGTATACGTATGTATTTTTTCTGTACGTGTACATGTGCACACACGTGTGTATTTTTGTGTATGTGTACACGTATGTATTTGTGTGTATATGTACACGTGTGTATTTCTGTGATTATGTATGCGTGCGTATTTGTGTGTATGTGTATACGTGTGTATTTGTGTGTGTATGCATGCGTATGTATTTGTTTGTATGTGTGCACGCGCGTATTTGTGTATTTGTGTGTATTTGTGTGTATGTGTATACGTATGTATTTCTGTGTTTATGAATGCGTGCGTATTTGCTTGTATGTGTACACGTATATATGTGTATACGTGTGTATTTCTGTGTATGTGTACACGTATGTATTTTGTATGTATGTGTACACATTTTGTTTACACACGTATACATGTGTTTTTTTGTATGTATGTGTACACGTGTGTATGTGTTTTCGTGTGTATTTATGTGTATGTGTACACGTGTGTATGTGCATACTGTGTATTTATATGTATGTGTACACGAGTATATGTGTACAAATAGGTATTTGTGTATATGTGTACACGCATGTATTTTAGTGTGTATGTGTACACGTATGTATTTCTGTGTTTATGTATGTGTGCGTATTTGCGTGTATGTGTACACGTATATATGTATATACGTGTGTATTTCTGTGTATGTGTACACGTATATATATGTATACATGTGTATTTGTGTGTATACGTGTGTATTTGTACACGTGTGTATGTTTACACGTGTGTATTTAAGTGTATGTGTACACTTATGTATGTGTATTCGTTTGTATTTTTGTGTATGTGTATACACGTGTGTATATTCGTGTGTATGTATACACGTATGTATTTGTGTGTATGTGTACACGTATGTATTTTGTATGCATATATGCGCGTATGTATTTTGTTTGTATCTGTACACGTGTGTATTTGTGTGTATGTGTGCACGTGCGTATTTGTGTGTGTATGTGTGCACGTGTGTGAATTTGCGTGTGTCTGTGTCTCTGCGTGAGAGTAATTTAATAAACCACTCATAATTACTGTATGTGATTACTTTGCCGTGTGTATGCGCGCGCGCGCGTGTGTTTGTGTGTGTGTACATGTGTATGTGTGAACCTTTTGGTAAACTACTATTTATTACTGAATCTAAGTACTTATGTGTGTGTGTGTGTGTGTGTGTGTGTGTGTGTGTGTGTGTGTGTGTGTGTGTGTGTGTGTGTGTGTAAATCATATCGTGAACCATTCTTAATTACGGTATGTGAGTACTTTGTGCGCGTGCGTTTATGTATGTAAACCATTTGATTAACCTCTCGTAATAACAGTGTGTAATTACTTTGTGTGTGTGTCTGTGCGTGTGCGTGTATGCGCGCGAGTGTGTATGTGTTTTTCTTCTAATTACAGATGTCGATGATGATGATGATGATGATGATGATGATGATGATGATGATGTGATGGTGGCTGTGGCTTTGAAAATGTGTGGGATCATTTTGTTCAGTTTGTGAATAAGCGCTGCTTCTTGAGTTTGTTTCCTTTCTTTAATCTCTTGTTAAACTGTCGACAGTATACGAAAACAAACAATGGAGGGAAATAAAATTAGAAAATAATTAGAAGAGAAGGAGAAAAAAAACATCAGAAAGAAAGAAAGATAGGAAGAAAGAAAGAAAGAAAGAAAGAAAGAAAGAAAAAACGAATCTGAATTTGATATCAAAAAGCTGGAATCGTCTACGTAATTCTAAAACAAATTAAATTACGTGTATGTTTCCTTTTCTAATCTTCGTCAAACGATTAAACGTGCGCATGCGCGTATATGGGCTTACCTATTTACTTAAATACGAAACTTTAAAAGTAGTAAGCGCATGCGTGTTTCTGTAATTGCGAAATTTATACTGTCAATGTCCACAAAATCAAGAATGAATTTAAAGCTCGAAATAAGTGTTTCCTCGTTCCTTATTTTCATTTACTAAAAAATGAAATTTTAAAACATACATAAAATCTTAATATGCATAAATAATAATAGTAATAATAATAATAATTTGAGATACAAACGGATCGCCTATTCTCGGGCCAGACGACCAGACTTAGTGATAGTCACAAAAAAAGGGAACTTACTGAATAGTGACTTTGCCGTCCCAGCAGATCACAGAGTGAAAATAAAAGAAATCGAAAAGAGAGATACGTTCCTAGACCTTGCCGGAGAACTAAGAAAAAGTATGGAATATGAAGTTGACGGTGATACCAATTGTAGTTGGTGCAGCCGGAACAATCCCCAAAGGATTGGTCAAAGGATAAGGAAGACTTAGAAATTAGAGGACAAGTAGAGACCATCTAGACTACAGCATTATTATTATTGGCCCGAATACTGAGAAGAGTTCGGGAGACTTGTCGCTCAAAATCTCGTGAGAACCCATTCGCTAATGCTGGTATGGTAAACTCTCATCGGAGCAAATAATAATGATAATAATCGTCTCTGTTCCATTCGGTAGTAAGTAAAGTTGGCGACCGTGGTCGAGGGCGACCAGAAGGCTGTCTTTTCAATAGCTACAACACCGAGGTGTAGGGGAGGGCGCTACTTCTTTCCTTGGATTGCTCCACTTTACCCTTGATACGCACCTTATATTGCTGAGTGTTAAGCAAGTGGTTATCAAGTATCCATTTTTAAAGTTTTTGATATGACGCAACTTGGAATTGAACCCAGGTCTCCCGGACCATTGGCGAACATTCTACCCACTAAAACAATGAGAAGAGGGAGTGACACTATTAATCTGTTAGATTTCCATATATATTTCAAACACTTTTTATAACAACTATTATAGACAGTAGTAGCTATTACAAACCACTTTCCGGGGGTGTCTTCGTGGTGTAATGGTTAAAGCGATGGACTGCGGAATCGTAGTACGCGAGTTCGAACTCCAGTCGCGCTATTACGTTCATTTTCGGGCAAATACCCTTGGGAAAGGTATGAACCCCCTTATCCTCCCAGCTATGGGTTAAATAGTACCACTACTGCTCTTCTAGGAGAATAGATTTGGCATTAAATAACCTACAAAGCTTGATATGCCATTAAACAAAGAAAGAAACCACTTTCAATGAGGTAGGGTTTAAATTTTAAAACCCTTTTTAACATTCGAGACTTTTGTGAGTGCAACATTGATAGATATTGAAAGACAAAGAGATTACAAAAGAAAAGCCTGGTTTACATAACAAAGAATTTGAAAATAAAGTTTATAGATCAGTAGATTTAATAAAGATAGCTCCCAAAAAGTTCCATTACGATTGTAATTTACTCAAAAATTCAAAATTCCTTAAACTCTAATCTTAGATTTTACATCTGTCTGATAGAATAAAACGGGAATTCTTACAACCTCTAGCTATGTCAGTGCTACTGTATGGCTGCACCATTTGGACACTAAAGAAACACTCGGAGTAAGAGCTAGGTGGGAACTACATAAGGAGGCTGCGTGTTGTTTTGAACAAATCCTGAAAGCATCACTTGACAAAACAACAGCTGTACTGCCACTTACCTCCCATCTTTCAAACCATCCAAGTTAGACGAACAAGATATGCTGAACACTGGTGAACACATAAGAGACGTTCTAATATGGACTCCTACTCAAGACACTTTAGTGTTGGACGACCAACAAAAATTTACATTTATCAATTCTGTTCGGATATTGGGTACCGTCAAGAGGATTTACCAAGAGCGATGGCCGATAGGGACGGATAGTGATGAGTGTTAAAAGAATCAGTGTTTATCCTATTTACCAACCCCTCCGCTCGGGCAGAAGAATCAGTGTTTATGGTGATTTAATCATTTATTTATTTTCAAAAAGTTTTAATAGAAACAAGTGTAACAGAAATCTATTTTCATATGTTTCATCATAGATGTAATTGGGCACTTTCACTGCAGATACAGAAAGCTTGTGAAACTTTGCTTTTTTTTTCTTACTTTAAGAATACTACATTTAGATGAAGATTGGTACAGTAAATTGATGTTCAGATGAGTGACGTGTATTTCTAAGAGTTTAATGTATTTTTGATTTTTAATTGTATCGTGAAGCTCTTAAGGGAGATTTCCCAGTCGGCTGGAGCTGTAGAATACACCGACTGCTTCTCTGCAGAGGGGTAAGACCCCCACCAACGTATGTCCTGGATATGACACTAAACAATCTGATGGTGAGGTTCCAGTAATGTTGGTGCTTTGGGGAATGCGGAGTACCCCTTTATTGCCATCGCTCCCAGGTCCACTCTGGCCCGGAGTGGCACCTGATATGGGTCGTATGTATGGGTTAAATAGAACTAAACCGTGCTTCTTTTACTATACTGATTTTTGCATTTAAACTGCATATTTATGCTAAACTGAATTGTTTGATTTAACTGAATAGCTTGTAATAGAAATGTTTTTGACTATTAAACCGTACTTACATTTAAACTGCGTGCTCATGCTAAACTGAATTATTTGAAATAGAACTTTCTTGGCATTGAAACTGTATTTACACTAAACTGAATTGTTTGACATAGAACTGTTTTGACATTTAACTGTGTGTAAGCAAAATCTGTACTTATACTTAGCTGAATTAGAACTGCTTGACTAAACTGAAAAGCTCGAAATTGAAATGTTTTTCACGATTAAACTGTGCTTACATTAAAACTGCGTGCTTATGCTTAACTGAATTATTTGAAATTGAACTGTTTTTTGCATTGAAACTGTATTTACGCTCACCTGAATTGTTATATATAACTGCTTGAATAAACAGAATAGCTTGAAATAGAAATGCTTTTGACTATGTACTCCTGCCAAACAGAATTGTTTTAAATAGAACTGATTATTTACATAAATATGGATTTGGCGTTAAATAACCTACAAAGGTTGACATGCCATAAAACCAAACCAAGCCGAATCATAAATAGATCAATAGATACACAGATACAAAACTGATAGGAGATATAGGAATGTACGTGGGGCCTTCAATAAGTTTCCAGACTTTGTTTGTACAGGCATTTAAAATTGTTGTAGACTCATGAAAATTCAGTATGTTATTGCTATACATCTTATAAGATGACTGGACAATTTTTATGATTTCAGCTTCAAATGAACAGCTACAGCAGCAATTCGAATACACCCTACTAAAACCTGATTGTCACAGCTGGTGAATTTCAAAAATGCAATCTGGACGTCAGGACACTTTAGAAGAACGCTATGCAATAAAATTCTGTTTTAAACTTGGAAAAAATACCGCCAGAGAAACGTATGGAATGCTTCAGACTGCTTTTGGAGCATCTAGCATGAATCGAGCATGAGTTTTTGAGTGGCATAAGAGATTCAAGGAAGGCAGGGAGTCTGTGAGGGAGGATGAGAGGTGTGGGAGGAGTAAGGAAGTCAATACACCAGAGTTGATTGGCCAAAGATGTATAGCAATAACATAGTGAATTTTCAAGCGTCTACGACAATTTTAAATTCCTATACAAAAAAAGTCTGGAAACTTATTGAAGGCACCACGTATATCGAATATGGCACTTGTAACTAATCAAAATCCTTGCGTCTCTTAGTGATCAAGTTTTGTATTTTCATTGGTCATCATTTGAGTATTATATTATTGTTTCTCTTCTAAGAACTCGGTTAATGATTTAATAAGAAGCAGGGTTCCAAGGTGTGTCGGTCATTAAAGTATTAAATGCTAATTCATGCCAATAATCACAAGTCAAAAGCCATTCAGACAGCCATTAAAGTTAACTCAAGCATTGCAACAACTTAATGGGCCGGAACAATCTTAAAATTTATATGAATAGATACAGAAAAGGTACAATATCAAATATTCTTTGATATAGAAAAAAAATGGATACATATGTCTTTTTTCTTTACTATGTAATATATAACTACATACCGGATAAACATTCATTAAATAAGTAGTTGTCTCCCTTTAGTCGAGGGCGACCAGAAGGCTCCCTTTTCAATAGCTACTACACCGAAGGGCGCTACTCCTTTCTCAGGATTGCTCCACTTTACCCTTGATACGTACCATTTTATTATTTCAAGGAGGACATTGTAAAATCAAAATGGATATTATCAGGTATTACAGTATCGCGTATAAATAAGTACACACACCCGCCAAATTGCTATAAAAGGCTTATATTCTTCTAAAAGAAAAATATCGGAATTTGATTATTTCCTCTGTAACATTGGGCGTTCTTTTGTAATTGTTACCGTTGTAGGAAATGGACACGGTGACCCGAGTTCAAATCCTGAACGTGACTGTTTACATTGCGCTAATATCCTTGGGAAAGGTATTCATCCAACTATTCTCCCTCCAGCTATGGGTAAATAGTAGGGCAGACTAAGCTCTTTAATCTTGGTATGGCAACCAATCTATGAGAAGGAAAACTAATTCCCTCGGGAAAGGTATGCATCCAACTATTCTTCTAGCTATGGGTAAATAGTAGGGCAGACTGGACTTTACAAGCTTGATGGGCAACCAGTCTTTGGGAAGGAAAACTCTGAAATTGAAATTGACCTCGAGTCCCATCCTGTATGTGATGAGGGGTAGGTAAATATATTTAGTACCATCAAAACGGATATTATTAGAGATTATTTATTATCAAACTATATGACCTTGAAACTTTCTAAATCCAAAACTGAATATGTAACAGTCAAAAAATAAGTACACCTCTCGTATATATATATTAATGCAATTTTATTTTTGGAAACAAAGACAGCGTAATTCTATGGCAATAAATAATATCTAATGATAGCTGTTTTGATTGAATAATGTTCCCAAATTTGAAGAGATATCTGTGGTGATACTGTATATCTTTTGTTTAAATCTTCTATTCTTTGTCGACCTGTCGGTGAGACCAAGAATATGTTGACTGTCCCCCTTACTTAGGGGTAAGAACCCCCTTCAAAAGCGGGGTTTCCTGGGTATGACACTAAACTGCATCGAATGATAAATGTCCAGTAATGGAAACTCGAGGAGTGTCGAATACTCTTTCAGTACCATTACTTTGAGGTCCACTGTAAAATAAATTGGTTGTATCTGTTAGGGTCCCGTCGATGGGTCAAATAAATTTGTTATTAATCGGATTCCATAGAACGTATGCATTAACAAAAACAAAAAAAAAAAACATTCCCAACTTTAAATTGAAACTTCTACTAAACCTACAGAAATTGACCCAGTCGGCTTGGGTTGCAGAATACACCGACTGCATCCCTGCAGAGCGTTAAGACTTCACAGCGAATGTCCTGGATATGACACTAAACGATCTAATTCTGGAGCTTTGGGAAATACGGAGTACCTCTTAATTGCTACCGCTCCCATATCCACTCTGGCCCAGATGGGTAACACCTGATAAGGTCCTATCTATGGGTCAAATACAACTGTTTGACAATTAACCTCTGTACTTATGCTAACCTGAGTTGTTTGGGATAGAATTGTTTTTACATTTAACCGTGGGAACAAAAATCTGTGTTCTTATGCTAAACTGAATTGTTTGAAATAAAACTGTTTTTATATTCAACTGTGCGAAAACAAATGGCTGATGTTTAATTGAATTGTTAGTGATACATTGTAATACTAGGACCTATTCAACTTGGTTGACATGCAAAACTGAATTGTTTGGAATTTAACAGTTTAGTCCTTTAATTGTGTTTTCGTATTAGACTGAAATAAACGAAACTGTTTACCAGCGTGAAAAAATAAGGTCAGACTCATCTTAAAATATTAATCCTATATATATATATATATATATATATATATATATATAAGATTTGGCATTATATTGATCTACAATGGTTGATATGTCATAAAACCCAACCAAACCAAATCCTATATATCGAATATATATGTATAAAAAGATTTGGCATTATATAACCTACAATGGTTGATATGCCAAACTAAACCAAACCAAACAAAACTACAGAAATATATTATGATATATCATTATATATATTATATATTACACATTCAATAACAGATATTTGAGTTATAATCAGAATCTTCATTACAAAAAAATACATTACAAAAATGCAATTCATATATTTGTATGTGATCAGTTTTCTATATACATATCGAAAAACCTATGGACTACAAATTATCGTCTAACACACACACACCCACACGCACACACACACACACACAGAGGCATGTATACACACAAAGAAATGCATACACACACATGTGCCTGCACACACATGCACATAAAAATACACATATATATATGTATATAATTTAAAATCGTTCGTATTCAATCAGAACGTAGGCAAAAGAAAAAATTTTCGGAAACAACAACACAAAAAGTGGGAATATGAAAGTACAATGAACGCGATTCTCTAACCACTAGATATAAAATGATCCCTAGACAAGTTGATATGCCGTTGAAATGAATCAATCATTTTATATCTCGTTCCTCAATATTTAGCTGAAGTAGCCATCTATGTTGGATCCACACTTTGATTACAACTGATTATTTCATAATTTCTCTTGTCAATTAAAAATTGTGCGTGTCTTGGCGATGACACTAGACTGCATCTGATGGTGTGGCTTCAGTTTTTGAGTGTAGGATATGTGAAGTGCCCCCTCATTAACAGTACTCTCAATTCCACTCAGATCCAGAATGAAAGTACCTGTAAGGGTTAAATAGAACTGTTCAATCATTTACTCGGGATTATTATTAATAGTTCTTTTAAACCATAAAGCTGCGTGCAAATTGTTTGTATAAGAGAGGAATCGAATTGCTAATATTAAATATGAATACTTGAACCCATTTAACTGTGTGCAAACAAATAATTAGTACTAAATATAATTATTAGTGATAGATGGAAATACTTGAAACCATTTAACCATTAAAAATAAGTTTACCTAAAAACTATTCACTTACAAATAATATATACATATATATATGCATATGAACATGATTAGGCATTAGATAACACACAAGGGTTGATATGCCATAAACTACAACCAAACTAAACCTGAAATAATTTAACTGTGTACAAACGAATGATTAATACGGAATAACAATACCTGTAAGCATTTAACTGTGTGCAAACAAATGAGGTTTGGCTCGTTTAAAATAATGGTATCTACAAACTATTCGCATACAAATTATATATATATATATATATATATATATATGGTTAGAAGCTTTGGCTTGGCGTTTGAGTCAACCGGGTTTCGATCCCAGCTACGGGAAGATACTGTCTAGCCACACTGATGAGTTCTGATAGAACGAAACAGATCTGTCTGTGGATGACTATTGTGATATATATATATATATTAGCTCAGGTAACTCTATTGGTGATTTTTTTCTTTTAGCCAGAAATTGCGGTGTTGGTTGATTATTTACAAGTAGTACGGATGTTTTTAGTCTTTTCTTTTTTTATTAGATTTTTTTCCAGATATCCGTTTGTGCAATATTTTTTAATTTACAAATTGTATCATATCCTTTTTTGTTGCCAGAGCTATAGAAATATTTATACCATGAAAATAATGTATATATATATATATATATATATATAATTACAGTTGGCGATCATAGTCGAGGGTGACCCGAAGGCTCTCTCTTCATTAGCTATTACACTGAGGTACTCCTTTTCCTGGATTGCTCCACTTTACCCTTGATCCGTACCTTATAATGTTGAGTGTTAAGTATGGTGGCATCAAGTACTATTTTTGAGTCTTTGGTATAACTCGACCTGGGATTGAACTCCGGTCTACCGAGCAATTGACGAAACTAAGAACAAACAACTGAGGATAATTATTTTTATGCAAGTAGGACCCGTGGATGTTTCCCCAAACGAAAGCATCAAGAGCAGCTATTTATAGAAAAAAAGGATAATTTGCAATTTTATCACATATAACTTTTATTGATGCCTTTGCTGGAAGTAATACAAAAATATACAATAACAGTTTATAGAAAACGTAGAGTGAGAATATGTGGTATAGCCGTGATACAACTATACGTATATACATATATATGAGGAAACATAATCAACAATTATGATGAACGAACACACTTCTTTAGAAAAATATACCTCTCACACTTTATGCGAAAGAGTTGCGAAAGGGTTGTGTGTGAGAGGTGAGTTGGAAACCGAACAGACTGCAACATATTGACCCCAACTTCCTCTGTCTTTAGCAGCACTTCTTTCTCATTCTGCTGGGCTGCTCAACCGGGGGTCCGGAAGGCCCAAGCCCTCTGCTGGGAGCTGGTTCTCACTGTTTCGAACTGCAACTCGAACTTCAACTGCAACTGACTCCAACTAACTCAAGCCGTCTGTATCACCCGGTTATATAATTATTTGACATCTACCTGCTTCTTGTGGGCGCCGCAATTGCACTGAATTCAACTCGTCAAGGTGATACCAAGATATCTTCGACCAGATGCACCTATTTCTTGGTTGACGGCTGATTCGAAGGTCAATATGTTACAAATAGTTGGACCCTTACCTTTCCCAAGGGTGGGCGCCTCTGGTGGTGTAATGGTTAACAAGCTAGACTAGCAAACCTACACGGGTTATACCCTTGGGAAAGGTAGTAATTTACTAAGCTTTATATAATTTACTAAGCACTGTATAAAATGCAAACAGCCTTATTTAGAATTTGAACTCGGGTCACCGTGTCCATTTCCTACGACGATAACCATTACACCACAAGTGGTCAGTAGAAGAAACTCGCACTTGTTTGCGTGGAGGGGTGTAAAAGAATATCTCACTTGGCTGCCGGAAGGAAATGAAGAAAATACCTCATTTAGTCGAGGGGCGTGAAGAATATCCCAGTTGGCCACAGAGAAATGTAGAAAATATCTCACTTGGTCGAGGGGTGTGGAAGAATACCCCATTTAGCTGCGGGGAGTCAAGAAGAATATCTCAGTTAGTCGAAAGGTAGGTTGAAGAATATCCTACTTGGCTGGGGGGAGGACGTGAGCATGATATGTGAACAAACGGACGAACGAACGAACAGACAAGTAGAAAAAATAGAGGGATCAATTATATATTCTGCTTAT
Source organism: Sepioteuthis lessoniana (assembly GCA_963585895.1). Classification (NCBI taxonomy): domain Eukaryota; kingdom Metazoa; phylum Mollusca; class Cephalopoda; order Myopsida; family Loliginidae; genus Sepioteuthis; species Sepioteuthis lessoniana. The sequence continues at coordinate 9,439,724 of OY757926.1, forward strand.
TTCATATCTAATCATCGAACAAGGTTAATTTTGTCTTCTGGTGGATTTCACGAAGCTTTGTTGAAAAATATGTTTTTAAATGTGAGTGACACGATTTAAATATTTTTGTCTTAAAAAACACATGGATTAATTAATATCAATTACTTTACATTTTCAGTTTGAAGAACCACTTATGCCCTTAATTGGCAATCTTTAATTAAATATGAATAATTATTTCAATTAAGCAAAAAACGTACTAATTCGCCAATGGCCCGGGACACTGGGGTTCAATCTCAGGTTGAGTCATACCAAAGACTAAAAAAATGGTACTTGATACCTCCTTGCTTAACACTCAGCAATATAAGGTACGTTTCAAGGTTAAAGTGGAGCAATCCAGGGAAATTAGTTGTGCCCTCCCCTACACCTTGGTGTAGTAGCTATTGAAAAGGCAGCTTTCTGGTAGCCCTCGACTACGGTCGCCAGCTTTACTTACTATTTATAGTCTGAGATTTGGTTTAGGTTTGTTTGATTTAACGATCAATCGACTCCTTACGGGTTATTTACAGCAGAAACTTGATTCACTTGTAAATGGTTAGTTCCAAATATTACTATCTAACATTGATAATTCTATCAAATAATAATCATTTGTTTGCACGAAGTGAGATAGTTTCAAGTATTCTAACCCAGCAATATTCACCATGGCGTAATGTCAAAAGTTCTGAACAGCGACCTCAAAGTAAATGAGTTCGAGCTCAAGACACCGCGCAATCACGTTCACTTTCGGACTAATACCCTCGGGAAAGACATGAGCCCTTTTGTCCCCCCAGCTATAGCTTAAATAATCACTGCTTTTTTTCGACAAGGATGGCTTTAGCTTTAAACAACCCGCAGAAGTTATTATGCCATTAAACAAAGGTAATTTACAAAGCTCTTTGCTTCGATGTGGCACAAGGCCGAATTAATGGGGTACCCAATGAGACTCGAACTCACTCGTGTAGGCTCACTAGTCTAGCTTGCTAACTGTTACACCACCAGAGGTGCCCATGCCATTAAACAAAGAAACTAAAGCAATTCTATCTAGCATTAATAATTCCATTTATCAAGTATTCCTCTCAAATATAAATAATTTGCATAAGGCCGAATGATTTCAAATATTTAATAATAATCATAATTATACTTCGTAAATGAACAGTTATATTTAACCCAAACAGGTACTACCATTTCGTCTTGAATTAGGACTGGGAAGTGAATTCGCATTGACTACTGCTGATAACCAAATAAGATTGTGTAGCAGCATGCTATTTTATAATCTTTTTTCTCTAATCGAACCATTGGTCAAATGAGTAGAGTGTTCGCCAATAGTCCGGGAGACTGTGGTTCAAACCCAGGTCGATTGCCCAGTCGGCTGGGGCTGTAGAATACACCGACTGCTTCTCTGCAGAGGGGTAAGACACCCCCCCTAACGAGTGTCCTAGATATGACACTAAACAATCTGATGGTGAGGTTCCAGCAGTGCTGGAGCTTTGGGGAATGTGGAGTACCCCTTCATTACCATAGCTCCTAGGTCCACTCTGGCCCGGAGTGGTAGCACCTGATAGGGCCCTATCTATGGGTTAAATAGAACTAACAGCCTACTTATGCTAAAATGAATTGTTTGAGTAAACTGAATAGAAATGATTTTGACAATTAAACCGTACTTACATTTAAACTTAACTGAATTATTTCAAATAGAACTGTTTTAACAGTAAAACTGTATTTACACTTAACTGAATTATTACATATAACTGCTTGAATAGTTTGAAATGGAAATGTTTTTGACAATTAAACTGTACTTGTGCTAAACTGAATTGTTTTAAATAGAACAGATTATTTACATAAAAATGGATTTGGCATTAAATAACCTACAATGGTTGATATGCCATAAAACTCAACCCAACCAACCAATCAAACCCAGGTCGAATCATTACAAAGACTAAAAAAATGGTACTTGATGCTGCCTTGCTTAGCATTCTGCATTATCAGGTGAGGATCAAGGGTAAGGTAGAGCAATCCTGGGAATGGAGAAGCGCCCTCCCCTACACTTCGGTGTAGTAGTTATTGAAAAGGGAACCTTCGGGTCACCCTTGACTAAAGTGTATACTACGTGTGAAACTAAACTCTATCCGGTGGTAAAGCTGCTGTTCTAGGAGGTGTCCTCGTGGTGTAATGGTTAAAGCGATGGACTGCGGAATCGTAGTACGCGAGTTCGAACTCCAGTCGCGCTATTACGTTCTCTTTCAGGCAAATACCCTTGGGAAAGGTATGAACCCCCTTATCCTCCCAGCTACTGGTTAAATAGTACCACTACTGTTCTTCTAGGAGAATAGCTTTGGTATTAAATAACCTACAAAGGTTGATATGCCATTAAACAAAGAAGCCAAACCAGCCACCGTTCTAGAGTTTTACGGAGTGTAGCCTCACACGTTTTTTGCCATTACTGAAAAGTCTAGTCTCACGCGGAGAGGTATTGCCTCTTAGGGTTCCACCTATGAGTCAGATCTATCTGCCCTGTTGTATCCCCAAATAGGGGTAAGACGCCGCAAAGAAACAGATGTCTTGGGTATGACATTAAACTGGATATGATGGTGAGGCTTCAGTTCTCTTTATTACCATTACTCCCCGGTCCTCTCTGACCCAGAGTGCTAGTGCCTATTTGAATTCCACTTATGGGTCAAATAGATCTGTTTCAAAAAAATATAAAGGTACAATGAATGGAATTACTTGATCTCTTGGAGAAAAAAAACCCCGAGATGTCGTAAAACTCGTTACATGTAAGTAGGAAGTGTTTACTCGTTTAAAATGAACTTTATTAATACATAGGTCTTTAAAACACTGATATTACAATTTAACATGGAGTGTTTACCTGTTCAAAATATTTGTGAAAATAAATTTTTTCTATCGTATATTTTCTATCGTATATGATTAAACTGAATTCGGTAAAAAAAAAAATAACCCGACAAAGGTTGACGTGCCATATTCTCTAAAACAGAATATTATTGCATATCGTACTTCTAAAGTGTCCTGACGTCCAGATTGCATTTTTGAAATTCACCAGCTGTGACAATCAGGCTTTAGTAGGGTGTATTCGAATTGCTGCTGTAGCTGTTCATTTGAATCTGAAATCATAAAAATTGGTCAGTCATCTCATAAGATGTATAGCAATAACATACCGAATTTTCAAGAGTGTACGACAATTTTAAATGCCTGTAAAAAAAAGTCTGGAACCTTATTGAATGCACCACGCACATATATATATAACTTCTTCGAAGTTAGGCTTCCTGATGATCCGATAAGGTGAAACTTTGGTAGAAGATTTTCGACTCACGATTTAAGTTAATTTTATAATTGGCTCCACTTGTGTTGAGCACTTTAGTAATTGTAGTATTGCAGGATTCGCGGAGGGTTTTTTGGTTTTCTTTTGACCACTGACTGCGTATCCCTTGATTTTTTTCAAGGGGTCGGACGACGTTGGCCTTTTCTTTCTTTTTGACCCATAATTTTTTTCTTTTTCCCCTGGTTGGTGATTCGAGATATTTTTATCTCTTGTTCCTGGCAGGTTTTTTTGTGGTGGGGGGTACCGTTAATACTGGTAGATATTAGATTAGTAAATATATATATATAAATATATATATATACTAAGATAACCATTTCATATATATATATATATATATAGAAAGCGAGAAAGAGAGACATTGTCCAATGACATACATCCTGAACGATAAATATTGTTTATTCTTTTTGTCCAGTCTGTTGCTTTATATCACATTATTCTCGTCTATACTTATCTCGTTTAAAAATATTTTCCTTCCTCTTGAATGTTGCACTCCGCCTAGTCTTTGGTTGGCGGCAATTGCTAACAAAAAATTTACGATGTTAATGTCAGAATGCAAGCCCACTTAAACACAGATCAACTAAAAATGTAAAACAAGAAACTGACACGGCCTACATTAGCACTAAAAACGCTGCATCATGTTGTGCTGAATGACTCATGATGAATATGGAAGTGTTGCCCTTCTTTTCTTTTCTTTTTTTCTGACATCTTTAAGGACATATTTTCAGGGTCACTTACGTTAGTCATTCTATGAATCGAATCAAATAATTGTTTTGGTTTGTTCTGGTTTTATGGCATATCAATCATTGTAGGTTATTTAATAACAAATCCCTTTTATACGTATAAAAAGTTCTATTTCAAACAATTCAGTTTAGCATAAGTACACCGTTTAGTTCCATTTGACTCATAGATAGGACCCTATCAGATGCTACCACTCCCGGCCAGAGTGGACCTGGGAGCGATGTCAGTGAAAAAGTATTCCGCATTCCACAAAGCTCCGGCATTACTGGAGCCTCACCATCTGGTTGTTTAGTGCCGTATCCAGGACACTCGATGGAGGAGTCAGACCCCTCTGAAGAGAAGCAGACGGTGTATTCTACAGCACCAGCCGAGTGTGCCCTATTATATAATTCTTTAATGATAGGAAGATAAATAAATCGATTACAGGGTGTTCTAAAAAAATTAACAGTCTTTAAAAAGACAGGATTTTTTTGCAGGAGGTTTGGTGGTTAATGGGGTTTTTCACGACTTCTCTAATCCATTTTCTTGCTTGTTTTTTTTCTGTCTCTATCTATCTATCTATCTATCTATCTATCTATATATATATATATATATATACGTATATATGAATGTGTGAGTTTATATATATATATATATATATGTGTGTGTATGTGTGTGTGTATTTATATATATATAATTGTGTGTGTGTATATATATATATGCGTGTGTGTGTATTTATATATATGTGTGTGTGTGTGTGTGTATATATATATATGTATGTGTGTGATGGATAGGACCCTAACAGATGCTACCGCTCAGGGTCAAAGTGGATCTGAGAGTAATGGTAATAAAGTGGTACTCCACATTCCCCAAAACTCTGGGACTAGAGCCCCACAATCAGATTGCTCGCTGTCATATGCTGGACATTCATTGATGTGTCTTACACCTTTGTAGAGATGCTGCCGTCATACTCTATATCCACTCACCAGCCGACTGGGCTGTTCATAGTCAGCTAGGTCAGTTAATAATGAATGTGAACATATGAACTCATTAATTGAGAATAATTAACTTAATGCAACATAAAAGATAGCAAAGATACTCCAAATATCCTGATCAAGTACTGAAAAATGATTTCCTTGGTTAGGTTTTATGGCATATCAACCATTGTAGGTTATTTAATGCCAAATCAATTTTTATAAAAATAAAAAGTTCTATTTCAAATAATTCTGTTTAGCATGAGCACGCAATTTAAATCTCAAAACAGATCTCTTTCAAACAATTCAATGTAGCATAAGTACACAGTTTAGTTCTATTTGATCCACAGGGCCAGGTGCTACCTCTCCGGACCAGAGTGGACTTAGGAGCGATGGTAATGAAGGGTTAGTCTGCATTCCCCAAAGCGCCAGCATTACTGGATCCTCACCATCAGATTGCTTAGTGTCATATCCAGGACATTCGTTGGTGGGGGTGTCTTACCCCTCTGCAGAGATACGGTCGGTGTATTCTTCAGCCCCTGCCGACTGGACCAAAAAATTATTTGCCCCAGCTTGGTTATGTCAATCACTTTGATGTATTGTTTCCTTACCATCATCATCGTCATCATCATCAAGGCGTTCTAACAGCACGGATTCCCTTGATCCTCTCTCTCTCTCTCTCTCTCTCATCGTTCTTATCGACCGGCTATCATACTTGGTAAGTCCTCTCTATGTCCACATAGAGCTGATCAATGTAAATCCTTTGCTGGTCAGCCAAAACTGGTATGTCCATGTGTAGGAATCCGTAGGAGGACATCTCTTATGCCCAACAATTCTTGCTCGTCTTACTTTGATGGTTCGTGAGATGTGGGGTCTGCTTCTTGTGTAGTTCCTAACACTTTTTTAGCGTTTCGTTCGTGTCCAAGTGGCGCAGCTATACAGTAGTACTTGCACGGCTACCTGTGAATATTGGTAAGTATAGAGTGTCTCTTTAAAAAGAATAAAATGATTTTTTTTATTTTTCAGGTTGGCATCGCTGAATAAAATTTAGCTGATAAATATTGACCTTAAATATAAGTGGAGACATTAACTTCCTATTTGGCTCTTAGAATTCTCATCCAGCTGAGTAATCTTGAATCATTCAGAAAAGCAATTGGTCCAGTGTTTTACTAAAAAACGTTTATAATAAAGTCACGAAGTTCAAACGTCTAGACTGTTATCTAAAAATTTGATTGGCTTTCTTGTTGTTAGGCAATAGTGATGAAGTAACAGGGATTCTCTGCTCGAAGTTCAGGTCGCTTAGGTATATGTGTTTCTTGGTAGTGGTACAAATACCTAATTCATGTTGAGTTGATTATATATATAGTTCATATGATGACATCCTATACATTGTTGATGATTTTTTTACCAATGGGATCCAAATACTGCAACACCCATGGAAGAAGTGTGAAGACCATAAGGGAGAATACGCTAAAAATAAACTTCATTTGGTCACATTTTAAGAGAGTATATTGGTCAGTCTATGAACCTTTCAGACGACCCTCATATATTTATATATATATAAAAGTAAAGTAAAGTTGGCGACCGTAGTCGAGGACGACCAGAAGGCTCCGTTTTCAATAGTTACTACACTGAGGCGTAGGGGAGAGTGCTACTCCTTTTCCAGGATTGCTCCACTTTACCCTTGATACGTACCTTATATTGCTGAATGTTAAGCAAGGAGGTGTCAAGTACAATTTTTAAAGTCTTTGGCATGACGCGACCTTGGATTGGAGCCAAGTCTCCTGGCCCATTGGCGAACTCTCTACTCACTAGGCCAATATATATATATATATATATATATATATATATATATATATATATATATATATATATATATATATATATATATATATATATATATATATATATATATATATATATATATATATATATATATATATATATATATATATATATATATATATATATATATATATATATATATATATATATATATATATATATATATATATATATATATATATATATATATATATATATATATATATATATATATATATATATATATATATATATATATATATATATATATATATATATATATATATATTACCATTACTTCTTGATAGGCATCATATATATCAAAATATATAGCTTGATTTCATAATTGCGATATTTGATTGACAAGGAAGCCTTTTGTTACGACTCTAGTCTCAGTGTAAATCTTACCGTAAATATCGGCCATGTTCTGTTTTTAGTAGAGTTGAAATCTTATCGAGAAAATTTTAGTGTTGTTGGGAAAATATGTTGTAAATTAAGCCCTTTCTGTTTGTGTTTACATTTAACATCTGTTCTGAGAATAAGAAAATCAAATGCATTTATTACACAGTAATTTGTTAAACCCAACTGAACCAAACTAACAAAAGAAATTCAATACTGAATTTTTTGGCGGACATTTTATTCATTTAGTCATGTAGCAAACATTTGGCATTAAAATGCAACAAGCGTGTTAAAACGAAGCCAATACGATATTGATTTATGATGTTATCTTCACTAGTTTGCTATTATGAATTATATAAGTACTTAGATGACCGTAGGTGGCATTCGGTGTTAAAAAAGAATACAATCTTGAAACAATATTTTTATTTGATGATTTTTGTTTCGCTTTACACGTCTTATTTGAGCGGGACCACCAATATAGCCCAGAGACCACTGAATAGAGCTGTAGTGCATTCATCATCATCATCATTATTATCAGGTCACTTTAACAGCACGGATTTCCCTGATTCTTTTTCGCCATCCGTCCCTATCACATCGCTCCAAGTAGGTCTTCTAGACTGCACTCATTGTCCGCACAGAGCTAACATAAGTCCTTACTGGTCAGCCAACACTGGTGCGTCCATATGTACTCGTCCATAAGAGAACTATTCGTCACTTATGAGTTGGTCCTTGTTTCTTTAACAGTGCCCCGCATATTTTGTTCGTCTTACTTGAATGGTTTGTGAAATGAGAGGTAGGTGGGGTACAGCAGCTGTTTTGAGGGATGTTGCTCGTAGGATTTGTTCAAAACAGTTCGTAGTATTCTTGTGTATTTCCCATCTGGCTTTTTCTCAATGCCTTTAGTTCAACATCAAGTAGTGCCACCATATAGTAGCATTGACTCAGTCACACCTTGAAAGATATTCCTTTTCATTTTATCGGAGAGATTATGACATGTTAACCCATCTATGTTTATTTTCTACCAAGAGCTGATAGAATTGCGTTCATTGTACCACTGGATTTACAATTTCTATGTCCTAGTTTTATGGCCGACAGGGACGGATGGCATGAGAGAGTCAAATAATTCGTGTTGTCGGCACGCTTTGATGATGATGATGATGATATCTGTTTATTTGAAAATTGAACGATGATGATAATGCCATTGTTCTTTTGTGTGTGTGTGTGTGTGTGTGTGTGTGTGTGTGTGTGTTGTCTTAGAGAAACCAAGCTACGTTTTGTCAATCGCTAGAAGCCATATTTATTACTGACAGCTCAAAGAGGTGCAATTAAAAGAATAACGACGAATACAAAAGGAGATTCGACTTACAATGAAATTTACAGCCTAACAGATAAAGAAACAAAAATCTTTTTTTTTTCTTTGATTTATTGTGGTGTTTGTTACCAACGTAAACCGGACCCATTCTTAGTGTCCGTTTAATATTGTGAAGTGAGATAGATTAAAGTATTCTAAACAATAATACGCTGGTCAAATCAGATAATCTCATGAAGTGGGTGTGTCAACAAGACGAGATTAAACTCAACAAAGCTGGAACAATATTGAAATGATGAAGTTTGTCTATTTCCTATCTAGAAACATCACTTAAAATGATTGTGAGAGATCTATTATTCTGAAAATTTGACATTTGCCTAAGTAATTCATTCAAACCCTCCAGCACTTGCAGGAGGAGATGCAAAGTGAATATATATATATATAAAGAGAGAGAGAGAGAGAGATGGTTGGTTGGTTGGTTGTTTAGGTTTATGGCATATCAACCTTTATAGGTTATTTAACGCCAAACCCATTTTTATGCAAATAGTTCTATTTCAAGCTATTCAGTTTATTCAAAAAGTTCCAATTCAGCTAATTCAGTTTTGTATACGTACAGTTAAATGTCAAAACATTTCTATATTAAATAATTCAGTTTAGTGTAAGTAGAGTTTCAATGTCAAAAACCGCTCCATTTCAAACAATTCAGTTTAGCATTAGCACGCAGTTTGAATATCAAAAACATTTGTATTTCAATCTATTCAGTTTAGGTTAACAGTTCTAATTCAAACAATTCAGTTTAGCATAAGTATGCAGTTAGTTCTATTTAACCCATAGATTGGGACCTATCAAATACTACCATTCCAGGCCAGAGTGGACCTGGGAGCAATCGCAATGAATGGGTGCTCTGCATTTCCCAAAGCTCCAGCATCACTGGAACCACACCTCATCACCATATAACTGTGTGAATAGAAAAACGAATATGTGCCAAGAAAGGTTTCATTGGTTTTGTCTTCTATGTTGGGTTTTGGATTTAGGGAAGGAGTTTTTATGAATGTATTTGATTATATTTGGACAGATATGAGTGAAAAGTTTGATTTGGTCAGATTTTGGTGAAAAGATATTTTTTTCTAAAACTCAAAATGTTATCTAGTTTAGTTTAGTGAGAGTAACTGCAATTGGGTTGAATGACAAGCAAACACTAATCCTTCACTTAACCAGTGTTGCTTATCGTAAGCCAGGCAGCCAGGCAAGTCTAAAAATTGAAACCGTAGCTTACCATTTCAGCTGCTTTTTTTCTTCAGCAAGCAACAAATGCACCCAAATTATACGATATGATTTTGAAAGAATCATTGCATTGGAAGGTTGAAAATATAAATAGCCATAATTATAATCAAAGGTTTACAAAATAATCAAATTTCGGCATTAAATAACTCATTTTGATTTGATATGCCGTTAAACAAAATCAAACCAAAGATAAATAGTTTTGATTACAATTTTTTATTAAGTAGGTCCACGAACAGTGTTTGACTGTAGCCTCGAATTAGGAGTTGATATGCCGTTAAATAAACAAGACTAAACTTATCAGTCAATCTATCTATCTGTGTGTATGTACGTATATGTGTTTAAGTTGTTGCGTGGCAGGTAGGCGGATGTTTCTCAAAAGATTGCAACTCTAAGGATGAAAGAGTAGATTTCGCTAAATCTTATTCGGACAATATCGAAGAAGCATCCGACAAAGCAGCAGCTGTACGGCCTCATACCACCCATCACGAAAACTATCAAAATTAGACGAACCAGAAATGCGGGACATTGCTGGAGAAATAAGGACGAACTCATAAGCGACATACTCCTGTGGACCCCATCACATGAACGAGCCAAGGCAGGACGACCAACAAAAACCTATATACAACGGCTCTGTGCCGATACAGTATGTAGCTTTGAAGACCTACCCGGAGCGCTAGATGATAAAGACGGGTGGTGACAGAGGGTCAGGGAGATCCGTGTTGGTGGGGTGATATGATAATGATGACTATCCTTCAAATGGTACGTGTCAAAATTTGAGCCAAATCGGATTAAAAGTTTACAAATTACAGTTATGTAAGCGATGCTACAGTTGGAATGTTTCAAAACAATGAAAAAAATCTGAATTTCATGTGTTGATAAAGCATTACTTTCTGATGGGAAAAATACTGTTCAAGCGAACAAACGGCTTGATAAGTGTTATTCGGACTCTGCTCCGTCGGAAACAACGGTTTAGAAGCGGTATGCTGACTTTAAACGCGGTCGTACAGAAACAAATGTTGCTGAACGCTCAATCACATGATTCTGCACACAGAAACAACAATATTTTGTAATTGAAGTGATTGCTTTCTGCGCTAACTTCATTCGAGCATCTACTCCATTGTAATCTGTCAGCTATGTACTTTTACAAGTACGCGTGAGAGACGGGTTTAATGTGAAACTTCCCTACTTTATATTTCTCAACAAATCGACAACATTGCGATTGCCAATTAATTGTGTATCAGCAAGAAAATCAAGCAGATCAATTACAATTGAATGGGTGGGCGTCACCGTGGTGTAATGGCTAAAGTGTTTGACTGTAGCCTCGAAAAAAGCGAGTTCGAACGGTAGTCGCGCTATTACGTTCATTTTTGGACTAATAAGCTCGAGAAAAGTATACGTCCCTTATCTCCCCAGCTATGAGTTCAAAAAGTATCACTACTTCTGCAAAGATGGTTTTAGCTTTAAATAACCCACAAAGGCCGATATTCCATAAAACAAATAAATCATACCTTACTAATTGAGTTGTGACTTTGATTTTTACTTGCTGTTCATGATTGTGACCTCACATACAAAATTCCACCAGTTTTTCTTTATGTGGTATTTTGACCTTCGACCCGGCCAAAACTGCCATTCAGAGTGATGCACCGGAAGGAGGTGACACATTCTAATGGCAGTTATGAGAGGAAATCGCGTGGGCAGAAATTGGCTGATGAAATGAGACGAGGTAAAAAAAAATTCCCATGGTACACTCATAGACTGATGCACCGGAAGAGAGTGACCTGTGAACAGCATGACAGTTATTTCCGCTTGATGATGATCCAACATGCGATTCCAAAGATCGAGTAGGCGATTGAGTGGTCGTGGGACTATTATATAACTCAGTCAAGACAGAAGTCAGAGTTGCAGTTAGAGATCGGACGGAGTTATAGACGAGATGTGGTAAGGAAAGCCACACCAGGCCGAAGGGGCTCGGGGCCCCCGAGTGAATTGGGGTCCAGAGAAGATGCTGATAAGATGCAGTAAAGAAAGCCATCACCCAGCAGAGTGGGCCTCTGGGCCTCCGGTTGAGCCTCAGGAGAACCAGAAAGACACAACGCTAACTGCCATAAGAGTGGGGTCAAGATATTACAGTTTCTGTTCGGTCTCCAGCTCCCTCTCACCCGCAAACCTTGAGTAACCCTTTTCGAACCCTTACAATAAAGTGAGAGGTACATATTTTTATAAAGAAGTCTTCCTGCGTGCGTCTTTATCATTGCGTCGTTATGAATCTGCATATGAGAATATAACATATATATATATATATATATATATATATATATATTTTACTTATATAAAAATTTTTGTTGTAGGTTCAAAGAGAGAAAGAAATATTTTAAAATGAGTAAGTCCACGAAGAGATTTGTATTTTTAGGATTTATTTATAAGTAAATAAATCCTAAAAAAAATCTCTTTATGGACTAACTCATTTAATATATATATATATATATATATATATATATATATATATATATATATATATATATATATATATACGAGGTGCATACGATAAGTTTCCAGACTTTTTTCGTACGGGCATTTAAGATTGTCTTAGACTCTTGAAAATTCAGTATGTTATTGCTATACATCTAGACAATTGAGGAGATGAAAGAGGCTGTGACGAAGGTCATTGACACGCTCACACAAGAGGACTTCCATGGGGCCTTCCAGAAGTTGTTGGAACGGTACAACAAGAGCATTGCAGCCGGAGATTACTTCGAAGGTGAATAGAGTTTCATGTGTGTACTATCAATCAAAGCGCCCATACGAAAAAAATCTGGAAACTTATCGTATGCACCTCATATATATACATATATATATTAAAATGTGCAGGTTCACGAAGAGATTTGTATTTTATATAAGTAAAAATTTGTATTAAAAATCAACAAAAAATCTTATTTCTTTCTAGATACAAAAAAGAAAAAAAAAGCAAATTTTATTGCTTTCTACACACAAAAAGACATAAACCTTTATTGTCACAAAAATCTCATTTCATTTTAGTCACAATATTCTCATTGCTCTCCGACAAAATTCTCATATGATTCTTGACACAAAAATATCATTGTTTTTTAGATATAAAATTTTCATTGCTCTCCAGACACAAAAATGTCTTTGCTTTCTTGACACAAAATTCTCATTGCTTTTTGACACAAAAGTCTCATTACATTCTAAACCCTTAAAATCTATTTGATTACTTTCTAATCGCACTCCCATGAACTAGTTTCTCACCACTAATGTCCATTCGGAACGTTGTAAAGCTAATATAATAGAATAGAAGGCATTTCTCTACGAGCGGTCTTTTTATGATTGAAGCATGCAGGATCTTGTTCGTCGCTGTCAAGAATGCATGACCAATGAGGATGACTGCATGGAAAAACATTGTTTTATCGTTGAAGGCTATCTTTGTTCGAAGGTATTATTGTGCTCCCTGATTTTGTTGTAGTTTCTGCTGAAATAAATAGGAGACACAATCTTCTAAGTGTCCTGCATAAATTTGTCTTTTAAATTATCTTCAACAACGTTGTCACTTCATTCAAGCGATTTGATTATAAATACAATGTTTGGCTGAGGACAAATTAACTGATTTATTCTGTGCTATTTA
>OY757926.1:9458219-9510719 GCA_963585895.1 Sepioteuthis lessoniana
TAGCTATGAAGATAAGTGCTTTTCTGTTCTGCATTGAGCCAGAGACAAAATTCATCTTAATTCATCTTAGAGACGATTTATATCGCTAAAAATCGCCCTCCTCTATGCAGACCGTGAAGCAGTCATACTTTAAATATTTTGGGGGAAGTGTTGGAGACTGGGGTGACTTGAATTTTTTTTCACCCTGTCCCTTCAATCCAATTATTTAATTTACACCCCGTTTTTAATAATAATAATCTCTATCCTAGATATTGAGCACTCTCCATATTATACTGCACTTGGTTTGACACAAACCCACAAAGTAATTTAGTGAAAAATAACATTGTTATGAGATATATATATATATATATATATATTATATATATTATATATAATGTATTTCAGCTTCATCCTGATGATCCGGAAAGGTGAAAAGTAGGTAGATTTCGTCTGAACCATATATATATATATATATATATATATATATATATATATATTATATATATATATATATATATTCTTGACTATTCATTTATTTTTTATCTCTAATGTTGGCAAGTTTAAGAAAACATCTTAACGTTTGAAAAGTATTAAAATCTCTGTGTTTGAGCGCAAAAAATGGTGAAAGTAGTGAATATTCGCATTGAAACTATGTTTAGTTAACTTCTAAGAGATCAAAGGTCGCTTATTTACTCTTCCTATGGGCAGTCACCCAAAATTGTCTCACTTTTTTTTTTCTTGCTCTCTTTTCATGCCTTTATTTTTGGGGCGATTTTCTTTCTTATTCCTTCTCTTTCTTTTATTCGTCAATATTTTTTATTCTTTAGTTTGTCTCATTCTTTTTTTTTTCTGCACGTCATAAAATCATTCAACTTCTTTTTTTTTTTACTGTTTTTTTTTATTTTTTTTTTTATTGATGTTCAGACCCTTTTCTATTTCTTTTGTCCCGTTCTTCTGCATTTCTTTTCTTCTTTCAATCTTTCTGCTTTCTCTGTTTTTCTATTTTCAATTTTCTCGTCTTTTCTTTTGTCTTTTTCCCAGTTTTTTTTTTATTTATTTATTTATTCTAAATCTTTAGTTCATTTTTGCTTCACTCCCAAATTTCTTGATTTTTGCTCGTGCTGTCTGCGTTTTTTTTTTTATACTTTCGGCTTTTCTTTACCTTTCAATACAATCTTTTATTTCACTCTCTCTCTCTCTCTCTCTCTCTCTCTCTCTCTCTCTCTCTCTCTCTCTCTCTCTCTCTGTTCTTTTTAAGAAAACCATCTTTAAAACTTTATACATTATTAAACATTATTTTTCTTTCCTATCCCGTTCAAAAGACCCTATACGGATTACAAAACATTCAAAGCGACGCCATTAGCCGAGATGACATGAATGGTCAAACCTGTTTAAATATCAAACAGAACGCATATCAAATTCGATTTCACTTTTAACGATGAAAGTAGACGACAAATTCATGGTTCAAATCAACCAGTGACGGCCAGCGTTTAGACTGAGCTCTTCGAAATTCAAATTGGTACTTAATTATTCTAACGAAAATTGAAGCAAATTGGTCAGGTGGATAGAGTGTTCGCCAATGGTCCGGAAGATCTGAGTTCAATCGCAGGTCGCGTCATACCAAAAACTGTAAAAATGGTACTTGATACCCCCTTGCTTAATACTCAGCTACATAAAGAACGTATCAAGGGTAAAGGGAAATGAGTAGCGCCTTCACCTATGCCTTGGTGTAGTAGCTACTGACGTTTGCAGCCGGACGTTTTGATGTGGTTTATTTGTTTAACGGCATATCAACTTCTTCTGGGTTATCTATGTCAAAACTTTATACAAATAATTTGCATATAATCATAAGGTTTCAAGTAGTCCTATCTAATACTAACATTTCATGCAGAATCATATAAAATGTTCAACGGAAGATACCATATTTAGAGTATTACATAAAGTTTTTAAAATACATCCAATTCTATAAATATAGGAATATACTTTTATATGTTCAATTCTTATTGTTATGTTATTCCTTGAGAGTTTTTCTCGTCAGCGTTAACTGATGGTCTTTCACAGGAGTTTTAGTGACAGCAAGTCTCCTCAATTCTCCAGGACTCTTCTCAGTATTCTGGCCGATCTCAATAAAGCAGTACTTTAGATGGTCTCCACTGGTCCACTTATTTCCAAGTCCTCCAATCATTCAGTAACTGTACCAAGTGCACCAATTACTATTGGTATAATCGTCACTTTCTTGTTCCACAACTTTTTCAATTCTCTAGCAAGGTCGTGGTACTTATCCTTTTATCCTTCTTTTCGCTTTCTTTCAATTTTACGCTGTAGTCAGCAAAGTCCACAATTTGGTAAGTTCTATTCTTTTTTTATTTTTTATTTTTTATTTTTTTGCTGTTGATTATTACTAGGCTTGGTCGTCTGGCCGAGATTAGGTGATCTGTTTATATCTCAAAATAACAGAGGAGTTTGTGTGTTCTCATTTTCCAAGACAGATGCTAGGTTGTACATTTACTATTTATTCGTATGATCAAATTTAAATTTCTTGCACAATTCCCAGTGGATCACCTTGCCCACCCAGTTGTGTCTGGTCTGACACTCTTTCTGTGATAATTATTATCATTCCTTGTGGGTTTTTCACACCAGCTTTTGCTAGTTGTCTTTCATTGGAGTCTGAGTGACAGCAAGTCTCCTCAGGTTTCCGGGACTCTTCTCAGTATTCTGACTGGTCTTATCAATGCCGTAGTCCGGATGGTCCTAATTCTTCCTCTTATTTCCGATCCATCCAGTTTCTTTTCCAAGCCCTAGTGGGTCTGTGCAAAGTGCACGAGCTACAATTGGTGTCCTTTCTTTTAATTCTCTGGCAAGATCCAAGTATTTGCCGATCCTTTCGTCAAAATCCTCAAGATTGCAAGTTCTTTTTTTGTCTTTATACGTATCTGTAGGTCGGGTCTTCTGGTCGGGTTTCGGTGATCCGTTTGTACCTGAATACCCCTAGAATTTTATGTCTCTCATTTTCTAAGACGGAATCTAGTTTGAGCATATAACATTTTGTAATACAGTCAAGTTTTAATCCCTTGCGCAATTCCTAGTAGATCACATTTCCTACCCAGTCATGCTTAGTCTTGTATCATTTAGTGCTAGTTTGCTACATTATGTGATTAACCTTCTCATCTGTGCCTCCCCCCCCCACGTAACCTACACTTGCTATTCTGTTGCATATAATTATTTTTTGCTTTTATATAATTGGTCCTTATGGCGTTGTTTTGTGCTGCTATTAACAGATAATCAGTTTCTCTCTTGGGGTTACCCTAAACACGAAAGTAAAAGTTTGATCACAGGAGGGAGACACAGACTACTTCGACATTGTAGCAGGTGTGCTGCAAGGAGACACATTAGCCCCATATCTCTTTATCATCTGTTTAGACTTCGTGCTTAGAGATCCGCGCAATCGGCGCGAGATGATGATGATGACGTCTTCTTGTGTGCAATTTTCACAGTTTTTTTTCGCTTGAAGTATTATTATTTACTCATTAGAGTTTTTCACATCAGCGGAGATTGAGTGACAGCAAGTCTCCTGAAGTCTCCAGGACTTTTCTCAGTATTCTGGCCGTTCTCAATAATGCTGTTTTTTGGATGGTCTCCACTCGGCCGTCAACTTCCCAATCATCCAGGCCCTTTAATAATCCTTTAGTTACCGTGCCAAAAACACCAATCAAAATTGGTATAATTCATGTTCCATAGTTTTTTCAATTCTCTAGCAAGGTCGTGGTACTTATCTCTCTTTTCACATTCTTTCAGTTTTATTCTGTGGTCAGCAAAGTCGACTATTTTGCAAATTCTCTTTTTTTGTTGATTATTATCAGGTTTGGTCTTCTGGCAGAGAATTGGTAATCCGTGTTTATGTCAAAGTCCCATAGGAGTTTATGTGTGTCATTTTCTAGGACAGGTGCTGGGTTGTGCATATACCATTAGTTGGTATGGTCAAAATTAAATTTCTTGCACATTTTCTAGTGGATCACCTTGCCCAACCAGTCGTGTCTAGTTTTGTACTCTTTCTGTGCTAATTTACTGCATTCGCTAATTATGTGGTTGATCGTTTCCTCTCTGTCGCCACATAGCCTACATTTGTTATTTTGTTGAGTCTTATCCATTCTCGTCTTGATATGATTGGTTCTAATGGCGTTGTTTTGCGCTGCCATTAGGAGAGATTCTGTTTCTCTCTTAAAGTTTCCTTTTCTTAGCCAGGTCCAGGTTTTGTCGTGGGAGATGTTATTTTTAAGTCGTTTAAAACGTTCATAGAGTTGTTTTTCTTCCCATTTTTGTTTCCTGGTTATTGTTATTCCTGTTATCTATCATGTTGTCAATATTGATTCTGATGGCTGTAATCAGTCCTCGTTCGTGTTTTTCTATGTAGTCTTCGTGTCGTTGTATCGATGTGTCAACGCTGTCTTCGATGCTGTTAAGTCCTCTATCATCATAATTATTGGTGTTGTTCTCCAACATGAGGGAAGTTAGGAATATAGGCAAAGGGATCACACATATTTTGATAATATGTGTTATTATTGACTATCTTCTTTCAGATGGATGGATGGTTTGGTTCGTTTTTTTTTTTTGTTTTTTTTTTGTTTAATGGCATATCAGCTTTCGTGAGTAATTTCATGCCAAAACCATCTTTGTAGAAGGACAGCAGTGGTATAGTTTAACTCTTTAACTTGGAGGATGAGGCTCATACCTTTCCTTTGGGTATTCGTCCGAAAATGAACGTAATAGCTTGACTGGAACTCGAACTTGCTTACTATGTTGTTCCAGTCCAATATGTTAGTCACTACGCCACGAGGACTCTCCCTAAGATGACTGGAAGACTCATCAAGGTAACCTTAACAAATTGATGTTGAATAAAAAGGCCCACATGGTGTCAAAATCAATTTTTCACTCATACATAAAAGGAGAGTTGCCATGGCGTAATGGCTAACATTCAGGACTGCGACCTCCAAGTAAGCGTGTTCGAACTCCAGTCGCTCTATCAAGTTCCCTTTCAGACTCATACCCTTGGGAAAGGTATGGACCCACTTGTCTTTCCAGCTATGGGTTAAGTAGTACCAGTACTATTCTACAAGGATGGCTTTGGTAACAAATAGCCCATAAAGGTTGATATGCCATTAAACAAAGAAACCAAACCTCATACAAAAATAAAGAGAGGAAGGCTGGTGAGAGTGAGTGATGGTAGTGTTATGTTTACTGCATAAATTTGTCATTTTTTTAGAACAGATCAATTTGCTTCGTTTTTTTGTTGTTTTTTGTTGGGTTTTTTTTAAATCAAAATTGTCGTTAGAGTCAACAGCAAAAGATGTCCTCGACTAGGGACACTTGCGAGGTCCCAAAACCTAGAAGAATCACGAGGACGGGCGATGAAGAAAGTAAAATGTAAAGGAAAAGAATTTTCAGTCACCATTTAACCTTTTCCTGATAAATAAATTTACTTGAGTGATTTAACCGTTATCCTAAGCGTGCCTTCTGAGTTATATTTCCTTTATTTTGTTTTTCATTGAAACTGACGGTACATTTCAATTGCATTATATGCAGAGCCTGTTTTAAAATAGATTTGTTCAAATTGTAACCCGTGTACACGTGAAAGAAGTTTTTCAAAGCTAAAACTGATTAAAACATCCTGTGGTCAACAATTTCACAAGAGAGATTAAACAAGTAAGCAATGCTATCTATAGAAAAAGACGCTTAAAAAAAACATTGATTTTGTAATAATTTCGTTGGGTAGAAGGCCCAACTAACAATTTTCTCATTGGGCCCCGCAATTCCTGTACTTATTTTTCAATAGTATTTTCCAAAGAGAGAAGGTTGGTTGGTTGGTTTCTTTGTTTAATGGCATATCAACTCTTTTTAGGTTATTTAATGCCAAAGCCATTCTCCTAGAAGAACAGTTTACTATTTAACCCATAGCTGGGAGGATAAGGGGGTTCATACCTTTCCCAAGGGTATTTGCCCGAAAGTGAACGTAATAGAACTACTGGAGTACGAACTCGCGTACTACGATTCCGCAGTCCACCGCTTTAATTAACCATTACACCACGAGGACACTCCCCCCTCCCAAAGAGAGAAGAAAGTTCCCTAATAATTTCATAATTGAAAAAAAAAGTAAATTTCCTAAAGATAGTTTGAATATAAATACCTTTATCACGGAAATGACGAAAAATCTGAGATAATTCCATATGTACCATATCCATGATACGGATATGCGAAAGGTACATAGAATGTTCATAACATATATACATAGAACATAGGAATCACGAAACACGAAAAACACTTACGACTTCTTAGTTCAGGTACGAAACTTTTTATTACCTTTGAGTTTAAAGGTTCTTCGACATAAGGAGCGAGATACACATTCTTTCTATTCTGGCTTTTTCCATCTGCGCACCCCCCACCTCGTGCGACACCTGCCCAAGGCCTCGGCGAGCAAGCGAAAGTCGACCCTTCTCGTTCGGTGTCCAGTTCTCAACTCTACTAACTGACTTTTTCAAAATCCCCAAAGTCCTCCGTGCGCTTCCGGTGCGTGACGTCACCCGCACTCTGTAGCCCCGTTTCCCATCTCGGGTTTCTATTGTGACATCTATGAGTGACACGTCCGCTCCGCCCGCGCGCGTGAACACTTGCGTTAATGTTGCACCTAATTAACCTATGCACTGAGCCGAAAGGTTCCCAGCCTAACTAAACTTAAAGGCATGAAAGGAAATCCCTCGGCTGTTATATTACACACAGGTATATTACCATGACTAATCGTCTCTACATCATTACTTTATCATATAAGTTGCTCAATTGTACACACATCTTCATTAAACTTCTAGATCTTAATAAAAAAAATTTTTTTCTTGTAACTATCCTTACCCATGGTGTTTCATCAAATCTAAAAATAGAAAAAGACCCACTTGTGTGCTAATTTTCATAAATAATTTTTGCCTATTTTGCCGCCAAAAGCTAGAGAATCTGAATATACCGAATCCCCAGTTCTTGATAGTAGCAGTCCACCAGTCAAATAGAACAGAGCCAGAGGGTACATTCTCCAGCTACCGAACCAAAAATATTAATCTCGAACTTCACGAGGAAAATCAACTATTATCCTTAAAGGAATTCCGAACTGACACGCAAGGAAGCACTTCAAAAAGAACACGAAAAACATTAATGGACTCTGGATACATTAAATAAAAAATATTCACTCAAAAACATATTTTATAAATAATTGCTGACTACCAAAATAATACATAAGAGGATAACATGTTCAACTCAACCTCCTGTTATTTGTTCAGAAGTTGGCATGATTTCTTTTATAATTCATTTCAGCATTAATCTTTTATCACAGTTAATCGGAAAATTCATCTGCTATGATGTAAAGCTACATTATCCTTCGAACGTGTTACGCATCCTCATCGTAATTATCATGTCGCGCTATCAGCTAGGATATTCCTGACCCTCTCTCGCCACACCTCCCGATCGTCGCTTCCTTTCGGCAGATCCTCATGGCTACATCCCGTATCAGCACAGAGCTGCTGTATGTAGGTTCGAGCTGGACGTCATGCCTTTGCTCGTCCATGTATAGGGGTCCACAGGAGTACATCACTTACGAGCTCGTCCCTACTTCTCGAGCAGTGTCCCGTGTGTCTGGTTCCTAACACCGCTACCCTCGTAACAGTGTCGATACTTTTTGATCACAATGCATGTTCTAGTCCACGCATACTCACACATACACACACAAAGTATATATATACGTGTATTCAGTAAAAGAAATGTTCCAAGATTAAAATAATACATGTAAGTAATACTTTTAATTGTAACATTTATCATTTCATTTCTTTATATTTTGCTTCCGGTATATTACAGCTCTTTAATATGAAAACAAGTTTGTACCTAACCTGATTATAAACACCTGCAAATAAATTCTTTAACACGTTTAACGTGATACGTCCCACCAGTTGATTGGGGAATGTGGGTTGGTTTGCACTTACGGAAAATATAGCATGATACAACGGTGGGTTGTATCGCATTGAAAGTGTTAAAAAGCTATTGTGTCAGATCATGAGAATCACAATCCATTATTATTATTATTATTATTATTATTTCACTCCTTTGAGAGTTTTTCACACCAACGTTAGCCGATGGTCTTTCACTGGAGTTTGAGTGACCGCAAGTCTCCTCAAGTCTCCAGGACTCTTCTCAGTATTCTGGCCGTTCTCAATAATGTAGTAGTTTGGATGGACTCCAACTTCCAAGTCTTCCAGTCCCTGTAATAATTCTTTAGTTACTGTACCAAAAGCACCAATCACAATTACTATAATTGTCACCTTCATGTTCCATAGTTTTTTCAATTTTTCAGGTCGAGGTACTTATCCTTCTTTTCACTTTCTTTCAGTTTTATTCCGTAGTCAGCCGGGACAGCATAGGTTACAACTTTTTTTTTGTCGATTACTATAAGGTCTTGTCTTCTAGCCGATATTAAGTGATCTGTGTGTATGTCAAAGTCTCATAAGAGTTTATGTATGTCATTCTCTAGGACAACTACTGGGTTGTGCATATACCATTTGTTGGTATGGTGAAATTAAATTTATTGCATATCTCCCAGTGGATCACCTTTGCCCACCCTGTCGTATCTAGTCTAATTTGCTGTATTCGCTTTATTATCATTATTATTATTATTATTATTATTATTATTATTATTATTATTTTCAGTTTCTTACAATCCTTCACCAAAGACCAAAAGGTACCATCTTGACTCTAAGCAATAATTTACAAAATATGTTTTTTGATTGAATATTATTTATTTTATGAGAGGGAAAGTTGTGATTATATGTATTCAATGTATTTTATTGCCTCTTTTGAATGATATTTTCTAGTCAAATTCACAGGATTTTCCTAAAGAGATGAGCAGTTCCGCACAAAGTGCAATATTTTGTATTTCATGTAGGCTTTGTACTGGCTGGTATTTTGTTAATGTGTTGATCTGCCCCCTTTTTTCATGACCAGAGCTCCCACTATTGTTGACACTGTGGTAGTTATAAGGTGTCATATTTTTTCATTTCCGTTTCCAGGTCTTTGTATTTATTCATTTTATTATATACTTTGACATATACGTTATCTGTTGGCACTGACATATTTAGAAGGCATTTTTTTTTCTTTTAGAGACCTTAATAACTGTATCTGGTCTATTGCTCTTTATTTTTCCATCAGTCTGAATAGCAAAGTTCCAAAGAATAGTAGCAACTCCTTTAGCTTAAGTTATGGGTTCTAGTTATGCTTTTACCATTTTTTCCAGTCGAATATTCCATTATAATTACAAACTTTCCAATGAGAGTTCTATTTTATCATACCTTTATTTATCATATTTACCCAACCCCTCCGCTCGGGCAGGATATGACACAGAGTCAATTTTTAAGCGGAGTTTAACAGGTTTCAATTCAGAGTTTTCCTTCTCCTAGACTAGTTGCCTCACAAAGGCTGAAGAACATAGTCTGCCCTACTATTTATCCATATCTGGAGGGAGAATAATTGGATTCATACCTTTCCCAAGGGTATTAGTGCCATGTGAAATGCAATCAGTCTCGTCCAGGATTTGAACTGGTGTCGCTGTGTCCATTTCCGACAAC
The DNA here is from genome assembly GCA_963585895.1 of Sepioteuthis lessoniana. NCBI lineage: Eukaryota > Metazoa > Mollusca > Cephalopoda > Myopsida > Loliginidae > Sepioteuthis > Sepioteuthis lessoniana. The sequence goes on from OY757926.1 coordinate 9,467,846, forward strand.
GATAACCACGGGCACCTTCTCACATTACCTTTCTTTATAGTCTATTAGTGTTAGGATAGGGTAACAGGATACTTAGTAATCAACTGATTCGGTTTTTTGTTCACATAATCTATATGTTGGATTTGATTCATTTTGCTGTTATTATTATATTCCTTGCTAGTTTTTCACACCAACTTTACCGGATAGTCTTTCACTAAAGCTTAAGTGAGAGCAAGTCTCCTCAAGTCTCCAGGGCTCTTCTCAGTATTCTGGTCGATCTTAGAAATGCTGTTGTTTAAATCATCTCGGTACGTCCTTCGATTTTCAACTCTTCCAGACTTTTTACCAAGCTTTTGAGGGCCTTTACGAGTGCTCCTATTATAATTAGTATCACCGTAACTTTCATCTTCCAAAACATTTTTAGTTCTTTAGAAAAGTCCAAGAACTTTTCTCTCTTTTCGTTTTCTTTGATTTTCACTCCGTGGTCAGCGGGGACAGCAAAGTCCGCTATTCGTTAGGTTCTCTTTTTCTACTAGGTATTAATCAATTTACTCATTTGAGAGTTTTTCATATCAGCGTAAGCCGATGGTTTCTCACTAGATTTTGAGTGACAGCAAGTCCCTAAAGTCTCCAGGACTCGTCTTAGTATTCTGACTGATCTTAATCATATGATCGTTTGGGTAGTCACCATTCGTCCTCGTATTTCCACCTCCTCCAGTCCTGTTATCTATCCTTTGGTGACTGTACCAAGCGCTCTTATTACAATTAGTATAACCACCACCTTTATGTTTCGCCGTTTTGTCAATTCTCTAGCAAGGTCTACGTACTTCTCTTTCTTTTTGTTTTCTTTCAGCTTCAACCTGAAGTCAACTGAGACAGCAAAGTCCACTATTCGGCAGGTTCTCTGTTTTTTAGTTGACTATCACTTGGTGAGGTCGTCTGGCTGTGATTAGATGACCCTTTTGTATCTTATCCTAGAGAAGTTTGTGCGTTTCATTTTCCGGGACAAATTCTGAGTAGAGCGTATACCATTTGTTCATGGTGCCCGTGGTGTAATGGTTATTGTCGTAGGAAGTGGCTACGGCGACACGAGTTCAAATCCTAGATGAGACTGATTGCATTTCACATAGCACTAATACCCTTGGGAAAGGTATGAATCCAATTATTCTCCCTCCAGCTATGAGTAAATAGTAGGACAGACTAGGTTCTTCAGCTTTGGTGAGGCAACTAGTCTAGGAGAAGGAAAACTCTGAATTCAAACCTGTTAAACTCCACTTAAAAATTGACCTTGTGTCATATCCTGACCGAGCTGAGGGGTTGGTAAATATGATATACCATTTGTTCGTATGGTCAAATTTAAACTTTTTGCACAATTCCCAATGGATCACCTTACCCACCCAGTCGTGTATTTTCTCATACTCCTTTTGAGCTAGCTTAATACGTTCGGTTATTATGTGATTGATCGTTTCATCTCTATCACCATATCAACTACATATTTACTCTTTTAGAGTTTTTCACATCAGTATTAGCTGATGGTTTTTCACTGGAGTTTCAGTGACAGCAAGTCTCCTCAAGTCTCCAGGACTCTTCTAAGTATTCTGGCCGCTCTTAGTAATGCTGTCATTTGGATAGTCTCTACCCGTCCGCAAACTTCCAATTGTAATATATTGACCTTCGACCAAGCCGTCAATCAAGAAACAGGTGCATCCGGTCGAAGATATCTGGGTATCACCTTGACGGGTTGAATTCGGTGCAATTGCGACGCCCACGGAAAGCAGGTGGACGCCAAACAATTTTATAACCCGGTGCCATAGTTGGAGTCAGTGAGTTGGAGTCAGTTTGTTGGAGTTCGAGTTGCAGTTCGAGCCAGTGAGAACCAACTAGAGATAGAAGGCTTGGGCCCTCAGGACCCCGGTTGAGCAGCCCAGCAGAATAAGGAAAAAGTGCTGCTATGACCAGAGAAACCTGGGGTCAATATGTTGCAGTCTGTTCCGTCTCCAACTCACCTCTTACACACAACCCTTTCGCAACCCTTTCGAATAAAGTGTGAGAGGTTTATTTTTCTAAAGAAGTGCGTTCGTTCGTCATTATTGTTAATTATGTTTCCGCATGCATATGTATATGTTACACAAGTCCTCCAGGCCTTTTAATAATCCTTTAGTTATTGTGCCAAAAGCACCAAACACAATTGGTACAATTTTCACTTTCATGTTCCACAACTTTTTCAATTCTCTAGCACGTTCGAGGTACTTATCCTTCTTTTCACATTCTTTCAGTTTTATTCTGTGGTCAGCCGGGACAGCAAAGTCCACAATTTTGCAAATTCTCTTTCTTTTTTTTGGGGGGGGGGATTATTATAAGGTCTGGTCTTCTGGCCGAGATTAGGTGATCTGTGTGTATATCAAAGTCCCATAGGAGTTTATGCGTGTCATTTTCCAGGACAGGTGCTAGGTTGCGGATATACCATTTGTTGGTATGGTCAAATTTAAATTTCTTGCATATCTCCCAGTGGATCACCTTGCCCACCCAGTCGTATCTAGTCTTGTACTCTTTGTGTGCTAATTTACTGCATTCGCTTATTATGTGATTGGTGGTTTCATCTCTGTCACTGCATAGCCTACATTTGCTATTTTGTTGAGTCTTATCTATTCTCGCCTTGATATGATAGGTTCTTATAGCGTTCTTTTGCGCTGCTATTAGGTAGGATTCTGTTTCTTTCTTAAGGTTTCCTTTTCTTCGCCAAATCCAGGTTTTGTCGTGTGGGATGTTGTTTATTAGTCGCTTAAAACGCCTATAGAGTTGTTTTTCTTCCCATTTTTGTTTCCTGGTTATTGTCATTTTGTTATCTATCGTGTTGTCATTATATTATTATTGTTATTATATTCTTCCTAGCACGTTTTTTGCCTTTCTTGATGGTCTTTCACAAAAATCTCCTTAGGTCTCCAGAACTCTTTTGTGTATCGTAATACTGCTGTGGTCTGGATAGTCTCGATTCTTCCCTCTGATTTCCAATTCCTTCTGTCTTTTTTTACCAAGTCTTTGGTTATCGTTCTAAGCACGTCAACTACAATTGGTACTACCATAACCTTCATGTTCCACAGATCTTTTTTGTTTTTTGTTTTTTGTTTTTTTCATTTTCTGACAAGATCAAAGGATTTGTTAGACTCCTCTCTTTCTTTCATTCTCATTCTTTGATCAGATGAAATTGCAAAGTCTACTAGATGACCATTTCTTTTTTTCTTAATTATCCCTAAGTCTGTTTTCCTAACCGTGATTAGGTGATCCGTTTTTATCTGAAAATCCCAGAGAATTTTATGCATCTCATTTTCCAGAGTGGACCCTAATTCGACTGGATCACCTTCCTCATATCCTTGAGCCTAGTCTTGTTCTCCCTTTGTGCTCGTTTGCTGTATTTGCTTATTATTAGAATATTTTCACCTCTGTCTCGACATGACCTACACATGCTACTTCGTGACGTATTTTTACTTGTTCATTATTAGTTCTTCAGGAATTATTTCACAACTTGAGATTTTTTCTGATCAACGTTAGCTGGTGGTTTATTCAAAAGATTTTTAGTGGCTGCAATTCTCTCCGGGGATTCTTTTGAGTATTATTTCTATTTTTTTTTCCATAGTTAGTAACTGGCAGTTTTTACTGAAGTCTCTTTTGCTCTTCTGGACAAGTTTATCACAGCAGTGCTGGGGTCTAGACAGTCTCAAGTCTTCCTCAAATCTCTAGTTCCGCCAGTCTTTTTTCCAGGTTCATTAGGAATGTTCCAAGAGCTCCATCAGTGATTGGTATCACTGTCACCTTCATGTTCCATAACATCTTCAGCATAACATCTTCAGCTCCCTGACAAGCTCATAGTATTTAATCAGTTTTTCGCTTTTCTTTTATTTTTTCTCCCTTGTCTGCCTGAACGAGAAAATCCATACGCTGTCAAGTTTTTGCTTCTGGTCAGAGTGTTCGTCAATGGCCCGGGAGACCTGGTTTCAATCCCAGGTCGAATCACACCAAAGACTCAGAAAATGGTACTTGATGCCTGCTTGCTTAACACTCAGCTTTATTAGGTATGGATCAAGGGTAAAGTGGAGCAATCCAGGGAAACGAGTAGCGCCCTCCCATACACCGTGGTGTAGTAGCTATCGAAAAGGGAGCCTTCAGGTCGCCCTCAACTACTATCGCCAACTTTACTTCACTTTATTAATAAAAACTAGGTTTAGTCTTCGGGCTGAGATTGGTTTCTTATTATAATTAGTAGTAGTAGTAGTATTAGTGGTAGTAGCTGTTGTATTTGTGATGTCTACATGGTCATTGTGTTGGCGTTTGCAAGACTTGTAAAGCAAAAGCCTCATAAAATGGCTGACTCCACGGACTGAATGCTGTTTTAATGGAAGCAGATATAAATTCCGTGACGTCTGGAATTTAACACATTTCCTTCCCGCCAGCCATCATTTCGTTACATTTAATTCAAATTCTCTCTCTCTCTCTCTCTCTCTCTCTCTCTCTCTCTCATATGCACACATTTCTCTAACTAGCACCCCTTTCTCTCACTCCTCCTTCTCTTTCACATTGTGTGTGTGTGTGTTTTTATACACTCCCTCATACACTCAACTTTTTCCTTTTCTTTTTATATTCCTTTTTTTCGTTTTTTTTGGTTTTTTGTTCGTTTTGGTTTTCATTCTTTCATATTTTCTTTGTTTTCAATTCGTTTGTTTGTTTGTTTTCTTTCTTTCTTTCTTTCTTTTCTTTTCTTTTTTCTTTTCTTTCGTTGCTTCTGTCTTTATTTGTTCATTTACTTTCATTCTATTTCTTTTTTTCTTTCTTTTTAAGTTCTTTTGTTCGTTTGTTTATTTATTTATTTACTACTGTCTTTCTTTAATTTTCTCTTTCTTTCTTTCTTTCTTTCTTTTTTTCCATTTTTTTAAAATACTTTTTATTTACTTCCTTTTCTCCTACCCGGTATCTCATACGTTGTGTAAATCTTATTTTCTCTTCTCTTCATTCATTTTTCTATCTCAGTCAGTTCAAGGAGAGTGTTCCTGTTGTGTAGTCGCTAAAGCGCTGGAATGCAGCCTCGAAGTAAGTGAGTTCGATCTCCAGTCTCGCTATTAGGTTCACTTTCAAACTAATACATTTAGAAAAGATATGGACCCTCTTATCTCCCACCCACCCAGCTATGGATTAAATCGTATCACTGCTGGTTTTCTACAAGAATGGATGGGGCATTAAATAACCCACGATGGTTGATATCCCATTAAACAAAGAAACCAAACTAATCAGCCTTTTTTTGCCCAGTCAGCTGGGGCTGTAGAATACACTGACTGCACCTCTGCAGAGGGGTAACCCCCCCCCCCAACGAGTGTCCTGGATATGACACTAAACAATCTGATGGTGAGGTTCCAGCAATGCTGGAGCTTTGGGGAATGCAGAGTACCCCTTCATTGCCATCGCTCTCAGGTCCACTCTGGCCCGGAGTGGAAGCACCTGATAGGGCCCTATCTATGGGTTAAATAGAACTAACAGCATACTTATGCTAAAATGAATTGAGTAAACTGAATAGCTTGAAATAGAAACGTTTTTGACAATTAAAACCTACTTACACTTAAACTGCATGCTTATGCTTAACTGAATTATTTCAAATAGAACTGTTTTTCGACATTAAAACTGTATTTACACTTAATTGAATTATTACATATAACTGCTTAAATAATTTGATATGGAAATGTTTTTTACAATTAAACTGTGTACTGAACTGTTTTCAATAGAACAGATTATTTACATAAAAAATGGATTTGGCGTTAAATAACCTACAAAGGTTGATATGCCATAAAACCAACCAAACAAACAATCAGCCTTTTCGTATCTATCGATCTATCTTTCTCAGTCTGTTCATATCTATCTATCTATCTCACTCAGTTCATATCTATCTATCTATCTATCTCTTTCCTTTCTATCTATCTATCTATCTATCTATCTATCTATCTATCTATCTCACTTTGCCCTCTGTTCTCTTCATCTCTCCTTTCAAATTCCATCCTCTCCCTTCTTTTTTTTCCTTCTTTCTTCTATGTCACAAAAAAACCGCGTATAACACAACAACTGTCCTTGCGACGATGTCAAGTGTCAATAAAATTCAGTTCAGTCCTTCAACCACTTTGTCCAACGAGGTCTTCAGGAATGTCACCAGGTCACCTGTTCAAAGTCGCACGCTCGCTAAAGAAAAGAAAAAAAAAGAGAACAAAACAACACCTACACGTTCATCCGTGTGCATTTACATACAGAAGCGTTGGGATGCCTTCACACACACACACACACACACACACACACACATGTACACGCGCACACACGTACATAGACAAAAGCACTTTCATAAACATACAGGCCCAAATATACACGTGTTTGCACACACACGTTTATACATGCAAACGCAGTGCATACTCCTACAAGGTGTGATCAAAAAGTATCCAGACCGTATCTCTAATTTTTTTTTCAAATTTTCAAATTTCAAATTTAAATGCAGACGAATACATAGTTGAGCCATTTATATAATAACGTGACGATGTCTTGACTATAATGGGAACAGTATTTGGGATAACTTTTTGATCAGAAAATTTTGTTGAAACACGGGATTGTGCAAGTGAACCACCCTACATACTCCCCAAACATACTTCTTTTATTTATCTATCATACGTCCCACCAACGCATGAATGTGGCACAAGGCCATTTTTAAGGTGGGTCCGGTCGCAGGGCCGAAGCCCACACGCGTCCGGCGAGATCAAAAATACCTTCGGCCCCGTCGGCATTTCCCTTTTTAGGGGCGCCTCAGGCGCCAAGCAATAAACCCCCTCGAAGGGGGTAAAAGCCTGGGGGATGGCCCCCTGAGGCCGGAGGAACTCTCCAGTGCCGATGCACACCTGGCAGAACCGCCCAGAGATAAAACGGCCTACCGAATGCAACTCAACAACTGGAGAGGAAAGATCCGAAGATCTCTAAACATATTTCTTTGAGGCTTTTTTATACGTGAAAGACATTTAAAAATATATCACCGCTCTGATTAATTGTTTAATTGATTGATTTTAATGGACCGTCAGTCTATCTACAGTTATTCTATGTCTAAAGGTTATTGTATGTTTATCTGTACATTTTTTGTGCAGTTGTTTCTTAAATTTTTTTTGTTTTTTGTTTTTTGGCACACGGTCCGGTTAAATACGATTAATTTGAAAACAGTATCTCTTCATTGTATTTACTACTAGACCCACTCAGGTATCTATTAGATCTCATCTATGGGTCAAATAGATCTGTTTAAAAATCATTCGTACTCGAAAGGTCCGTGAACAAAAACAAAGCAGAAAACTCTTAAGGAATAACAACACAAAAATGTAAGTATGTGTATTATACAAAGAACGCGATTCTCCAACCTCTAGGCATATAATAACTCCAGACGAATTGACATGCCATTAAAATCAATCGTTCTTTACTATCACAACAATCATGGCATTTTCTTCACTTTCTACAATTTGTGTAGTTTCACATACACACACTTACATATATGTAAATACTCTCACACGCATACACACACACACACACACATATATATATATATATATATATACGATACGGGATGTAGCCCTGAGGATCTACCGAAAGCAATGGACGATAGAAAGAGTGGCGAGAGAGGGTCAGGAATATCCGTGCTGATAGCGTGACATGATGATGATGATGATGATGATATATATATATATATATATATATATATATTAACAACTTTATTTTGCCTTGACTCTGTGAAATGACCATAAAACTTGTATTATTGTCTGATCGGACACCATCTAGTTTATTATTGAAAACATAAAGCCGGAAACTTAATCTTGTTCGACAACTTTTCATTTATTTATTTATTTGTTTATAAAACAATAAAAAAACAATCATCTGTTTTTTCTTATTCTGGATATACATCCAATATCGCCCATAAATAAGTATGCACTTAACATCTATCATAAAACGTTTATTTTCTTCTGAAATATACCGAGAATTTATCATTTCTAACGTAATATTATACAATCTTCTTGGCAGGCAACTTTTAATTTTGACCCCGATGTGTTTTTCTTTCCGCTCATTTTAATTATTGATTTTAATTATTGATTGTCTTGCTATTCTTGATTGTCTCTCTTCTACCGAGTTTCTTCTTTTATCGATTTGGCCACGATTGCATTCTAATCCTATTTACCCAACCCCTCCACTCGGACAGGATATGACACAAGGTCAATTTTTAAGCGGAGTTTAACAGGTTTCAATTCAGAGTTTTCCTTCTCCTAGACAAGTTGCCTCACCAAGGCTGAAGAACCTAGTCTGCCCTACTATTTACCCATAGCTGGAGGGAGAATAATTGGATTCATACCTTTCCCAAAGGTATTAGTGCTATGTGAAATGCAATCAGTCTGGTCCAGGAATTGAACTGGTGTCGCCGTGTCCATTTCCTACGACGATAACCATTACACCACGGGCACCTCTTTTTACCAACCCCTCCGCTCGGATAGGATATAACACAAGGTCAATTTTTAAGTGGAGTTTAGCAAGTTTGAATTAAGAGTTTTCCTTCTCCTAGACTAGTTGCCTCACCAAGGCGGAAGAACCCAGTCCGCCCTACTATTTACCCATAACTGGAGGGAGAATCATTGGATTCATACCTTTCCTAAAGGTATTAGTGCTATGTGAAATGCAATCAGTCTCGTCCAGGATTTGAACTCGAGTCGCCGTATCCATTTCCTACGACGATAACCATTACACCACGGGCAATGCATTCTAATTGCTCTTTTTGGTACGCGTTGGTTTGTTCGTTCTGGGCTTTCTAAAGTTTCTGCGTGTTCGCATTTGTTGAGTTTCTTTTATTGAGTAAGGATCTTTTAGAAAATGAAGCGTAGTTTCTTCCAAGAAGCGGTCGTGTCGATACTGCTCTATGGATGCACTACATGGATGCTAACTAAATGTATGGAGAAAAAGCTTGACGGAAACTACACAAGAATACTGCGGGCAATATTGAACAAGTCCTGGATGCAGTACCCCACAAAGCAGCAGCTGTATGGCCACCTACCATCCATCACGAAAACTATCAAAATTAGACGAACCAGACATACAGGACACTACTGGAGAAGTAGAGACGAGCTCATAAGTGATGTACTTCTGTGGACCCCTTTACATGGATGAGCAAAGGCAGCTCGAACCTACATACAGCAGCTCTGTGCCGATACGGGATGTAGCCTAGAAGACCTACCGGAAGCAATGGACGATAGGGAGGTATGGCGAGAAAGGGTCTGGGTATCCGTACTGATAGTGCGACATGATGATGTTTTTCCAAACTACAGGTGACTCCCATGGAGCTCTACATTTGGCGTTTGGTTTGGTTCTTATGTACTCTGCAGCTGTTTTTTTTTTTTTTTTTGTGGGCAGAGTTATATAATTAAGGAATGATTTTTTTATATTAATCATTCTTCGTTAATTATATTTTATCATTCAATTTCTAAGGGCTTTGAACTATTCGGCTCTTAGTTCAGGTGCACTGTCATTGGGTACAGTTTTACGCTAGCGTGCAAAGGATATGACAATCACAATTGTCATAATAAACCCCTGACAGGAAATGCGCTGGAATGTGGATGATGTCATGCTCAGAAGAGAAGGTCCTGAAAATTTGAGAATTTTGAAAAAGAGTCAGTTGAGAAATTGAGATTGGACCATGCCGGCAGACAGTTAAGTTCCTACCATGGAGTCGAGTCGTTGGGGATTCGGCCATTGAGTCGAAGAGTTGAGTTTTTCGGGTCTCTACCGGCAGAGATGAATTGAGATCTTAAACACAACGAGATGTGCCGAACGTTGGGGGTGGGGTTAGCATAGTATGATTACGAAAGACTTTTAAGAATTGAGTGTGTGTCTCTCTCTCCTCGTGTCGAAGAACCGAAGTCAGAAGTTGATAAAACCGTTCGTCCCTGAATAGCAGAGTGCACCTTTGTATTGCATGTGTATCTGCATTTGTATATGTACTGTTGTGGTTGATTATGATTATAGCTATACAACAGCTGTGGTTTTCATATTCGTCCTGAAATGGAAACAACATTTCATGAATCAACTCGAAAACCATCCTGAAATTACTGACAAACCTATCCAAAAAATTATCTACCCTATTTACCCAACCCCTCCGCTCGGACAGGATATGACACAAGGTCAATTTTTAAGCAGAGTTTAACAGGTTTGAATTCAGAGTTTTCCTTCTCCTAGACTAGTTGCCTCACCAAGGCTGAAGAACTCAGTCTGTCCTACTATTTACCCATAGCTGGAGGGAGAATAATAAGATTCATACCTTTCCCAAGGATATTAGTGCTATGTTAAATGTAATCAGTCTCGTCCAGGATTTGAACTGGTGTCACCGTGTCCATTTCCTACGACGATAACCATTACACCACGGGTACCTCCAAAAAATTATTTACGATCAGCTAGACATCAAACTTGAAGAGTTTACGTAGGAAGAACTTGACCCAGTATTGAAAAAAATTTTTAAATAGCAAAGCTGCAGGTGTTTAAATACCCTGTGAAGTTTGGGTGACGAGAAAATTTAACATACTTCTCTGACTATACAACGTACTCAATAAACAAAATACAATAGAGAAATTAACAAAAAGTTGCATCCTTTCCTTTCACCAGAAAAGTGACCTTGGAATCACTAAGAACTACAGATTCATAACGCTTTCTATTATTGCTGCTTAAGGTTTATATTGACATGCTTCTCAATCGTATTCAATCCGAAATCGAGAAAATTCTTAGAAAAAATCTGAACCGTCTTCCGAAGAAATCACTCCACAACCTGGTAGATTCTTACAATCCATCGGATCATCGAAGGAGTACGAGTAAAGAATATCGAGGCAACACTGCAGTTCATAGATTTCTCGGAAGCATTTTATTCCATACACAGGAAAGATAAAGCAAATACTACCTGCATATGGTCTTCCTAAAGAAACTGTTACCGCTATAGTGAAGCTTTACAAAAACACGAGCTGGAGGCTTAAAAGAAATTAGTTTCACATTTCAAAAAAAGCCAACAAGTAGAAACTATGACAGATGGAGATCACGCAGATGACCAAGCACTTCTTGCAAATACACCCGCCCAAGTAGCATCCAGACTGCATAGCCAAGAGCAACCAGCAAAAGGCATAGCCTCTACGCGGATGCTAATAAAACAGAGTACATGAGTTTTAAACAAAAATGAGCCATCCCCACTCTAAGTGGCAAGTCTTTTAAATTAGTGGACCAATTTACATATATTGGGCAGCAACATTTCATCCACTGAAAGTGACATAAAAATACGCATGGCAAAGGCGGGAAATTCTGTTGACAGGTTATCGATCATATGGAAGTCTCATCTATCCGATAAAATAAAATGAAATTTCCTCCAAACTGTAGCTGTGTCAATACTACTGTATGGATGCACCACATGGACGCTAACAGTACGCTTAGAGAAAAAGCTAGATGGAAATTACACCAGAATGCTGAGCGCTTTCATGAACAAATACCGGAAGCAGCACCGCACAAAACAGAGGTTATACTGCCACTTGCCTCCCATCTCACAAACTTTTTTAGGTAAGACGAACAAGACAGGTAGGGCACTGCTAGGGAACTAAGGAAGAACTCATAAGCGACGTTTTCTTGTAGACTCCTGCACATTGACGTGCCAGGGTTGGCCGACCAGCAAACACTTGCTTACTTGACATCAACTCTGTACGGACACACAAGAGGCAGTCAAGAAGACCTACTGGGAGCGATTGATGATCGGGATGGATAGCGAGATTGAAAGTTAGGGAACTTCGTGCTGTTAGCGTGGCTCGATGAGGGGGATGGTTAATATACAATCAAAACGGATATGATTATGCATAACCAAACTCTACGTCTTTAAAAATATATAAAGTAAGTAAAGTTGGGGACCTTTAAACGGTTATGAATCACAATTACAATTGTTTACATACATCCGTTCAACGGCTACCGAGACCTCAATTCATATACGAAGAGGCTTGCAATAGACGCTAATGGCAACACGATTACTTCTTCGCCAGAGAACTCAAACCTACGGGGGTAGGGGAGTATATATATATATATAGTCATCCACAGACAGATCTGTTTCGTTCTATCAGAACTCATCAGTGTGGCTAGACAGTAGCTTCCCGTAGCTGGGATCGAAACCCGGTTGACTCAAACGCCAAGCCAAAGCCTCTAACCATTCAGCCACGAGGAGCGATTAGATGCGAAGTAAATTTTAAACGGTTATGAATCACAATTACAATTGTTTACATACATCCATTCAAATGGCTACCGAGACCTCAATTAATATTTGAAGAGGCTTGCAATATATGCTAATGGCAACACGATTACTTCTTCCCCAGAGAACTCAACCCTGCGGGGGTAGGGGAGTATCTCTCTCTCTCTATATATATATATATATATAAAAATTAAAGTACAATGTACGCAACATCTAAGCGTAAAATAACCCTAGACGGGTTGACAAGCCATTAAAATTAACCAACCAACCCATCAATAAAAAACATAAGAGTTTTCAGCTTCTGGGAGATTACAAAAGGTAGATGTTGTAATATGTTATCGCCCATAAAGAAGAACAACCTTACAATATATGTAGCTATCCAAAATAAATACAATCCTTATTTATCCCATTTCATTTTTGGTTACAGAGTTTCAGAGCTGTAGAGTTTGGGTAAAAAATAATATATAATAATATCCATTTTCATTTTTTATCACTTCGTCTCCATTGTTATACTCACAACGCTTCGGTCGATACGCACTCCTGCCTTCTTCAGGTTTTTTGTGTCGAACTCGGAAACCTACACAGAACTTTGAACTGAACCGTTTATTTAATCTCCGTGAGTAGATTGTTCTAATTTCGTTAACCATGACGAGGTACAATGTCTCCAACAGTCTAAGAGATACTACTCACTAGTAAGTCTGATTTTTTTACCTTGCCTCATACCAAGTATTTCATAGACAGTTGGAGATAATAGGTTTATAAGCCAAAAAAATTGTTCAACAGGGCGTATGGTGTAATGGATAATATGTTTGTCTGAAAGTACTTCACAGTGAAATCATCCCGAGGCCCCTGGTTTAATTCCACTTACATAACAAATAATACTTACAGCAACTTAATACTAATACCGGCTAATGGTTAACGGAATTGGAACAATCTGATTAAATAAAAAGTTCAGTTCAAAGTTTTGTGTAGTTTTCCGAATTCAACAAAATACACATGAAGACCATTGTGAGTTTATTGATGAAGACAATAGTCTGAATATTTTAATTAATAAAAATTATCGGACATCATCTCAGAAATTTAGGCAAATAATATCCATTTTCATTGTATAATGTTCCACTAAAAATAATATCCATTTTCATTGTATAATGTTCCACAAAAATAATAATAATATCCATTTTCATTGTATAATGTTCCACTAAAAAAATATCCATTTTCATTGTATAACGTTCCACTAAAAATAATATCCGTTTTCTTTGTATAATGTTCCATTAAAAATAATATCCGTTTTCATTGTATAATGTTCCACTAAAAATAATATCCATTTTCATTGTATAATGTTCCACAAAAATAATAATATCCATTTTCATTGTATAATGTTCCACTAAAAATAATATCCGTTTTCATTGTATAATGTTCCACAAAAATAATAATATCCATTTTCATTGTATAATGTTCCACTAAAAAAATTTCCATTTTCATTGTATAATGTTCCACTAAAAATAATATCCTTTTTCATTGTATAACGTTCCACTAAAAATAATATCCGTTTTCTTTATATAACGTTCAACTAAAAATAATATCCGTTTTCATTGTATAATGTTCCACTAAAAATAATATCCGTTTTTATTGTATAATGTTCCACAAAAATAATATCCGTTTTCATTGTATAATGTTCCACAAAAATTATTATATACATTGAGATGGCGCTCGTATTGTAACGTTTATTATCATAAATGGACTTGGCCAGCCGAGTTCAATTCCTGAACGAGGCTTTTTACATTTCCTATGGCGCTAGGGGAAGTACCGATGGTGCAATGGCTAACGTGATGAACTGTGACATTATAATAGGTTCGAACTTCAATTGTGCTATTACGTTCACTTTTGGACTAATGCCCCTTGGAAACGATATAAAGTTCCATACCCGCCGCCGCCCCCTCCCCTCAGACATGGGTTAAATAGTATCACTACTGTTCTTTTGGCCTTAAATAAACCACGATTGTTTATATGTTAATAAAAAAAGAAATCAAACAAATAAAAAGCACTGATACCCTTGGAAAAGGTATGAATCCAACTATTCTCCCTCCAGCGAAATAGCAGAGTAGACTATGCTCTTTAACCTTGGTATGGCAACCAGTCTAGCAGAAGGAAAAATCTGAATCCCGAAAAATTTCACCAGTGTTGGATGCAAAAGAAGGTCAGTTTTTAAGCGGATTACAACTAGATTTCCTTCTCCTAAACCGGTTGCCACACCTAGATCAAAAAGCTTAGTCCGCCCTGCTATTTACCAATATCTGTAGCTAAGAGTAGGATTCATACATTCCCCAAGGGTATTAACATTATGAGAAATGCAGTCTCGTCTTGGATTTGAACCCGGATTGTCTATTCTATTTTCTATGACAAGCACCTCCATTTTTTAAGTCGTAATCATAAAATTAATTATCAAACTAGTTTGATTTATTTTCTTTAATTATGGATTTATTAACGAAGAATTCCTTAGAATTATTTCTGTATATTTCCACGGAAACATTTACAGCAACATAGTTGGATAGAGCAAGTTTTCTGCTAGAAAAGAAGATTCTCCCACATAATCCTGCCTTTTTTCGTCTGTGATCAACACTGATTTCTAGTTGAAAATTTGCTCTATCCATCGTTGTTATTGTATTCCCTATTGTATCCGTGGAAATCAAGAGAAAGCCTGATTCCGGAGAAGTCACGCTAAAGCACTGGTTCGAGCGAGATCACAAAAGTTAAGCAACAATGATTCTGTTCACTTTTAACTGGGTGACCACTGTACACAATCTGAGGCCTGTAAACCATATCTATGCAAAGTTTTGTAAATAACAAAACGCTAGCGTAAGGACTCACGCTCAGCTCATGTTGAAAGTGTATTGGTTCCTTATTGATCGTTTCAAATAAGTAATGATGACTCTGTTCACTTCTACGAAAAGCGACGACTTCATTAACAGCAGGAACTGTACGCAATCTGTGGCCTATGTGCCATATTTAATCAAAGTTTAGTTAATTACAATAAATAGAAATCACAACTTCCTGTATTTATTGAATTTGTTATTTTTTTCTCTAGCCCAGTCGGTTGGGACTGTAGAATACACCGACTGCATCTCTGCACAGGGGTAAAACTCCCTGTGTCCTGGATATGATATTAAACAATCTGATCGCGAGGCTCCAGCCTTGAAGATTTGGAGAATGTGGAGTACCGCTTCATAGCCATTGCTCCCAGGTCCACTCTGACCCAGAGTGGTAGCACCTATTGATCAAATAGTCTGTGACAAGGATGGAGTTGTTGACTGGTGCGTTGTCCTGGTGGAAATACCACTGGCCCGATTTGACGAGTGCTGGCCTCTTCCCAAGGAATCTCTTCCTGAACTCCCTTAAAACCTCCACATAGTAACCCTAAGCCTAACCCTAAGCCTTTGGCCAATCGACTCTGGTGTATTGACTCCCTTACTCCTCCCACACCTCTCATCATCCCTCACAGACTCCCTGCCTTCTTTGAATCTCTTATGCTACTCAAAAACTGATGCTCGATTCATGCAAGATACTCCAAAAGCAGTCTGAAGCATTCCATACGTTTCTGTGGCATCATTTTTTCCAAGTTTAAAACAGAATTTTATTGCATATCATTCTTCCTCACGTCCAGATTGCATTTTTGAAATTCCCCAGCTGTGACAATCAGGTATATTCGAATTCCTGCTGTAGCTGTTCATTTGAACCTGAAATCATAAAAATAGGTCAGTCATTTCATAAGATATATAGCAATAACATACTGAATGTTCAAGAGCCTACGACAATTTTAAATGCCTGTACAAAAAAGCCTGGAAACTTATAGAATTCACTACGTGTATATATATATATATATATATATATATATATATATATATATATATATATATATATATATATATCAAATACATAAATCGAAAACTAATCGTTTCACTTTTTACGTCTATATATCGGTCAAATAGAACAAACTACGTGTGCAAATGAATGACTGATGTTAGATTGTGACTGTTATATAGCAATACTTGAAACCATTTATATGTATGTAAAAAAGAACTCAGGATTGTTTAAGAATGTTATCAACAAAATGTGTTAACAAATCATATATGTATTTAGTATATATGTATAAAAAGGATTTGGCATTAAATAACCTACAACGGTTGGTATTCTATACAACCCAAACAAACCATCTTTTCTCGGTAAAATAAGAAATCTTTGTCTGTCATATAAAGAGAGTTACCGCTCCAGTCATTAGAAATGTCTTTTTAATTTGTTTATTTTATTTCATTCTAAAAATTTGTTTGCTTTTTTTCAATAATTTTTTTCCTGGTGATATCTGTATTGATGAACTAAAACTCTACATAAACCTGAATAATGACACCAAGGCAAACATCACTTTGTAACTGTTGAGCTTAAATACAGATTCAGAAAAAAAACCTGACAAAATAGATAGCTAAACAGATGTGAACAGTTAGACAGGATTACCTGAGTTATAGAATATATTTATTTACTTCTATTTTTTCCCACGCGCCAAAAAAGAATTTAATCGATTTTTTTATCATTTCGTTTTCGTTTGCTTCATTGCTAGACAAACGTCGGCGTCAAACCGGTGAACCCAATCACTTAAGTGAATTTTAAGGAGGAGGGGACAAAAAAGCTTTGTCATTTGAGCATAATGTACTTAGATGACGTCTCTTGTCAACGACTACATCACGAGCTCTTTCTTTACTCAAAAGGTTACGGGTAATCCTTGTATGCAACGCGTCTTTGTCAAATATATATATATATATATATATATATATATATATATATATATATATATATATATACCTACCACGGTTTGGGATTGACCTCTTCATTGTGACGTCATTGTTAGCAAACTATGATGGTGACGTTCCAGTTGTGGATCTCTGGTGAGTACACCTTTATTGCCATTATTCCCAGGCAAAGTATGACCCGAGGTGGTAGTCACAATCATCATCATGTCTCGCTCATAGCACGGATCTCCCTGACTCCCTCTCGCCACCCTTCTCTATCGTCCATCGCTCCCGGGAGGTCTTCCAGGCTATATCCTGTATCGGCACGGAGCTGTTGTTCTAACTGGTCGTCCAACTCTTGCTCGTCCATGTGAAGGGGTCCACAGGAGTACATCCCTTATGAGTTCGGCCTTACTTCACCAGCAGTGTCCCAAATGTCTGGTTCGTCTAACTTTGATAGTTTTCGTGATGGGTACAGCTGCTGTTTTGTAAGGTATTGCCTCCAGGACTTGTATACACACACACACACACACACACACACACACACACACACACACACACACACATATATATATATATATATATATATATATATATATATATATATATATGTGTGAGTGTGCAAATATGTGGTACCTACTGATGTTATATATATATATATATATTGAATAATAGCCCTTACGGTAAAAAAAAAATCCAGCAAGTGATTTGAAGATGAAAATATACAACGAATCACTGTCAAGGGGAAAAAATATAAATTGGAAAAAAAAGATGTCATACCAATCGAAAAGAAAATCAAAAGACACTCAATTGGTTGGTCAAAAGAAAAAAACACCACTCGGGCTGCTAAGCTATATATATATATATATCATCAAAACATTTTGACAGCACTGATTCCCTGAATTTTCCAGCACCATCCGTCTATCGGTCATCGCTCTTGGTATATATATATATATATATATATATATATATATATATATATATATATATATATATCGGCAGTATAAAGGAAAAATCTATATATTTCAATATAAACAGTATAACACTCAAATCAAAATCATTACCACAATCTATATATATATATCCTCATCAAGTATGGTTGATAGTACCACTTCTCTCTCTCTCTCTCTCTCTCTCTCTCTCTCTCTCTCTCTCTCTCTCTCTCTCTGCATCCTTCTTTATCATCTATCGCCCCAGGCAGTTCCTCTAGACTTCATTCAGTGTCATCACAGAGCTGATGTAAGCAAGTCTTTGATGGTGGCCAACAATTTTGCTCATGGATAGGAGTTCATTGTATAATGTCACTTATATGTCCGTCCTTACTTCTCTAGCAATGCCCATGATGTCTTGTTCATCTTACTTGCATTGAGAGATGGGAGGCAAGTGGTTGTACAGCCGCTATTTCGTGGACGGCTGCTTCTAGATTTTGTTTGAAACAGCACGCAGCGTCTTTGTGTACTTCCTATTCACCTTTTTCTTCGAACGTTTCTTAAGAGTCCAAATGGTGCATCTTTACAGTAGTACCGACACGGCCACAATTTTAAAGAAATCCTGTCTTATTTCATCAGAGAGATCAGATTTCCATATGATATGCATATGTGTGTGTGTGTGTGTGTGTGTGTGTGTCATGAACTCTCCCGTCAATCTCGACGTATATGGGCTCAATATTTCAGGTGTGAATCATTGGGTTACCTACAAGGATAATTTGTTTATAGTGATGAAGGCTTGTTTAGACCCAGGTACACTAAAGAACGGTACAAATAGGATGTACTCTAACCTCAGTAATTTTAAAACAGAAGACCAATTATGCTGTATCCCGGTACAGTCATCAATTGATTTTTGATTTTTAAATTGCAGTAACCATTCGATTTATGTGATCAAAGATGATAACAGAATTAAGTACGTTGATCAAGGAATAAATTACGTTGTAAATATGTGGCGTAAAATGAATGCTTTCTTCATCATTAAGCTATGGACTTATTGATTCACCAAGATTATGTACGAATGCAAAGATGAATCAATGTCAGCAGTTTTAAAAGAGTTATTGGTTGAATTTACCGAACTCAAATATTTTATTTCCTATTGAATGTGTTTCAGACTGTTATATAATTGCGGAGGGATTTTTTTTATGTTATCATTTTTCGTTTTGTATATCTTATCTTTCTGTTTAGTTAGGCTGAGAACCTTTCGCTTAATGCATGGGTTAGTTAGGTGCACACATTGAGTGCAGGTGTTCACGTGCGCGCGGGGCGTATGTGACAATCAGAGATGTCACAATAAAAACCCCAGATAGGAATTAGGACCGGGGACGTGAATGACGTCATGCCCGGAAGCGCTGAGGATTTGGGGGATTTGAAAAAACAGTTAGTTGAGATTTAAACTCCGAACGAGAAAGTCGATTTTCGGAGCTCGCCGAGGCCAGACCAGTAGTTTGCGGCACGTGGTGGGGGTCAGATGGAAAATTCAGGATAGAAAGAAATTGTGTCTCTTTCTCCGCATGTCGAAAAACCTTAAACTCAAAAAGGTAATAAAAAGTTTCGTACCTGAACTAATTTCGTGTTTTTCGGATTCCTATACGCGTATGATCATTGTAAACGTTTTCCTTGTGTCTATTTCACGTATACATATCTTGGTTGTATACTTTTGGACCTTAATGTTATAAGACAGTTTGAAGGTTCTGACTCACTCATTCATTTCTCCTCTATCTTCTCTCTGACTTCCTTTATTTCTATAACATGATCTTCAAACATATCACGTGACCTGTTCCCCCATCTATCTTCAGACATGGAGATAGCACCTACTTTACAACTTTGCAGGTGCCTTTTCGGAGACCTTTCCACTTCTGTTCATTCTGCACCAGGATAATTTATATCATCTATTGGAGATTCCTTCATGCAGCTCTCTACTTGCTGAGTTGTCTCTAATACAACAGACAAATCGTTTGAGAAAACGTGTACTGTTAAGTGTTGACTATGTTAAAAAATATAGTTTTAATTTCACAGAGATATAAATTTACTTCCTTTTAATATTAATTTCATTATCATTTTATTCCTTGTGAGTTTTTAACACAAGCGTTATTCACTCCAGCATTACCTGGTGGTCTTTCATTGGAGTCTAAGGGACAGCAAGTCTCCTCTGAGATCCAGGACTCTTCTCAGTATTCTAGCAGATTTTAACTGCGCAGTGATTCGGGTGGTCTCGATCCTTCCTCGGATTTAAAAATCCTCCAGTCTTTTTTTCGAAGCCTTTGGGGACTGTTTCAAGAGCACCATATAAATAAAAATAAGATAGAATAAAAATAATAACACTAAAAATAAAATAAAATCAGGATAAAAATAATAGAAATAAAATAAAAATTTCAAAAATGAAATAAAATATAATAAAATAAATGATAAAATAAAATAAGAATAAAAATAATAAAAATAAAACAAAATTTTAAAAAATAAATAAAATACGATAAAATATAATAAAAATGAAAATAATAAAAATAAAACAAAACCATGAAAAATGATTGGTTGGTTATTCGAGTTTCACGGCACATCAACCACTATGGGTCATTCAATGCCACATCCGGTTTACACATATGAATTATATATGATTTGTAACCATTTTTGATATAAACTCAATTTTTCTTCGTAAACTCACTTTTCTTTTAAATTCATATTTTGATCCATTCGACCCACAAGTAGGACCCCAACAGGCACCATCACTCCGGGTCAGAGTGGACCCACTACAAGTTGTAATTGTTGAGATTCATGGTTTTGCATAGGGTTATTTGACAAAACTTTTTTATATTTGGTTGATTGGTAGGTTGATCCATTGAATATTTTGGATTGTAATGATGTATTATATTTTTAGGTACAACTCTGTCTCTCTTAAGAAAGAGAGGACATCATCCATGTTGATGTTCTCAAACAAATCTCTCATGTTATCTGCTTTAAAATGTCGCTCTCTGGTGGTAGCTAGTACACCACATTCCATTAGGATATGTTTAATGGTGTAAGGCGTCTGGCATGTCAAACACTGTGGTGGTTATTCCTGCTTGAGGATGAAAGAGTGGGTGAGTCTTGTATGACCTATACGCAGTCTGGATATAATGAATTGTTCCATTCTTGATTTTCGAAATGCTGGTCACCATTCTCCCAAAGTGGGCTTGATTTGGAAGAGCTTATTATTAATGCTATCATTCCAGCTTTGTTGCCATTTAGTAACAAAGAACCTATTTATTTGTGGTTTCAAGTCAGTATATGGGATGCTGGTATTGTTAGGGCTCAGATCTAAGGCTGATTAGAATGAAATATATTTATGATAAGAAAAAGAAAAAGAAAATAAAAACAAAAACAATGAAAATAAAATAAAAATAACAGAAATAAAACAAAACAAAAATAATGAAAATGAAATACAATAAAAAAAAACAAAATGAAAAATAAAAATAATAAAAAATTTTTTTAATAAGAATAGAAATAAAACAAAATAAAAATAGAAAAAGAAAAAAAATCAAAATAAAATAAAAGGAAAAATGATAAAAATGAAAATAATAAAATGATTATAATAAAATAGAATAAAACAAAAATAGAAATAAAAAAGAATGAAAAAAAGTTTTTAAAAAGAAAATGAAATAAAAAAAGAAAAGAAAAGAAAAGAAAAAATAAAATAAAATAAAGATATTAAAAATAAGAACAAAATAAAAAAAAACATTAAAGAAAAAATAGGACGATGTTAGCAAGATATGATTTGCCGCTGGTGTCATTGGGTGCTTTAGAATATTCACCAACAGATATGAAATAGAAACACCTTCCTACATATACATATTTACCAACCCCTCCGCTTGGGCAGGATATAATAGAAGGTCAATTTTTTAAGCGGAGTTTTAACAAGTTTGAATTCAGAGTTTTCCTTCTCCTAGACTAGTTGCCTCCCCAAGGCTGAAGAACCTAGTCTGTCCTACTATTTACCCATAGCTGGAGGAAGAATAATTGGATTCATACCTTTCCCAAGGGTATTAGTGCTATGTGAAATACAATCAGTCTCGTCCAGGATTCGAACTCATGTCGCCGTGTCCATTTCCTACGACGATAATTATTACACCACAGTTACCTCCACTTTTTTTGTCCAACTCCTCCGCTCGGGCAGGATACGACACAAGGTCAATTTTTAAGCGAAGTTTTACAGGTTTGAAGTCAGAGTTTTCCTTCTTCTAGACTAGTTGCCTCACCAAGGCTGAAGAACCCAACTGCCCTACAATTTATCCATAGCTGGAGGGAGAATAATTGGATTCATACCTTTCCCAAGGGTATTAGTGCTATGTGAAATGCAATCAGTCTCGTCCAGGATTCGAACTCGTGTCGCCGTGTCCATTTCCTATGACGATAAACATTACACCGCGGACACCTCCCTACATATACATGTATATGTATTTATGTATATAGGGAAAATAGTTGAAGGGCAGTCTTTATACCCCGACCTAGCGTAGAAAATTGCAGTTTCTTTTTTTAACATTAAAGCTGAAAATTCAGCTTCGTACAAATAAGTTTTCAGAAATTAAATTAGAATTTTCACAGTTTGCTACGCAAGAACTTAAAATTTTAAAAAAATGATTTTCTTTAACCAAATCTCAAAATACCTTGAAAATTCAAACATTAGCTTATTACTCAGTCAGCTGGGGCTTTAGAATACACCGACTGCATCTCGACGGTGTCCTAGATATGACACTAAACAATCTGATGATGAATTTCCAGTAATGCAGGAGCTTTGGGGAATACGGACTACCCCTTCATTGCCATCGCTCCCAGATCCACTCTAGCCTGGAGTGGTAGCACCTGATAGGGTCTTATCTTTTGGTCAAACAGAACTAAACTGCTTACCTATGTTAAACAGAATTACTTGAAATAGAACTGTTTTGACATGTAAACTACGTAATTATACTATACTGAATTGTTTGTTTGTATTGGAATTTAGCATTAAATAACCTACAAAGGTTGATATACCATAAACCCCAACCAAACCAAATCATATATATCTCATATATATGTATAAAGAGGATTTGGCATTAAATAACCTACAAAGGTTGATATGCCATAAATCCCAACCAAACCAAAGTATATATATCTCATATATATGTATAAAGAGGATTTGGCATTAAATAACCTACAACCTAGGAGCAATGGCAATGAAGTGGATACTCTACATTCCTCTAAGTCCCGAAACTGGTGCCTCACCATCAGATGGTTTAATTTTATATCCAGGACACTCGTTGGGGGTGTATTACCCCTCTGTAGAGATGCAATTGGCGTATTCTACAGCTCCAAATGATTGGACTCGTAAATTTTGAGGTTAAAGAATTGCGTAGTTTCAATTTCTTACACCGATGTGCAAATTACACAAACTTCGAATTAATAAAATCATTAGTTATAATAATTATAATAAAATTTGGATGATTATAATAAAACAGTAATCTTTTGTTGGCTGTTTTTTCCTCGTCAATAAACGCTACCCTTATAGATAAGTAGCAGTAGTTTCCTGACTGAACTATTTGACCCATGGCCGTTGACATGTGATATTCTTCAACCCAACATCTGGTAAGGTTCACCGTTGACCCAACGTTGGATTCATCCCCGTTACTTTCACATTCACCATGCTGCTTCCCATGGCTTCTATGGATATATGCTCAGAGAACATTCTTTTTTTCCTTAGATGTGTTAAGTTTTAACTTAATTAAAGTCTAACTATTCACTTTTGTTGTGGAGTGATAAAAACACCCCTCACTGACACAATGAACTAGTCTGAAAAGACTATAATCGTGTACATATTTTATTTGAAAAATAGAAATTTAGTCGATTTCCAATATTGTCAACTATGGGTGCTTATTAATTTTTACTGTCGGACTACGATATAACAACTTTTTACATTTCTTTTCTTCTATGGACCCCTACACATAGATGTGCCAGTATTGACTGGCTAGCAAGAACTTACCTATAACAGCTCCGCGGAAATAGAGTGTAGGTTGAAAAACCAGCCGGGAGCGATGAGTGATTGGGACGAATGGAGAGTGAGAGAGCCAGGGAAATGCGTGTTAATAAAACCTTCAAACTAAATATAACTTTGATAATAAATCATCATCATCATATCGCGCTGGTAGCATGGATATCCCTGACCCTCTCTCGCCACTCCTCCCTATCGTTCATCGCCCTAGGTAGGTCTTCAGGACAACATTCTGTATCCTCACATAGCTTCTGAATGTATGTTCGTGCTGGTCGTCCTGCTTTTGCGCGGCCATGTGTGGGGATCCATAAGAGTACATCTCTTATGAGTTCGTCCCTACTTCTCCAGCAGTGTCCTGCATGTCTGGTTCTTCTAACTTGAATAGTTTTCGTGATAGGGGGCAGGTGGCCGTACAGTTGGTGTCTTGTGGGGTGTTGCTGCCAGGACTTGTTCAGGATTGCACGCAGCATTCTTGTGTAATTGCCATCTAGCCTCTTCTCCAGCCGTTAAATAATACCTGATAACATTAATTTTGTCTGTATAATGTTCTACTTAAAATAATAAAATCCTGGTATAAGGGCTGACCTTATAACAGAATTTCAGTGCTGGAGAACTTGGTAATACATGATACCTATTAATATAAATTTTGTTTATATAATATTCCGTGAGAAATTCTAAAATTCCGGCATCTTTGGCTTATAAGAAAATTAACTTTTTTCTTTTAAAAGAAAATGACAGGCTTATACTTATCTTTTTAAGGAGGTGCCCGCGGTGTAAAGGTTATCGTCGTTGGAAATGGACACGGCAACGCGAGTTCAAATCCTGGACCAGACTGATTGCATTTCACATAGCACTAATACCCTTGGGAAAGGTATGAATCTTATTATTCTCCCTCCAGCTATGGGTAAATAGTAGGGCAAACTGGGTTCTTTAGCCTTGGTGAGGCAACTAGTCTAGGAGAAGGAAAACTCTGAACTGAAACCTGTTAAACTCCGCTAAAAATTGACCTTGTGTCATATCCTGCCCGAGCGGAGGGGTTGGTAAATATGTATACTTATTTATGGGCCAATCTTTCCTGCTCTTCACTTCAAGGGACATACCGACCTCCAAATGTGGGAACTGTGGAACTCGACCATCTTGTTTGATCTTTTATAAGAACTGTAAATAATAAGACATGAATGGTCACAATTTCTAATAACAATTCTGCTACAAGACACATTTTATAACAAAAGATCCTGAATCACTTTTCGGGTGACTCTTCCGTACACAGCCCAGTCGGTATCTCTGCAGATGGGTAAGACTCCCACCAACGAGTGTGCTGGATATGATATTAAACCATCTGATTTTGATGCTCCAGTCTTGGGGCTTTGGTGAATGTGGAATACTCCTTCATTGCCCTTACTCCTAGGTCCACTCTCGCCCGGAGTGGTAGCACCTGATAGGGTCCTATCTCTTGGTCAAATAGAACTGTTTGACAATTAAACTGTGTGCAAACAAATGACTTATGCTATATTGAATAGTTAGTGATTCATGACAATACTTGGATCCATTTAATTATGCCCAAAAGAATGAGTAATTTTAAATAGAATAATTAGTGTTAAATAGCAATATTTGTAACCACTTCACTGTGTTCAAACAAATTATTAATATTAAATAGAATTATTTGTGCTCAATTGAAATAAATGAAACCATTTACCAGTGTAGAAACTATTACAATACCATGGTGGAAACAAATTTGTTCTGACTCATTTAAAAATGCAATTACCGAAAAACTGTGGACAAACGAATGACTCGTGTTAAATTGTGACTGCTACATAGCAATACTTGAAACCGTTTAACTGTATGGAAAAAAGTGCTCAGGCTTGTTTGAAAATGTTATCTACACGATTTACATATCATATATATATTTGATATATATATGTATAAAGAGGATTTGGCATTAAATAACCAACAATGGTGATAAGCCATAAAACCCAACCCAACCAAATCCTATATATTTGATATATATGTATAAAGAGGATTTGGCATTAAATAACCAACAATGGTTGATATGCCATAAAACCAAACCAAACCAAATCCTATATATTTAATATATATGTATAAAGAGGATTTGGCATTAAATAACCAACAATGGTTGATATGCCATAAAACTAAACTAAACCAAATCCTATATATATATATATATATATATATATATATATATAAAGAAGAGGATTTGTCATTAAATAACCTACAATAGTCGTTATGTCATCAAGCCCAACCAAACTAAATGATACATATTTAATATATATGTGTAAAGAGGATTTGACATTAAATAATCTACAATGGTTGATATACCAATAAACCAAACCAAATCATATATATTCAATATATATGAATAAAGAGGATTTGGCATTAAATAACCTAAAAAGGTTGACATGACATAAAAACCCAACTAAACCAACCAACATTTTTCGCACACATTTTACAGTCGAAATACTCAACTGTTTTCTTTTGTAAAACTTTCAACAAGATGTTAATAATAGAACTGGTTAGACACAGCGTGTAAAATGAACTGGTTAGATTAAGACTGCTCTTCTTACTCGACGTCTCTAAGCACACAGAACAATAGAGAGCCATAGTTGTTTTTCGAACTCTACATTTCTGTTAAAATGTTTTTTTATGGCGTTGTTATATTAAAATTAAAGCTTAAGAGGATTGCATGTTTTTATGTTGGAATTTAATTGTAGGTTCAATGGTTGGCCATAAATCACTTATTCATTATATATATATATATATATATATATATATATATATATATATATATATGCAAATTTCATTAAACATAATAGACATTTTATGTCTACATATTTTCTTTTGGGTCCGTTCGAATTCCCGTATTACTTTTATCGTATTCGGGGGGAATTGATTTATGTATTGTCCATATTTGTATGAATCCCTAGTACTTTCTGCCCGACTTTGGGCCATCATCAGGGGAGGATCTATAACAAAAGTGATGTAACTTTTGTTTTAGCATATTACTACTGTGCAAGGGCGTCTAGAAGAAAATATGTAGACATAAAATGTCTATTATGTTTAAT
Organism: Sepioteuthis lessoniana; assembly: GCA_963585895.1. Classification (NCBI taxonomy): domain Eukaryota; kingdom Metazoa; phylum Mollusca; class Cephalopoda; order Myopsida; family Loliginidae; genus Sepioteuthis; species Sepioteuthis lessoniana. The sequence continues at coordinate 9,494,965 of OY757926.1, forward strand.
GAAATTTGCATTAACGAAGAAATGCTGCCTGAATATACATATATATATATATATATATATATATATATATATATATATATATATGTACATATATATATATATATATATATATATATATATATATATCAGAGAGATCGAAGTAAATCCAACGGTTTGTATATGTATAAATATGAAAAAAAAACAAGGTACTTAGAAAGTTTTTAACATTCTATTTCCAATAGTCGTGTTCTGTTTCAAAACAATGTGATGTAATAAGTGTTTGAAATTTATTCGAAAACATAACGTTTTTCATTGGCGTATATATATATATATATATATATATATATATATATATATATATATATATATATATATATATATATATAAAGTTCTACTTTCTGAAAATCTAATAGGCAACTTTATTCTGAGAAGATGCAAATTCCTTTAAGCATTTTCAAAAGAAGCAGCTTTTTATTTTTTATCAATTTTATTTCTTATTTTTCTTGGTAAATAAGTTAGTAATGTTGGCGACCATTCCCTTTTCAATAGTTACTTAGCCGAGGTGTAAGGAAAGGCGCTAATCCTTTCCCTGGATTACTCCACTTTACCCTTGATCCTCACCTCATAAAGCTGAGTATTAAAGCAAGGAGTCATCAAGTATCATTTTTTGAGTCTTTGGTATGACTCAACCTGGGATTGAACCCACTGGGTGCCATTTAAAGAGAACGCCACTTAAAGGGAGCCCAACTAAGAGGTAATAGCTGTAGGATTATTTATCAGCTTAAACTAGGGAAGTAGTCAAGAATTTCGCGCAAAATCTGGGAAAATTAAGTTTCATTTCATGCAAAAACACGATGGTTTAAAGCATTGCTATCTAAAACTAGTAATTCTATTTGCACAGTTAAAGGATCTCAAGCAATGCTATCTAATAATAATAATTCAAATTTATATTAATCATTTGTTTACACACAGTTAAATGGTTTCAAGTTTTGTAAATGATTAACAGGTACCACTAATCCCGTTCAGGGTGGACCTGGGAGTAATGACAATGAAGGAGTACTCCACGTTCCCCAAAAGTACGGGGGTGTCCTCGTGGTGTAATGGTTAAAGCGATGAACTGTGGAATCGTAGTAAGCTAGTTCGTACTCCAGTCGCGCTATTACTTTCACTTTCGGGCAAATACTCTTGGGAAAGGTATGAACCCCTTTATCCTCCCAGCTATGGGTTAAATAGTACCACTACTGTTCTTCTAGGAGAATAGCTTTGGCATTAAATAACCTACTAAGGTAGATATGCCATTAAACAAAGAAACCAAACAAAGAAAGAAACCAATGGTACATTGCTGGAGTCTCACCATCTGATTGTTTAGTGTCATACCCAGGGGATTCGTTGGGGAGAAAATCTGACCCTTCTGCTGCGATGTAGTCTGTGTTCTACTGCCCAAGCCGACAAGGCGGCCGATTTTATGGTATAGTTATTTTTTAAAAAATGGATGTCAGGGGCGTAATTTCAGTGCTTACCATTGGCGTGATAGGCACTATCTTCTGTTGATACGTCACTGATTTCAAATTAGCATTGAAATGGGGTTTGCGATCGACAGAGAAATCATAAAAAGCATAGAGATAACTTATTTTATAGATTAGTTGGTAATGACCCAAATTTTATTTTGGATGGTTAATTTTTTTTTTAAATTAAGGACAAAAATATCGAGCAATCCAGAAATAAGAAAATTAACTTTTTACTTTAAAAAAATATGGGAGAGTGTACTTATTTATGGACGATATTGTGCATCAATTTTTTTTCTTTTCTTTTGCTTTTTAAGTATCAGGGATTTCAGTTTTATGTGTCTTTAACGGCAGATAGGCCAGAGAAATAATTAAATAACTGCTACAATTTATTTACGATCAGTAAAAAAAAAATTACGATAATAATAAAAACAGAAAATGACTAAGATGACCTTCATTTTTTATTATAAAAAGTTTTATTATATATTATTGTCAATTATAGATTTGTTGGCTGGTTGGTTGGTTGTGTCTTATAGTATATCAACCCTTGTGGGTTATTTAATGCCTAATCCTGTTCATGTATGTATCTTATATATATGATTTGTAAGCAAATAGTTTGCAGGAAACATTTTTTAAAACCAGAGCCAGAGCATAAAATTAACAAGTTTCAAGTATAGCTATTGTTGCATATTGACCTTTGATAGACTCTTTAATTGGGGATTTCTAAAACACGATGTTCCTACTGTGTAAACAAGTGAACTGCGAAAGCAGGTCACGTGGTTTGACAGCCGAAAGGTTGACCGAAACCCATGGGCGTTGTGAAATTATATGTGCACAGGTACCCACAGACAAAACGGTGAGTCGTCATTCAGTCAGGCAGAAGGGCAATCAGGTCAGAGCAGAAACCGCCTAGAGTGTAACTCGCTGGAGGTGGGCAGTGGCCCTCGGTGGAGAAGCAAAAGAATCACTGAGTGGGGCTCTGAATATGATCAATATAGCAGTTCTCCTTCAGCTTGTGACCAAGTCCCTCGTCTCTGTCTCTCGCTCACGCTTGCTGCCAATTGCGACCCTTCGAGTAATAAAGACAGAGATATATTTTTAAAACAAAAGCGTTATGCCTAATCATTTTGCCGCTCTATAACACTATTTATTGTTTGCACACAGTTAAATGGTTTCAAGTACTGCTATGTTTTAATAGTTTTATTTGCATACAATGAAATGGTTTCAAACATAGTAAATGATTAATCAGTTCTATTCGATCCATAGATGCGGTCCAAACAGGTACTACCGATTCGGTAGTGTTATATCCAGGACATTCGTTGATGGTGATGGAATCTTACCCCTTTGCCGAGATACACTCGACGTATTCTTCAGCCCAAACTAACTTAATTATATACTTGTATTATGTAAAACTGTGTGTGTGTCCTCATTTTCTATCCTACAGAACAAAACAGTCGACATATTCAATGTGTAATCCTATTTACCAACCCCTCCGCACGGGCAGGATATGACACAATGTCAATTTTTAAGCGGAGTTTAACAGGTTTGAATTCAAAGTTTTCCTTCTCCTAGACTAGTTGCCTCACCAAGGTTGAAGAACCCAGTCTGCCCTACTATTTACTCATAGCTGGAGGGAGAATAATTGGATTCATACCTTTCCCAAGGGTATTAGTACTATGTGAAATGCAATCAGTCTCGTCCAGGGTTTGAACTCGTGTCACCGTGTCCATATCCTACGACGATAACCATTACACCACGGGCACCTCCTTTAAATGTGTAATGATACTTCTATACAACGAAAGTCGGCATAGGATGACGTCATATCAGCTGTTGAAGACTTCTTTGATCAATGGTTCGGTTTCGGTTTCGTCATCTAATGGCATATTAAGTTTCGAGGGTTATTTAATGCCAAAGCAACGCTTTACGAAATACAGTAGAAATGTTATTTAGCCAATAGTTGTGGTGAATTAGGGAATCCAAAGGGCATTAGTCCGAAAGTGAATGTAATAGTGTGCCTGGAACTCGAACTCACAACGATATCAAAATTCAGGACATTTGCACTATACCACTACACCACCCCGTTAACTAATTGGATCCAAGCGTTGCAACACTGATGGGAAAAGGGGTGTCCTAGTGGTGTAGTGGTTAAAGCGATGGACTGCGGAATCACAGTAAGCAAGTTCAAACTCCAGTCATGCTATTACATTCACTTTCGGGAAAATACCCTTGGGAAAGGTATGAACCCCCTTATCCTCCCAGCTATGGTTTAAATAGTACCACTACTGTTCTTCTAGGAGAATAGCATTGGCATTAAATGACCTAAAAAGAGTTGATATGCCATTAAACAAAGAAACCAAACCAAAATGATGGGGGAAATGTTTGTTGGCCATAAGGAGGAACGATAAACCTAATTTGTTCACTTTTCATGGTAGTATCTTGGTCAGCCTTTGAACTCGTATTTAGTAACTTTTCAACGGTGTTAGTAAGTAGGTATAGATTTACTAACAAACAGGTTTCATCAACAGGTAATGGTTATATGTAAACTGCATAAGGATTTTTAAAAGCAAGTTTTACCGAATAATTGTGTTGTGTTATTCATTTTTTTTTTTTTTTAAATTCATATGTAAGCAATATTTTGAGGATAACTTTTGTAATAAAGTCATTGTGACTTTAACATAAAAATAAATAATCGTAGCATCTTAACTCTGTCTTCTCATTTGTTCATGATTCGTAACATTATCCCAACTGAAGGGCATTCTAGTATTGAGTAATTTAGGTATTTTGGTGGTTGTTGTACGTGCAGAACGGATAATTGTCCATGTTGCCAGAGTGAATGGTTTAATAAGTGCGGTTAGTTCAGATTAGCATAGAATAGCATCAGTTGCATTAAAGGCCACTCCCCTTACAATTTCTTAAAATATCAAGGCCTTGTGCTCAATTGTAAATGCAACCATTCGCAATAAATATTTATAGGAAGAAAATAGAAAAGGTAAAATTCATTTTGTAGACATTCATTGTATACATTTCAGTATAGATTTATTTTTGTTTTTAAATAAAGATATATCAAGTCCAGCAGGGCACGAGTCTCGGCTAGTGCCTGACCTCCCTCTCCCCTAAATCTTCCTTATAAAAATGACCTTGTGTCAAATTCTGTCCGATGGGAGGCAGAGATAAATTTCAAATTATACCGAGAGAATGAAATTCAATTGGACTGAGCACAGGGGCACAAAGAAATACGAAAAAAAGATGTTTTGCTGAAAACATTGAGTACACGGAAATAATGTAGACATTTGATTGGTTGGTTGGTTGGTTAGTTGGTTGGGGTTTTAGCATATCAACCTTTGTAAGTTATTTAATGCTAATTCTATTTTATACAAATTAACAGTTCTATTTAAAACAATTCAGTTTAGCATGAGTACGCAGTTTAATTGCCAAAAACATTTCTATTTCAAGCTATTCATTTTAGTCAAACAGTTCCTTTTAGAATAAGTATAGTTTTTGTCCACACATAGTTAAATGTCAAAACAGTTCTATTTCAAACAATTCAGTTTAGCATAAGTACACAGTTTACATATCCAAACAGTTCTATTTCAAGCACTTCAGTTTAGCATAAGTTCGTATTTTACTTCTATTTAACCAATAGATAGGACCTTATCAGGTGCTTCCACTCCAGGCCAGAGTGGGCCTGGGAGCGATAGTAATGTAGGGGGGCACTGCATTTCCCAAAGCTCCAGCAATACTGGAACCTCACCAACAGATTGTTTAGTTTCATATCTAGGACACTTCTTGGGGGGGGTCTTACTCCTTTGTAGAGGTGCAGTCGGTATATTCTACAGCCCCAGCCGACTCTGCCCCTCGTTGGTGGTGGGTGGGTTACCCCTCTACAGAGGTGCAGTCGATGTATTCTACAGCTCCAACCGACTGGACAATAGTCATTTGATTTTGGTTTCTTTGTTAAATTACGTTGTTAGAGTGACTTAATGACGAATCCATCTAAGCAGAAGAACTGACGAGATATTTTTAAAGCGGTCAGCTGTTTTGAATTCAGGATTCTCCTTTTCCAAGAATGGTTGCCTAACCAAAGCAAAAGGACCCAGTCTACCCTACTATTTAACCATTGCTAGGAAAGAACAGACTGATTCATGCCTTTTTCTAAAGGATTTAACGCAAAGTAAAAAAACGCATATAGCCTTGGTCAGGATTAGAACTTAGGTTGTAAATTCTATTTCTTACGACGATAACCGTTACACTAAGCGGCCTCTATCGGCTGCAGATATCAGTGACAAGTAAAAATGCAATTGTGTTATATACTATTGATGTGTACGGGACCTTTGGAAACTAGGTGCAGCTAGGCATTATACTAGTTTAATGTGCTTTCAGAATGTTCTTGGCAGTTTAAATTTTTTTGCTTACAACATCGAAAAAACGCTTCTTAGAAAAGAAAGAATTAAATAGAGAACGGTTGAATTGAAAAAAAATGAGTCAGCGACAAGTTTGAACTTGGGAGGAGAAAAGATTTTTATCTTCGACGCTCAGGAATCCTAACGAACGACTTATATATATGTGTGTGTATGTGTATGTGAGAGGATTTTTTTCTACCCATTAAAATCAGGTGACAATTATATCATTGCATTGTCCATTCGCTAAAATCAGAGGGTTTTTCTTTTTAATTCTATTTTACTGAGTTCGTTCTCTTTCTGAAAAATAAGTACCGTAATTAGCCGTATATAATGCGCATTCGTGTATCATATGTATTCATGTATAATACGTATTCGTGTATAACATGCATTCGTGTATAACACACGTCTATGGATAATCCTATTTACCCAACCCCTCCGCTCGGGCAGGATACGACACAAGGTCAATTTTTAAGCGGAGTTTAACAGGTTTGAATTCAGAGTTTTCCTTCTCCTAGACTAGTTGCCACACCAAGGCTGAAGAACCCAGTCTGTCCTACTATTTACCCATAGCTGGAGGAAGAATAATAGGATTCATACCTTTCCCAAGGGTATTAGTACTATGGGAAATGCAATCAGTCTCGTCCAGGATTTGAACTCGTGTCGCCGTGTCCATTTCCTACGACGATAACCACGGGCACATCCATGGAAAACACACTTCATATTCGCGCTCCTGACTACGAAATTCTGACTTTTGTTAAATTTGAAGTAAAATTTAATATTAGTTCAACTTTTTATTTGTTTATTATTGACTAAAAATAATCATTTCTATTATTTTTATAATATTTCAAACTCTAAAATCCAGGTTAAATAAGTGGTAAGGATAACTCGAAGAGGAATTTTTTATGCTTTTTTTCCGACACTGGTATCATTGAGGAACGAGAAAAGTTATGGCAAACAGGTCTGGTTTTTTCACCGACACTGCTAGTATATATATTTACCAACTCCTCCCCAAGAGCGGGATGTGACACAAGGTCATTTTAAGCGGAGTTTAACAGGTTTGAATTCCGAGTTTTCCTTTCCGGTTGCCGTACGAAGGTTAAAGAGTCCTGTCTAGCCCCTAATCTCCTTTGGCGGTCGGGAGAATAGCTGGATTCATACCTTTCCCAAAGATATTAGTGCAATGTGGAATATAAACAACCTCATCCAGGATTTGAACTCAGGTCACCATGTCCGTTTTCTACGACCATATCCATGATCACCTTTGAGAGGTAGGTTGGTTGTTGGTTGTTTGGTGTTTATAGCATATCAACCTTTGTAGGTTATTTAATGCCAAATCCATTTTTATGCAAATAGTTCAATTTCAAACAATTCAGCTTAGCATGAGTATAGTTTAATTGTCAAAAACAGTTCTATTTCAAGCTATTCAGTTTATTCAAACAGTTATAATTCAGTTTAGTATAAGTAGAAGTTTTGTCCACACACAGTTAAATGCCAAAACAGTTCTATATTAAACAAATCAGTTTAGTGTAAGTACAGTTTCAATGTTAAAAACAGTTCCATTTCAAACAATTCGGTTTAGCATAAGCACGCAGTTTAAATGTAAGTACAGTTTAATTAAAACATTTCTATTTCAGGCTATTCAGTTTAATCAAATAGTTCTAATTTAAACAATTCAGTGTAGCATAAATGCACTGTTTAGTTCTATTTAACCCATAGATAGGGCCCTATCAGGTGCTGTAATTCCGGGCCAGAGGGGACATGGGAGCAATGGCAATGAAGGGGTGCTCCGCCATCCCCAAAGCTCCAGCATTACTGGAACCTCACCGTCAGATTGTTTAGTATCATGTCCAGGACACTCGTGGGGGTGGGTCTTACCGCTCTGCAGAGGTGCAGTCGGTATATTCTACAGCCCCAGCCGACTGGGCAACCTTTGAGAGGTAGTATATACATATGTGTGTGCGTGTGTGTGTGTGTGTGTGTGTGTGAGAGAGAGAGAGAGAGAGAGAGAGAGAGAGTGCAAATATGAAAAAACAAGGTATACAGTGGATGATTTTATGTTGCTCATGTGAAACGTTTCAGTTATTACATTAAACCATCATTAGGACAGCTAATATGAAATGTTATATCTTCTGAATTATATATATATATATATATATATATATATATGTGTGTGTGTGTGTGTGTGTGGAGGCAGCAGATTTTCTTAAAATGTATTTTATATACTTACAAAACCCTACAGCTTCGGTGGATTCATAATCACATAATCCTCAGCTGCTATATCTACACCATCGGACTGCATTAACAGATTCTTGGGACAGTTTTTTTCAACTGCCTACAATCACTTTTGCCAAATCTTGTTCACGAAAAAGAAAGGGGTCTATCCGTGACGTATTGGCTAACGTAATGGACTGCGACATCGGAGTAAGCGAGTTCAAACTCCAGTCTTGCAAATACGTTCATCTTCGGATTAATACCTGTGGGAAAGGCATGAACCTCCTTATCCCGCTAGCTATGGATCAAATAGTACCACTACTGGCATTCGATAACCCACAAAGAAACCAAACCAAAAAGAAAGGTTAAAAAAGCCTAATCACTTAATGTTTGTCTGTCAGTTTCTATAAAACACACTTACAATATATATATATATATATATATATATATATATGACTCTGGGTTTCATGCTTTACGCATTCATCAGCCACCACTATATATATATATATATATTCCTATACGGGATAGAAATAAATGAAAAAGTGGATAAGCCAACACTGACAACGAGTTCAGTAATGATATTTCTTTATTTATGTTATGTTAAATTACCCACGAACGCATGAACTTTCCCAGCTATCAATGGCAACAGGTACTGTTCTTAGGCAGAAGACAATATTCTAGCCGACCGCCCTGGCAGTCGGACCGAAAAAGTCTCACTGGTAACCCCCTCATTTGTATATGTTCGTCCCACTGTTCTTTGTTGATATATTCGTTTAAGTCAATTCCTTTCTTGTGTCTTTATTTCTGACCCCTAACAATGCCACAACAATTTAAGAAAGAACTTCTTCAGAACTTCTTAAATAAAGAACGAAATATCATTTGTGAATCTGTTGTCACGCTTGCTTTATTAAGTTTTCCACTTATTCTTATCATATTGTCAGATTTACCAAAATGTATTATTTTTCCATCCCTATATGTATAACAGTTCTATCATTGCTATTGAGAACTATTTAATAATATCGCAAAACTTGGGTCCGCCATTAAATCACAAAGTGAGCTCGTAATAAGCACAAACCATTAATATATAAATATCTCAGTCAATCTAAATTGAGTTGATGTAAATTCATACAGTTCTTTAAATTTAACTTGTATACGTTTGCGCCACCACATTTCCCTTAAAAATGTGTTAGGGATGATGTAATTTTGCATTGTATATATTATATATATTGTATTATATATATATACATATATACATATATATATATACATATATTATATATATATTATATATATATTGTATCACATATATATATATCATAATCAGTTCTTGCCCAGTTGGCTGGGGCTGTAGAATATACAGACTGCACCTCTGCAGTGAGGTAAGACGCCCCCCCCCAAACGAGTGTCCTGGATATGACACTAAATAATCTGATGTTGAGGTTCCAGCAATGCTTGAGCTTTGGGGAATGCGGAGTACCCCTTCATTGCCATCGCTCCCAGGTCTACTCTGGCCCGGAGTGGTAGCACCTGATAGGGCCCTATCTATGGGCTAAATAGAACTAACAGCATACTTATGCTAAACTGAATTGTTTGAGTAAACTGAATACCTTGAAATGTAAATGTTTTTGACAATTAAACCGTACTTACATTTAAATTGCGTGCTTATGCTTAACTGAATTATTTGAAATAGAACTGTTTTTCAACATTAAAACTGTATTTACACTTAACTGAATTGTTACATATAACTGCCCGTGGTGTAATGGTTATCGTCATAAAAAATGGACACGGCAGTACGAGTTCAAATCCTGGACGAGACTGATTGCATTTCACATAGTACTAATACCCTTGGGAAAGGTATGAATCCAATTATTCTCCCCCCAGCTATGGGTAAATAGTAGGGTAGACTGGGTTCTTCAGTCTTGGGGAGGCAACTAGTCTAGGAGAAGGAAAACTTTGAATTCAAACCTGTTAAAAATTGACCTTGTGTCATATCCTGCCCGAGCGGAGGGGTTGGTAAATATGATATAACTGCTTGAATAGTTTGAAATAGAAATGCTTTTGACAATTAAGCTGTGTACTTATGCTAAACTGAATTCTTTTAAATAGAACAGATTATTTACGTAAATAAGGATTTGGCGTTAAATAACCTACAAATGTTGATATGCCATAAAACCCAACAAACCAAACCAAACCATAATCAGTTCAAAATTACCGCATCCCTAACACGTCTTTCAAGGAAATGTGACGGCGTAAGCGTATACAAGTTAAATATAAAGAACTGTATGACTTTAGATTGACTCAAAATGGACCTTAGCATTTTGCCAAATGTCTGGTCATCCGGGTCCCAGTGATCAAGTATGAATATAATGGTACCTCGTGACCTCCGATCTTTCTAATAAAATGAAACTGTATTCTTCCAAGCTGGAAGCGTATCAATACTACTGTATGGTTACACCTCAAGGACTTTAACGAAACGCAGAGAGGAAAAGCGAGAAGGGAACTTCACAAGGACGCTTCGCACTGTTTTGAACAAATCCTGGAAGCAGCACCTCACAAAATAGCAGCTGTACGGCCACTTACCTCTAATCAAGAAGACTAAGACATTTCAGGAGAACTTTAAAGCGTCATTTTTCTATGGACTCCTACGTATGAACACACCAGCAAAGACACATTCATCTGCTCTGTGCAGACACTTGGTGTCGTCTATAGAATTTTCTAAGAACGATGTGTTATGGGGAAGAATGGCATGAGTGAGTTAAAGAAAACTGTGCTGTAGGTACATCTTAACGTGGATGATGAGAACCTCCCGGTAAATAGCTTCCTAGACTACTCAAGACCCCAAACAGGAACTGGAAAATCCAAGGATAGTAGGATACCATATATACTAAAAATATGCCACAAATGAAATTTGAATTATATTTTTAAAAAGGCAATAAAAAATTTACGATATTCTTTCTTCGTTTTGTTTTGGTGCCATTATTTATATACAAAAAATTGAAGCGTTTTTATAAGTAAATATTTACCAAATTTTAGCCAGACACATACAACCAATGTCTCTCCCATTCAGCAAAGCTTGGAATATGCTGACTGTAAGATTTCCCTTCTCCCACCTTCCGCAAAAAAAATAAGGATTTCCTGGGTATAATACGAAACAGCATCTAGTTTGGTTTGGTTTGGTTTGGTTTTATGACAAATTACCTCTTGTAGGTTATTTAATACCAAATCCTCTTTATACATATATATTATATAGGATTCGGTTTGGTTGGGTTTTATGGTATATCAACCTTTGTATGTTATTCAATGCCAAATACTCTTTATACATATATATTGAATATATATGATTTGGTTTGGTAGGGTTTTATGGTATATCAACCATTGTAGGTTATTTAATGCCAAATCCTCTTTATACATATATACTAAATATATATTATTTGGTTTGGTTTGGTTTTATGACATCTCAACCCTTGTAGGTTATTTAATGCCAAATATCTTTATACACATATTCTAAATATATAAAATTTGGTTTGGTTGGGTTTTATGGCATATCAACCATTGTCGGTTATTTAATGCCAAATCCTCTATACGCATATATATTAACATATAGGATTTGGTTTGGTAGGGTTTTATGGCATATCAAATAATGTTGGTTATTTAATGCCAAATTTTCTTTATACATATTATATATGATATGTAAACGCATTGTTTTTTGATATTATTTTTAAACGATCCAAAGCGCGTTTGTTTGCATACAGTTAAATTGTTATGCATATGATTAGTAAGTCAATAGTTTGAAGATTATCAAATTTTCAAATCAGTCAGAGCTCATTTGTTTGTACACAAGTATTACTGTTGTTTGCACACAGTTAAATGATTCCAAATATTCAAATACGAATATTTCTATTTCGTATTAATCATTTGTGTTTACTTACTTAAATGGTCGCAAACATCGCCATGAAACAATACCAATTCAATTTGGACACACAGTTAAAGAGTTTCAAGTATTGCCAGTTATCGCTAACAATTTAATTAATCACTAACAATTTGATTAAGCACTAGTCATTTGTTTACACACAGTTAAATGGTCAAACAGTTCTATTTCTAACAATTCACTTTAATGTAAGTCATTTGTTTGCTCATAGTTCAAATGGCAAAACTGTTCTATTCTATCAGGTGCCACCATTCTGGGTCAGAGTGGAACTGGGAGTAATGGCAATATAGGAGTACTCTACATTCCCCAAAATTCCAGGACTGCAGCCTCGCCATCAGATTGTTTAATGACATATCCAAGACACTCGTTAAAGGAGTCTTACCCCTCAACAGAGATGCAGTCGGCACATTCTATAGCACCAGTCGACTGGGCTCACAGCATCTGCCGAGTGTAAAGTACCCCTTTATTACCATTACTCCAAGGTCGACTCTGACCAAGAGTGTAAGTACCTGTTAAAGTCCTATCTAAGGGTCAAATATATCTGTTTAAAAACTGTTCGTATTCGATACGACCGTGGGCAAAAAACCTAAAAAAAAAACTTAAACAAAACAAAAAATATAAATGTAAATGTTCAGTGAACGCGATTAATTAACCTCGAGGCATAAAATAACCCTAAAAGGGTTGACATGCCGTTGAAATCAATCAGTCATCGCCTTATGTTGCATACAGTGCCTACCGTTCCTGAATGGTCACCCATTTAAATACTTAACCAGCTTGATGCTGATAAATGTTTCTATACGTTAGCTAAAGATATATGACAACATAATACAAACGTCTTTTTTCTTCTTTTATCTATGCGTATGCTTTGATATATATATATATATATATATATATATATATATATATATATATAGGTTTTTGTCTTCATGTTCTGTCGGGTGGAGGTACTTAGAACGAAAGAAAGACGGGGATAGAGTCAGCTACTTATTTAGAAATATACTTGTTGAATAAAACAAAATTTTACACAAGGCCCCATTCATGCAATCGCTCTCAGAAGAACGAATTCTTTGAGTGGCTTTTGAAGGCACTAATATATATATATATATATATATATATATATATATATATATATATATATATATTATGTTTTGTCAATGTGGCAAATAGTTTTGACGAGGAGAATAAAGTGAAAAATACGCAATATCTACAGACGGTAATTTTCTTTAAATTTACGAACAAAAGTTACAATTAGTAGTGATAAGGAAATAACGTGAAACTGTTGGTAGCAACAAGAAATAATGTGAAACTGTTGGTAACGATTGTTAGTAAATTCATATTTTTAAAAATTACAGAATTAAAAACTTTTATACGAATTAAGAATTGTAAAAAAATCTGGAAAATTCTGTGAATGTTGTTTAAAAATTTTTTTCTCTCTTTTCCATTGAAAAAAATATTATTATTATTATTATTATTATTATTATTATTATTATTATTATTAAATAAAAAAACGTATTTGTCGTAGTTTGCAATAAAAATCTTGTTTAAAGAATATATCAACTAGAAATCATATTTTGATAAAAATTCATATTTTAGCACAAACGTTATCTTTGAAAAAAATTGAAAAAATTTCGAATACTAATTACGTCACAACATTTTGGTACAGAATGCTATTAACCAAAATAAAATGCAAAAAAATTCTTTCATTTTTCGTTTCATTTTGTTTTTATTTAAAAACAATTTTCGGATGAGGCATTATAACGTCTCATTCTAACGTCACTTTGAAGATGGTTTAGATTGACATATTAACATATTAAAGAAAAAGCTGAATGGGAACTGCACAAGAATGATACGAGCTATATTTAACAAATCCTGGTAACAACACCCCCACAAAACAACAGCTGTACTTCCGATTTCAAAAACCATCCAAGTAATACGAACAAGACGTGTGGGATACTGCTGGGGGAGAAGGAAGAAGCGACGTTCTTCTGTGGACCCCTACACATGAACGTGCCAGTCTTGGCCGACCAGCAAAAACTTATCAACATCAGCTCTGTTCGGACACAGGGTGTAGTTTGGAAAACCTGCAAGGAGCGATAGGTGATAGGGACGGATGGAAAGTGCAAATTAGGCAAATCTGAGCTAGGAACGCGACCTGATATATATATATATATATATATATATATATATATATATATATATATATATTGTCATCCACAGACAGATTGTTTCGTTGTATCACAACTCTTCAGTGTGGTTAGACACGTTGGACGCTTGAAGCAGGGATCGAAACCCGCCTAACTTTATATTAGACTTAGTATCAGACCGCTCGGCCAACAAGCGTACCACGTCAGCAAGGGAATTATTTGGTATTAAGTAGTAGCGTTCGTTTGTTTACAGTTTATACCTTACTGGATACCAGAGTGCTCAATTTGTTCGAATAGCTTTGTATTATGCGAGTGGCAGCCGTAAATTCCTTCGCCAGAGCGCTCAACCCCCATGGGGGTGTAGTATAAATATATATATATATATATATATATATATATATATATATATATATATATATATATATATATGTGTGTGTGTGTGTGTGTGTGTGTGTTCATGCACACAGCTGAAAAGTATCTGCAACCTTAACAGCAACAAAGTTTTCAACACCTGATGAATAAGGGAACTGGCAGGGTTTCGGGATTGCAACTATAACACTATAATTAGTGTCAAATATTAAATCAAACATTAGATTAATCATGAGGATAACTTATTATGCGTAATCTTTTTACTTTTGATAAGGTTGTGTAAAGAAGAAAAAACAAGTAAAAAAACAGAATCGTCATAAGAATTATTAAAAAGTTTAAATTGTCCCCGATACAAGTTTGGAATCGTTTAGTTTGAATTATTAAAACATAACAATTTTGAAGAGATCATAGTTTTGATTTTGACATTTGGGTGCACGGAAATGATCCGTTTGAAAGATCAAGGTTGAGCCAGGATTAGAATGATTGAAGCTGGATAGCTTTTCAACTGACGGTGTGACACATGGCCATGATACAATAATAGAATAGCACAGATTTGGAGGTGCCCGTGGTGTAATGGTTATCGTCGCAGGAATTGGACACGGCGACACGAGTTCAAATCCTGGACTGATTGCATTTCACATAGCACTTATACCCTTGGGAAAGGTATGAATCCAATTATTCTCCCTCCAGCTATGGGTAAATAGTAGGGCAGACTAGGTTCTTCAGCCTTGGTGAAGCAACTAGTCTAGGAGAAGGAAAACTTTGAATTCAAACCTGTTAAACTCCGCTTAAAAAAATTGACCTCGTGTCATATCCTGCCTGAGCGGAGGGGTTGGGTAACTATGATGATTCAATAATAGAATACTGTTGATTGGCTTATAAATCAAAGAAAAGAAGGGTGGAGCTTTAAACCCCTCCCTTCTCAGAGATGTGTCAAACAAGACCAGGGTTTTCATTGGCTGACCAATCAAATGTGGGCCCCAGGAGTTTCTTTCTTCCCCTCTCCGATGATTACGACACGAGGTCATTGGTCCAGGGTTTTTATTGGCTGACCAATCAAATGTGGGCCCCAGGAGTTTCTTTCTTCCCCTCTCCGATAATTACGACACGAGGTCATTGGTCCAGGGTTTTTATTAGCTGACCAATCAAATGTGGGCCCCAGGAGTTTTTTTCTTCCCCTCTCCGATGATTACGACACGAGGTCATTGGTCCAGGGTTT
>OY757926.1:9515719-9608219 GCA_963585895.1 Sepioteuthis lessoniana
TTTAGAATTATTATTATTAGATATTTGAAACTATACTGCTGTGTGCAAATTATTCATATTACATAGGAATACTTGATGTACAGAATTATTTTTATTTGATAGGAATACTTGAAATTATGACAACTTGTTTAAAAATACTTACCAACAAACTATTCTCTTTCCAATCATATGTATATAAAAACAGGATTTGGCATTAAATAACCTGCAAGAGTTGATATGCCACAAAACACCAACTAACCAACCAACTAGAATATTCTCCCTCTAGCTATGGGTAAATAATAGGGCAGATTGGATATTTTTTGAACCGCTGAGCGTACGTGGAGTACGGTCCTGCGCCTGGTTCCCACAATAAAAAAGGTCCTGTGCCTTACATAAAATGTATTTAAAAATCATATATTTAATATATATCTATAAAAAGGATTTGGCATTAAATAACCTTTAATGGTTGATCTGCCATAAAACTAACCAACCAATCAATAAGTTAGAACTGTCCAGAAAGCTTCACAAATAACCAGAACTGTTTTCAATTTTATCAAAGACAAAATATCCGACTTGTTGGATCAAAATATGGCGGACAAAACTGTTATAGGCGTTATCACATACGATAAGGAACCTTTGAAAATTCCATATATTTTTAATACACATCAATTTTTCTTAAAATAAGAAGAATAGTTCACATACATTGGTAGCAATATCTCGTCAACTGAAAGTAATTAGATATTGCAAAAATACGCTTAGGTAAAGCATAAATTGCAATTCACAGGTGATGCACAATGTGGAAATCTCTCTCTGTTAAAATAAAATGGGAATTTTTCCAAGTTGTAGCCGTATCAGTTCTACTGTATGGATGCACTACTTTAACTAGATGGGAACGACATAAGAATGCCACGTGTTGTTTTAAACAAATCCAGAAAGCACCAACCTATAAAGCATCAGTTGTACGGCCACTTACCCCCCGTCTCACAAACCATTCAAAGTAAGGATATTTATCAGTGTCTCCCCCCACCACAGGCAGGATTTGATACAGTCTTTTTTATAGTAGGGATTTGGGGGATGGGGAAAACAGGCACGATCCAAAACTCGTGCCTTGCTGGTCAATGCTGATCATAGGGTCATTAGGTGCAATGTGAACTATGTTAGCCTTTGCTAAGTCTCTCGGCACGAAGCCAAGTGACTTTGGTGGTTTGAGATTCACCATACCCGGTGATTCAGTGCAATGTGAATCTATGCTTGTCTTTAATTTAGCTCGGTACGTATGCTAGGTGACTCAACCGAGGCCAGGTACCCTCCGGGGCCAGAGTAAAACGGGTAAGACTTGCTCTTGTACTGCCACTTACCTCCCATCTCACAAACCATTCAAGTAAGACCAATAAGACATACTGGGTAATGCCGATGGACTCATATACATGGAGACACCTGTGTTAGCGACCAAGAAAAACTTACACCTATCAGCTCTGGATGCCATCTAGAGGACTTACAAAGAGCGTTAGGTGATAGGGACGGATGGCGAGAGAGATTCAAAGTGATCTGTGCAATCTGCACAACTTCATGATTATAATGATTAAAAGTCATCCAAAGCCGATACAGTTTGAAAAAAAAATGCTCCATGTAAAATTTCCAGAAAAAAATTACCAACATTTTTTTAAAGCTGAACCAGGCTTAATTTGGAAATTTCTTCACAAAAGGTGGAAACACAGCTGTTGTATTGTACAGCTATTTCTTTATTAAAAGATATTTTAGAATGATATTCATATTCCGGAGATATTTCAGATACTCTCAGTCAAATAAAGATCGTTGGTTAATGGCATATCAACCTTTGTTGGTTATTTAATGCCAAAGCTATTTTTTTTAGAAAAATAGCAGTGATACTATTTAATCCATAGCTCCTTTTTTTACTAAAATATCTTTTAAAATTCCCAGCGTCTTATATGCTATATGTAGGTTTAAAATTCGCGATTATCGGCCGAAATTAACTACCTGGTAATTCCAATTATCTTAGACTTTAGAGTAACTTTCATATACCTATTGGCATTATTTAAAAGGCTATAATGCAGATTAAAAGTGTTTTCATTGATAATATTCATTATATAAATTTCATCATGTTTAATATTAATACTTTGTTTTTCTTGATTTGCTCAGCTGAAATTGAAGTGCGTCTTATACACTAGTGCATCTTATATGCCGTCAGATACGGTATATTAAATATATATATTTGATTTGAAAACACACCTTGTAGATAATGTTCTTAAACGAGCCTGACACAGTTAAATGGTTTCAACAGTCACAATCTAACGTCAGTCATTTGTTTACACACAGTTTGTTTTATTTGACCCATGGATAGGACCCTACCAGGTACTGCCACTCCTGGTCGGAATGGACCAGGAGCAATGGCAACGAAGGGATACTCCACAATCCCTAAATTTCCAAGGCTGGAGCCTCACCATCAGATGTCTTAATATCATATACAGGACAATCGTAGGAAGTGGGTATTACCCCTCTGTAAAGATGCAGTCGGTGTATTCTACAGCCCCAGCCGACTGTGCTATTGGTTGGTTGTGTTTCAAGGCATATCAACCCTTGTTGGTTATTTAATGCCAAATCCTGTAAATACGTAGTGCATTCAATAAGGTTTCAGACTTTTTTTGTACCGGCATTTAAAATTGTCGTAGACTGTTGAAAATTCAGCATGTTATTGCTATACATCTTATAGGATGACTGACCAATTTTTATGATTCCAGGTTCAAATAAACAGCTACAGCAGGAATTGGAATACACCCTACTAAAGCCTGATTGTCACAGCTGGTGAATTTCAAAAATGCAATCTGACACTTTAGAAGAACGATAGGTAATAAAATTCTGTTTTAAAGTTGGAAAAAAATTATGCCACAGAAACGTATGGAATGCTTCAGACTGCTTTTTGACCATCTTGCATGAATCGAGCATCAGTTTTTGAGTGGCATAAGAGATTCAAGGGAGGCAGGGAATCTGTGTGGGATGATGAGAGACGTGGGAGGAGTAAGGAAGTCAGCAGATCAGAGTTGATTGGCCAAAGGATAAGGGTTAGGGTTACTATGTTGAGGTTTTAAGGGAGTTCAGGATGAGATTCCTTGGGAAGAGGCCAGCACTCTTGAAATCGGCTCAGTGGCATTTCCACCAGGACAATGCATCAGTCCACAACTCCATCCTTGTCACAAGCTATTTGACCAAGATGGGCATCACAACAGTTCCTCAGCCTCCCATATTCCAGACCTTGCTCCTTGTGACATTTGGTTATTCTCTAAGCTCAGAGGCTGTCGTTATGAGACAATTGAGGAGATGAAAGAGGCTGTGACGAAAGTCATTGACACGCTCACACAAGAGGACTTCCATGAGGCCTTCCGGAAGTTGTTGAAGGGTACAACACGTGCATTGCAGCTGGAGGAGATTACTTCGAAGGGGACTAGAGTTTTATGTGTGTACTATCAATAAAAGTGCCCATACGAAAATAGTCTGGAAACTTATTTAATGATCCTCGGACATATATATCAAATATATATGATTTGTAGACGAATTATTTGTAGGTAACATCATTATTAAATGAACCAGAACCCATTTGTCTGCGCACATTTAAATGATTTCAAGTATTGCGATCAAACAATAATAATTTTATTTCCACGCAGATGGTTCTTAGACTTGCTATTTAATCCTAATATTTCATGTTAACATCAGTAATTTATTTGCACTCAGTTAGATGGTTCCAAATTTAGAAAATGGTTATTCAACCCGTAACAAGTACTACTACCCTGAGTCAAAGTGGACCTGGGAGTAATGGCAATGAATAAATACTTCATATTCTTTAAAACTTCAGAACTATTGCTCTATTATCAGTTGGTGTATGGTCATATCTAGGACACTCGTTGTGAGTGGGGGTGGGATGGGGGATTCTGACCCTATTTTCAGAGATGCAATCGGCGTATTCTACAGCCCCAGCGGACTGGGCAGTGAAGCAATGATTGATGTGGACTGTACGGTGTTTATAAATGATGATTATTGTTGGTTAATTAATCGATTGATTTTAAGGGCATATCAACCCGTCTTGGGTTATTTTATGCCCAGAGGTTAGGGAATCCCGTTTATTGTACGTTCATATTTACATATTCGTTTAGTTGTTTATTAAGAGGTTTTTCCGTGGTGTAATGGTTATCGTCGTAGGAAATGGACACGGTGACACGAGTTCAAATCCTGGACGAGTCTGATTGCATTTCCCATAGCATTAATACCCTTGGGAAAGGTATGAATCCAATTATCCTCCCTCCAGCTATGGGCAAATAGTAGGACAGACTAGGTTCTTCAGCCTTGGGGAGGCAACTAGTCAAGGAGAAGGAAAAACTCTGAATTCTCCGCTTAAGAATTGACCTTGTGTCATATCCCGCCCGAGCGGAGGGGTTGGGTAAATATGATTAAGAGGTTTTTCCTTTTCTTTTTTTCTTTCTTTTTTTTTTTTTTTTTTTTTTTTTTGCACACTGCCCAATTGAATACGAATTGTTTTGAACAAATCTGTTCGAACTATAGATGGAACCCAAACAATCCCTAACATTTCGAGTCAGAGTGAAACTGGCAGTAAGGCAATCATAGAGATATCCAGAACTGCCGCCTTACCTTCAGTGCATTTACTGTCATAACTAAGATACCTTGGGGGGAGGGGGTATCTTACCCTTCTGCATGGGATACAATCAGCATATTCTAAACTTTACCGACAGAGTTATATTTAGTAAAAAGGAATAAAAGATGTAATATTTTAATATATAAGTTATAGGTTTGCAGTTGAAGAGAATTCGAATCTCATAAACACCAATACGAGTTAATTAAATGGACATGCCAATGAATGAATTATTTTTTGCACTTATTGCCCTTTTCTTGTGCGCATGCGTGTATCACTTTTTTGTACAGTGAAAGACAGCGACGCCCTTGATCTGTAGTGCGTAGATCAATCAATGAAAATGAATCTATTGGCCGGGATCTGCAAGGGCAAAAACTCATTAAACATTTGCAATATATTCACTTTCTTTAAAAAAAAAAATGTGCCCAAACCTACGTTTTCATTTGCTTAGCATTTTATCAAGTTTGCAGTTTTCCTGTCAGCAACCCTGAAAAACGAAACACCCAAATGCCTTAACCCTCATATGCAAATCTGATCCCCGAAGTGCAAAAGCCAAATAACACTCTGATACAGAAAAAGAGAAAGAAAAAAAAAAAGAAAGATAAAATATAAGATAAAAGAGTTGCACGAACTGAACGGCATGTTTATTTCTTTATTTCTTAGATTATTTTTGTGACTCGGCTAAATTTATGCCGCCCGGCTCAACAACTAAAAAAGAAAAAGGAAAAATAAACAAAAAACAAAAAAACAAGCTACCTGATCATTTTTAAGAAAATTCTCCATGCAGCGTTTTTTCATGAAAATTCACAGGATATTTTCGCAAATTACTTTTTACCCGGATAGAATAGAACAGACTAAATTTATTATGCCCTGTCGGTGGGGCTAAGAATATCCTGTCTGTATTCCAGGCCGAGATATAAGACACCCACTCCATCCAAAAATAAAGCTGTTATTGTTACATACTAGCTGAGCTGGTGACGATGAACTTAGCAGGTTCAATGCGGTCGCAAGATAACATCAACAAAGTGGTCTCATAGGAAAGAGAAAGATAAAGATGATGGCGAGAATATAATTTATTGCCTATGGATTGAGGGGGGTGTCCTCATGGTATAATAGTTAAAGTGATGGATTGCGGAATCGTAGTACGCAAGTTCGTACTCCAGTGGCACTATTACGTTCACTTTCGGACAAATACTCTTGGGAAAGGTATGAACCCCCTTATCCTCCCAGCTATGGGTTAAATAGTACCGCTACTGTTCTTCTAGGAGAATAGCTTTGGCATTAAATAACCTACAAAGGTTGATATGCCATTAAACAAAGAAACCAACCAAACCTATGGATTGAGTGACAGATATTTCCGTTCGCAGATAAGATCAACAAATTACTGGAAAAAAAACGGAAGTATGTAAGTTCTGATAACCAGCCATGAACAGAAAATACATGAGGCGAAGAGAATGTTCATACTTCCGCATGGGACTTGAAAAGACAATATAAGGTCAGTAATTTTGGACTGAAGGCAGAGATCCGCTACAGAGACGTACTGGTCACTCAAATCAAGGGAGAGATCCGCTGGTCGCTCAAGCAAAGAAGAGAGGTCCGCTGGTCTCTCCAGCGAAGGGAGAGACCCGCTGGTCACTCAAGCACACCTGTCAGTTCCCCGTGTGTGTTCTTCGGCCGTCGCAATACGTCACAAAAAGGGTTCCCGTCACAGAAGAAAGATATGTGCGAATTCTCTCTGACTGTATTCCTACTACACAAATTCGTCGTCGTCGAAGAATAAATTATATATTTATATATCTACAATTCTTTCGATGTTTGTCCAGCAGTGCAATACACTACATTATGAATATGATACTAAACTGAATCTTGTGAAGCTCCAGTTCTTGAAATCTGGGGAGTGAGGAGTACCCCTAAACTGTTGGTTCATTCTGACCCGGAGTGGTACTACCTGTCTGATACTATGAGTCAAATAGATTTCTTTAAAAATTATTCGAATTCGATTGGAACTTTTATGAAACTGCAACAAAAATTGTAGATATGAACATATAATGAACACGACTCTCCAATATCAAGGCATAAAATATCCTTAGTCGTGTTGATATACCTTTAATATCAGGCAATCAATAAAAATGTAACGGTTGACTTGCTAGTCTAGCAAACAATCGCTCATGACTTCCTTTCTCATTGGAAGCCTGTATTTACCCTGCCCCCACCCTGCCATGGGTAAGATGCGACCCAACAAACCAAAGAAAGAAACAAACAAACAAAATAAATAATTACTGGACGTAACAGTATAAAGTTATTTCACTATGTACCATAGTTTTTGTTTGGTTAAAGTAGTTTTTTCCTTTCAATGTCAACTTCATTAATTACGTGGTGCATTCAATAAGTTTCCAGACGTTTTTGTACAGGCATTTAAAATTATCGTAGCCTCATGAATATTCAGTATGTTATTGCTATACATCTTATCAGATGACTGATCTATTTTTATGATTTCAGGTTTAAATGAACAGCTACAGTAGCAATTGGAATTCACCCTACTAAAGCCTGATTGTCACAGCTGGTGAGTTTCAAAAATGCGATCTCACACATTAGAAGAACGATATGCAATAAAATTCTGTTGGAAAAAATGATGCCACAGAAATGTATGGAATGCTTCAGACTGCTTTTCGACCATCCTGTATGAATTGAGCATCAGTTTTTGATTGGCATAAGAGATTCAAGGAAGGCAGGGAGTCTGTGAGGGATGATGAGAGGTGTGGGAGGAGTAAGTAAGTAAATACACCAGAGTTGATTAGCCACACACTAAACATTTTTCGGTCAAAAAGTACCGAGACAGGTTTCATATATTTTTTCAAATTCGCAAAGACATCGAGACAGCTATCTACACGTCGATGGAGTGCGTTGCACTTGACAATTGCAGGTGTATTAGAATAGTATGTGGAGGCTTTATAGTGATTGAGATGAAAAAGTTAATCGCTTATTAAGCAAATTCAAGAAAAAGGTATAAAATGAATAGAAGTGCCAGCATGCCTGGGTGAGAAAGATAATTCAATGGGAATTGTGCAAGAGATTACAGTTTGACCATATCGATGGCTTAGTATATGCATAAACCAGAATCTGTCTAGAAAATAAGATGCATACAATTCTTTAGGACGCATTGAAATTGCAAAAAAAAAGTATTGAGACTGCCTTTATATTATTTTATCTTTTTTTTTTTTTCAAATTGGCACTGATTCGTCAAGCAAGCAGTTTAAACATCGAAGCATCACTGCTTTATTATATAAGTTGTTAAGCCGTGAAAGAAGTGTAAAGATTTTCCCTAAACCAAAGACAATATAATAATCAAACATCGGGAATGTCACCATCTTTATCAAGTAGGGTTGATAGCACAGGTTGGCTTGACTCTCTCTCTCTCTCTCATCACCCCCCTATCAGCTATTGCTCTTGACAGGTCCTCTAGACTTCATCCTGTATCCTCTCAAAGCTGGTTTATATCTCTTTGCAGGTCGGCTAAAACTGGTGCATCTATGTGTTGGAGTCTACAGGAGAACATCGATTATGAGTTCATGCCTGCTTCTTTAGCAGTGCTCAGCATATCTTGTCTTAATTAGATGGTTTGTGAAATGGAAGGTAAGTGGTCGTACAGCAGCTGTTTTGTGGAGTGCTGCTTCCAGGATTTGTTCAAGGTAGCACACAGCATTCTTATGTTGTTCCCCATCTAATTTTTTTTCTCCAATCGTTTTGTTCGAGTCCAGGTGGTGCAACTATATAGTTGTATTGACACTGCTACAGTTTGGGGGAATTTCCGTTTTATTTTATCAGAGATCAGATTTCCATATGAGAGATAACCTGTTAATGGCTGACCATGTCTTTCTTAAGCGTATGTTGGCATCACTTTCAGTAGATGAAATATTGCTATCGATGTATGCGAACTGATTAACTAATTTCAGAGGCTTGTCATTTAATGTGGAAATGGCTCCATATTTTTTTAAAACACATGAATTCTGTTTTATCTGTGTTCGCGTAGAGACCAATGCCTTTTATTGCCTGCTCCAGGCTAAGTAGCAGAGATTCGGCTCGAGAAAGTGTATTTGTGAGAAGCGCTAGATCATCTACGTAGTCAGCATCTGTAATACTGTGTTGAAGAGACGAAAAAATAGATAAATTAATAAAAAGAACACCTTCACGAATGATTCTTGTTAAGTAAGGGTAACCCGGAGCCGAACGTTTTTGACGTTATTTTTTCCAATGCTGTAATATACTAACGTGACCTGCGGGTGTGAATACGGCGTATGTTGTTAACAGATAGATTGATAAGACCGGCGTGATCACCGAAATGTAATCATGTCCACAGGTGCTGTGTATCAGAGGATGTTGACACAGCTGCATCCATTTATGGATAATATCAACAAGGTGATTGCCGAAATGTCACCATTCACACAGGTGCTGTGAATACGGTGGATGTTGAAACAGGTGCATCCGGTAGAAGATATCGGAATATCACCTTGACTTGTGGACGTGGTTGAATTCGGTGATTGTGGCAGATGCGTACGCCCACAGAACCGGGTTTGGGCAAGTAGCCAATTGCAAGCAGACAACATAACCAATGGAAAGCAAAGAAGTGAGACATGGGCGTTACCATAGTTAACGAAAAAGAGGAATGGCTGCAGGTCACGTGAGAGTTATAGACTATGTAAGTTCCCGAATTTCGGCTAAAGTCGGTTGTTCACTGGCTCTTCCGTCTCCTGACAGCTCCTCCGTGTGTGCGATTGCTTTTCTGCTCCACACAAGTATCATCGCAATAAATTAGAATATAATCTTATATTTTTATATACATACGTGTTCCTCGTTGTTAATAACGACACAGTATACTATACAACAATGCGAGTATCATTGGGAAACGAGAAACATTTTTGTGAACGATCCAAAGCCTAACCCCAGTGACAAAACTGTCCTGGATATGGCACTTAGCCATATTTTGGTGCTGTGGTTCCACTTCTGGAGATCTGGGCAGCCAGGAGAGTTCCTTCATTACCATTACTCTCGAGTCCACTCTTTCTCAGCTAACAATTCTATAAAGATCCCAACAATGGATAAAATAAATCTGTTTAAAAATTATTACGACTAGATAAGAATACTTGAAACTATATAGCTGTTTGCAAACTATTTATACTCAGAATAGTTATTTGAACCAATAATTGATGTGGTATGAGAAGATAATTGTTACAAAGATTTATCGATTGATTGATTGACTGATCGATTTTAACACCATGTCAAACGGTCTACAGTTATTTTATACCTAGGGGTTAAGGAATTGCGTTCATTGTAAGTCCACATTTACATTTGTTAAGTTGTCTATTTTTCTTTTTGTTCGTTTGTTTGATTTTTGCGCACGGCTCCATCGAGTACGAATAATTTTTAAACAGGTTTGCACAGAGATCTATTTGGCTCATAGATGGGACCCTGTCTGGTACTACGTTTCTGGGTTAAAGTCGACCTGGGAGTAATGACAATGAAAAAGAGCACTACACTTTGCAGATCGCCAGATCTGGAGCCTCACGGTCAGATGCACCTTAGTGTTATACTAGATCACCTCCCCACTTTTGAGGGAGCGTCTTACTCCTCTGCAAAGGATACAGTCAGCGTATTCGAAACCCTGCCAAAAGGACTAAAAAAAGACTTACTTCTTCATTAAATAATTCAACAAAAAAAAAAAAAAAACCAAAAAAAAAAATTTTTCTAATAAAAGAGTCAGTATACAAGGATAATTAAATAAGTTTCCAGACTTTTTTCGTATGGGCACTTTTATTGATAGTACACACATGAAACTATAGTTCCCTTCGAAGTAATCTCCTCCGGTTGCGATGCACTTTTACCGTTCCAACAACTTCTCGAAGGCTCCATGGAACTCCTCTTCTGTGAGCGTGTCAATGACCTTCGTCACAGACTCTTTCATCTCCTCAATTGTCTCATAACGACTGCCTCTGAGCTTAGGGAATAAGCAAAAGTCACAGGGAGCAAGGTCTGGACTATAGGGAGCCTGAGGAACTGTGTTGAAGCCCATCTTAGTCAAATAGTCTGTGACAAGGATGGAGTTGGTGACTGGTGCGTTGTCCTGGTGGAAGATTTGAAGAGTGCTGGCCTCTTCCGACGGAATCTTTTCCTGAACTCCCTTAAAACCTTAACATAGGAACCCTTTGGCCAATCAACTCTGGTGTATTGACTTCCTTACTCCTCCCACACCTCTCATCATCCCTCACAGACTCCCTGCCTTCTTATGCCACTCAAAAACTGATGTTCGATTCATGCAAGATGGTCGAAAAGCAGTTTGAAACATTCCATACGTTTCTGTGGCATCATTTTTTCCAACTTTAAAACAGAATTTTATTGCATATCGTTCTTTTAAAGTGTCCTCTCGTCCAGATTGCCTTTTTGAAATTCACCAGCTGTTACAATCAGGCTTTAGTAGGGTGTATTTCAATTGCTGCTGTAGCTGTTCATTTGTACCTGAAATCATAAAAATTGGTCAGTCATCTGATAAGATGTATAGCAATAACATACTGAATTTTCAAAAGTCTACGACAATTTTAAATGCCAGTACATAAAAAGTCTGGAAACTTATTGAAGTCACCACCTAAATAATGAAGGCGACATTGAAATGAAAAAAACTACTTTAATCAAATAAAAACTATGGTACATAGTGAAATCACTTTATACTGTTCCGTCCAGTAATTATTTATTTTGTTTGTTTGTTTCTTTCTTTGGTTTGTTGTTGTTGTTTTTATCTTTGTGTGTGTGTGTGTGTGTGTGTGTGTGTGTGTGTGTGTGTGTGTGTTCATTTGTTTATTTATTTATTTATTTATTTTTGTTTTTGTTCGTTATTTGAACAATTAGACAATCAGGCCGCATAAAAAGTGTACACATTCTCAACGAAGCGAAACACGAACGAAATGATTTTATAACATCTCACAACTTTTCTTTAATAATAATCTATGTTAAAGCAAAAATAGATAAGACACTACAAATTGGCAAATGTAGATTATGTGGTGGTAGAGCCGAAACAATCAATCGCATAATAAGCGAATGCAGCAAATTAGCCCAATAAGATTATAAGATTAGATACGATTGAGTGGGGAAGGTGATTCACTGGGAATTGTGCAAGTAATTGAAATTCAATCCTACGAACAAGTGGTATATGCACAACACAGAATCTGTCCAGGGGAATGAGAGGCACCAACTTCTCGAGGTTTTTGAGAAAAAAAAAAAAAGATCAACTGATCGCAGTCAGACGACCAGACTTCGTGATAGTCAATAAAAAGAAAGAGAACCTGCATAATAGTGGACACTGCCATCCCGGCTGACCTCGGAGTAAAATTAAAAGAAAGCAAAAAGAAAGATAAGTACTAAGACCTTGCTGGAGATCTAAAAAAACCTACGGAACATAAAGGTGACGATGATGCCAATTATAACTGGTACAATCCCCAAAGAGGCTTGAAGTCTTGGAGATAGGAGGACAAGTGGAGACCATCCAAACTACTGTGTTATTAAGATCGGCCAGAATACTGGGAAGAGTGGTAATTTACTAAGGTTTTTTTTTTGTTTAGATGTAGCACAAGGCCGCATGAATGGGTACCCAATGAGAATCGAACTCACTCGTGCAGGTTTGCTAGTCTACCTAGCAAACCATTACACCACCCGAGGTGCCCTTAATTTATGAAGCTCTTTGCTTCGATGTGGCACAAGGCCGAATGAATGGGGCACCCAATGAGACTCGAACTCACTCGTGTAGATTTTGCAAACCGTTACACCACCAAAGGTACCCTAAGAATACTGCGAAGAGTCCTGGAGACTTAAGGAGACTGTCAGTCAACACTCCAATAAGAAACTAACGCAAAGTCCACAATTCAGCAGGTTTTCTTTTTCTTTTCTTTTTTTGTTGCTGTTAAATATCACTAGGTCTTTGTGCGTCTCATTCTCCCGAACAGATTGTATATCTACCATTTGTTCGTAGGGTCAAATTAAAATTTCTTGCACCAATCAAAATCCATTTCAGTTAATTCTCACTTTTCTCGTTAATACATTTGATTGAGCTTGATTTTTTGTTTAATGGCATATCAACCTACTTGGGTTATTTAATGCCAAATCCATCCTTCTAGAAGAACAGTAGTGGTACAATTTATCACATAGATGGGAGGATAAGGGGGTTCATACCTCTCCCAAAGGTATTTGTCCGAAAGTGAATGTAATAGTGCGACTGGAGTTCGAACTCGCTTACTACAATTCCGCAGTCCAGTACTTTAACCATGACACCACGAGGACACCCCCACCTAACTGAGTTTGGCTTTCTTTCTGTCGCACAAATGGAGTTGATATCAAAGTGTGACGATTTTCATTGATCGTTCTTTCGTCAATTATTCCCAAATGGAATTGTCTGTTTATAAGATTATAATTGACACGGGATTATTCTTCATTTGACTGTTCACATTTTAATTGAGGATATCTAATAGTTAAATTTTGATTTGAGATAGATAGGATTTTTTTTTTTTTGTTGGAGTGTTAACATCATCTTGATATACAAGGCAATGATAAATTTCACACCTGTTCACTGTCTGATAGATATGATGTTATTACTACATGGAACTCAAAGTAGCAACACTTCATTGCATTTGTGATATTTTTTAACTAAAATTTTAATATTTTATTTCGAAAGTATTTCGGCTTGGAAGTATCAAGCACTTTTTTTTAAAGAGAATAGTTGTTGAATTTATCCAAGAAATTATCAGTATATATATATATATATATATATATATACACACACTTCATGTATACCTATTCTTTCTTTGATCTGTCCAAGTCTCCGTATGAGTCTTTTGACTTTTGGAAGGAAAGAATTTAAGAAGGTACCGTATTTTCAAACTACTTTCGGTCCCAATAGGAAATATCTTTGTGGGAGCGAATAATAAAAGGAACAATACAATGACAAGTCATATACATTTATAAACAGTAGGAGGAAGAATAAGAGGAAGGGAGATTTACGGAAAATTTTGATCTAACATGTTTAAAAGAGAAAATACTGATGAGATAAATGTATTTCAAATATATATATATATATATATATATATATATATATATATATATATATATGTGTGTGTGTGTGTGTGTGTGTGTGTGTGTTAAGGAACTATTTTAATGAATAATGTAAATATACAAGTGAACTTTAAGTAATGGTATCGTTTACAAGAAACTTCAAAAGGTGATATTGGCATAGCGAGCGAGCAGATCGTATGCATTAGGGGAGGTAACTAGTGTAAATATTTATTCAGAGTTATTTTCCTTGAAGTATTATTTGCTGTTCTAAATTTTATTCGACTTCGTTAACATATCAATCTTTTGTAAAGATCTACAGAATTTAGAATGATTTTCAGTTATCTATAATTATTAGATTAAATTTGTCAAGATTTTGTTTAAATCAGTTCATCATTATTATTTTTAAAAAAGGGTTTTTTAACTAATTTTTGATGCTTTCCTTCAAGAAGACATTTATTAGTCACTGGGCATTTGTTATTTTCTTTTAAATATTATATATTTAGCTTTTAGGGGTCTGTCTTTTTCCAGTTTGTCTGCTAAAGTAAAATAAACACTAACTTTCTGTCTGTCTCTCTCTCTCTCTCTCTCTCTCTCTCTCTCTCTATATATATATATATATATATATATATATATATATATATATATTTACTAATCTACTATCTACCAGTATTCACGGTTACCAGGAAAAAAGACAAAAAAAAAAAGAAAAAAAAAACCACCAGGAACAAGAGATAAAAATATCTCGAATCACCGCCCGGGGGAAAAAGAAAAAATATCACAGGACAAAAAAAAGAAAAGACCAACTCCGTCACACCAGTTGAAAAAAATCAAGAGATATGCAGTCAGTTGGTCAAAAGAAAAATAAAACCCACCGTAAACGCTGCAATGCTACAATTAGAAGAGTGCTCAACACGAGTGGAGCCAATTACAAAATTAACTTAAATCGCGAGTCGGAATTCTCCTACCAAAGTTTCACCTCAACGGATCATCAGCGAGACTCCCTGATGATCCGTTGAGGTGAAACTTTGGTAGGAGAATTCCGACTCGCAATTTAAGTTAATTTTATATATATATATATATCATCATCATCATATCGTGCTGGTAGCACGGATATCCCTGACCCTCTCTCGCCACTCCTCCCTATCGTTCATCGCCTTAGGTAGGTCTTCAGGACAACATCCTGTATCCTCACATAGCTGCTGAATGTACGTTCGAGCTGGTCGCCCTGCTTTTGCGCGGCCATGTGTGGGGATCCATAAAAGTACATCTCTTATGAGTTCATCTCTGCTTCTCCAGCAGTGTCCTGCATGTCTGGTTTGTCTAACTTGAATAGTTTTCGTGATAGGGGGCAGGTGGCCGTACAGTTGGTGTCTTGTGGGGTATTGCTGCCAGGACTTGTTCAGGATTGCACGCAGCATTCTTGTGTAATTGCCATCTAGTTTCTTCTCCAGCCGTTTTTTTTGCGTCCATGTAGCGCATGTAATACATTTAATGCTATGGAAGTTTGTCTACGACCTTAGGTTTCATGAGGTTTTACAAACAACACCCGGAAAACAAGCTCAAGTTTATCGCGCTGCGTATGCATCTTCACACACACACACAAACATATACCAAACCCCACTTATACGTCCACACAAAATAATACGAAACCATAACCCCCCTACATACTACGACACGAGTTCAAATCCTGGACGAGACTGATAGCATTTCACACAGCACTAACACCTTTAGGAAAGGTATGAATCCAATTATTCTTCCTCCAGCCATGGGTAAATAGTACGGCAGACTGGGTTCTTCAGCCTTGGTGAGGCAACTCGTCAAGGAGAAGGAAAACTCTGAATTCAAACCTGTTAAACTCCGCTTAAAAAATGACCTTGTGTCATACCCTTCCCGAGCGGAGGTGTTGGTAAATATGAACCCCCCTACATATACACACAAGCACACATAAAGATTTGTACCCAATTCCGACCGTTTTTGACGTTTTTTCGATTTCTTCATTTCCTTTCGTTATCTGCCTCATGAATCATATCGCGCTTAGTTCGCCGCAAACCCATAAAGTGAATTAGTGACAACCAACACTGTTACAATATATATATATATATATATATATATATATAAATTTTTGTTGTAGATCCAAAGAGAGGAAGAAATATTTTTAAATGAGTGGGTCCACGAAAGGATTTTTCATTTATTTAGTTCTACTTAACCTAGTTTTTTTATCACTGAAGTTCTTGCAATTCGAAGTTTCTTGAATCATCTGCTCATTGTACTGTGATCAACTGACCCTTCACCTTTCACGCAACAATTTTTTTTTTTTTTTTTTTTTTTTGGATGCGTTTACAGCATTATGGCCCAGTTCAAACTCGTCGAGCATAAGTTCCCGAATTAGACAGCATTGAACGTTCATCTGTGCTGCTTTCAAATCACACACAGAGTCAAGCAATGAACAGTGTTAGCGCACCAATTACCACAATACTACCAACCTTTGTTTACTTTTCACGGCTTTAACAGCTTCGATCAGTTGTTAAGTGTTCTGTATGTCGCATGTGGGTGATTGCTAGATTTTCTGGTCATGGTAATTTAAATAATATAAAACAATACATACATACATACATACCTCGAATATAAATTTTGAATATATATTTAAATTTTGAAATTAATTGAAGTAAAGTAATACTGGATACTTACGTAAGGTTATTAAGGAATGTCGTACTTCCCTAAATTATTATTAGATCTGGAATTTTACGTTGAAATATAATTAGAATAAAAAATTAAATTTTAATTTAATGTGATTCCAACCGGTAATAAAAAATAAAAAATAAAAACCGGAAGAGGGTGAACGGGGAGGTAACTCTTCAGCCCTCTTCTACCCTCTTCCACGCTTCCCTCCTGTGTCTATTCTGTTTGTCATTTAATTTAACCATTGGATCTGAAGAAGTCCTGTTTGGGGGGGGGGTATTGATATTTATCAATACCCATGACAGGATGGAAATAAATTTATAATTCTAATGTGACCGATTTTTGTTTTTCTTAAAGATGTATATATATATATATATAGTGCTATTAGATGGAAACTCAAACCGGGTTAAGTTGTCATAATAAATTTATTTCGGCGGAGAATATTGCTATATTTATTCTCCGTCTCGTCAGATGACTTTTTTTTTACATGCTATGGACAAGACGGAGAGTATAGCAATGTTCTCCACCGAAATAAATTTTTAATGACAACTTAACCAGTTTTGAGTTTCCTTCTAATCGCATTATACACGCTTTAAATGTGAATTTTGCTATATCCCTACAAAGGAATAAGTGGTGTAACAATAGCCATACATCAAGCACTCACATATATTTATTTATGATATTCCTCATATATTCTATACATGAATAATCCACACCCACTGTCTTCGGACGCTAACTGGATATATATATATATATATATATATATATATATATATATATACAAATTTCATTGAACATAATAGACATTTTCTGTCTACATATTTTCTTCTGGATCCGTTCGTATTGCCGTTTTGCTTTTATCGTATTCGGCAGGAATTGATTTATGTATTGTCCATAGTTATATATATCCCTAGTACTTTAAAAGCAAACGCTATACTCTTCAACGGAAAAGACGCTCTTACATAGTAGTAATATGCAAAAACAAAAGTTACATCACTTTTGTAATAGATGATGATGGACCAAAGTTAGGCAGAAAGTACTAGGGATATATGCAACTATGGACAATACATAAATCAATTCCTGCCGAATACAATAAAAGCAATACGGCAATAGGAACGGATCCAGAAGAAAATATGTAGACAGAAAATGTCTATTATGTTCAATGACATTTGTATTAACGAAGAAATGCTGCCAAAATACACACACACACACACACACACACACACATACACATATATATATATATACATATTATAGCAGTGATGGTTGTCACTAAATCACTTTGTGGGTTTGTGTCGAACCAACTGCCTGATGATTGTTGTTTTGCAAAAAAATCCATGAAACCCAGGGGGCGCAGTCTAAATTCCATGAATTATATATATATATATATATATATATATTCTAGCAGAAGAACTGAACATTTCCTGGGATAGAAATAATTTACTGAAGCACATTCAGTTAAGCAAAAATTCATTTTATTTACTTTTTCTTCGAATAAGTCTCATTTTAATTTCTTTTTAAAATGCCAAGCCCCCCGCCCTCTGCAAAACCTCTGTGTTTGAAGGGGCTTTTTTCCGATGTCAATTTCATTTACTTTCTATAATACCTTCAGGATCAGTCCTTAACTAAAATATTCAGACACTTCTGGAAGCAAAATAGAACCACTGTGCCCTTGACATCAAATTCTCCTTCATTTCAAATGCATCTAAGATATTCCTTGAAATCGTGGGAAGTCGAATGCCAAGCTTGATCAAGATATGTCTATTAGTCAAAGAGTGTTTGTAGAATTTGTCAATTCTGATTAATTTTTCTCACAAAAGTTGACATAAGCCACGTGCTTCTGCGAATGTCATTATCATTTCCTTTCTGGACGAATTAGACATTCCTGATCAATTTTAACTAAAATGTTCCGAGCAACTCCCATCAACAAATGTCATTAAATCATTCCTTGAGGCGAAAGAGCTTCATTGAGATTTTTCAGTCAGCCTAGAAGTCCATATACATATATATATATATATAGAAAGAGAGAAAGAGGGAAATGAGGAAAGATAAAGAGATAAAGAAAAAGAGAGAGAGAGAGAGAGAGAGAGAAAGGAATCTTTCTTTCAGATTCTGCAGATATATTTTCTCTACAAACTTAGAGTATATATATATATATATATATATATATATATATATATATATAATGGTTTGTTTCATTGTGAACCAAATATTCCTGTCGCACTTTTCAAAGGCTTTTCACTCTACACTTCTCACGCTGTTCCATTCAACTGCATTCTTCTTCTTCTTCTTCTTCTTCTTCTTCTTCTTCTTCTTCTTCTTCTTCTTCTTCTGTTGCTAGTATTACTACTATTAAACTCCTCAGAATTCCATAACTAATCTCTTACCTTCTTCTTTGTCAGTTTTCTCTTTATATCTATCTATCTATCTATCTATCTATCTATCTATCTCTCTCTCTCTCTATATATATATATATATATGAATGTACGTATATCTATATGTATATATATCAGGGGCAGAGACGGGACTAGTGCAACTCGTGCCCGGCACGACCAATAACTCGGTCAATGTTATTCAAAGTGGATTAAAAATCATCCATTAATTTCAAGCAAACATACTTAGTCTAATCTCAATTAAATTACGTATCTATTCAAGTTTCGATTACTAAGTAGCCAAAAGTTCATATATATATCTGGGAATAATACAACGATGCTGTTTTGAACGGATGGTCTTTGTCCGGCCACCGTCAGATTCATTGAACATCCCATAAAATCGGCTATAATGTTGAACACGCGCAAATCCGTGCCGAGCACTAGACCCTTATAATAACAGTAATGTTAGAGAAATCCGCTTTTGGCTGTAGCCAATAGCAAGAGCAACCCAAACATTATGCTCAAAAATATGAGCACTATGTGACTGCTGACTGCTGACAGCTGTCTTGGGAAGAGGGAGAGGGACAGAGAGAAAGAGAGAGAGAGAGAAAGAGAGAGAGAGGGGGGATATCAGATTATAGCCGTCCCGACGCCATCATCATCGCTATGGTAAATGTTGGTTAAACGGCGTGTTTTAATTCGTTTTTTCACTAACAGATCTCTATTTCTTTAATGAATGTTGTATATATTACATTCTGTAACTAAAATTTGTTTATTTGAATACATTTTCAACAAATAATCTTTATTTTAAGCGAAATTGAAACTATTAGCTGTGTCTGTGTATATTGTCATCAGTTTCTTAATTCTAATAAACATATTTTTCTCGTCATAGTAACGAACATCTCTTTTCTTCTATACTTTTGAAAGGA
Source organism: Sepioteuthis lessoniana (assembly GCA_963585895.1). NCBI lineage: Eukaryota > Metazoa > Mollusca > Cephalopoda > Myopsida > Loliginidae > Sepioteuthis > Sepioteuthis lessoniana. The sequence continues at coordinate 9,535,429 of OY757926.1, forward strand.
AAAAAAATTATCTTATCTACTGTATTAACAAGACTACAAATTATATAATATCTTGATTGTTTACAAAAAAAAACACCATGCAAGGTACGTTTGTCAATCTGTGCTATACAATGGAGAATCACGCAATAGCAACTATAAATGACTTACTTTGGGTCCACGGACCACGGGTTGGGAACTGAAGTTGACAGAGGGCGGGGGGGGGCACGAGTAGCAAAAATAGGCTAGAGTCGCCACTGATATATATATATATATATACTATATATATATGTGCGTGTGTGTATGTGTGTGTGTGTGTGTTGTTTTTGGCGACCATAGTCGAGGGCAACCAGAAGGCTCCCTTTTCTATAGCTATACACCGAGGGGTAGAGGAGAGCGCTACTCCTTCCCAGGATTGCACTTTACCCTTGATACATACCTTATATTGCTGGGTGTTAAGCAAGGAGGAATCAAGTACCATTTTTAAAATCTTTGGTATGACACGACCTGGGATTGAACCCCTTGTCTCCTAGACCATTGGCGAACACTCTACTGCCGGTAAGGCTTAGAAAACTGAGTATTCTCAGGGGTGTCCTGGGTATAACAATAAACTGTATCTAATGGTGAGGCTCCAGTTCTGGAAATCTGGGAAGTACAAAGTAACCCTTCATTGCCATTACTCCCCGGTCAACTCTGACACCCTTCATTGCCATTACTCCCCGGTCAACTCTGACACCGAGTGGTAGCATCTGTTAGAATTACACCTCTGTCTAAAATAGATCTGTTAAAAGATTATTCGTATTGGATAGGACTGCGTACAAAAAAATCTAAAAACCAATACAAAAACTGTAAATATCCAATGAACGCGATTCCTTAACCTAGGCATAAAATAACCTAAGAAGGATTGATATGCCATTAAAATCTATTTAACAATTAATACATTCATACATGTGGTGGGAGGACACTTCATGTGTTGTTATGATTAGCAAACTAGACTAGTAGACAAATACTATTGATGTTGATTCTTACTGAATGTCTCATACCTGTTAGCCTTGTGCCTAACTAAGCTAAACTTTCGCCCGAGAAATATAACTAATAAAGAATTATAAGTTATTCTCTCTCTCTCTCTCTCTCTCTCTCTCTCTCTCTCTCTCTCTCTCTCTCTCTGTGCCTTTCATACAATAATTCCTTTAAAATTTCATTGTTGGATTCTAACCGAAAGCATCGCCTTTGTCGAGCCCTGTCTTTTAAATTCAGATTTCAGTCTGAAAAAGAAAACAAGTCACCGCGAGACAAAAATGTGACTGAGTCTTCAATGACATTCTTCAGCGTTTGAATTTTTGTAGTTTTTCACATTCTTGTACTTGTAAAAGCTGCTGTAAATTTTTTTTTCAATGCTTTAATTCATATCAGTGATCTCTCTCTCTGTCTGTCTGTCTGTCTGTCTGTCTCTCTCTCTCTCTTCTTACTTGAAATGCTCCCCACACACATACACACACTATCTCTCTCTCTCTCTCTCTCTCTCTCTCTCTCTCTCTTCTCACTTGAAATGCTCCCCACACACATAATCTCTCTTTCTCTCTCTCTCTCTCTTCCGACTTAAAATACCACCACTTTCTGTCACTCTGTTTCTACCTACTTGAAATCTCTCTCTCTCACTCACTCTCTCTCTCTCTCTCTCTCTCTCTCTTCTTACTTGAAATAGCCCTCTCTCTCTCTCTCTCTCTCTCTCTCTCTCTCTCTCTCTTCCTACTTAAAATACCCCCATTCTCTGTATCTCTGTCTCTCTCTTTCCCAACTGGAAATATCCCCCCCCTCTCTCTCTCTCTCTCTCTCTCTCTCTCCTCTTCACACACAATTTTCAACTTCTTTTTCTCATTTTGTCGAATACACCAACAGTTATTAGCTATCTATCTATCTATCTATCTATCTATCTATCTATCTATCACCATTGTATGAAAAAAGCCTTTAATATACGATAATCCAACATATCAAGGATAATCCTTCCGTCCTCATATCTGCTTGCTGTTTGTGTCATAGTAGTTCCTATCTATTTGTCTGTCTAACTGTCTGTCTGTTTTTGTTTGCTCCTATTTATATGTCTTAATCTGTTCCTATCTATCTATCTGTTTGTTTGGTTGTCTAAGTTTTCCTCTCTCTCTCTCTCTCTCATTCTCTCTCTCTATATATATATATTTATATATATATATATATATATATACATATATATATGTGTGTGTGTGTGTGTGTGTGTGTGTGTGTGTGTGTGTCTTCCTACTATCTGTCAGTCTGTCTATTTGTCTTATTCTGTTCCTATCTATCTATCTATCTATCTATCTATCTATCTATCTGTTTGCTTGCTTGTCTTAATTTCCTCTCTCTCTCTCTCTCTCTCTCTCTCTCAATATATATATATATATATATATATATATATATATATATATATATATGTTTGTTTGTTTGTTTGTTTGTTTGAGTCTGTGCCTATTGTCTGTCTGTTTGTTTTACTCTGTTTCTATCTATCTATCTATCTATCTATCTATCTATCTCTGTAGCTTTGTTCTTTATCTTTCTATTAACTATTTCTTAATAAGCAGATATTTTCTTTAAATTCTTGGATTCGTTCCACCTTTCTCTTTTGTTCATTAGGGTTCTATTTTCTTTTAACACTTTCTCTTTTCCTAATCTCTCTCTCTCTCTCTCTCTCTTTCTCTCTCTCTCTCTCTCTCTCTCTCATCCCCACCTACTCTCTTACTCCATCTCTCCAAACACACACACACACACACACACACGCGCGCGCGCGCGCATATATATATATATATATATATATATATAACGTTGAATGATACTGATCTCGTGCAATAGACATACATATACACACACATGACATAATCAAGACATACACATTCTATTTGTCTAGAAATAGACGAGTCAAGATGTAGTGTTGTTATTTGATACGTGCGATATACGCATGGCTGCATTCTTAGGTTTTCCATCTTCCCTGCGGGTGGCTACCGACTTTCACTACTCCTCTCCTAAATTCGGTAGGCCACAAGTTCGTTGCACCAGCCAACGGATCTATAGACAGTTGCCTTCTCTATTAATGCCGTCGGGTGGGTCACTAGAAAGAAAGAAAGAAAGAAAGAAAGAAAGAAAGAAAGAAATGGGAAGGATGAAAGAAATGGAAAGAAAGAAAGTATAATGGAATGAAAGTAACTGAAAGAAAGAAAGAAAGAAAGAAAGAAAGAAAGAAAGAAAGAAAGAAATATAAGTATAAATTGAAGGAAAGAAAAGAATTGGAGAAAGTAATAGAATGGAAGTAGTAGAAAGAAAGAAAAAGAAAATTTAAAAAAAATGCAATTCATGTAAAAGAAAGAAAGAAAGAATTGAAAAAAAAAAAAGAAAAAAAGAAGAGTGGAGAAGAAAGAAAGAAAGAAACAAAGAAAGAAACAAACAAAGAAAGAATTGGAAAAATAGAGAAAAAAAGGAAGAGTAGAGAAGAAAGAAAGAAAGAAAGAAAGAAAGGAAGGAAGAAAGAAAGAAAGAATAGGAAAAATAGAGAAGAAAGAAAGAAAGAATTGAAAAAATAGAGAAAAAAGGAAGAGTAGAGAAGAAAGAAAGAAAGAAAGAAAGAAAGGGAGAAAGAAAGAAAGGAAGGAAGAAAGAATAGGAAAAATAGAGAAGAAAGAAAGAAAGAATTATTTTGTTTCTTTCACTTTTAGAGCCATTGATTTCCCCCAGCTAATAAACTAATAGAAATACACCTGAAAAACAATTTTTGTCAAGATCAAACCCTCAGCATTCTAAACCGAATTCATTTAATTAAAGTTACACCATCTTCAAGCAGGTAAATTTATCAATTCATCAAAGAATGTGTTCATGTTGGAAACCCCCCCCCAAAAAAAAACAAGCTTATCCACACTCAAAAATGAAAATAACAAATCGAGTTCAAATTTCAGGTCAGGCTGATTGCATTCCCTTTTTAATCATGCCCTTGGGAGAGGCATGAATATCACTTTTTCTTCATCCATTCCCGAAAAATAAAATTAAGCCTCCTATTTATTTCAACGAAAAGTACAACAGATACAAGCGTATACTAGAACACCCTTGTATTGAGCAAATATTCAAGTACAAAACTCTATTTTTCACAATGTCAACACAATTGACGATGCATTTTAGCCAGCGATGAACAAAATCTTAAACGCTGCGTTCGTTATAGTAATGCACTGAAATAAAATCCAAGTCGGCTGGGGCTGTAGAATACACCGACTGCACCTCTGCAGAGGGTAAGACCCTCCCCCAACAAGTGTCCTGGATATGACACGAAACAATCTGATGGTGAGGTTCCAGTAATACTGGAGTTTTGGGGAATGCGGAGCACCCTTTCATTGCCATCGCTTCGTGGTCCACTCTGGCCCGAAGTGTTAAAACCTGAATGGGCCCCGTCAATGGGTCAAATAGAACTAAACTGCGTACTTATGCTAAACTGAAATGCTTGAAATAGAACTGTTTGGACATGTAAACTGAGTACTTATGCTAAGCAGGATTGTTTGAAGTAGAACTGTTTTTTACATTGAAATTATACTTACGCTAAACTGAATTGTTCGAAATAGAACTGTTTTGACATTTTGCTGTGTGTAAACAAAAACTATACTTATACTAAACTAAATTGTCTGAATTAGTACTGTTTGACTAAACTGAATAGCTTGAAATAGAAATGTTTTTGACAATTAAAGTGAATTGATTAGAATTGTTTGACTAAACTGGATAACTTGAAATAGTAGTTTTTGACAACTGAACTGTGTACTTACCCTAAACCGAATTATTTGAAATAGAACTGTTTACGAATATAAAAATGGATTTTATAGTAACCTGCAAAGGTTGATTATCGATAAAACCCAAACAAACAAACATGAACTGAATAGCTTGAAATAGAAATGTTTTTGACAATTAAATTGAATTGTTTGAAATAGAACTGATTATTTGTATAAAAATGAATATGGCATTAAATAACCTATAAAGGTTGATATGCCATATTACCCAAACAACCAACTAACCAATCCTCCTTTTTATTATGCTTCCAAAACGGGAAAAGTAGATGGTTGTTGGCATGGTAGTAGAGGTTACACCTTCTAGCCAATAACTCAGTTATTTTTGTTTTTTTCTTTGTTAAAGATTGCAGCCAAGTAACTATCTGGCAGAATGGCGTCTGACATGAAAGCAGATGTGTGTCACTGATTTCTTTCATCCTGAAAAAAAAAAAACTCATTGACGTTTCTTGAATGTTTACGGAGGATGTGAACATAGTTAGGCCGTGGGTTGTCTCTTTCAGCGACCGGGTGTGAGTGAAAAGTCATGTTCAATACAACTGCCAAACTACAAAATGAAGAGTGCTTCAATCAGCTCAACCGCACGAAACAGTACAGTGAAAGATGGACTACGCAAACGATATCTTCCTGACAACGACGCTATTATTGCAACTTTAAAATAAATGGGTCACCTCCGCTGGAGCAGATTTTTATGAACGAGGCACATATGTTCTTGTTCATCGCAGGCGAAAATTCTTAACCGATGGTGATGATTACGTTGAAATGGCGTGTTTTATAGCTGAAAATTTGCTCTATCCAAAAATGTTATTGTGCTCCCTTTATTTGTTTTTGCTGTTTCATTTGAGATAAATAGAAGGCATTACTTTCGGATCAAGAGAGAATCATCATCACCATCATCATCATTAAGACGTTTTGACACCGTGGATCTCTCTCTCTCTCTCTCTCTCTCTCTCTCTCTCTCTCTCTCTCTCTCTCTCGACCATCGCCATTTGTAGTTTCTCTGTTCTGTGATTTGACAGTATACATGGCGAAGCTGTTACCGTCGTCAGAAAAGAGGAATTGGAACTCTAAGAAAGAATTGTGACCACAGTGTTAGAATACTCTGGAGAGTCCTTAAAACGAGAGGAGACTTGCTGTTAATTAGTCTCCTGTGAAAGACCAATAGCTAATGCTCGCAAAGAATCAATGATAATATTGATAATGATAAAAGAAATAAAAATCTCTGGGATTTTGAGATACAAACGGATCCTTTATACCGACAGGAAGACCAGACCCTGTGTTAATGAACAAGAAAAAAAAATGGACACTTGGATTTTGCAGTTCCCGTGGATCATAAAATGAAAATAAAAGAAAACGAAAAGAGAGCCAAATATTTGGACATTACCAGAGAATTTAAAAAGAAATGTGGAATATGACTGAGAGCGATAAGAATTGTTATAAGTGCATTTGAAACAGTCCCGAAAAGTCAATGGAGATCAAAGAAAAGGTAAGAAAAGAATTCTTCAGAGAAGAGCAAGAAAACTTCTTGAAACAAAGCAAATACCACAAATCTCAAATCAAAGGAATAAATACCTGCGAATATTAAAAGCAGATTCTATAATGGAAATGAAAGAAAAAGTAAGAGAGGAATACCTCGGAAGAACAAGAAAACTCGAAAAAAAAAAAAACTCATACAGCTGAAACCTGATCAAAGGAATAAATACCTGCTAATATTAGAAACAGATTCCATTATATCAATATAGATGAAGGAAAAAGTAAGAAAGGAAAATATTAGAGAGGAATAAGAAAACTTTTCGAAACAAAACTTATACAACAGAAATCTAATGAAAGTTTTAAATTCCTGGTCAGTCTAACCTGTTAAATCCTCTGGGCCCTTCTTAAAATAGACAAGGAGGAACTTAGACAGAACCACAGAACAAATAATTTGATGACAATGTAGGAAGGTTTGTACCCGAGGGTCAATATAGACAGACACTATGTGTCGAGAAGACAAGGTGAAAGAGGATTCGTCAACATACGGATTGTGTAAATACAACAATTCTGATGCTCAAGGAATATAGAAAAAAAGACAAAGAAAAGCTAATAACCTTGGCAAAAAGCAGCAATATGAACTTAAGCATAAACAGGAAAACAACCTAAAATCTAGGAAATAAAAATGGGAAGGAAAACAACTGTACGGATAACTCAATTGACAAACTCAGGAAAATGACTCGTGGGGTGGCCTGGTAACTGTATCTCTGTTATTTGCAGCACAAAATAATGTCAGAAGGACCATTTATATAAAAGCAACAATTGATTATATGTAACACAATAGCAAGTTTAGGTCATGTGGAGACAGAGATGAGACGGTTTATCACATAAGAAGAAACCGCAATAAACAAGCTCAAAAAGAATACAAGACTAAACTTGATTGGGTGGGAAAAGTGATCCACAGAAAATTGTGCAAGTGACTAAAAGATGGCTATGCCCCGCCCCCCCAAATGATATGTGCTCAAACAAGAAACTGTCCTAGAAAATAGACGCATAATTTGAGAAACAAACGAATTACTCAATGCTGGGCGAGGCCCAGTCTGCTGGGGCTGTAGTATACACCGACTGCATCTCTGCAGAGGGATAAGATCTCCCCCAAAGAATATCCTGATGGAGAGATTCTATTAATGCTGGAGTTTGGGGGAATGTGGAGTACTCCTTCATCAGCATTGCTCCCTGGTTCACTCTGACCCGGACTGGTAGCACCCAATAGGGTCCTATCTATGGGTCAAATAGAATTGTTTGATATTTAAATTGAGTGCAAATGAATGACTTATGCTAAATGAAATTGTTAAAAATAAAACTGTTTGATCATTTAACTGTGTGTAAACAAATGACTGATGTTTAATTGGATTGTTAGAGATACATAACAATACTTGGAACCATTTAACTTTGTTGACTTACGCTAAATTGAATTGTTAGAAATAGAACTATTTGATCATTTAACTGTTTATTTACAAAATGTGTTTACAAATCATTTATCTAATATGAATAGTTTGAAGAGGATGTGGCATTAAATAACCTACAATAATTGATATGCCATAAAACCAAACCAAACCAATGTCGGCCGGTTGACCAGACTTCAGTTAACAAAAGTAAAGAATTTGTCATTTTGGAGATTTTTCCGTTTCTGTGGATTACAAAGAGAAAAAAATCCAAAAAGCGAGGAAGAATTGAGACTGTCCAAATCACAAGACTCTGAAGAATACTTAGAGGAGGCACGCTTAGCTTAACGATAACCATTCTTCAAAGGAAGATTTCTCGTAGGAAAAATAGAATCGGTAAACCAAGTTCAAATCCTAGACGAAGCTGTTTGTGTTCCACTTCACGCCGATACTTTTGGGAATGGCATTATCCATCTGCTCTTCGAGCTCCAGTTATGAGTAAATAGTAGAGCAGACGTGGTTCTTTAACCTTGGTCAGGTAACCAGTCTAGGAGAAGGAAACGTCTGAATTCAAACCTTTACTCGACTTATAAACTAATCTTGTGATGCATCCTACTCGTAGCGGAGAAGTTTAAGTAAATATATACATAGACGAGTTGAGGAGACTTACGGTCACTCGGACAGTAAAACTGCCAGTTACAACTCTTGTGAAAAACTTCTAGAGAGCTATTGTTTGGCGACCGTAGTCGAGAGCGACCCGAAGGCTCCCCTTTCAATAGCTGCTACACCGAGGTGTTGGGAAGGACGCTACTCCTTTCCCTGGATTGTTCCACTTTACCCTTGATACGTGCCTTATATTGCTGAGTGTTAAGCAAGGAGGTATCAAGTACCATTTTTAATGCCTTTGGTATGACGCGACCTGGGATTGAACCCAAGTCTCTCGGACCATTGGCGAACACAATACCCACTAGCCCAGTGAGCCGGTATTACTACGACTATAATAATAATAATAATAAGAAGAAGAAGAAGAAGAAGAAGAAGAAGAATCAATTGAAATATTCTCAAAGCCCTTAAAATCTGAATCACTTGATCTTGTGAGGAAAGCCCAAAATATAAGGATTATTTCTGGTTTTTATTTTCCTGGTTTGTACCAGAGACCTGAAGTGAAAGAATTCTTTTTCTCAGGAAGTTGTTGATGATATCAAGTTGAGATATTTTGTGAACACAGTCTTTTGTATATCAGATAAAGATGGATTTCCAACGATTTTCTTAATTCTTCTTAATCATTTCTAGTACTCCAACAATTACTGGAATAGTGATATTGTTTAAATGCCAAATTCTAGCAGTTTCTATTTCTAGTTCACTCGTATTTTGAAAGTTTATCAAATTCTTCTGCCAGAATGCTTTTATCAGACAGGATAGTCATGTCTATGAGATAAATTTTCATGTTTTTTTTAATTCTTTTATTATTGTATCTGGATTATTTGCTTGTATAATGTGGTCGGTATGTATTATATATAAATACTTTTCCAAGTTCAAAATATTCACCTTCAAGAAGGGTTTGTTTTTCATATCATTTCTACATTTGTTATTTTTATTATTATGAGGGTTTTTTCACGCCAGTTTGAGTGACAGCAAGTCTCCTCAAGTATCCAGGACTCTTCTCAGTATTCTGGCAGATCTTAACAATGCTGAAGTCTGAATGTTCTCCACTTGTTCTCTAATTTCCAAGTATTCTATTCCCTTTACTAATCCCTTAGGGATTGTTCCGAGCGCAATTACAATTGGTATCAACGTCATTTTCGTGTTCCATAGTTTTTTTTAGATCTCTAGCAAGGTCTAGATACTTATCTATCTTTTCGCTTTCTGTGTCCCGCTGGAACAGCAAAGTCCACTATTCGGTAGGTTTTTGTTGTTGTTGACCATCGTTGAGTCTAGTCGTCTGGCCGAGATTAGGTGATCCGTTTGTATCTCAAAATCCCAGGCATCTTTGTGCGTCTCATTCACCAGGACGGATTCTGGGTTATGCATATTATTATTATTATTAGTTGCAGTAGTAGTAGTAAGAGTGGTGGTGGGAGGGAGTAAAATAATCATTAAAATCAGCAAGAATTCTTTGAAGAGTTTTGGAGACCTGAGGAAACTTGCTCTTCGTCTGACTTCAGTGGGGAAAAAACACCTGTTAAAACTGATGTGAAAAACTCGGAAAGAGTGAATAATAATAATAATAATAATAATAATAATAATAATAATAATAATAATAATAATGCGGTAACAGAGATGAAACCATCTATCACATAAGCGAATGCGGCAAATTAGCACAGAAGGAGTATAAGACAAGACACAACTGGGTGGGTAAGGTGATCCACTGGGAGATGTGCAAGAAATTGATTTTGACCATACCAACAAATAGTACGTGGTGCATTCAATAAGGTTCCAGACTTTTTCTACAGGCATTTAAAATTGTCGTAGACTCTTGAAAATTCAGTATGTTATTGCTATACATCTTATGAGATGACTGGCCAATTTTTATGATTTCATGTTCAAATGAACAGCTACATAAGCAATTGGAATACACCCTACAAAAACCTGATTGTCACAGCTGGTGAATTTCAAAATTACAATAAAATTCTGTTTTAAAGTTGGAAAAAATGATGCCACAGAAACGTATAGAATGCTTCAGACTGCTTTTCGACCATCTTGAATGAATCGAGCATCAGTTTTTAAGTGGCATAAGAAGGCAGGGAGTCTGTGAGGGATGACGAGAGGTGTGGGAGGAGTAAGGAAGTCAATACACCACAGTTGATTGGCCAAAGGGTTAAGGTTAGGGTTATGTTGAGGTTTTAAGGGAGTCCAGGAAGAGATTCCGTCGGAAGAGACTATCAATCTTCAAATCGGGTCAGTGGCATTTCCATCGGGACAATACACCAGTCCACAACTCCATCCTTGTCACAGAGTGTTTGACCAAGATGGGCATCAAGACAATTCCTCACCCTCCCTATAGTCCAGACTGGAGGACTTGGAAGTTGGGGTCCATCCAAACTACTACATTATTGAGAACGGCCAGAATACTGAGAAGAGTCCTGGAGACTTGAGGAGACTTGCTGTCACTCAAACTCCAGAGAAAAACTCTTATGAGTAAATAATAATAATAATGATAATATGAAACATAAGGTTGACGATGATACCAATTATCGTTGGTGCACCTGGAACGGTTCCCAAAGACTTGGAAAAAAGTCTTGAGGAATTGGAAATCAGAGGAAGAAACAAGATCATCCAGGCCACAACAATGTTAAGATTAGATAGAATACTGAGAGGAGTCCTGGAGATCTGAGGAGACATGTTTTCACTCAGACTCCAGTGAAAGATCACCAGCTTACTAGAAGGAGTGAAATAATAGTTCAGAGATTTACTTATTTTATCATATTCTTTAACAGATATATTTTTATCCAAGGGCACTACCATATCTATCAGAAGGTAGAGAAAATGGCTAAAATGCTAGACAGCAACTTCGAAGTAAGCGAGTTGTGGTTATCTTTAAAGTATTCTATGTATTAAGCTACATGGCCATATCATTCTTTATTTAGTTTAATCTAATTAACAATTATTATATGTCCTTATAAACAGTTGCAATTCACTATTATCATCGTGCCGGGCCATTGGCGTAATGAATAGAGTGTTCACCAATGATCCAGGAGACCGGGGTTCAATCCCTAGTTGAGTCATGCCAAAGACTCAAAAAATGGTACTTGATACCGCCTTGCTTAGCACTCAGCACTATAAGGTGAGGAGCAAGGGTAAAGTAGAGCATTCCTAGGAATCAAGTAGCGTCCTCTCCTACACCTCGATGTAGTAGCTATTGAAAAGGGAGCCTTGGGGTCACTAATGACACCAACTGTTATCATCATATAACTCTTTGCTTTTATCTGATTAACAATCATTTTATGTTCTCACAAATGGTCTGGGAGACTGGGGTTCAATCCCAGGTTGAGTCATACCAAAGACTTAAAAAATGGTACTTGATACCGCTTTGCTTAACAGTAAGCATTATAAGATAAGGATCAAGAGTAAAGTGGAGCAAATCACCTCGGTGTAGTAGCTATTGAAAAGGGAGCTTTCGAGTCATCCTCGACTATGGTCACCTATTATAATCATCATATACTATCATATAACTCTTTAGTTTTATCTGATTATCAATCATTATTTATCCTCATTAACTGTTGCAATTCACTATTATCGTCATATACTATCCTATGACTCTTTAGTCTAATTTGGTCATAAAACAAACTCTTCATTGCCCAAATGATTTTAAATTATTCGTCATCATAACAGAAATATTCTCAAGGGGTAATCCTTGTGGAGTAATGGTTAATTTAGTAGACTGCAGCGTCAGAGTAAGCAAGTTCTAACTCCAATCACACTAGTATGTCCACTTTCAGACTAATACCCCTTGGGAAAGGTATAAACCCCCACTTATCTCCCCAGCTATTGGCAAAATAGTATCAACGTTATTCTTCCACCAGAGTAGCTTTGGCATTAAATAACCCACGAAGATTGATATACAAATATTTGGCTTGTGATTTTTAATCACTATGTCTAGTCTGTTAGCTTTTGTATGTCTTGTTATTTTTGTCCTGAAATTAATTCTGTCCTCGTGGTGTAATGGTTAAAGCGATGGACTGCGGAATCGTAGTAAGCGAGTTCGTACTGCAGTCGCGCTATTACGTTCACTTTCGGGTAAATAACCTTGGGAAAGGTATGAACCCCTTATCCTACCAGCTATGGGTTAAATAGCACCACTACTGTTCTTTTAGGAGAATGGCTTTGCATTAAATGACCAACAAAGGTTGATATGCCATTAAACAAAGAAACCAAACCAAACTATTTTTATACAAATAAACAGGTTGATATGCCATTAAACAAAGGAACCAACCAAATTAATTCCGTTTATAATGCTTTTACTGTCAGCTGCAATTAATCTTTTTTGGCTTTTTTATCTTCTTTTTTATTCTTAATTTTTGTATATTCATCGATTTTTTAAAATTTTTTCAACTATATTATTATTATTATTAAAACTATTTTATTTTATTTTCTGTTTTGTACAATCCTTTAGAGTGTGTTATAAAAAAAAGCAGCAGTGCTTGATGAATTACCCCCAGAAGTATGAAAGACCATGGAATTCGACGACATACTGCTCCGATACTGTAATGCCGTATATAATCAAAACACAATAGACAGATGGACAAAGAGATGCATCCTCCCCTTCCCTACGAAGGGCGACCTCGGATTAGCCAAGAACTACTGAGGTATAACCCTTACATCCATAGCGGTCAAGATATACAATGCTCTACTACGCAACCGCAGAGAACCCAAAATTGAGAAGATATTATTTACCAACCCCTCCGCTCAGGCAGGATATGACACAAGGTCAGTTTTTAAGCGGAGTTTAACAGGTTTGAATTCAGAGTTTTCCTTCTCCTAGACTAGTTGCCTCACCAAGGCCGAAGAACCTAGTCTGTCCTACTATTTACCCATAGCTGGAGGGAGAATAATAGGATTCATACCTTTCCCAAGGGTATTAGTGCTATGTGAAATGCAATCAGTCCCGTCCAGGATTTGAACTCGTGTCGCCGTGTCCATTTCCTACGACGATAACGACTACACCACGGACACCTCCCAATACACCACGGACACCTCCCAAAATTGAGAAGATATTTAGTAAGAACCAAAATAGGTTTCGGAGAAATAGATCCACGACGTCACAAATTCTGACCATTCGTCGAATTCTTGAAGGTGTACGTGCAAAAAACCTCGAGGCAACAATATTATTTGTCGATTCTCTTAGGTCTTTGACTCCATAGACAGAGGAAAGATGGAGCAAATACTACTCGTCTACGGCCTACCCAAAGGAACTGTCGCAACCGTATTGAAACACGAAAGTAAAAGTCCGCTCCCCGGATGGAGACACAGACTACTTCGACATTGTAGCAGGTGTGCTGCAAGGAGATACATTTGCCCCATATCTCTTTATCATCTGTCTAGACTACGTACTTAGAACGTCTTTTGATAAAATGAAAGACAACGTCTGCAAGCTGACAAAGGAAAGAAGCAGAAGGCACCCTGCACAAACAATTACGGACGCAGACTACACCGATGACATAACACTTCTGGCAAATACACCCGCCCAAACCGAAACCCTGCTACATAGTCCGGAACGAACGGCTGCAGGCATAGGCCTCCATATCAACGCACACAAGACGGAATATATGTGCTTTAATCAAAAAGGGGACATCTCCACACTAAATGGTAGTTGTCTGAAACTAGTAGACAAGTTCACCTACCTAGGAAGCAGTGTCTCATCAACCGAGACAGACATCAATACGCGACTAGCAAAGGCATGGATAGCCGTTAGTAGGCTATCGGTCACATGGATGTCAGACCTGACCGATAAAATAAAACGCAGTTTTTTCCAAGCAGTGGTCGTGTCGATACTGCTGTATAGATGCACTACATGGACGCTAACTAAACGTATGGAGAAAAAGTTTGACGGCAACTACACAAGAATGCTGCGAGCAGTATTGAACAAATTCTGGAGGCAGCACCCAACAAAGCAGCAGCTGTACAACTACCAACCACCCATCACGATGACTATCCAAGTTAGACGAACCAGACCTGCGGAACACTGCTGGAGAAGTTGGGACGAACTCATAAGTGACATACTCCTGTGAACCTCCTCACATGGACGAGCAAAGGTAGGATGACCAGCTAGCACCTTTATACAACAGCTCTGTGCCGATACAGGATGTAGCCTTGAAGACCTACTGAGAGTAATGGACGATAGAGAAGGGTGGCGAGAGAGGGACAGGGAGGTATGTGCTGGTGGCGCGACATGATGATAACAATCCTTTACCGATATGTAATACTAAATTATATAATAGCAGATTAGAGGTCATAACCCCATGGATTTGGGTTTATTAATCCACTTCTTAATGTAAACTCATCCAGTTATATCAGAGCCGGATTAAAGAATAGGTTTTCGGGAATTCAGCCAACTCGTGAGCCTCCAGAGTTTACGGGCTCGTTTTTGTTTTTTTGTTGTTTTTTTTAGAAAATTATGGATTAACAATTCTCTTATTTTTCAAAAAAGCGCTGCTTATTTATAAAAATGATCAGTAAATTAAGTGGAAAGAGACATTTCTTGAATATTAAAGGAAGTATATAGATCATTGGCCCAGAGGATAGAGTGTTCGCCAATGGTCCGGGAGACCGAGGTTCAATCCCAGGTCGCGTCACAAAAGACTTTAAAAATGGTACTTGATGTCTCCTTGCTTAACACTCATCAATATAAGGTACGTATCAAGGGAAAAGTGTAGCAATCCTGGGAAAGGAGCAGTGCCCTCTCCTACACCTCGCTGTAGCAGCTATTGAAAAGGGGGCCTTCTGGTCGCCCTCAACTAAGGTCGCTAACTTTACTTCCTCATACAGATCGATGAAAGCAGAAGAATGACTGCATAGACTTGTTCACATAGTGTAGCATAGTTACCGATGACTGCAATATCTATGATGGCTACTCGTTGGCTGGAGAGGAAAAAATGGAAAAACACAACTTGTTTTAGTATTAGAAGCTTTCGTTGTTTTATTTAGAAACCCATTCAGTCTCTGAGGCCGCGGAAGCAGGAAGAAATGGTCAGCGGACACCTTCGTTCTTGGAGGAACAGGAGGACACTTGTCGTATCTATGATTACTCATCCTCCGTTCAAAGCAAACGCGCCCCAGCTACCAAAAGAGGAAGAAAAACGAATAAAAAAATCCGTGATATATATATATATATATATATGTGTGTGTGTGTGTGTATTTTTGTGTGTGTGTGTTCAAATTGCAACCAACTCCGACTTACGCCTCCGGTAGGGGATATTTCAAATGCTGACTTCTGGAACATTAGTCACAGAGTGATAAATCAAGCGTATCAGGTTACAGCTAGCTCAGTGGAAGAGATGTTTAACTCAGTCAACTCGTATTTCCTTTTTCTGTTGGATTTTTTGATAACTTATCAACTCTCGCCCTGGTATCACTGGCCCACAATTCTAAAATAGTTATTGAAAACGATGTTTAGCTTGCTTATTTTAAAAAAATAAGTTGACTTTGTCATTGCAACACAGAAGGTATTTCTCTATCTTAGAATTCCTTCCACTGGAAATAACCGAAAACTAAAGTCTTTAAACGTAGATAATAGACAACTGACGAGCAGAACATTTTATTAGCCGTGAAATCACTGGAGTATCAGAATCAATGACTCGGCGAGCGCGTGAAGTTTAATTAGGCTGATTTATTTAACGGAATATCAACACCTTATGGGTTATTTAAAGCTGATAGTTGATTCATTTGTAAATATTTGAATGTAATTATAACTATATTATCACAGTTCAATTAACTTTTTAAAGATTGCTCTTTTTGTCTATAATCATTAATCATTTATTTCCACACAGTTATCGGGTATAAAGTATTCCTATCTAATACAAACAATTTTTTGGAGGGGGAGTTACCGAGGCATAGTGGCTAGTGTGCTGGATTGCAGCATCGTAATGTATATTCACCAATCCCTCCGTACGGGCAGAGTGTGACACAAGGTCAATTTTAAATGGAGTTTAACAGAATTTAATTCAGAGTTTTCCTTCTCCTAGACTAGTTGCCAAACCAAAGCTAAAGAACCCAGTCTGCCTTACTACTTACCCATAGCTGGGGGGAGAATAATTGGATTCATACTTTTTCAAAGGGTATTAGTGATCCGTGAAATGCAAACAGTCTCGTCCAGGATTTGAACTCGTGTCGCCGTGTTCATTTCCATCGACGATAACCATTATACCATGGGCACCTCTATCCATTCTAGAAAGCGAGTTCGAACTCCAGTCGCGCTATTACGTTCACTTTCGGACAAATATCTTTGGGAAAGTTATGAATCATCTATTACCCAAAATATATCTATCTGGCATATATATATATATATATATATATATATATATATATATATATAATTCTCTTAATTTCCTGTTCGGTGGCAAAAGCTGCTTAGTAGCGCCAGGAGTGGCAGTTACCGCCTTGAGCTACCGAAACTGTGTTATCACCCCTGGTTGGCGGCTGATAAGGACATGGCATCGCACGTGCTTTCACACGTTGTATGATGAAAATTTGGGTTAAATAGTACAACTACTGTCCTTTTATAAAGATAGATTTTGCATTAAATAACCCACAAAGGTTGGTACACCATTAAAGATAAAAGAAATCCAACTAAA
The DNA here is from genome assembly GCA_963585895.1 of Sepioteuthis lessoniana. NCBI lineage: Eukaryota > Metazoa > Mollusca > Cephalopoda > Myopsida > Loliginidae > Sepioteuthis > Sepioteuthis lessoniana. The sequence goes on from OY757926.1 coordinate 9,552,439, forward strand.
CTAAATAATTTGCACACCGGACCATTGGCCTAATTAGTAGAGTGTTCGCCAGTGGTCCGGGAGACCGGGGTTCAATCCCAGGTCGAGTGACACCAAAGACTTAAAAAATGGTACTTGATGCCGCCTTGCTTAATACTCAGCATTATAAGATAGGGATCAAGGGTAAAGTAGAGCAATCCCGGGAAATGGGTAGCGCCCTCCGAATACCTCGGTGTAGTAGCTATTGAAAATGGAGTCTCCGGGAGCCCTCAACTACGGCTAGTATAGTTTTGAATGTTTCAAAAAATAAAGTGAATTTTGCCAAAGGAGTTGGCAAGAGGAAGCATTGTTTATAGTTGCACTTTTTTTAAGGAAATCAATTGTCATTGGTCCTTTCATGTCCCAAAAGATTGTTAACATGACCTTCTTTACTTACGGCTACGCCTGGAACTTTTTCTTTACCTGAGAGTCAGTGTTTCTTCGCTCTATTTTCGAGTCAGGCTTGTAGCGGCAAACCTATGTTTAACCCATTTCTAAACATCTTATTTTACAAAAACCTGCTTCTTTTCCGTACACAATACACATTTTTTCTGTAAATTTCACATAGTTTGCACCTCTCAACAGTCAAAAATTTGCTCAAGCATTGAGGACTCTGCTTGATTTGTCGCCTTTTTGAACAGCCTCAAAACAAATATTTTGCGAGGTTGAAATAATAATAATTAACCAATTCGAAACAAAGAACTGTTTGCATTTACGGAAAAATTTTCTTTTTCTCGTCTCCCCAATTTTTTAAAAATTCCCTTAAATTGTTGAATAGCCCTTGTATACTTCATTTATACCCATTATATCAACACATATACGCATTTAAATACCTTGACACGTGCACCGATGGAACAGAGACATTTAGAGTGTCACGACAGAACGTACCTGAAGCCCAGGGATCGACAAAATCTTTATACAGTACAAAGTCGTATTAAGCTGAATCACATTTTTATCATTTTGTATATTCGGATTATTGTCTTCCTCTTTTATTGTTATATTCACTACGTTTTGGCCGATAAGTCATTCGGCCTTCAGGTATTTCACGTCAAATTCAGAAGCCTACACGGAACTTCGAACCGAACCCTTCATTTAATCTATGGTTAGATTGTTCCGTTAACCATAATTTAACAGGAGGTGCCCGTGGTGTAATGGTTATCGTCGCGGGAAATGTATACGGTGGGAAATGTACACGGCGACACGAGTTCAAATCCTCAACGAGATTGGTTGCATTTCACATAGCACTAATACTCTTGGGAAAGGTATGAATCCTATTATTCTCCCTCCAGCTATGGGTAAATAATAGGGCAGACTAGGTTCTTCAGCCTTGGTAAGGCAACTAGTCTAGGAGAAGGAAAACTCTGAATTCCAACCTGTTAAACTCCGCTTAAAAAATTGACCTTGTGTCATATCCTGCCCGAGCGGAGGGGTTGGTAAATATGATAACGGATATAGGTATTTGGTTTAAGTGCTTCATCATCTAGATGAAGCAGGTTCAATCCCGACTACAGGTATATAACAATGAATACTTGCTATAATGGAATACTTGCTATAATGGAAAACGGAATTAGAACAATCCACCCCCGTGGATTGAATAAAGGATTCGGTTCAAAGTTCGATATGACACACCTGTAGAAGGCCGAAGGATGCATCGGCCGAAACCATATGAATACAGCAATAAACGATAAAGACAATAGTCTGAATACTCTAAATGATAAAAACTATCAACCGTCATCAAATAAATTTAGACGAATTGTTCACATTTATTGTGAGAAAGGAAACCTTTTACTCTCGATCAACAAAGTAGATATTTTCGAGGATATATGTGTGTTTAGGGGGTTTTGGTTTTTGTAAATATAAATATTATCAAATAAAACCAACTTGCTAATAGTACCCAACCGGATATTTGCTCATCTGCAGGTGAAGATGTATATATAAATATTCTGAACATATTAATAAGATGTAGGCAAGCAGCCAAGTACCGAGGACAGATAAGTTAAGAGTGGATATGTCGGTCGGTAGGTAGTTCGGAAGATGCAACGGAATGTATGGAAGTACTAATAAGGAATGTTTACTGAATAGGAGTATATATATATGTGTGTGTTTGTGTATGGTAGTGTACCTCTATGTGTGTGTCAATTCAAAAGGAATATATATATATATATATATATACATTCCTTTTGAATATATATATATATATATATATATATATTTAATTCATGGAATTTAGACTGCGACCCCTGGGTTTCATGGAGTATTTTGCAAAACATCAATCATCAGGCAGTTAAGAAAATGAAATCTTCATTTTCTTAACTGACTGATGATTGCAGTTTTGCAAAAAAAAACTCCATGAAACCCAGGGGTCGCAGTCTAAATTCCATGGCATTAAATATATATATCTAATGTATATCACTGGTTTACAAAAATAAATTTTTGGTCTGAGGCAAGAATGGGGATAGGTATTTTTTGTTAATTTGGGTGTGTTGAATTCAAATTTATAAATAGTTTTGCTCTATCACCTCTAGTTTTCTGGCTTTTAAATAGTCTCATTTTAGTATAAACAGAGAATATATGTGCATATTTCAAGAGTTGCAGCAGCTTATAAGGGATAAAAAAGGATAGATAAAGAACACTGATTGAATCAATATACTTGGATGACAAAATTGCACAATTTATAGTACCACAGACAGTAAAAAGTGTGTTTTCTTAGAAGATCTGGTGTATTTTGCCACCGGGATGTCACGTAAGAGCATCCAGCAGAAGTCTCCCATCATGCCGGGGTTCCATTTGCCTTGATAGTTGCTCTCCATCTTCGTAATGTCTTGGTGGAATCTTTCTCCATGCTCATCACTCACTGCTCCAAGTGACATTCGGCACCCCATATACTCGTTAGACTTTAGCAACTGCTCAATACAGGCTTGGTAATCTGGTACGCGTGTGTTATCAAGGAAGCCACTACAGACTGACTTGAATGCTTCCCATGCTCTCAGTTCCTTTAAGTTAAGAAGCTCCTCAAATTCAGTATCCTTCAGCACTTCTCGGATCTGAGGTCCGACAAAGATGCCCTCTTTGAGCTTAGCAGCACTAAAACCTGGGAACACACTAGAGAAGTGTTGAAAGGCAGCACCATTTTTGTGCAACGCCTTCACGAAATTCTTCATCAAACCAAGCTTGATGTGAAGAAAAGGAAGAAGCACCTTATTCATGTCCACCACAGGATTCTCCTTGAGGCTGTGTTTGCCAGGAACAAAAGTGCTTCTAGACCCCCAGTCTTTCTGCTTGTAATGCTGGGATACAGCTCGACTATCCCAGAGACAGAGAAAACAACAGTACTTTGTGAAGCCCGATTGCATACCCATAAGAAGACCAATGACCTTGGGGTCCCCACACAGACTCCAATGGTACTCGCTATACTTAATAGCTTCTAAAAGAAGCTCCATATTGTCAGGACTCCTTTAGATGGACAGAGTGTGCAATGGGAATGCTGGGATATTTATTCCCGTTGTGCAGAAGAACACCCTTGAGACTTCGCTTGGAATAGTCTATGAAAAGACGCCAGTCTGAAGGATTATGTGGCAAACCAAAGGACGTAAACAAGCCAGGTATGTTTGTGCAATAGCTCAACTTGTTTTCCATGTCGAAAAAGGAAGCAAGGTCTTTGTTCCGATTCCTGAAACTGGTGATCCTTACATCTTCCTGGACTAGGTTCCACCGTTTAAGCCGAGAAGCCAAGAGCTCTGACTGCTGTTTTTACAGATACAAATCACGAGCAAGATCATCCAGGTCTTCTTGCGTGATCCAGTGTGGCTCATTGCCACTTGTTCCTTAATATATAGACTCAATATCGTCCAAAGATATTGACTCGGCAGAATCCTCCCTTGAAGGCATTCCTTCATCTGATGAGGAAAGAAGATCCTTATTTACTGGAAGTGTGGGTACAGGAAGATCATCTGAATGGGGAACAGGTTTCATGGCAGATCGAAGGTTGGGATATTTGATCTTTTTCCTAGAAGATGCATTGAAACCAGTTATATTAGATAAACAAAAATAATAATCATCTGCGTGGTTTCGCGGATCTCTCTCCAAACCATCGGGGCTGCAAAGTTGAAAGCTGCTTTCTTGCCATTAAACTATGCAGTTAGTCCATTGTAGCAGGGTTTACAACAGATGTGTGGAGCCGAAGACTTGTCCTGATCACCAATTTTACAGTCAAAATAGTGAAAGTAGGCGGTTCTGAGGAGGGAAGTGATGGTTCGACGCTGTGTAACTGTTGTGAAGTCCCCACATACGTAGCAGAAAGAATTGACCCTGTTGAGGCATCCTCGACATTTTGACGCGCTTGAAGCCATTGGAGAATCTGAAAATATAACAAAGTAAAACTAAATGTGCATTTGAAAATGTAATACTAATATTTAGTAACTCAAAAGATGTGTAACATGATAGTTGAAGGACACCAACCTCCTGCGCCGCCTGCGCGTCAACCTCTTCCAATGACTGTCAGAGTGTGGATTGAGACCTGCTGCCTTAACGGTCAAAATCCGTCTTGATATATAACTATATATATATATATATAATGTAATGCTATCACTTACATTTAGTGCATAATAACTAAAAAATAAGCCATAAGTCTCACAATATTAGAATTAACCCTGAATTCATATACGCCTTTATGTACCGTATATGCACAAAATGCACACTATGCATATCTAAAAAAACTACAGGTGATGAGTAAAAACGGATTTCAAATTTGAATTCAGCACCCTCAAATTAGGTAAAAAAGGATAATTTTGTGCTTGCCTCAATTTCTTTGTAAACCAGTATATTCTTGGTTTACTTCCTTTGTTTTAATGACATATCAACCTTCGTGGGCTATTTAATGCTAAAGTTATCCTTGTAGAAGGACAATAGTAGTGGTTCTGTGTTTAAAAAGCAATCTAAAATGTGCGATTTAATAACCTAGGAATGCAATTGCTTTTCGTTTAGCTTTTCTGTGGGATTTATGTTTGGTTTCTTTATTTAATATCATATCAACCTTTGTGGGTTATTTGATGCCAAATACATCTTTGTAGAAGAATAGTAGAGGTACTATCTACCCCATAGTTGGGGGAGTATGAAAGGGTTCATGCCTTTCTCAAGAGTATTTGTCTGAAAGTGAACGTGATACCTCGACGAGAGTTCGAACTCGCTTACTACGACGTCGCAGTTTGGCACTTTAACTACAACACCACAAAGTCGTCTCCAGTACGAAAAAACGGCGAACAATAATTAGTGTACCTAAGTTTAGATCGACTGTTTACTGTTATTATTTTAAACAAAATCAAGAGGAGCGAACTTAATTATTGGGTAATAGAATGTGATCATAGATTTTATTTTCTGTTTTCTGTGAGTTTTTTTTTTTTTTTTGTGTGTGTGTGTGTTATGGGGAAGGGTTAAGTTGGATTTTATTTATTCCTTTATTCTTATTTATTTGTTTATTTGTATTTATTCGTTTTCCTTTCAATATCTCTTGTTTGAATTCCTTTCCATATCCGTCCTTTTTTTAACGCGCAGCTGAATGCTGAAAATATTTACCCCCACAATTTTGATATCCACTCCTTCATTGTTAAATGTTTCCCAGATGCCAAAAATATGTAGGTTGGTATTGTCAAAAATGGCACTAAATATTAGCTGAAGGCGGTGGGTTAATCTTGCGAACAAATCAGTGGACAGTGATAAGAATAGTCGAAAAGAGTAAAATGCAATCAGCACGAAAAGATAATTCTTACATTTTTCTCTACTTTCAGAATCCGCGGTATGTAATAAATAGTGTAATTAGAATCTTTAAAGTATTAGTTTGTTTTCTTTGTTTTGTGGACAGCAGTTGTATTATCTAATACTTAACTGAGATGAAGTTCAAGTCCCGTTAAAAAGGAGTTATATGAATCAGTGCTCTAAAAAATTAACAGGACTTCAGATCAAACAAATGGATTAAAATAACTCTTTCACATTTACAACCAGATTTTTTTAAAGTACTTATTTCGCCTACATAAACATAACCCTTTCAAATCAAGTAGGAATAAATCTCAACTTACTTTGGCATGTAAAGAACATCCAATTTGATCATACTTCACATTTAATTGAGGAAGCATCTTTTGAAAAAATAATTTGCTCTGTGGATTTTATTTGCATTGAGCTCGTAACCAGGATTACTTAAATTTAATATTCTATATTTGAATATTTTAATTGTCGTAATTATCTACTGGATAAAATACTATCGTATATATATATATATATATATATATATATGTGTGTGTATTGTTAATGAGATTGATATACAATTGGTGCTCCTTACATCTCGCCTGGTACCAAAAATAGCAACGCTTAGTAAATGATAAATCACAATGTGTCTGGTTAGTTAATGGCATATCAAACTTCGCGGATTATTTTATGCCAAAGCACTAAGTAAAGTTAAACAGAAGTAATACAACTTAGCCGATTATAAAGGGCTAAGAGGTTTCATACCTTTCACATGGGTATTCCTCCGAAAGTTAGCGTAAGTACATGACTAAATTGAATGGTTAGAAATAAAACTGTTTTTACATTTAGCAATGTATAAACAAATGTCTGATGTTTAATTGAATTGTTAGTGATACATAGCAATACTTGGAGCTATTTCCCTTTATTGACTTATGCTAAATTGAATTGTTAGTAATAGAACTATTTTTACTTTTAATTGTGTGTAAACAACTGTCTGATGCTTAATTGAATAGTGATACGTAAGAATTCCAAGAGTATTTGTTCGAAAGTGAATGTAATAGCGCGACTAGAGTTCGAACTAGTGTTGTATACCACACACACACACACACACACACACACACACACATATATATATATATATATATATATATATATATATATATATATATACGACACGTATACATATGCAAATTGCACCATACAAATGCGCAGGTGACTCCGTTGTTCAGGCACGAACACACTTATTAACTTCTGAGTTCGGTTCTTCGACACGAGGAGACAGACACAATTCTTAAAAGTTTTTCATTATCATACTATGCTAACCATCCCCAACGTTCGGCACATCTCGTGGTGTTTTAGATCTCAATTCATCTTCGCTGGTCTGGACCCGCAAAAATTAACCGCCGCCGCAATGGTAGAAAACTCAACTCTATGGTAGAGAACTCAATTCTCTGCCCCAATGGCAAAAACTCAATTGTCTGCCAGAATGGTCCAATCTCAAATCCTCAACTGACGTGATTTTTAAAATCCTCAAATTCTCCGCCCATCTCTTCTGGGCATGACGTCATCCACACTCCAGATCCATTTCCTGTCAGAGGGTTTTATCATGACGGTGGTGATTGTCGTATCCTTTGCGCGCGAGCGTAAACTGTACCCAATGCTATGCACCTGAACTCTTAACCCAAATAGTTCAAAGCCCAGCCAAACTGAATGATAAAATATAATTAATGAAAAATTATTAAAATAAAAAAATCATTCCTTAATTATATAACACTAGTATACTACGATGTCACAGTCTAATTTGTTAACTACCACACCACGAAGACGCCTCTGAGGTATTTTTTAGGTAAATTAGACAATATATGAAAAGCCCAAATTGGAGTTGTATATCTGTGTGTGCAGGATAGAGATTAATTAAATGAAAAAATTGATGATTCATCAATGATTCTGACTAAAAATGTATTTTTAACCATCTCGGAAGAAAAATATTTCTTGAATAATTTTGGGTTTTGATCCTTCAAATCTTGTCGTCTGCGAAATCTCAAAGAAATTTTAAAAAGAGCGCGTAAGCGCCGATTGGTCAATAAAGGCAATAATACAAATACAAAAATACAGCTTCGCCTACCTCTTTTTGCCCAAAAATTAACACTTTTTTATTATGTAAATTAGTTGATTTTCTATGAATATATATCATCATCACACTTCTTGACTTTCTCTCACCATCCATCTCTATCATCCATAGCAGGTCTTCAAGGCGGAATCTTTTATCTGCATAGCGCTGATCGGCCAACTTTGAAGTGTGTAGGAGTCCATTAAAGAACGTCGCTTATGAGTCCGTCTTTACTTTTCCAGTGGTATCCAGTATGTCTTGTTTATCTTTTTACCTAATGTGGCTGACTCGGAGTTGGTTATTGGTCTTTTTATGAAGTCAGTTTGAAAAATTATCCGATAACTCAAAAATTACCCAAAATAGTCGTAAATACCCAAAGTGAACTATAGGATTAAAAACTTCGAACAATTTTTTAACCCACTTCAAACACACTTGAGACATCTCGCTAACAAAAAAGGTTGATTGTTTGATTGGGTTTTATGAAATATCAACCTTTAACAAAAAAAAAAAAAAAAAACAATAAAAAGCTAAAAGCCAAATCCTTGTCTGTCATTTTAGATAGAATATACCTACAACAGAATCTGTTGCATATATATATATATATATATATATATATATATATATATATATATATTATATCTGCCTGAACATTTGAGATGAAGGTTGATGTGCATTATTTTGATTGTGATTTTTCGGACTGTTGCCTGCATCTTTATTGTGGTTCGTTGAAACAACCAAAATAATATATATACATATTATCCTTTTTCAGTATATGAGATATTGCTACCAAATGTGAATTTGTCCAAAAATTTCTGAGGCATGTCATTTAATAAAGATATGTAGCAATATCTCATCTACGGGACCGATGTTAACATAAGTATAGGAAAGGCATGAGCTTCTATTAAGAGGTTATAGACCATATGGAAATCCAATCTCCCTGATAAAATTAAACAGGATTTTTTCCAAGCTGTTACAGTGTCATTACTATTGTATGGCTGCACCACCAAGATTTTAATGACCTGCTTTGAAGAAAAATCTAGAGTGGATCTACTCAAGTATTCTGGGAGTAGCATCCTACAAAACAGCGACTGTACGTCCACGAACAACCCATCTCGCAAACTATCCGAGTAAGATAAAGAAGACATGCTGCGCCCTCCCGGTGAAATAAAAACAAATTCATAAGCAACAATCTCCTATGGACTACTACACTCGGACACACCAGTGTTGGCGATAAGCAAAAACTTACATTCGTCAGCTCTGTATGAACACTGGATGCCATCAAGATAATAAAGAAAGAGTGATGGCACACATAGATGGACGGCCGGAAAGGCAAGGGTATCCATGCTGTCGACCAGTATTCATGATGATGATGAAGATGATTCAACAATAATATTATGTATTACTATTGTAATATTATGCATATTAATTTTATAAAAACATATTTGAGACAGCATCCAAACATACGTATATATATATATATATATATATGTGTGTGTGTGTGTGTGTGTGTGCGTATGTGTGTGAAAATTTAAAAATTTTATAATAGTATTAATATGTAATAATATGTACCAAGAAATATATATATATATATAGTGGTACATACTATTATATAATATTACTATAATAATACATATGTATAAATGAATTGATTCTCCAATAATATTACATAATATGTACCAATATATACACACCAATAAATTATAATAATATCATATAATAATATGTACGAATATACATGTGTGTGTGTGTGTGTGTGTGTGTGTGTGTGTGTGTGTGTGTGTGTGTGTGTGTGTGTGTGTGTGTGTGTGTTAAAAATAAAATGATTTTATCATATTATGTAGGAATATATATATACATATATATATATATATATATAATAAAAACATATAATGATATCATATAATAATACCTGTATATATATATATATGTGTGTGTGTGTGTGTGTGTGTGTGTGTGTGTGTGTGTGTGTGTGTGTGTGTGTGAATTTAGGCAGCATTTCCTCGTTGAGGCACATCTGATTAAATATTACAACCAACCTTTGTCAACGTATTTTTGTTTCGATCCTTTCAAATTGTCGTATAGTTGTATTGATATCCGGCTGGAATTTGCAAACAAATTTTCCGTATTTAACTGGTTCCCAAATACCTTTGTGCCTCTCTCGGGACATCATCAGGAGGTATGTATTTTGCAAAGTACAATCCAGCATTTTATTCATACTGGTGTATTTTTTAAAACTCTATTTATGCCAATGGTAGCTAAAGACATTTAAGTATATTAGCACTGGTTTCAAAATTAATTTTGTAGCGGTTGGGACGTTTGTTTCTAATATGACGTGCTTCAAGAATTTGTAGTCTTTTTTTTTGTTGTTGTTGTTGTTATTTCGTTGTTCCAATATTGCATTTTTGGTAAGAATTTTTCGAAATTCAATAGTCGGGAAGGAATAAATGTTTATATGTTGTGCTATTGAGCTAGTGTAGGAAAGATGCATAGTAAATCACCTCGTTAAACCAACGTATGTACATTTGTATTCGGAGATACAATCTCCCAAAGGACTCTTAAATTGATATATAACATTAATTCTTAGCAAAATTCCAATTGAGGGAGAAAATTATTGTTAATAAGTTAGAGGTTTTCGAATTATCATAGTATATGATCGGTTTTATTTTTTATTAGGGTGAATGGGGAGTATGTTTCTCTAAATCAACGTTATAGAATATTTTCATCTAATTTATTACTGCAGTGTATCTGGTTACAGTAAAAAATAAGTGTGATAAATGCGTATTTATTTGAGGGTTGAGATGAATTTTGCCTGAGATATTACGTTATTTGTGATCGCTATTTTATATCGGAAGGAGCATTTACAGTTATAGTTGTAGTATCAATAAAACAATTTGAAAGGGGATTTTATTGTTTTTGTTTAATTCATGGGTGAAAGTCAAGACTGAATTTTTTTGCAATGTGTCTTGTATGTTTATTTCATTCGTATCGTGAGTGAGAATTAGTAATAAGAATACACACACACACACACACACAAATATATATATATATATATATATATATATATACATATATATATATATATATATATATATATATATATATATATATATATTTTGTGTGTGTGTGTGTGTGTGTGTTAAAATGATATTATAATATTGCCTAATAACTATATGAACGAATATACATATATATATATATATATATATATTCGTTCATATAAATATCATTATTATAATATATATATATATATATATATATATATATATATATATATATATATATATATATAAGGGGGTGCCTGTGGTGCAATGGTTATCGTCGTAGGAAATGGACACGGCGACACGAGTTTAAATCCTGAACGAGACTGATAGCATTTCACATAACACTAGTACCCTTAGGAAAGGTATAAATCCAATTATTCTCCCTCCAGCTATGGGTAAATAGTAGAGCAGACTGAATTCTTCAGCCTTGGTGAGGCAACTAGTCTAAGAGAATAAAAACTCTGGATTCACACCTTTTAAACTCAGCTTTAAAATTGACCTTATGTCATATCCTGCCCTAGTGGAGGGGTTGGTAAATATAGTTATATATATATATATATATAATCAAAAATAAAAAATAAGATATATAATGAAAACATGTACGAATATGTGTGCGTGTGTGCGTGTGTGTGCGTGTATGTGTGTGTATAGAAAAATATAAATTCTAACAAATACGAACACTAATATAGTAGTAAACTTGTTGTCCAACCCCTTGTTGAAACAACTGCTTGTAACTATATAATGGGATATGGGAGGGATATTTAAAAGTATCCATTGTTCTGTTATGTACACTATTAAAGCCGGAAGGGACATAACTGAAAGAAATAAAGTAACCAAATAAAAATGGAGCACAAGAGATTTCATTGAGAAGTTGTTTTAACATCAGTTGAAATTGGCCTTCTCCAATAATGGCGGATATTGTTATAAATTTAAAAAAAAAACGTACTTCTTTCAGTGTATTCTTGCAAGAAAACAAAAGATACTTTATTAAAACATCACAAGATAACCGAAAAGTTTCATTGTGTTATTTTTTTTAGAATTAGGTTTCTCTTTTAATTTATATACCAATAAGGTTGTTTATACTTAGGCGACTAACCAACACGGCACAAGTCCCGTCGACTGGGGGTCGCAGTAGAATACAGCGACTGCATGTCTGAAGAGGAAGTAAGACCCTCACCCTAACGAGTGTCCTGATTATGAAATTAAACAATCTGATGGTGAGGCTCCAGTAATGCATTAGGAAATGCGGAGTACCCCTTCATTGCCATCGCTCCCGGGTCCATTCTGGTCTGGACTGGTAGCACCTGATAGGGTCCTATCTATAAATCAGATTGAACTGTTCGACATTTAAACTGAGTGCCAACAAATGACTTATGCTAAATTGACTCGTTTAAGATAGAAGTTTTTGATCATTTAAATGTGTAAACAAATGACTGATGTTTAACTGAATTGTTAGTGATGCATAGCAATTCTTGAAACCATTTAACTTTGTTGACTTATGCTGAACTGAATTGTTTGTAATAGAAGAATTTAACTATTTAACTGTGTGTAAACTAATAACTGATATTTTATTGAATTGTTAATGATAAATATCAGTACTTGGGACCATTTTGTTGACTTTTCATAAGTGAGTTGTGAGAAATAGAACTGTTTGATCATTTATCTATGTGTATCTACAAAATGTGTTTACAAATCATATATTTAATACATATGTAAAAATAGAATTTGTCATTAAATAACCAACAATGGTTGATATGCGACAAAAACCAAATCAAACCCAACTAATCAACACAGCACAGCTCTATGATTCATATGAATGTAATAAGAGCAGATAACCTCCCTGTTGGAAAGGCGTAAAATGTACTGATGGCATCATCTGCTGGAGGGTAAGCTTCTTCCTAATGGAGTTTCTGAATGTGACATTACATCAGTCGGTGAGCCTCCAGTTCTGAAGATAAAGAGTATGTGAAGTCAGCTGTTCGTTGCTATTACTACTGTAGTATACTACAGTTTGATCTTGACAAACAGCGAGGAACACTTAGTTATAAAAATACAATCTGATATTTTTATTTTTCGACGGTGAAGCTTGTGTGAACCAGGAAAGCAATCGGAGAGAGTTTGCTCACACAAAGTAGTTGTTTGGACCAGCCAGCGGGAACTGACTTCAGCCAAAATTCTAGACCTTATGTAGTCTTAAAACTCTCACGCGACCCACATTGGCCACGTCTCTTCACCCACCCAATGCTTGTTTTTCATTGTTCATGGTTTACAACCACACAATGCTTATTCTCAACTGGTCACGGCAAACATCCACGCATTACTTGTTTTCCGGTGATTACTTTGTTGACTTTATCTTCGGCTGGATTCATCGCAGGTCAAGGCAATATATTACACAACCAGATCTACCCGGATCAAAAGTGGTAGTACCTGTTAGATTGATTGATTGATTGATTGATTTTAACGTTATGTCAACCCTTCTAGGATTGTTTTATGCTTATAGGTAATGGAATCCCGATATTTGTGTATCTATATTAACATTTTCTCTTGTTTCTTAAGGTTTTTGCCTTTGGTCCTATCAAAAAAGACAAATTTTCAAACAGATTTATTTGACCCATAGACAGGACCTTAACAAGTAATACTACTCCGGGTTAGAGTGAGCCTTGGAGTAATGGCAATGAAGGGGTAACTCCATAATCCCCAGAACTGAACCCTTATTATCAGTTACAGTTTAGTGTCATAAACAAGACCCCTCCTTTGAGGGAGGGATCTTTCCCCTCTGCAGAGGATTCAATCGCCGTATTCTAAGACTTGACTCCCGACAGAGCGGGAGTACAAGTTGGGATCCCCTCAGTAGATTAGATAAATCTGTTTGAAAACTATTAGTATTAGATAAGAAAACTTGAAATCATATAACTGTGTGCAAACAAATGATTATTATTGTTGCTTGAAACCATATAAATACAAAACAGATAAAATAACCCAATAAAATAACACAAGTTCTGACGTGCCTTAAAATCGACCAAGCAAACTAAACCAACCTCGGATCTATTAATGGTTTCTATCATTAACTCTTTGAATTCGTAAGTTCGATATTTCAACCTGTCGCAATATTTCTAAGTACTAATAGACAAAAAGACTTCATAAAAAAAATGAGTGATAGGGGTAGTTTAAGTAGTTTGGAATATAAGTCAAACGGTAATCGAGACTCAAAATACAGGGAAGTAAATATTGAAATAAACAAGGGCTGCTATCTTTCTAAATTTGTTATCTTTGTTGATATGCTGAAATTTTTTCTTGTTTCTGAATATTTCAAAAATCATTGCCGTACTATCATAGTAAAATTCAGTGTTTTCCTTTATATATATATATATATATATATATATATATATATATATATATATATATATATATATTATAACAGTGTTGGTTGTCACTAAATTACTTTGTGCAACATAATATGGCGAGTGCTCAACATCTTGGATAGAGCTATTATATAATAATAATAATAATAATAATAATATTAATAATAATAATAATAATAATGATAACAGGTAAATATATATTAGATATGTATATTTAATTCATGGAATTTAGACTACGACCCCTGGATTTCATGGAGTTTTTCAAAACAACAATTATTAGGCAGTTAAGAAAATGAAATTTCTTAACTGCCTGAGGATTGTTGTTTTGCATAAAACTCCATGAAACCCAGGGGTCGTAGTCTAAATTCCATGAATTAATATATATATCTAATATATATTCATTTATTATCATTATTATTATTATTATTATTATTATTACAGTCGCGTACATAAAGATCAGAACAATGTTAAGAAAAAGTCTAAATCTGAAGTAACTTTTTATTTTAAAGCTTCATAGAACATTTTATCAAGTAAAACTAAGGATACAAAGGTAAATTATAGAATTACGAAATATAAAGCTTAATAAATTTATCTCCATAAAGTAATAAGAATAATTATATAACATTCGATAAAAATAGTTGATCAAAACATCAGAACGATTACCAAAATCATACTATTATAATGGATACATCATATCGAAATGAAAATAGCGTTCATAATTCATTAGTAATTAATGTGTAGACCTTTACTTTCAATAACAGTTTGACATCTTTTGCTACTCGAGCCAAAAACCATCACACTTTCTCCTCCAAATTTACCACTGCTTTTAGGGCACTGAGGCGAATATCGTTCCTTAGGACTGTGTCGAACGAACCTTCTCTCGTCGCAACAAAAAAGGTTATAACTTTGACTCATCTCTGAAATGAATACAATCCCACTGTTCTTCAGTCCATATGACGTGTTCAGTGGCGAATTTCAATCGATTCATTTTGTTCTTTTTAGAAATGTAAGGCTGCGTAAAAGCTACTCAACTGTACGAATTTATTTTATTAAGTCTTCGGGAAATTGTATGCTTTGATATTTTAATGCCAAGGTTAGCATTTGCTCTTTTAGAGATTGCGGTTGCTGTTGCAAATCGATCCTTTTTTTTTTTATTCATTACCAATCCATTTGTCTTCCCTTGCAATAATTTTCCTAGGCTTGCCAAGTTTTCTGAAAATACTATGAATAACAATTTCAGATTTCCCCATAGTCTTTGAAATATCCCCAATCGAGAGTTTATCTTCATTACATAACTTGACTATCAGTTTTCTAAGTTCCAATGATGTCAGAGATTTTTTCGCCATGTTTACGATGCAAGAGCCGATTCAGAATCGGTGTAATTTAGTAAAATACCCTATTTTATATTCTTAAACTAAGAATTTTTTTAATAATACAAAATAATGATTAAATTTTACGGATTTATTTAATCGCTCTGATGTTTTTGATCATCTATTTTTTTTTCGAATGTTAAATAATTATTCTTATAACTTTATCAAAATAAGTTTATAGAGCTTTATCGTTTGGAATGATATAATTTACCTTTATATCTTTACTTTTTCTTGATAAAATGTTCAATGAAGCTTTAAAATAAAAATTTATTTCACATTTAGACTTTTTCTAAACATCGTTCTGATCTTTATGCTCGCTACTCTATATATATTCAACGCTTTTTTCATATATATATATATATGTGTGTGTGTGTGTGTGAAAAAAACAGGAAATCTTGATAAGTATTAGAAGAATATAAAAAGAGTAGCAAAGAAATTTTAGTTGTAGCCTTTTCCTCTAACCCTCTCCAAGTCTCGTGACCGGAACTTTTTTTTACCAAAAGCCGCTAAGGAAAAAGCGTGAAATAGGAATAGTTAAAGTTGGCAACCGATTGGACGTACCCTTATTACTGGCTCTTACCAAAAATAATTTTTTTCAGGACTTCCTTTTCTTTTTATCATCAGCGGACCGGACAAGCGTATTTTGATTGGAGTTGCCAAAAAACAAAACAAAACAAAAAAGAAACAATTTGTCAAGGTTTTTACTTTTTTTTCTCCCTCCATATTATTTTAACCCTTCCCTGTATTGACCACCACATCTAACTTTTCTGCGGGATATCGGGGTCTCGTTCAAGACGCCACCATTAATAAAGAGATGGGCTTTGGATTTATGAGCCAGGTCGTCAGTATCCTGACTCCCGTTATGTTTAGTCCAAAGACCAAACTCCTAAAATGAATAGCAAAGAAATTTTAGCCGTTGCAATTTCTTTTCCCTTCCTTGCGTCACATAACTGGAACTTTTTGACAACAAGCCGTTAAGCAAAAAGTGAATGAAAAGAATGGTTAAAGTTGTTTGGAATTTAAATCAAACGGTGAGAAAAGAGAGAATATGGAGGAATAAACCAAAATGTCTCGGGTTCAAACAACGAAACACTATCATCAGTTTTAAATCAATCCACGCACAAAGTAGCAGCCAAAGTAACGAACAAAGATTAAAACCCAAACAGTTTTTTTAGTGTCTGTCGGACTTAAGTTACGTGTCCTATTTCTTGTAAGAGTATCGGGTCACATCTATGACCGGTGCACAAATAATAATCAAATCCTGGGTTTGGTATTGCCACATTATTCTACCCATGAAAAATGACAAATCCAAATTTAAATCAACGTGGGACTCAAATTAAAGATCTGAGTGTAATGATCGACAGGTGCTCCTTTAATAGCCACCATGGAAGATCCAGTCAGCATCCAGCGAATTTGACAGTTCTAATTTCAGGTACTCTGATAATGACCAAAACAACTACTCAACTCAGAAATAGTAAGTAAAGTAAAGTTGTCTCCCTTTAGTCGAGGGTGACCCGAAGGCTCCCTTTTCAATAGCTACAACACAAAGGTGTAGGGGAGTGCGCTACTCCTTTCCCTGGATTGCTTCCCTTTACCCTTGATCCGTACCTTATAATGCTGAGTGTTAGGAGACATCAAGTACCATTTTTTGAGTCTTTGGTATGACTCGACCTGGGATTGAACACAGGTCTCCCGGGCCATTGGCGAACACTCTAACCGCCAGGCCAATGTCTGGTTTTTGAAAAAAAAAACCTCAGAAATACCCATGGAAAAATGCACTAGAGAAGACGATGAAAATGTACTTCATTATTATTTTTAAGAGCAATCCGATACAAAGAGGGAATAGAAAAATAATGATCGAAATTTGGACGGAATCCGCTAGATTTAATACAAACTAAAGACTTACTGATCATACTAGAATGATTTTGAAGAAAGGTTGGGTTTCTGACCTTGAAATACTAGAAATACATACACAAGTAAATAGAGAAGAATATGTACAACATCCCCTAACAGAATTGAAACACTAAATACTAAAAACTAAAACGCCTTAGCATCGTAAAACAAGTGTTAACACCAGAAGACAAAACGAATATTGAGTTAATAAAGAAAATCAGGACTGAAAAGAAGACTATGTTACTATTCTTCCTCAGCAACCAAGACTGGAAAAAGTTAAGGCAGAAACTGAAAAGGCAAACCAATTGTTACCGAATATCCTATCAGGAAAGATCCTTGAACTAAATAAACTAATTTACTCAGGAGCGAAACTAGTCTGTGACAAAATCGGTATTCTCCCAAGGAACTCAAACAGAATTTTAAAAAACCTAGATAGGAAATTATTCTAGAAGGACAGAGGTATAAACTGCGAGAACAAGTGAAAATTTTAAAGAAGGAAAAACACACAAGGATATGTTGGGAGGGAAAGACAAAAGAAAACAGTAGACAAGTCTAACAATACACATTAAAGAGATAAATCAAAGGATATGGGCGAAATGCAAGCAATGAAGGACTTTCTAAAATAACGAAAGAAAAGCAACTAGTAGGTCAAGAATGCACGTGGGCATACTAATAACCGGATGTAAAGAAAACAAAACAATTTTAGAGTAAGATATGGGAACAGAAAGAACATAACAAAAGGCCGAATGGATAAATAAAATTTTAAAAGAGTTACAAGGATTGAAGAAGGCTCTGATGCAGACACACACCTAGAATTTCTCAGAGCAATACTCAGAAAAGTACCTAATTGGAAAACGTCAGGCCATGTCGGCATATATGGATTCTGGTTTTTAAAAAAACCTCGTCCATCCATGATCCTATTTACCAACCACTCTGTTCGGACAGGATATGACACAAGGTCAATTTTTAAGCGGAGTTTAACAGGTTTGAATACAGAGTTTTCCTTCTCTTAGACTAGTTGACTCTTGAACTGAGTAGATGCCTAAAAGAAGCAAATATATCCGAACGGATAATAAGAGGAAATCTATCCTGTTCCAGAAAGACCCCCGAAAAAAGAGTCATCTCCAGCAACTATAAACTAACATGTTTACCTATGATTACAAAAATCCTATCAGCACAGGTTATAATAGAAAATCAACGTTAAAACGTTTCGGTTTTATAAAACCTTCATCAGGATTTCAAGATGGTGAAAAACGTTGCTAGAATCTTAAAGTCCTGATGAAGGTTTAATAAAACCAAAACGTTTTAACGTTGACTTTCCATTGTAATAAATTCATCACTTGGATTACTTTATTCTTTTATTTTCTTCATACTGACGGATTTATTTTCATTATTTACTTCCATAGATAGATAAATAGATAGATAATCTTGAAAGATGTGTTTTTTTACTAATCTTTTTAAAGGAATGATTTAAAAAACTTCTAAATTATTTTACAATTGATTTATGAAAATGTTTTCCTGACTTTAAAAACAATTGCACCTACCGCAAAGCAAACGATAAATGAAGCTCAATTTTCTCCCCAAAATAAAAAGTAACATCTTCACAATAAAAATAGAATAAATAAAAACGATAGAAAGATAAATAATATGAAAGAGCGCATGAGGAGATGAATAAAGTGGTTGAGAAAGAGAGAGAGAGAGAGAGAGAGAGAGAGAGAGAGAAAGAGAGAGAAGGAGAGAGGGAGTTAGAGAGAGAAAGAGAGAAAGAGAGAGGGTGAGAGAGAGAAACAGAGAGAGAGAGAAACAGAAAGAGAGGGGGAGAGAGAGAGAGAAAGAGAGAGAGGGAGGGAGAGGAATGCCCTATCTGACATGTTGAAATGTGCAGATTCCATTTTTTTTTTTTTTTGTGTTGCTAGAAATGGTTTCTGCGTTTCTCTATTTCTTTTTAACTACTTCTTTGTATTCATTCTTTTTTTTTTTTTTTTTTTTCTGTTTCTTCTTGCCAAAATTCCTAGATGGTTAATGCCTTTGCTTCCAAAGAATTTTCGATTTGATCGTAAAAAAAAAAATCTTCTTGCAGGAACGGACATAATTCCATCTGTTCATTAATGTTTCCAAAGTAAGGGATAAGGAGAACAAATAGAAGAAACAAACGTCGTCTGCTTATATACACCACACGTACATACGCATGCGCTTGCACTTGTGCTCATTCATGCCAATATATATATATATATATATATATATAAAGATATAAAATTATACGTATATAAACATTAATATATATATATATATATGTATAAGAATATAAAAATTATATATAAATATCTATCAATATGTATATATATGTGTAATATCCATATATAACTCTATGTGTATATGGATATGGAGAGTGAGAGAGACAGAGAAAGAAAGAAAGAAAGAAAGAAAGAAAGAAAGAAAGAAAGAAAGAAAGAGAATCATAAATTCTTGTAGCAGTTTTAAAATTAATTGGAATCATTCAGTAAAAACAAAATGAAAGTTCAACTCTTAAAATGTTATTTCAATGCATTTTTTTATCACAGCACTTCCACATGACCGCCATCTTTGCTGAGATTTAAAATCTGCTGCAGGACCTTAAAAACTATATATATATATATATATATATGTAACGTTTTGGATTGATTTATTCATTGATTTTAACTGCATATCAACCCGTCTAGGGGTATTATAGGTCTATCATTTAGGGAATCGCGTTTATTGTGTTGTTTCTTGAAAGCTTTTTTCACAGTTATAATTATATCAAGTATTTATATCTAATACAAATAATCTAATACAAATGCTTTTCGCGTAAATTTCAAGTATAATTCCACGTTCAGTGTATTCCCATAGTTATCTCGCCAGTTAATTCAAATCGTGCTCCGTTGAATTAATGTTTCGTTGCTGGGCTCGTTTACATTGGCTGGAAGATCATTAATACCTCAAAAGATTACACGATTTTCATCTGTTATAACCACATTCTGACAGCAAAATCCAAAGTAATAGCAAAGTACTGCTGGAGTGGGTGGGGGAGCAATTGATAAGGATGCTTTGGCCTAGAAACCATCTGATGAAGGCTTTAATGGCCATATCGTGATTGTTTTTATAGCACGTACACACACACGCATACATACACGTGTGACCTCTGAGTCATCAACAACCAATCAGATGCGCGGTTGAGTGGTCTATGATTGTCCAAATTAATAAATAGTCAAGTATTTTTCCTCGAAGGTAAACCGGAGGATGTATCAGAGACTGATAGGGTCTGCTCGGTGATGTTGAAATACCAGAAACTCTTCAATGTCCCCAAGCAAAACACATCACTGACGACTTCCTCCAATGTCCCAAATGTAGTACCACGTATATTTATTATATTTTGCTGGCTTTTTTTTATCAAGTATGTTTTTACCCAACCCCTTTGTCACAACCAGTATGTGAAACAAAGTCATTTTTTAAGCTGAGTAAAGTTGTCATGGGCTTAGAGTTTTCCTTATCTTAGACTGGTTGCATTACCAAGGCTAAAGAAGCCTATCTGTCCCACAATATACCAAATGGCTGAGAAGGAGGGCATTAGCGCGAAGATAAGTGCAAGCAGCTTCGAACAGGGTTTGAACTTTGGTTGCTGATTTCATTTCCGATAACATAACTGTTACACTAAGTACGTCTGTCTTTTAGTATATATATATATATATATATATGTGTGTGTGTGTGTGTGTGTGTGATTTTTTTTATTGTTTTTATACCTACTTCAATAACTCTGGCGATGTAACAAAAGAAACAGATAAGGCAATTTGTAAATAAAAAATATTACACAAACAGATATCTGAAAAAAAAATTCAATAAAAAAAGAAAAGACAAAAACATCCGTACTGCTTGAAAATAACCAACCACCTCCGCAATGTCTAGTTAAAAGAATAAAACACTGACATAGTTACCTTAGCTAATACGTAAAAGTGCTTAATACATTTAGTAAAGCAAAATTAGAATACCTAAATGTATACCTTTAGGTATTCTATATATATATATACTAGCCAAAGTAATCGCTTACTCTTCGAAAGAGTTTAAGTTTTGGATTGCAATTATACCATTGTCAACAGACAGTTATGAAAAAAATCCAATAATGTATATTTTGAATTTTTCTTGTCAATTAACTGTTTACACCATACGCTTACAAACGGCAATTGAAACCAAACGGCAATTGTTACTTTAAGCAAGTATGAAAGTATTTATCTTTTAAAGTAACAATTGCCGTTTGTTTGTTTGTTTGGTTGGTTGGTTGTTGGTTGGTTGGTTCAGCCAATGTACTCATAGCCCAGTCGGCTGGAGCTGTAGAATACACCGATAGCATCTCTTCCGATGGGTAAGATCCCCCACCAACGAGTGTCCTGGATATGACATTAGACAATCTGATAGCAAGGCTCCAGCCCTAGAGCTTTGGGAAAGGTGGAGTCCCCCTTCATTACCATTGCTCTCAGGTCCAGGAAAGAGAGTACATTATAGGGTCTTATCTATGAGTCAAATAGAACTACTTAACCATTTAGCTATGTGAAAACAAATGACTTACGTTAAATCGAACTGTTAGTGATACAAAGAAATAGAACTGTTTGAGCATTTAACTGTGTCTAAACTAATAACTGATGTTTAATTGAATTGTTAGTGATACATACCAATCTTGGGACCATTTAACTGTGTGCAAACAAATGAGTAATTTTGAATAGAATCATTAGTGTTAATTAGTAATACTTGGAACTCTTTAACTGTGCCTAGATTGAATAGTTAATGTTACATCGCACTGCTTGAAACTATTTAACTCTGTGCAAATAAAACTATTTCTGTTAGATAGCAATATTTGAAACTACGTCAGTGAGAGGAAACTAATAATTAATACTAAATACAACTATTTGGAACTATATAACGGCGTGCAAACAAATTAGCTCTGACTCGTTTAAATATGTTATCTACAAAGTAGGTGTTTACAAATCATATCTATAAAGAGGATTTGGCATTAAATAGTCTACAAGGGTTGATATGCCATAAAAATCCAACCAAACCAAATTAAACCAATGTGCTTCATTTGTCAAACAGTATTCATAATGAAACATATCTTGACTGGATGCACACACCAAGCCTCTGTACTATAAAGTAAATAATATAAAGAAACTCTTTGAAAAGTTGAACTCAACAAAATAATCTCCAATCTCATATATATATATATATATATATATATATATATATATATATATATATATATAAACCTACGAAATAAGACCACTTACTGAGTATACGTCTTTGAAGAAAAAATTATCAACACTATTCTGGTGTACGAGGAACGCCTTGATAAACAAAAATGTTTATCAAACTATTCACTTACAAATCATATACACAAAAATGTTTGGCATTAAATAGCCCTCAAGGGTTGATATGCCATTAAGCCAAATAACCAAACTAAATCCACATAACAAAAAGAATTTTATCAAGTATTTATTGTAGGAAGATATTATTATTATTATTATTATTATTATTATTATTATTATTATTATTATTATACGCTTTTGACTGTTTTTCACACCAGCGTTAGCCGATGGTTTCTCAGTGGAGTTTGAGTGACAGCAAGTCTCCTCAAGTCTCCAGGACTCTTCTCAGTATTCTGGTCGTTCTCAACAATGCTGTCGTTTCGATGGTCTCTTCTCGTCCTCTTATTTCCAAGCCCTTCAGTCCTTCTACCAATCCTTTGGTGATTGTACCAAGTGCACCAATTCCAATTGGCATCAACGTCACCTTCATGTTCCACAGTTTTTTCTGTTTCCTAACTAGGTCCAGGAACTTAAAGTTCCTTTTTTTGTCGACTGGTCGTCTGGCCTAGATTAGGTGATCCGTTTGTATTTCAAAATCCTGGAGAACTTTGTGCGTCTCACTCCTCCAGACAGATTCTGGGTTGAGCATATACCATTTGTTCGTATCGTCAAATTTCAACTTCTCGCTCAATTTCCAGTGGATCACCTTCCCCTCCAGTCGTGTCTAGTCTTATATTCACTCTGGGCTAATTTGGATTCACTTATTATGTGATTGATCGTTTCATCTCTATCACCACATAACCTACATTTGCTATTTTGTTGCGTCTTATCTATTCTTGCTTTGATATAAAGTAAAGTTGGTGACCTTAGTCGAGGGTGTCCTGAAGGTTTCCTTTTCAATAGCTACTAAACCCAGGTGTAGGGGAAGACGATACTCCCTGGATTGATCCACTTTACCATTGATCCTTACCTCGTAATGCTGAGTGTTAAGCAAGGCCAACTTTACTTTATTATTCTATTGTTCCAATCGATTAGTCCACATAGTTTATGAAAAATGTATTAATAATAAGTTCGATGGGTAATATCGAAAAAATGTCAACGATAAATAAAAATTATATTATTTTGAAAGTTTTAATTAGATCACTTCTTATTCTTTTTAGTTGAGTAAGTAAAGTAAAGTTGTCTCCCTTTAGTCGAGGGCGACCGGAAGGCTCCCTTTTCAATTGCTACTACACTGAGATGTAAGGGAGGGCGCTACTCCTTTCCCTGGATTGCTCCATTTTACTCTTGATACGTACCTTATATTGCTGAGTGTTAAGCAAGGAGGTATCAAGTACCATTTTTACAGTCTTTGGTATTGGGATTGAACCCAGGTCTCCCAGACCATTGGCGGACACTCTACCCATTAGACCAATGAGCCGGTTTCTAGTTAAGTAATTAATCCTAATTTCTTTCATCTCTCCCTATAACTGTAATCGTTTACTCCTTTTATTATTTTTGTCACTCTTCTTTGTCTACCCTCCGATCTTTGTATTACATTCTAATTTCTATGTCTCGACACTGGAGCCCATGCCCGAATACAATATTCTATATAAAGTCTTTTTAGAGTTTTATACTCTTTTAAAACAGTATTTGCCTTCCTTGAAATAAAATTTCTCTCCATCCAATCAATTATTCAGTTTGTACTCGATGCAATTGGAAAATTATGATTGTCAGCTTTAAATATATCATCAATGCCAACCCGTAAATTGCAAACCTCTTTTACTTTCATTGTTCAGTTAAAAGTTTCACAGAATTTTGTTGAGTAATTTTTGTTTTTAAGTCAGCGACATTTAGAGGTATTTATCAATTTAAACATTTTTTGTTTATTGTTAGCGATCCCCTCTCGGGGATCCCCTTGCTTCCAGAAGCAAAACAAAAAGAAATATGTTAAAATATTCCCTGGCTTAAATGAATACTTAACTCCTGTGTCCCCTGAAGAGGGGTAAGAACCGCTCTCCGAAAAAGGTTGTCCTGGGTATGACACTAAACTCCATCAGATGATGACTGCCCAGTTCTGGTGTGTTGTACCCCTTCATTGCCACGACTCCGAGCTTCACTGTTTGGATCCCATCTATGGGTCAAATAGATCTGTGAATTGAATTACCACTTGCGCGCGACATACAGAAACACTGGACAGCTGTTTCGACTTTGTTAGGTCTCATCAGCAGTGTATACTGTGATCTTCCCCACTTGAGATCGAACCAGCAAACACAGAATGCTGAGCCGAAACTCTACCACTGAGCCATTAACCCACATTGCACACAAGTGACGCCAAATCAACTAGTCACTTGCGATGTGGATTGATGGCTCAGTGGTAGAGTTTATGCTCTGCATTCTGTGGTCACTGGTTTGATCTCCAGTGGGAGAGATCACGGTATATACACCTGATGAGACCTAATAAGATCGAAACAGCAGTCCAGTGTTTCCGTATGTCACGCGCAAGTGTTCGGCGGATTTTCTGGTCGTGATGATTCAATTCACAATATAATTCCTCTTCTTAAAAAAGAAAATATACATCAAATAGATCTGTTTGAAAATTATTCCGATTCAGTTAGACCGTGTGCAAATAAAGAAAAACAAAAAAAAATAACAAGTTTAAGAAATGTAAATATGAACGTGATTCCCCAAACTATCGGCATGAAATAAATCATGACGAGTTGACATATCGTTAAAACCAGTCAATAAATCAAATAGATATGCACGCCGAATACGGTAGCTATGCAACCGACCGTTTGTCTTTTTGTTGAGGGATACACAAACTGTTCCCATTTATTAGATGCAACGATATTTTATTTCATATATGTGGATATAAAAAGCAGAAACGACGTTTTCCAATGGACACCAGCTCATGAACACACCAGAAAAAAAAACTTACGTGGTGCTTTCAATAAGTTTCCAGACTTTTTTTGTACAGGCATTTAAAATTGTCGTACACTCTTGAAAATTCAGTTTGTTATTGCTATACATCTTATGAGATGACTGGCCAATTTTTATGATTTCAGATTCAAATGAATAGCTGCAGCAGTAATTGGAATACACCCTACTAAAGCCTGATTGTCACAGCTAGTGAATTTCAAAAAAGCAATCTGGGCGTGAGGACACTTTAGAAGAACGTTATGCAATAAAATTCTATTTTAAACTTGGAAAAATGATGCCAGAGAAACGTATGGGATGCTTCAGACTGCTTTCAGAGCATTTTGCATGAATCGAGCATCAGTTTTTGACTGGCATAAGAGATTCAAGGAAAGCAGGGAGTCTGTGAGGGATGATGAGAGGTGTGGGGGGAGTAAGGAAGACAATACACCAGAGTTGATAGGCCAGAGAGTTAGGGTTAGGCTTAGGGTTACTATGTTGTGGTTTTAAGGGAGTTCAGGAAGAGATTCCGTCAGAAGAGGCCAACACTCTTCAAATCGGGTCAGTGACATTTCCACCAGGACAATGCACCAGTCCACAACTCCATCCTTGTCACAGACTATTTGATGGGCATCAAGACAGTTCCTCAGCCTCTCTATAGTCCAGACCTTGCTCCCTGTGACTTTTGCTTATTCCCTAAGCTCAGAGGCTGTCGTTAGAAGACAATTGAGGAGATGAAAGAGGCTGTGACGAAGATCATTGACATGGGGCTTTCTAGAAGTTGTTGGAACGGTACAAGTGCATAGCAGCAAGAGGAGATTACTTCGAAGGGGACTAGAGTTTCATGTGTGTACTATCAATAAAAGTGCCCATACGAAAAAAATCTGGAAATTTATTTAATGATCCTCGTACATTCATAAGCTCTGTGCGGACTCTGGTTACCATCCAGGAGACTGGTTGATGACGATGACTGATGGGAACGGGTGAAGAGAGAG
Organism: Sepioteuthis lessoniana; assembly: GCA_963585895.1. Lineage (NCBI taxonomy): Eukaryota > Metazoa > Mollusca > Cephalopoda > Myopsida > Loliginidae > Sepioteuthis > Sepioteuthis lessoniana. The sequence goes on from OY757926.1 coordinate 9,579,168, forward strand.
CGTCAAGAGAATCCGTGCTATCAGTTCGTCTTGATGATGATGATGATGATATAAAACATTGCTTATATGCGAATACCTGCTCGCCTGTGATATCCTGTAACCATGTTGTGATCGCATGTTTTATTTGCAGGAAACAAATCCTTGTTATATAAAGTATTTTCTTTGCTATGAGTCTACTATTTATTTATAATACGCTGTTTGGCATCTTCCCATCAGTCCAGTTTAGAGATTCAGGAAAAATAGAATTCTTTTGTCGAGACGAAAATAAACTTACAATGGAAAGAGCAATATTTTATCTTCTATGAAACAAGACGTTCCCAAAAACAACGCGGTGAGCTCCATGTTATTTTCAAGTCAGTTAGCAGCCTTTATTTAAAATAAGGATCCTGTTATCACTGAAAGGAAATGTTGCAAACCTTTAGATAACGTATTCTTGTTGAGTTAGAATTTAAGAGTTTAGTGGTCCTGTTACTAAGAATTGTAAAGTTAATTTTTAGCTGGAAAATTTTAAGATGACTTATTGGTTTGGTCTTGAAATCTAACACAGAAAGAATATATTATTAGATCCCTCCCCAACACACACACACACACACACACACACACACACACACACACACACACACACACACACACACACAGTCGTTAGGGCCTTAGATTCTACAATAGTCACTTCTTCAAGCTTCCTGTAGACGACTATATTTCCTCGTGATACTCGTAAGTACAAATGAAAGAAAGAAAAAAAAAGAAACAATATCAAAATAGAAAGGAAGAAAGAAAGAAAGAATTTAGAAAAGAAGAAAGAAAGAAAGAAGGGACGAAGAAAAATATGGTATATCAACATTTTTAGGTTATTTAATGCCAAATCTTGTACACACACACACACACACTCCCCCGCCCCCCTCATATATATATATATATATATATATTTATATGCATTAAATATATAATTTGAGAATGAATACTTTGTAGGTAACATTTTGAACAAGCCAGAGTTCATTTGTTTGCACACAGTTAAATGGTTTCAAGTATTCCTGTCTAACACAGATAATTTTATTTGCACTCAGTTAAATAATTTCAGTTAAATGATTTCAAGGTAACATTTTCAACAATTCAAAGCTCATTCGTTTGTTCTCAGTTAAATGGTTTCAAGTATTGCAATATAACCCTAATAATTCTATTCAACATTACTCTTTCATTTGCACACTGATAAATGGTTTCAAGTATTGCTATGTAACGCTAACTATTCAATTTAACATTAGTCATTTGTTTGCACACAGTTAAATGGTTAAACAGTTCTGTTTTGACTCATACATAGGACCTTAACAGGTGCTACCACTCCAGAGCTGAGTGGACCTTGAAGTAATGGCAGTGAAGTTGTACTCCACATTCCCCAGAACTAAATCCTCATCGTCAGATAGTTTAGTGTCATTTCTAGGACACTCGTTGGAGGGGACCTTAAACCACAGCAGAAATGCAGCCGACTGGGTTAATAGGATATAAAGAGTGATATTAAAATAGAAAGAAAGAAAGAAAGAAAGAAAGTGTAGGATAACAGAAAAAAAGAAAATGACTGTTTGGTTTGGTTTGGTTTCATGGCACATCAACCATTGGAGGTTATTTAATGCCAATTCCATTTTTATACATATAAACGGTTCTGTTTTTAATAATTCAGTTTAGCATTAGTCATCATCATCATGTCGCGCTGGTAGCACGGATATACCTGACCCTCTCTCGCCACTCCTCCCTATCGTTCATCGCCCTAAGTAGGTCTTCAGGACAACATCCCGTATCCTCACATAGCTGCTGAATGTATGTTCGTGCTGGTCGTCCTGCTTTTGCACGGCCATGTGTGGGGTCCATAAGAGTACATCTCTTATGAGTTCGTCCCTGCTTCTCCAGCATTGTCCTGCATGTCTGGTTCGTCTAACTTGAATAGTTTTCGTGATAGGAGGAAGGTGGCCGTACAGTTGGTGTCGTGTGGGGTGTTGCCGCCAGGACTTGTTCAAGATTGCACGCAGCATTCTTGTGTAATTGCCGTCTAGCTTCTTCTCCAGCCGTTTTGTTAGCGTCCATGTAGTGCACCCATATAGCAGTATCGATGTGACCGCTGCCTGAAAGAAACTGTGTTTCATTTTATCGGTTAGGTCTAATTTCCATATAATCGATAGCCTATTGATAGCTGTCCATGCTTTCGTTAACCTCGTTTCGATGTCCTTTTCGGTTGATTCGATGCTGCTTCCTAGGTAAGTGAATTTGTCTACTAGTTTAAGAGGGGTTCCTTCTAGAGTGGAGATGTCCCCCGTTTGATTATAGCACATATATTCCGTTTTGTGTGTGCATTAACATAGAGGTCTATGCCTGCGGCTGCTCGTTCCAAGCTATGCAGTAGTGTTTCGGCTTGGTCGGGTGTATTTGCCAGTATCGCTATGTCATCGGCGTAGTCGGCGTCGGTAATTGTTTTTGCGGGGTACCAGTTTAGCATAAGTACACAGTTTAGTTCTATTTGACACATAGATAGAAACCTATCATGTACTACCACTCTGAGCCAGAGAAGACCTGGAAGTGATGGCAATAAATGGTTACTCCCCATTCCCCAAAGCTCCCCCATTACTGGAGCCTCATAATCAGATTGTTAAGTGTCATATCCAGGGCACACGTTGAGGGAGTCTTACCTCTCTGTAGAGATGCAGTCGGTGTATTCTGCTGCCACAGCCGACTGGGCCAATGACTGTTGGGTATCAAAATAGAAAAAAGGACTGTTTTTGCTTTGTTCATTTATCATTTGTCATATTATCTTACTTCGTGCGATTTTTTCACATCAGCGTTATCTGATGGGTTTTCACTGGAGTCTGGGTGATAGCAAGTCTCCTCTCGTCTCTAGGACTCTACTCAATATTCTGGCTGATCTCTGCAATGCAGTAGTTTAGATGGTCTCGGCTTTTTTTCTTTTTTTTAGTTAATTATCACTCGGTCAGTTCTTCTGTCCGGGATTAAGTCCGTTTGTATCTCAAAATTCCAGAGAATTTTATGCATCTTGTTCTCCAGGACGGATTCTAGTTCGTGCATGTACCATTTGGTAGAATGGGTGAATTTCATTTTTTTGCATAATTACCAGTGGATCACCTGCCCCATCGATTACTCATTTTGCGCTAGTTTGCAATATTCACTTATTGTGATTAATGGTTTCTTCTTTATGGCCACATACTCTACACTTGAGGCGCCTCTGGTGGTGTAATGGTTAGCAAGCTCGACTAGCAAACCTACACGAGTGAGTTCGAGTCTCATTGGGTGCCCCTTTCATATGGCCTTGTGCCACATCTAAGCAAAAAAAAAGCTTAGTAAATTACCACATACTCTACACTTGCTATTCTGTTGGCTTTGATATAATTGATCTTCATGGTGTTGTTTCGTGCCGCTATTAAAAGAGATATTATGGAGGTGCCCGTGGTGTAATGGTTATCGTCGTAGGAAATCGACACGGCGACACGAGTTCAAATCCTGGACGAGACTGATTGCATTTCACATACCTTGGGAAAGGTATAAATCCAATTATTCTCCATCCAGTAGGGCAGACTGGGTTCTTCAGCCTTGGTGAGGCAACTAGTCTAGGAGAAGGAAAACTCTGAATTCAAACCTGTTAAACTCCGCTTAAAAATTGACCTTGTGTCCTATCCTGCCCGAGCGGGGGGGGGGTAAATAGAATAAGAAGAGATATAATAATTCAAACCTAGAGAGTTTTTCACACCAGCGTTAGCTGATGGTCTTTCACTTAAGTTTGAATGACAGCAAGTCTCCCCAAATCTCCAGGACTCTTCTCGGTATTCTGGTCGTCCTCAATAATGTAGTAGTTTGGATGGTCTTTACTCGTCCTCTTATTTCCATGTCCTCCTTTAATAATCCAACGGTGACTGTACCAAAAGTACCAATCACAATTGGTATAATTGTCACCTTCATGATCCACAGTTTTTTTTAATTCACTAGCAAGGTCGACGTATTCATCCTTCTTTTCATTTTCTTTCAGTTTTACTCTGTGGTCAGTCGAGACAGCAAAGTCCACAATTTTATAAATTCTCTTTTATTATTTACATTTATATGTTTCGTTAATTAAAGGCTGAAAATTATTCTTCTAGGAAAGACAGAATCGTATTTTCTCTGTTAATCGCATTAATTGGAACGAAGCAAATCTGATGAAAGAAATGTAAGCGGTTTATAATTTCTGGAATACCACACGTATATATATTACAGCATCGTGTGGGATATATTGAAAATATACTTTCGTCTAGAATATTTTAGATAATGGTAACTAGCTTTTATTGTGCCAAGATCTGATTACGACCATTCACTAAGGCTGCTAATTTCGTTTTCTCTGCCTAAATTATGAAACCCCAGGAAATTTGTGTTGCTTGTCACAATAATGTTTAACATCTAATCATAATCATGTTTCACGGATTGGCGTGTATTTCTAAGACGAAAGATACGCATTGCTAACTGTGATTTTATCTCTAGTGATAATGCTTTTACAATATCATGCCTTGTTGGTGAGGTTAAGAATACGCTGACTGTATCCCCCGCCCAGCAAAGGAGGTAAGACCTCCTCAACAAAAGTGTAGTTTTAGATATGACCTAAAACTATATCTAGTGGGCTGTACCTATTAAGTTGATTGATTGATTTTAACGACAAGTCATTTCATCTCGGGTTATTTCATGCCTTGAGGTTAAGGAATTACATTCATTGTACGTTCATATTGACATTTTTTGTGTTGTTTTTCTCTTAGAGTTTTTGGGAAAAAAACACGGTCCAATTGTATACGAATACTTTTAAACATTTATTTGACCCATAGATATAAGGAGGAGTTCTCACGACGTAAGGGCAAAATTTTGGACAGAAGCCTCGAAGTAAGTGAGTCGTGCTTTTACGTTCCCTTTCGGACTAATACCCCAGGGAAAGATATGACCCCCCCCCCAGGTATAGGTAAAATAGTATTATTGCTATTCTTGTACAAGGATAGGTTCGGCATTAAATTACCCACGAAACCAAATACCTGTTAAACAAAGAAACCAAGCCAAACAATATAGGACCCTAACAGGTACTACCACTCCAAGTCAGAGTGGATCTGAGAGTAATGGTAATGAAGTGTTACTCGACACTACCCAGGTCTCCAGAAGTGGAGCCTCAACATCAGATGCAGTTTATTCTAATACTCAGGACTCCCATCTTTTTTTGGTGGGGGGTCTTACTCTTTGCAGGGAATACAGACAGTGTGTTCAAAACCCCACCGATGGGCCTTGTTATACCTGTACGGGTCCCATGATAAAATTTGAAATTATCGAAAATTATTAGTATTGAATAAGAATGCTTGAAACCGTGTAACTGTGTGCCAAATAATTGTATTTGACAGGTTTCGATCCAGGCTTGGAGCATCTCTCGTATCTAGCCACACTGAAGAATTGTGATTCAACGAAACAGACTGTGGATGATACTTGAAACAAATGACTAGATGCAAACAAACAATGATGATGATGATGACTGTTATGGACAAATAAAATGTCCAATTTAGAAATAATCAGAGTGGAACGTTGAAAAGATAAATAACTATGATTATGATCAAACATTTATAAATGAATAAAATTTCGGCATTGAATGATCCACAAAGAGTTGAAATGCCGTTAGAAAAACTAAACCAAACATTTTTAACAGAATGGTGTTTAGTATTTAACATCGGTCATGTGTTTGCACACATAGTTTGTTCTATTTGACCCATATATAGGAGCTTATCAGGTGTTATCATACCAGGTCAGAGTGGACCTGGGAGTAATAGCAATGAAGAAGTAATCCATTCCCCAAATCTCTAAGGCTGGAGTCTTGCCATCAGATGGTTTAATGTCATATCAGGAACACTCGTTCAGGAATGTCTTACCCTTCTGTAAAGATGCAGTCGGTGTATTCTACAAGCCAAGTCGACTGGGCTTATAAATTCTGTGTCAAGTCTAAAACTAATTTCCGTCTTACACTTTACAACAGAGAACGTTTAAACGTATCCACAAAATGGTCTGCTTGACTATTGGTTTGTAGGTGATAAGGTGGTGACCGGATGCAATATGAACAGCCATAGTGACTAAAAAGCCATTTAAGTACGGTGATCAAACGTGTGTTCGTATATTGCAACAGAAAGATTTCCACAACCCCAGGAAAACTAAAGCCATTTAGGGGATCAGCAAAATCCACACGTATTCAGGTTACTTTGGGTATGTCCAGTTAGTCAACAATCCGTGGAAAATTCTCCTGTGCTTCTATGCAAGGGATGTAACTCTAGACTGTTTTTCAGTGTCTGTGACCACGATAAGCCAATACACCAACATTGCTGGCTATGGCTTTTATCCGATTAATACTCGTATGTAGCTGTTTTAGGACAGATTTTCTGAGTTTATTGGGAGCCACAACTGCAAACATCAGAGGATTGTCAATGATGGATAAAAAGTCAGTGCGCTGTTTAAACTGTGCCCTGTCATCCTTTTTAATTCCTTTTTCTTATTCCCACAACGCAACGTTCCAAACGAAAGATCACTGTCTTACCTTAATTTCCAATGAATGCAGCCCTGGAACTTTTTAGGCTGAACCCCGCCACACACACACACACATATATATATATATATATATATATATAGTGTCATCCACAATCTGTTTCGTTGTATCACAATTCTTCAGTGTGGCTAGACACAGAAGACGCTCCAAGCCGGGATCGAAACCCACCTAACTTTACGTCAAACTGATGACATACCCCTATGCTAACTCAACATCAGCTCGAGAATTAACATATATGTATTAACTTTCGTTTGTTTATATTTTGCGCTATCGGACATCTAAATGTTTAATTCGTTAGAAGACCCTTGCATTAGTCGAATGGCAACTAGTAATTCCTCCGCCCAAAATCTTAACACCTCCTCGGAGAGGAGCGTATATATATATATATATATATATATATATGATTTGGAGGTGTAAAGATGTTCGAATCAGTCTATTTGGTTGCTTCTTAGGAAGTAGTAGATTGTAGAGTACTCGGATATTTTGAACATTTTGAATGTGTCACAGTATTTTCCTTTAATACACCACTAAATTGTTGTAAAATGTTAAAACTAAATCAGTGATAGGAAACCTGAGGCCTTATAATCCCTAAGTGCGTCCTTGCATTGTTTTGTCAAAAAACCAATGAAGATTGTGCATCCCCGCTCTAGAACCCGAAATCCTAATGTTTTCTCACAAAAAGCAATCTAAAAAATATAATGAAATGACTAATAAATGTACTATTTTTTTAAGTAGAGGAATTATATTATAAATTAAATGTTTTTATTTCCTTTGTGTGGTATATACTAATTGAATTTGGACTAACGTAAACTTAAGGTTTAAACTTTACATTTTGTAAACTTCAAATTTATTGAGTGCGGTCTTATTATGTTTCATTTTCTTTGTTTTATGGCATATCAACCTTCGTAGGTTATTTAATGCCAAAGCCATCCTTTAGAAAAGCCGAAACACAATTTAACCCATTGCATGAGGGGATAAGGAGGTTCATACCTGTCCCAAAGGTATTAATCTGAAAGGGAAGGTTATATATATATATATATATTTATTTACCAACCCCTCTGCTCGAGCAGGATATGATACAAGGTCAATTTTTAAGCGTAGTTTAACAGGTTTGAATTCAGAGTTTTTTATTCCTGAGGGAACGTTATAGCGCGACTGGAGTTCGAACTCATTCACTTCAAGGTCACAGTACAGCACTTTAGCCACCACACCACGGGGACTCCTCCCTTCAGGAAATCCGGGAAGTATGGAGTCACATCTTCATTGTCATTACTCCCAGGTCCACTCAGACCTGGAGTTGTAGAACCTGTTAGGATTCCATCTATGGGTCAAATAAACCTGCTTAAAACTATTCGCATTCGATAGGACTATCAAAAAAATTCATTAGAAACAAACAGAAGATATAAAAATAATGTACTATGAAAGCGATTCCCTAACCTCTAAACATAAAATAACCCAAGACGCGTTGATATGACGTTGAAATCAATCACTCAATCATTCTGTAATCAAAAGTAAAATTGCAATAGGTGACCTGTAATATTACGGTCGGGCGCTGTCGTTGAGTTGCGGCGGCTCAAGGTTGGAGAACGCGCGAGTACATCAGCTGTCATCAATCAGTGAATACATGGGTGTGACGATCAAAAATTTCACGAACCTCGCTCGTACAGGCAGAATGATCTGTAGAGTTCAAGCGTGATTTTAATATAATCACGCGTGAACTTTCACGTGCTACACTATTGTTTTCACTGGTGTTCATCGAGCCTTCTGGAACCTTCAAATTGATCCATCAAATCGCTATATAAGAAATCAAGTAACGACATTTTGGGCAGTTCAAGGCAGGTTTCTAAACAGGTTCAACACAACACAGGTCCGTGACACAACGACCCATGCCATACCCAGCCTGTCAACAATACGACTGATATGAAAGTATCAACAAGCCAGCTATAACGACGCCGCTGTCATCGCCAAGAAGAGGAGGGAGGAAGAACGCTATCGAACAAACTTTTTTTAACTACAGCCCGCTGTAGTCCTCATGAATAAAAGCGATTACTATTTTCTTCCTTAAATTCCGAGTTTTGAGTGTTTCTTTTCTGTGAACTCCTTTCTTTCAGACACAACGTATTTTGGTCCTATGTTACAGAACTTCTTTTTGGACTGCTATGTATTTCTATTTTTGATTTAAAAAAATACTTATCCTATAACTTAGTTTGTAGTGGGGACACTATTAATGGTGCCTGTCTTGAGTACGAATAGCCAAGCGAAGCCCATCCCTCTCCAGGTCTACAACAGGTTTGTATACGGTATCTTCCTTCTTCTAGAGGGATTGCGATACTATAGCTAAAGAGTCAGTCTGCCCTACTATTTACCTATGGGCAAAGAGACTGATTCATAACTTTTCCAAGGGAGTTAGCGCGAAATGAAACTCAAACAGCGCCATCCAGGATTTGAACTTGAGTCGTCAATTTAATTTTCTATGACGATACGCCACGAGCGCCTCGACGTTTTTGGTTACAGAGTTGTAAAAAAAATCTCAAGGTATTATTTATAGATCATCATCATCATGTGGTGCTGCTAGCAAGGATATCCCTGACCCTCTATCGCCACTTCTCCCTATCGTTCATCGCCTCTGTAAGGTCTTCAGGGCTATATCCCGTATCCTCACATAGCTGCTGAATGTATGTTCGAGCTGGTCGTCCTGCTTTTGCCCGGCCATATGCGGAGGTCCATAGGAGTACATCACTTATGAGCTCGTCCCTGCTTCTCCAGCAGTGACCTGCATGTCTGGTTCGTCTAACTTGTATAGTTTTCGTGATGGGAGGCAGGTGGCCGTATAGTTGGTGCCTTGTGCGCCAGGACTTGTTCAATATTACTCGCAACGTTCTTGCGTAATTGCCGTCGACCTTCTTCTCCAGCCGTTTAGTTAGCGTCCAAGTAGTGCATCCATAGAGCAGTATCGACACGACCGCTGTCTGGAAGAAACTGTGTTTCATTTTATCGGTCAGGTCTGATTACCATATGATCGATAGGTCATACTGTACATAAAAGTTGGCGACCTTAGTCGAGGGTGACCCGAAGGCTCCCTTTTCGATAGCAACTACACCGAGGTGTAGGGGAGGGCGCTACTCCTTTCCCTGAATTGCTCCACTTTACCCTTGATCCCTACCTGTAAGCAAGGCTGCACCATTTTTTGAGTCTTTGGTATGACTCGACCTGGGATTGAACGCTGGTCTCCCAGACAATTGGCGAACACTCTAACCATTATACCAATGGCCCGGTATACTGTACCTAACCATATTTTCTGTTTTATCCTTTTTTTTTACTCATCTTCTTCCAGGGCTGCCGGAATAATTCTGCGAGTAGAAAGTTTGTCATTATTAAGATCTATACTGTATATAATAGATCTTTAAAATGACAAACTTTCTACTCGCAGAATTATTCCGGTAGCCCTGGAAGAAGATAAGCAAAAAAAAAAAGGATAAAACAGAAGAAAATATGGTTAGGTTGGTCGTAATAAAAGATAAATAAATAAATAAAAACTTCCTCAACCATTGATAGAACGGGGATTCTAGTAACATATTTAGATATCTGAGTGGCTCGAACAATCAGTCGTCAAGTGAATTAAGTGGGCGAACTACTCACTGGTTGTGAGTTTAAACATAATAGCTAGGGAGGCACAGAAATTAAATGGGGCACGTAAAGGCGTGGCTCCTTGAGAAAAGAGAAAACTGATGCCAGAGGATTTGGAGGATTTATATCTAGTTTTAGGCTCGTTACTACAAAGAAACCACGGCATAAAGAAAAAGAATTGGTCGCTTACTTGTAAAATTATGAGAGTTCCAAAGATTAAATAGATACGCCACAGATTTTGCAAGTAACGTGCACACTCGAGAAATATTCGACTTTTAAACACCAATTTTTCACTTCAAAAATAAGAGGTCGTTCATTACACGCGATATGTTTTTGATTGGTTTGGTTTGGTTTGGTTTGGTTTTATGGCATATCAACCTTTGTAGGTTATTTAACGCCAAATCCATTTTTATGCAAATAATCAGTTCTATTTCAAACAATACACTTTAGCATGAGTACACAGTTTGTCAAAAACATTTCTATTTCAAACTATTCAGTTTATTCAAGCATTTCTATATAGCAATTCAACCCAGTGTAAACACAGCTTCAATGGCCAAAATAGTTCAATTTCAAATAATTCAGTCGAGCACAGGCACTAAGTTCGAATCTAAGTACAGTCCAATTGTGAAAAACATCTCTACCTCGAGCCACTCAGTTCAATCAAGCAGCTCCAACTCAGCTAATTCTGTTTAGTATAAATACAGATCCCATTTATACACAGTCATATGTCAGAATAGTTCTATGTTAAATAATTCAGTTTAGTGTAAATACAGTTTCAATGTCAAAAAGCAGTTCTATTTGAAATAATTCAGTACATGTTTTTGAATCGTCAAAGATTAACTTGTTTCTAGGGCTAACTTTAGGGTAACTTTGATCTTAAGTGTCCCCGCGTAGCCTATACATTAACAAAGGCTATTAAGATAATAAAGTTTTTACTTAACATCGTTTACTATTTTTAATACTTGTGCATTGTATATCAGTGCAGGGGTTTTTGTATGATTGGAATATCCAAGTAAACACGTTAAGCTACATCAAGGTCTAAACTACATTTTTTATTTACTGTATTGTATTGGCTTTGATTGAATAACAGTAGTTTTGAAAATATTAGTAGGTTGGTTGGTTGTTTTGTTTCACGGCATATCAGCTCTTTTCTGGTCATTTATGCCAAGTCAAGTCATTTTGATAAAAAAAACTTTAAGTCTAAGTTTTTAGTTTGGTTTGGTTTGGTTTTATGGCATATCAACCACTGCAGGTCATTTAATACCAAATCCTTTATATATATATATATATATATATATATATATATATATGATTTCTAAACACATTTTGAAGTTAACATTTTTAAATAAGCTGTCAAATATGAATACACAGTTAAAATCAGTTCTTTTTCAAACAATTCAGTTTAGCAAAAGTTCAGAGATTTTTTTATTTACTCACAGTCATTTTAATCCTTTTTTTTTTTTATTTACACTCACTTAAATGTAAAAACAGTTCTATTTCAAACAATTGACTTTATCATGTCAACAAAGTTAAATGGTTCCAAGTATTGCTATGTTTCACTAACAATTCAATTAAACATCAGTCATTTTTTTTGCACACAGTTAACTGATCAAACAGTTCTATTTCAAATAATCTAGTTTAGAATAAGTACAGTTTTTGTTTACGCACAATTAAATGTAAGAACAGTTCTATCCCAAGCAATTAAGTTTAGTATTAGTACACAGTTTGTATGTCAAACAGTTCTATTTGACCCATAGATAGGATTCTATCAAGTGCTACCACTCCCGGCCAGAGTGGACCAGGGAGCGATGGCAATAAAAGGGTACTCCCCATTCCCCAAAGCTCTGGCATTACTACGGGTTCACCATCTGATTATTTCGTGTCATATCCATCCACTTTTCATCCATTAATACATTGATGTACCATATACACTCGAGTAATGAACGACTAAGCGTGATGAACGACCCCTAATTTTCTGTTACAAAAAATGGTGTTTTTATTATATATTGCGTGTAATTAACGACCCCTAACATTTGGCTATGTTCGCCTACAAAAATATTTTTCAATAACATAGAGAAAACATTCAAAGACTTATATTTTCTGGCTCAGTCAGCTGGTGAGGGCTGTAGAATACACCGATTGCATCACTGCAGAGGGGTAAGACTCCCCCAACGAGTGTCCTGTGGTGACACTGATGGTGAGCCTCCAGTAATGCTGGATCTTTGGGGAATGCGGAGTACCTCTTCATTGCCATCGCCCCCAGGTCTACTCTGTCCTGGAGTGGTAGCAACTGGTAAGGTCCTATCCATATGTCAAATATGACTGTTTGACATTTAAACTGTGTACTTATGCTAAACTGAATTGTTAGAAATAGAACTGTTTTTGTTGTATAGCCACATACATATACATAATACAAATATAAGCGGAAGCATAGTCAACAATAAAGACAAACTTCAATGAACGAACGAACACACTTTATAAAAATATATCTCTCACTCTTTATTCTCAAAAGGGTTGATGTTGGTTGTGTGTGAGAGATGAGCTGGAGACGGGGACAAACTGCTATATTGACCCAGCAGTACTTCTTTCTTATCGTGGCCGGGTTGCTCAACTGTGGGTCACTGAGGGCCCAAAGCCCTCTGTCTGCTGCTGGCTCCCAATTCGGCATCTTGCCTCCAATTGACGTGTTTTTCAAAATACCCAAATTCTCAGCCCATCGCTTCCGGGCATGATGTCATTCACACTCCAGTCTCATTTCCTATCTGGGGTTTATTATGACAATTGTGATTGTCATATCCTCTGCGTGCGAGCGTAGACTGTACCCAATGTCTGTGCCCCTGAACTAAGAGCCGAATAGTTCAAAGCCGAACCAAACTGAATGATAAAATACAATTAACGAAAAATCATTAATATAAAAAATCCTTCCGTAATTATATAACATTTTTACATTTAACAGTGTATAAACAAATGACTGATATATATATATATGAACACGGCGACACGAGTTCAAATCCTGGACGAGGCTGATTGCATTTCACATAGCACTAATACCCTTGGGAAAGGTATGAATCTAATTATTCTCCTTCCAGCTATGGGTAAATAGTAGGACAGACTAGGTTCTTCAGCCTTGGTGAGGCAACTAGTCTAGGAGAAGGAAAACTCTGAATTCAAACCTGTTAAACTCCGCTTAAAAATAAATTGACCTTGTGTCATAGCCTGCCCGAGCGGAGGGGTTGGGTAAATAGGATAAACAAATGACTGATTTTTAATTGAATTATTAGCGATACATAGCAATACTTGAAAACATTAAACAGTTTGTAAACAAATGATCAATAATGAATAGAATTATTTCGTATTAGATAGAAATTGAAAAAAATGAGCTCAGGCTCGTTTAAAAATCATATACTTAACATATCTGTATAAAAAGCCTACAATGGTTGATATGCCATAAAACCAAACCAAACGAAACCAAGTTTATCTCTTTCAAACTAGTTCTTTTGGGAAGCCTTTGTACGACAAAAACGTTTTTCCCACTTCTTGAAAACGTGCTCTCATTGCCATTAACTAGTTTGTCATATTCTGTTGACTACCACAGAAATGGGGTTTGATTTGACAGAATATAGCCGCAAGGATTCGGATGGGTAAAGGGCTGTGGTGCCATAAAAATATTCTCTTTGGTCCCAAACTCATTCACAGAGAATACGGTATGATATTCTTGTCTCCGGTTTTCGTAATACGGTTTACCAAACACACAAACAAGATTAGTACTCAATCAGCAGAGCTTGCAATAAGCTGACTGTATCCCCTACAGAGAGGTAAGACCCCTCTCTAAAAAAAAGAGTACCCTGGATATGACACTAAACGGTATCTGATAGTCAGGCTCCAATTCGCAGGTTCACTAAAACTAAGAAGAGGAGTAGTACTCGTTAAGTTAAATAAAGGTATCATACATGTTATATTCCCTTTTAAGAGGTCACAATTATAAGATGAAAGAGTCCTGGGGTTCGCAGCGAGCGGTTAAACTACGAGTGTACTCTTACCTTGAAGGTAGAAATGTCTGGCATTATATAAGCCAGACGAATCCATATTGTCCATGGATATAGGGGTGTTAACTACCCCAGAACAATACAATGACTGATGTTTATAGAGCAGCATTGCTTCCAACAAACCCTTCATCATATGATGACTCTGGGTTCAGGCATGATTTTAAAGCCGAAGCATCAATACCACATCAATACGCCCCAGCCGTAACTCGCGATACCACCAGACTTTGTTATATTGACGTCATTCTATGGGATTGCCAAATCCACGCTGATGATCCTTATCTTGGATCTTTTTTAATGTATTTCTTCTTGTCTGGTTGAGAAAGTCCAAGATAAGTCAAGAATACGGAGGTTGAGTTTGTAATGAAATCTCGGCATTCGACCTCGATAGGAAATACATTGGTTATCCAGCTATTTCTGACATTCTTCTCGCTGATCCTCATATTTTTCCAACTTACGCTGATGCACCCGGTCAAAATTTTCTCCCAAAGGGACCGTTAACTCAATAACCAAAACGTTTTTTTTTAATTTAACGGACCAAATGACAATATTTGGATGCTGGGTCGTTAACGCTATTTCTGTTGGAAATATGAAATGATGTTCTAAATCAGTTGCGACGTGCCATCGAGCACAAAAACGAATTCTCCCCTCCACCCCAGTAGACCACCACCCCCAAAGCTACCTAAAATATCAGTAGTAAATAAAAGTCCAAACGAAGAAGAGCATTTGAACTCAGGAGCCGAGTGGAAGAAATGTCAATATTGGTCAGTATGTCTTTAATTCCAATTTAAAATGCTGAATTTTACAAAATGTTATGCTGTATTTTGTTTGTGAAATAATGCTTAAACTATGCGTTTTAAATGTAAAGGCACGCTTACTCTACTATAAAGCCAATTTGATATTAAGCCTATCCACATGTCAGCGAACAAGGCAGAATGTTTTTGAATATCTTCTATCGAATAATTTAAAAATTCGTAAAAGTATAAGTCAGTACTAGTGAAAGTCTTAAGAAAGTACCTTAATGTTGGACTTTAACTAAGTTAAAACTTAAAACAAATTCCCCCACCCTTTTTTTTTTTTTTTTTTTTTTTTTTTTTTAAATGTACACATGGGAAGCAGCATGATGTACGTAAAGGTATTTGAATAAAACAATGGACGACCAAACTCAATACCCAAATGGGTCCTGGACGTGAGTCTGAAGACTTTTCGCTCAGGATCGACAGTTCGATCGGGGAACTACTGCTGCTCCTCTATAAGAGTGGCTTCTATAGAAGAGAATAAAACAGCCATCGAAAGATAACCATGACCCACACTCAAACCACTTACACAAACCGCATCGCTCTTCGCGCGGGTAAAAAAGGGGCGCGTCCTGCTGAGGTTGGAGCCCTGGCCTCGGTGTTCGAAAAATCAGCTACAGAGCTCAAACAATCAAAACTACTAAAATGCAAGCAAACACTACAAATAGCCACATTTAACGTAAGAACCTTAAATAGAATAGGACAACTCCCAGAGCTAATCGCATCGGCCGAAGAACATAAAATAGACATAATATGCATACAAGAACACAGATACACGCACACAGAAGATATCAAATATCACGAAACTGGCAATGGATGGTCGCTCGCCACTGTATCCGCATGGAAAAACTCTGTCAACGCCGCAGTAGGAGGGGTAGGTTTGCTTATAGGACCTAGAGCACTAAAAACGCTTAATTGCATAGAGAAAATACAACCTAGAATGATGGTAGCTACATTTAACGGAACCCCCAGAGCAACAATCGTCTCATGCTACAGCCCCACCAATGTTAGTGAAGAAAATGAAATAGACCAGACAATTCGACGACATACTGCTCCGACACTGCAACGCAGTATACAATCAAAATCCGATAGATAGATGGACGAAGGGATGCATACTCCCCTTCCCTAAAAAGGGGGACCTCGGATTAGCCAAAAACTACCGAGGCATAACACTTACATCCATAGCTGCCAAAATCTACAATGCCCTACTACGAAACAGAATAGAACCCAAAATCGACAACATACTTAGAAAAAACCAAAATGGCTTCCGAAAAAATAGATCTACGACCTCACAAATATTAACCATCCGCAGAATCCTTGAAGGTGTACGGGCAAAGAACCTACAAGCGACATTAATATTTGTCGACTTTACCAAGGCTTTCGACTCCATTCACAGAGGAAAGATGGAACAAATCCTACTAGCGTACGGCATACCTAAAGAAACCGTAGCGGCAATAACGATTCTCTATAGAAACACTAAAGTAAAAGTACGATCACCAGATGGAGACACAGAATACTTCGACATAGTAGCAGGAGTACTACAAGGAGACACGCTGGCTCCGTATCTCTTTATCATTTGTCTAGACTACGTACTTAGAACATCGATTGACAAAATCAAAGAGAATGGCTTCGAACTGACGAAGAAAAGAAGCAGAAGATACCCCGCAACAACAATTACCGACGCCGACTACGCCGATGACATAGCGATACTGGCAAATACACCTGACCAAGCCGAAACACTTCTGCATAGTTTGGAACGAGCAGCAGCAAGCATAGGCCTCCATGTTAATGCACATAAAACGGAATATATGTGCTATAACCAAACGGGGGACATCTCCACTCTAGAAGGAACCCCTCTTAAACTAGTAGACAAATTCACGTACCTAGGAAGCAGCGTCGAATCAACCGAAAAGGACATCGAAACGAGGTTAACGAAAGCATGGACAGCTATCAATAGGCTATCGACGATATGGAAATCAGACCTAACCGATAAAATGAAATGCAGTTTCTTCCAGGCAGCGGTCACATCGATACTGCTATATGGATGCACTACATGGACGCTAACAAAACGGCTGGAGAAGAAACTAGATGGCAATTACACAAGAATGCTGCGTGCAATCCTCAACAAGTCCTGGCGGCAACACCCAACAAGACACCAACTGTACGGCCACCTGCCCCCTATCACGAAAACTATTCAAGTTAGGCGAACCAGACATGCAGGACATTGCTGGAGAAGCAGAGATGAACTCATAAGAGATGTACTCTTATGGATCCCCACACACGGCCGCGCAAAAGCAGGACGACCAGCACGAACGTACATTCAGCAGCTATGTGAGGATACAGGTTGTTGTCCTGAAGACCTACCTAGGGCGATGAACGATAGGGAGGAGTGGCGAAAGAGGGTCAGGGATATCCGTGCTGCCAGCACGATATGATGATGATGATGATGAATCATTGTGGGTAATTTAATGCCAAAACCTCTTTATATATATATATATATATATATATATGCTCCCCTACCCGCGTAGGGTTGAGATCTCTAGCGAATGAAGTAATCGTGTTGCCATTAGCGTTAGTGCAAGGCTCTTCATATATGAATTGAGCTCTTGGTAGCCGTTAAGCGGATGTATGTGAACAATAGTAATTGTGATTCATAACCGTTTAAAATTTACTTCGCTGCTACTAGTTACTCGTGGATGATGGGTAGAGCCTTGGATTGGCCTTTGAGTCAACTGGGTTTCGATCCCAGCTACGGAAAGCTAATATGTCTAGCCACACTGATGAGTTCTGATAGAACGAAACAGATCTGTCGGTGGATGACTATATATATATATATATATAATTTGGTTTGGTTGTGTTGTATGACATATTAATCATTGTAAGTTATTTAATGCCAAATCCTCTTTATATACATATATAATTTGGTTGAGTTTTATGGCAATCATTGTGGGTTATTTAATACCAAGTCCTCTTTAGACACATGGTTTGTAAATGCATAGTTTGTAGACAACATTTTTAAATAGTTAATTAGTTCGCCGACACTGAAATTGTTTAAGATATTGCTATCTAACATAAATAGTTTTATTTGCACATCGTTAAATAGTTTTATGCATTGCTTTGTAACACTAAACATTCAATTTAGACATACAGTTTAATTCTCTTAGAATATTCGATTTGGTTTGGTTTGGTTTGGTTTCTTTGTTTTAATGGCATATCAACATTTGTAGGTTATTTAATGCCAAATCCATTCTCCTAGAAGAACAGCAGTGGTACTATTTAACTCATAGCTGGAAGGATAAGGGGGTTTATACCTTTCCCGAGGGTATTTGTCCGAAAGTGAATGTAATAGCGCGACTGGAGTTTGAACTCGCTTACTACGATTCCGCAGTCCATCGCTTTAACCATTACACCACAATGACACCCTCGGACAGTTGTCTTTATCTTCATTGACATCCGAATATTCTAATTGATAAGGATAATCAAACTTCATCTCAGAAATTTAGATGTGGTTCACTAGTTGTATGAGGGACGAATGAACGAAAGTTTAAATGTCTATGCCACCGGTTAGATTGTTCAGGCTGTTATCAAATGTAAATATTTAAATGTAAATGAAAAATCTATTTAAGGTCAAAAGTCTTTTTCATCCTTATCAGCTTGGCAATGGTAAAATGTGTCATTCTCATGAAGTGAACTTCTTGCAATTAAGCTATAACTTCAAAGAAACCAATTTGACAGGTAAGAGATTTATCACTTACAAAAAGAGAAAAATCAAAATGTCGGAAAAAATGGTTACTAATCGCTAGGGTATCTAAAACTATTGTCTGGGTCTAATTCGGTTGGTATATTTGTGACCTTTTTTTCAGTAAAGAAGTATGTATTTACCTAACCCCTCCGCCATGGGTAGGATGCGATACAAGCGAAGAACAACTGGTTTTAAATCCAGAGTTTTCCTTCTGCCCTATTATTTACCTATAACTAGTTAGGAAGGAGAAAACTAGATTCATAATTTGCCAAGGGTGTTAGCGCTTTGTGAAATGTAAACAGCCTCGTCTAGGTTTGAACTCGGATCACCATTTCCTACGAGGATAACCGTTACATTACGAACTTCAATAAAGCTAGTTTTTCTTTCTTTTCTTTTTTTCTCTCTCAGATTATACATATGGTCAAGGTTAAAGAATGAGTCAGCTAAAATGTTATGTTAACCACACTGAGAATACGGGAAAGTGATCCATTTTTCCGGCTAATTTCTAGTATTATGATTCCCTGATATCTCGTTCCGACTGTTATACCTTCCGGCTTTTTTAAGTGTCTATCGGAGTTGATAACCGTCTGGGATTTTTGACTACGCCAGATACCTGAAAACGGTCAAAGAATGCAACTGTCGAAACGGAATTATATGACAATGACCAAGTGGAAGAATCTAGTTCGTGTCCGTCACTAAATAATAATGGAACTTTCCATCTCATTAAAAGTAGAAAAAAAATTTCTGGTATTTTAATACTTCGCAAAGTTCTCGACAATATGATTTCTTTTTCTTTAATCTTCTCCAGTCATCATCATCATCACCAAGTCGTGCTGACAGCGCAGATTTCCTTAACTCTCTCTCTCTCTCTCTCTCTCTCTCTCTCTCTCTCTCATCCGTCCCTATCATTCAAAGCTCCCAGAAACCCAGTCGGCTAGGGCTGTAGAATACGCTAACTATATCTCTGCAGAGGAGTAATATTCCCCCAACGAGTGTCCTATATATGACATTAAACAATCTGATTGTGAGGCTTCAGTGGTGCTAGAGCTTTGGGGAACGCCATTGCTTCCAGGTTTGCTCTGGTCCAAGGTGGTAGCACCTGATAGTTTCATATCTTTGGGTCAAATAGAAGTTTAACATTTAAACTGAGTGCAAACAAATGACTTATGCTAAACTGAATTGTTAGAAATAGAACAGTTTGATCATTTGATCATATGTGTATCCAAGAAATGTGTTTACTGATCATATGTTCAATATATGTGTAAAAACAGGATTGGCATTAAATAACCAACAATGGTTGATATGTCATAAAACCAAACCAAACCATCGCTCCTAGCAGGTCCTTCTTGTGTCAGGACAGAGCTGATGTAAGTAAGTTTCTGCTGGTCGGCCATCATTGACACGTCAATATGTAGGGGTCCGTTCAACAGTAAAAATGTCTTTTAATTGATTAAATCGGAAAGGCGGAAGAGGTTCACGGAGCGAATAATTTTAGGTAAAATACGACGGTGCATGATATTTTGGGATGCTTATATCACGTGATCAAAGGAAGCAGTTCAAGTCATGGTAGATATTCGCTATGGTGGGTGGTATTATGGTAGTTAGTGCGCTGACATGTTGCACATTGCTTCATTCTGTGTGCGAGATTTGAAAGCACCACAGTGCAACGTAGTCTAATTCGGAACTTAAGCTTTGCGAGTTCGAACTTGGGCCACGGAAGCAACCAAAAAAAAAAGCATTTGTTGTGTAATAATTAAAGGCGCTGATAATCACCATACAGTAACCAGATGGTTCAATAAATTTCTCTCGGGTTACAAGAACCGCAGCAATCAGGCGAGGTTAGGTCAGCCGAAAACCATGGATTTCGAGGTCGTGGTTCAAACCATAGAGACAGATCGGGTGAGTTGCCCTCGGAGAGTATCAGGTGAGCTCAGTATCTCAAAGTCCAGGTGGTTCGTTACCTTCATGACCTCAGCTAAAGCATCCAAAGCTATTGAATTGTGTCTCATATGGCCAGAATATTGACTCATCCTTGGAAAAATATTCGTGGTGAGATAACCATTATAAGGTGATAGGGGTTTTATTTAAAAAGAACAAGTTGGATTGAGCATAATCAAGCGGTAAGAGTTTAAAAAAAAAAACACCCAAAAAATTATATCTCGGACGCATTTTTTTTTTTACAATGTCAATCGTTTTAACTGATATTATTATCATCAAGTCGCGCTGTTGGTACAGATTTCCCTGACTCTTTCTCGTCATTTGTCCCATATCATCCATCGCTCCCGGTGGTTTTTCCAGACTACACCCTGGGTCTGTACAGAACTGATGTGGTTAAAATTCAAAAAATATATCTTAAACGATAAATATAACATCAGAAGCCATGGAAAGCAACATGATGGATGTGAAGTAAGGCGGATGAATCCAGTGTTAGGTGAACGGTGCGCTTCAGCTGATGCAGGGTGGAAGAACCCCACAGGCCAGCGGTCAGGATCAAATAGTTCAATCAGGAAAGTAATGCAACTCATCTATAAGGGCGGCGTCTCTTGATGCGATAAAAGAATAGCTATCGAAAGATTATGATTAACAGATATCGTATTTTGCTTTCACCCACTAAGCATCTATTTTTTATCGTCTTAATCATGTCAATGATTGATTGATTTTAACTGCATATCAAGTTGCCTGGGGTTATTTTATACCTCGGGGTTAGGGAATCGCATACCTTGTACATTTATATTTACATTTTTTTGTAGTTGTTAAGATTTTTTCGCGCACTGTTATATCACGTATTTCTATTCTATAAGATATTCCTAATACAAATATTTTTTTGATTTCAAGCAAATTTTTCTCTTTAATAATAACCATTTATTTGCATAGAGTCATGAGGTTTCGAGTAATTAACAATAATCCTTAGGAAATAATTATAGCTTTGAATAACTTTTAATACAAATAATTTACGGAATTAATTTTTATTTATTGCGGACTTTTTGTCCTCATCTTGGTAGTTTTTGTTTTTTTTGTGTGTGTGTTGTTTCTTCTTTTACTACGTTTCGGCTAAATTTCACCTCTGGCCTTCTTCAGGTGATTTTTACCGCGACCTCGGATAGGAATGATGAGTCTTGTAACCGTATCCCCAGTAATTACTGCCTTCCATAGTTGTTGTCTATCGCACCACGTTTTTGACCAAGTAAACCTCTGGCCGGCTTGGGTAGGATTTGAAACCGCTAACTTCTGACAATGCTCACCTTGAGCCGTAGAGACTCAACGCCTCTATCCGCTGCGCACCGAAGGGCGATCAAGGATGGATTTTTTGGTCTTATAATCCTTATCTGGTCTTCCAGAGTCGAGTCCGTACCGAATTTTTGTAATTGTCTTTAATTGGAATCATTTTGAGATGAGGCTTTTTAATCTGAGATAAAAAAAAAACATCTCAGATTAAAAAGCCTCATCTCAAAATGATTCCAATTAAAGACAATGACAAATAATTTACAGTTATATAGGATCAAGTATTCCTATTGAATAGTAAAGTTGGCTACCTCAGTCGAAGGTGACCTGAGGGCTCCATTTTCAATAGCTACTACACCGACGTGTAGGGGAGGCCGCTACTCCATTCCCTGGATTGCTTCACTTTACCCTTGATCCTTACCTTATAATGCTGAGCCTTAAGCAAGGAGGCATCAAGAACCATTTTTTGAGTTTTTGGTATGACTCGACCTGGGATTGGTCTCCCAGACCTATTGGCAAATAGAGGGTAGAGTGTTTGCCAATGGTCCGGGAGACCGGGGTTCAATCTCAGGTTGTGTCATACCAAAGACTTTAAAAATGGTACTTGATACCTCGTTGCTTAACACTCAGTAAGGTACATATCGAGGGTAAAGTGGAGCAATCTAGGGAAAGGAGTAGCGCTCTCCCCAACACCTCGGTGTAGTAGCTATTGAAAAGGGAGCCTTCTGGTCACCCTCGACTATGGTCGCCAACTTTACTTTACTTATTTTATTCCTATTGAATACAAATAATTTTTAAACAGATCAATTTAACCCATAAAGGGAACAGTGACTGTTACTATTACTCCAGCTTAGAGTGGAACTGAGAGTAATGGCAATGAAAGGTGACTCCACACTACAGGGAACTCTAGAACTTGAGCCTCGTCATCATTAGTGTCATACCAAGAACTCACCCCACTTCTTTTTCAGGTGGGTCTAACCGCCCTGTAAGGGATACAGTCAGCGTATTCTAAACTTGCCGTGGCCAGTTGGCTGGGAGGGCTGTAGAATACACACCCTCCATCTCGACAGAGGAGTATGACACCCCCCCACCAACGAGTGTTCTGGATATGACTTTAAGCAATCAGATGGTGAGGCTCCAGTAAAACAGGAGCTTTAGGGAATTCGGAGTAACCCTTCATTGTCATCGTTCCCAAGTCCATACAGGCCTCGAGTGGTAGCAGCTGAAAGGGTCCTATCTCGGAGTCAATTAGAACTTTTTGACATTTAAACTGAGTGCAAATAAATGACTTATGCTAAATTGAATTTTTGAAATAGAACAGTTTGATCATTCAAATGTGTGAAACAAATGACAGCTGTTTAATTGAATTGTTAATGATTTGGAATCATTTAACTGTGTGCAAACGAATGAGTAATGTTTAAATAGAATTATAAGTGTTATATAGCAATGGTTGAAATAATTTAACTGTTTGATTTGGTTTCAAAATGCTTTTACAAATTCAAATATATTTAATATATATGTATAAAGAGGATTTGGCATTAAATAAGCTACAATGGTTGATATGCCATAAAACCCAACCAAACCAAATCATATATATCTAATATATATGTATAAAGACGATTTGGCATTAAATAACCTACAATGGTTGATATGCCATAAAACCCAACCAAACAAAATCATATATATCTAATATATATGTATAAAGACGATTTGGCATTAAATAACCTACAATGGTTGATATGCCATAAAACCCAACCAAACAAAATCATATATATCTAATATATATGTATAAAGACGATTTGGCATTAAATAACCTACAATGGTTGATATGCCATAAAACCCAACCAAACCAAATCATATATATCTAATATATATGTATAAAGAGGATTTGGCCTTAAATAACCTACAATGGATGATATGCCACAACCTAAACTCAATTTTCTTGTTTGAAAGATGAAGGTTGCAGTAAATCCTCCTTATGCAAATAACGTACAATGGTTGATATGCCATAAAACCCAACTAAACCAAATCCTATATATTTAATATATATGTATAAAGAGGATTTGGCATTAAATAACCTACAATGGTTGATATGCCATAAAACCCAACTAAACCAAATCCTATATTTTTATATATAGTAGCCCTAACGGATCGCCTGACACGGGAAGGAAGAAGGTAGATGCCAAATGATTGGCTGGGGCCCTAAAACGGAAGTGGCACCTTCTTCCCGTCAGCGAAAAAAAGGAATAATAAAGTTAGTTGTTGGACAGGGTTCGTAGGGGACAGAACCAAAGCCAAGTACTCCGGGTAAAAGAAGACGAAGAATATCTCGGACACGAAGAAGCCATTTTCTTCAAGCCAGTGTTAAAAATAGCATAAAGTCTATTAGAGGAAAGATTCTCCACAGGAATCCATCTAAATAAGATAAGTACCCTTGGGACTGTTTCTCCTTATACCCAATTTTATATACCCTCTCTCTCTCTCAATTTGAAGAAAAACGAAAGAAAAGAAAAGAAGAAAGACATGTATGTTCATGGACTGTTCATTTATTATATATTTGACAAGTTGAAGGTGTATATCTATGTGTAGTAAAAGATTGATATATTTTAATGTTCCCACGTGGTCTAAGTTGTTATTTGTAGTGTCTTCTACGAATTTGTTATTTTCATATTTCTTTTCCAGCTTCTGTTCGCCTTATGTTACCTTGCTTAAAATTGTCCTATTAAATCCTTTAAAATATCACACGGGAAACTGGAATTGCCGACTACTACAATATAATATTATTACGTCGAAACCTAGAGGTCCATGTCTTCCATTGTTCTAGGGGGGAAGTCTAGTGGCCTTGGTGGGTGTGTGGATAGTGTGAAATTTTGAACCCCTTGCCAGCGGCGGTCAGTCTGGCCATAAATTAATCCCCCACATAATATGCCAGTTCTTATATGCCTGAGAGAAATAAACTCTGAACGAGGACTTATTCTATAAGGGATCAAGTGCCAACCTGCCCCGTCTTCACACGTGCAAAAATAAAACCCCGTTTTGGGATAAAAGTACATTTTTCGCGTCACAATATGTATAAAGAGGATTTGGCGTGAAATAACCTACAATGGTTGATATGCCATAAAACCAAGCCAAACCAAATGATGCATATTTAATATATATGTATGAAAAGGATTCGGCATTTAATAAACTACCATGGTGGTTATACCATAAAACCGAACCAAACCTAACTAAAACTGTCGAAAAAAAGGTTCTTTCGCTAAGATCATTCAGTTTCGCCCCCCCCCCCCTCTCTCTTATTTCACCGGAGAATGTACCTCGAAAAAATCCTTTCAAACATAAGGAATTATAATGAGGACTTATTGGCCGTCTGTAGAGAACACACAGATAAACTCTTTCCATTTATCAATAAAGATATAAGTAGAGTTTTTGTTGATGACTGCTTTACATATTATAAAATCAGTTTCTGAGATTTCTATTAAGTACCCTTACATATTTACTTACATCTTGGATGAAATAGCTGGCAAATTTTAACTTATCTTAATATTTACTTTTCTTTGCTTTCCAATCTACTTACCAACCAAGCATTGTACATATATCTACCTACCTGTATGTCGATCTGTAATATATATATATATATATATATATATATGAACAAACTTGAAAGCATCGGTTTTTGTGTGCATAATGCACACACCTAGACACAGAGATGTACACAGTTATGCACAAAACTATTTGGAGACAAACATATAACATCTACAAATATATGAACCAATATCAACTTACGAACACAGGTATATACTGACACATGCGTGTGCATATATATACATACATATGTGTGTGTGTATATATATATACACACTAGAGGGATTGACGAAAAGTTCCCTAACCTGTCAAGAAAAGAATAGCCATTAAATAACAGTGAGTGCTTGCTTGTTAGTTACGGATTCCTAGACTAAAGTGCCAATCTTGATGAAACTTAGCATGTGAATTCCTTTCACCACAATGATTGTTTTAATGATATTTGCTACGAAAGGAGTGTTAGATGCCACAACTTCACACTGTCGGAAATGACCGGAACATTTTTGCTTAAAATTGATCAAGAAGGACTAATTTCTCCAGAAAGCAAATAAAATTGGTATCTGCAGAAGTGTCCCAATTGCGGGTTTAACATGATAGGCTAGGCCCAAGTTATAAAAAGGAAAGAAGTCTAATTTTGGAGGAAGGAGAGACATTTTTAAAAATAAGAAGAAAAAGCAGACAGAGAGTCTGCATAGAACGGCTAGCTGATTTCTGGTAAGTCAAGTCAAAGCACTTGTTGTAGGTCAGCCAGTTACGAGTGAATGACTACGGTAACTAAAAATGACCAGAAAAAAACGGAGGTCCCGAATCTCCTGCGCAGGGGTGGAACCACCTGAAACGGATATGTCCTCACTTTGACACTAGGAGGAAGTAAGGGGACATCTCAGGTGGGAAAGTTAGTTGGCTTGGATATGTTACGAGGTAAAGACGAGAGTGAGATTAGCTAGGACAATGGGAAGATAGTCGAAAGTTGCATCCCTCATTTTGGATTGAACTCCGAAAAGGGATCTCACACCAGACGCGAACTTGTGAAGACGAAATCATCGAACAAACATGCTAGAACTACAACAGAAAACAAGGAAAAAAATTGAAGGTCTGTCTCTGCTTTCTCCTCATAACATTTTGTTTCTCTTTGTCCAGCTAACGCTGTCGACTTAGTTTTCATGCTCTGTTTCTTTCTCCTGGCTACCACTTAAAAATCGTAGTAGCGAATAATTTATTTCTACATGCAAACTCCTTGATTAATGGTCAAATTTTAATGATGAAAATTGACATGTGAACTCCCTGGATTGCTACGGCTCCCACATTCCCAGATATGGCGGTAACTTTTTAGCATAAAATTGATTATATAAATATATATATATATAGGGTGCAATGAGTTGGGTCAGTTGGGCACTGTCTATGAGGAAAGCAGTAAGATGACGCAATTCACTTCTCTAGAAATTTGGAAACAGCATGCTATATAGCTTGGCATTCATGACGGAAGCTGTAATATGAAGATTTCAAAAAGTGTTTAGGTGTCAATCTGAGGACATTGCAGAAGATTCGAAAAGAGTTGCATGAGTCCGATGGTGATTACGGAGGTACAGCAGCTCTGAAGCCTCACTCTGATCGTTCTGAAAAGAACTCCCGAATTTCTTGGCGGGATCCTCGCCATGACTGTCAACGATCCAAGCAAATCAATCTGGTCCGTAGCCAGGTTCATGGAGGTGTCTGAGTTTCTTATGTGAGGAGTGCATCAAGACATTTGCTATTTCTCATACAAAATGAGAAAAGGTCAATTTTTATCTCTGGCCATGAAAGACAAAAGACTGTACGACAAAGTTTTTGAACCAACTCAATTCCCTCCAACCGAAGGTACTTTTGCTCGTATGAGAAAAACTTCAACCAGGATCAGATGGAGGGGAATCACAGAACCACCGTTGACTTGTTCTGTCTCCACAACAGGTACCGATATTTATGAAAACCAAACATCCAGTCCACATCACGGCGTTTGGAGTGGTCACTAGCGATGGTGACGTTATTCCTCCCTTCATCTTCCCTTATGGCCTCAGATTCAATATGGGGGTAGTGCTCTCCTGGATCGAGAGGGTGGCTGCTAGAAGACCCTGCGTCTGGCAACAGGACTCTGAGCCATGCCAACCCAGTGTTAGCAGTAAGAAAGTTTTTGCGACCACATCACCCCAAACATCTGGCCGCCTAATTTCTCACAGATTGCTATCCCGTGATAATTACGTTTGGGTTCTGATTGAGCGAGAGACCTACAAAACTCCGTGAAACACCAGAGATGAACTGAAGACAATGATCATGGGAGTACTTACCTATTTAAATAAGTATACCTTCAGAAAGGCTTGCAGAAGATTCGGAAGTCGTTTCGCCAAATCGGCTAAGGCTGTAGAATACACCGACTGCATCTCTTCAAAGGGGTAAGACCTCAGTCCAACGATTGTACTGTATATGACACTAAGCTGCATCTGATGCTGAGATTCGTCCAAAGGTTTTGAGGAGTGTAGGGTACCCATTCATTGTCATTACTCTTTGGTCCACTCTGACCCGGAATAGTAATACTTATTAGAGTCCCACCTATGGATCAAATAGAACTATTTGATCATTTATGATGCTTGAAACTATTTAACTATGTGCAAACAAAAATAGCAATACTTGAAACCATTTAACTGAGCGCAAACAAATGAGCTCTGATCCGTTTGACAAACTATGCGCCGACAAGTCGTACACTACCAGTCAAAAGTATTTAGCCACCCACAAAATTGATTTCTCATCCTGAAAGTGTTATTTTTGATGAAACAAGTTAAGTACCACAATGGTTTTATTTATTAGACTCAATACAAGTCTTCTTGAGCCACGTTAGATACAAGTTAAACCAAAAAAGCAAAAAAAAAAAAACTCCTAAAACTTTTGATTTATCAAAATGACCAGGATTTGGCTTTAAATAACCTACAAAGGCTGATATGCCATATAACACAACCAAGCAAAGTCACCTGGAAATCATGGTTGAAGCCAATGGCGATTTCTATGAATAAATTTAATCTATACAGGGTGAAACGATAAAATTGTCGTCCTAAAGAAAACAACACTACAGCTTTATTTTTAAACTTTTATTGAAAAAATCAATCCAGGTAACTTGATTATGTAGTAGAGCTGACGTCTATTCAATGTAGATGCCTTCAGCCTCAATCACCGCCTCAATACGGATCTGGAATTGGGAGCGTGCCTTTTCCACAAGCGCCGGCGGGAGCTCGGCGAATACTCGGCGGATGGCGGCGATCAGGCTTGCTTTGGTGTTGTGGGAAGTCATGTTGGTGATGTTCTCGACGTATGACCAAACGAAGTAGTCCAGCGGGTTCAGGTCGGGGAGGAGGGGGCCAGTGAGAGAAGGGTACAAAGTCGTAGCACTCCTTCCGAAGCCAAGCCTGGGTCTCTTTGGACTTGTGGGCCGGC